>OY987272.1:2332602-3532602 GCA_963920665.1 Straminergon stramineum
TGGAGTCCGGACGATGGACGTGAATTCGGGGCGGACGTTTGGATTTGTCAACCCTGACCGTAGGTGGGAAGTACGTGGCGACTTATAAGGCAAAGACATGAAGTCGGAGCCTAAAGAGAGTAACGTCTCACAAATACCCGTGGGCACCCCAAAAAAACCTACAGTCGCCTCCCAGGGGACCCGTATGCGCCTCAAAAGACTTGTAGTCACCCTCCAGAGGACTAGCAAGTGCCCTTGAATCCGTAGTCGCCCTTCCCAGAACCTGCAGTCGCCTTCTCCAGGACCTGCAGTCGCCCTCTAGAGGACCCGCAGGCGCCCTTGGACCCGCGGTCGCCCTCTCCTAGACCTACAGTCGCCTCCCAGGGGACCTGTACGCGCCTCAAAAGACTTGCAGTCACCCTCCAGAGGACCCACAGGTGCCCTTGAATCCGCAGTCACCCTACCCAGAACCTGCAGTCGCCCTCTAGAGGACCCGCAGGCGCCCGTGGACCCACGGTTGCCCTCTCCTAGACCTACAGTTGCCTTCTAGAGGACCCGCAGGCGCCCTGTCCAAGACTTCCAGTCGCCCTGTCCAGGACCCGCAGTCGCCTTGTTCAAGACCCGCACTCGCCCCTAGACCCGCGGTTGTCCTGTCCAGGACTCGTAGTCACCCCTAGATCCGTAATTGCCCTGTCCAAGACCAATAATCGCCCATGGACCCGAATGCGCCCTACTAGACCCGTGGTCACTCCCTAAGATCCGCGTGCGCCCCTTGTAGACCACAGGTTCAACCAAATTAGGCTTAACAACAATAAGACTTGAACTCACCCTCACCCGTGGTCACCCCCATTCCACCAAATTGGGCTCAACAACAACAAGAGTTGAACTCGCCTTCACCCGCAGTCGCCCAAGACCCGAAGTTGCCCCCCAATCCATCAAATTGGGTTCAACAACAACAAGACTTGAACGCGCCCTCACCCGCGATCGCCCAAGACCTGAAGTCGCCCCCTACCCGAAGTCTCCCCCCATTCCACCAAATTGGGCTCAACAACAACAAGACTTGAACTCACCTTCACCCGCAGTCGCCCCTCACTTATAGTCACCTCTATCTTAAAGTCACATCAATGCAAGAACCAATATACCACAAGATGTGAGCCATCTCCAACTCTAATGAAGTCAAGCTTAATTGCATCTTCCATACACTATAATTGACATGTCCTTCAATGCTCGTAGTTAGTTAATACTACAAAATTAGTCTATAAATACAAAAATTTTAATATGACTAATTAGAGAAATTGAAGAGGGTTTTCCAAACCCTAAACCCTAACCCTATACCCTAAATCCTATAGAAAAACCATGGACCTTCTCCATGTATGCCAGTCCAAAAGTAATGTACTTCTATTTTTTAGGATGGATAAAATGACACACATATGTGAGTTGCTTTTGATTATATGTCGTAAAAAAGTTTGAACTCCTAAACCTTGTACTTGTAAGATAAAAACCATTCAAAGTGTCATTTCCTAACTTTTTAATCTTCAATAAATTGAATATTCATTCACCCCTTCAAATGTGTTTTAAATCCTCTTGATGTATCAAGGGGAGGACTATATTGAAATTCCTATGTTGGAGGATGGAAAATGAAATGATGAGGAGAAGGGCTTCCCCAAGTCTCCATTTCTTAAACCACTTCTTATGTAGATAAGAAGATTTCTTCTTCATGCATTCTACGGTGTTAGTATTTTTTTTGTACATGATTTCCCCCAAAAGGGAAGGTCTCCTCTCAATGTACTCCCTCCAAAAATTAAAATAGGAAATGGTTACATTGAATTTGACATGACCACAAAGATGGATGAAGGAGAAATGAAATGTTAGGAAAAAGGGCTTTTCCAAATCTCCACTTCCTAAACCAATTTGCTTTCTTTATTACTTAATTAACTTTTGATCACTTAGTATTGAATGCCTCAGTTTTAGGATTTTCTGGAGTTATTCCTTAGAAAAGGGGGAGCGATACTTGAAAAGTTTGAACGCTTTCCCTCCACTTTGTAAGGGGGGAAACTCAAACTCATGTTTTTTGGCGCCCCTGACCGTAGTCGCCCCATATGCACCCGCCTCCATCGTCATGAACTAGAAGACCTCTTGAGTCTAAGACCTGCAGTCGCCCCACCAGCCGCGATCGCCCAAGAAATGACCTGTGGTCGCCCCCCTAAGCCCCCTTCTACCCGCACTCGCCCCCCCTGGACCTGCACTCGCCCCCCCCCCCTCAACCTGTAGTCGCCCTGGATTGGATCTGCAGTCGCCTCAGATTGAACTCGTAGTTGCCCTCATTCTAGGACCTACAGTCGCCCCACCTTACCCGCATGCGCCCCACCTGCACACACCCCTCAATTTGTAGTCGCCCTGGATTGGATCTACAGTCGCCCCAGATTGAACCCGCAGTCGCCCTCATTCTAGGACCTGCGGTTGCCCCACCTTACCCGCACACGCCCCACCCGCAGTCGCCTATGGTGACATGGTCAAAGCTTTCCACGTCACTATTGACAACCCGCCACGTAAGACAAAATTTGTGGCAACCTTGCCCGAAAACCCTAAACCCTAATTTCGCGCTCGTCAAATTTGTCTCGTATATGCGACATTCGTCTTATACGACATGCGACATCAGACGAACAACTCGACACCCAAACCCCAAAACACGTTCGACAGAACAACCCTGCCGGGGTGTAGGGATAGGTACCAATACACCGTTATACTTTGGACCAATGAGCTACACCAGTGAAAGGGTGTACTCAGGTGTATAGGAATGCATTGGAAGAGCAAAGATACACCATAACACCTTCTTTGGCGGTTTAGAGCACTAGAGAAAAGGTATAATGTTACATTCAGGTACGGGGAGGGAATGCATAGAGGGGCACCCATACACCGTTACACTTGCTTTGGACAAGAAGTTACACCATTGTAGCACTGGATTCATAGTCAAGGGATTGTACCAAGGAAATAAAGGTACACCTTGCCCATCTTCCCCACCCAGATTATATATATCCATGTTGGCCTTTTGACAATGAACATATTGATATTTTTTATTCTCTTTCATGCAACTTTAATGAAAGTCATCCAAATTGAGGAAGATACATCATCAAGGAAGTGCTTTATCGAGTGGATGGAGGTCATTGATTTAAACCATGCTAAAATTTCAAAAATCACCCGATCCACAAAACCTCATTTCAATACCATAGCAAATATAACATTTTAGAATTTAGGAGTTTATTTTTAGAACTTCAAAATTCCTTCATCAAAATGAAAAAGAAATATCGACAATAGTATGGATGAATTGAACTCTATGGATGGAGCTTCCATCCCTAATCTACAATTTTTATTTGTATATCAACTCCAACAAACCCTTCCAAATATAGTCACTTCACGTCGTTCACGATGATATTCTTGAAATCATGAAATCCAAAAGACACTTTTCACTTTCAGAGGTTGGAGTTTATAAGGTTTGGGAGATACAAGTACATTGTCACACTTTACAAAAAATGATAGTGGTGTAACATTGGTTCTAGGTGTTGCATTAACACATTATAGAAGCAAGGATTTAGAGTCTCAAGTTTTGGGCCAAATACCTCCTCTCCTACAACACATGATTCAAAACGCTAGTGCAATGCATAATTGAGACAACGATAAGTTTAAGATTATACTTTTCTTTCCAAAGAGTTATACCAGTGTAGTTCGGCCTCCAAGTACACCATCATATTTTTTATTCAAAGGAGTTACACCAGTGTTAGTAGTCGGCCCTCTAGCTAGGTACACCAATACACTCTCCTATAACAAGGAGTCACACTAATGTAGCTCAGCCTCGAGGTACAACATCACACTTTTCTTTTCAACGGGTTACATTGGTGTTACTCGGCTTCCATGGCCACTACTACACTTTTTTTTTCAAGGGGTTACACTAGTGTAGTCCGGCTTCAAAGTACACCATTACACCTTTCTTTCTAAGGCATTACACCAATGTAACTTGGCCTCTGTGGACACCATTACAGTTTTTGGTCCCTAGGATTTGCATTATTGTAGCTAGGTACAACATTACATTTCTATCTCCAAGGAATTACACCAGTGTAGCCCGGCCTTGAGGTACATCACTAGATTGTTCTTCCAAGGGAGCTATGCCACTGTAGCTCGGCCTCTAGCTAGGTATACCACTACACTTTCCTAAAAAATAAAAAATATTCAGTAACATGGAAGGTCTAGTCATCAAAAAATCTCCCCATAGAAATAATAAAACTGAGAGTGACATAGCAAAAATGTTCATCGAGAGATCTCTAGATGAAAATATAAAATTTTTGGTAACAAGCATGGTCTACTCAATGGAAGATTTCCCCATAGAAATGTTAAAAATGAAAGTAACGTAGTGAGAATATTCATCGAGAGATCTCCAAGGATAGAAATTGAAGAAATGAGACAAACTAGCACAATCCGGTCATTAAGGGATCTCTCAATAGAAATGATAAAATTGAAAGTAATACAAAGAGAATGTTCATTGAGACATTTCACAATAGAAATGATAGAAATGAGAGTAATGTAGTGAGAATGTTCATTGGGAGATCTCCCAATAAAAATATAAGAGGTTCAATAACAAGTAGTGTAGTCTGGCCCCCAAGTACACCATTACACTTCTCACCTTCCCAAGGGTTGACACCACTGCAACCTGGCCTCTAGCTAGGTACACCATCACACTTCTCAATCCCAAGGAGTTACACCACTGTAATCAAGCTTCAAAGTACACCATTACACTTCTCTTTCCTAAGAATTATACCAGAGTAGCCTTGCCTCGAAAGACACCATTACACCTCTCCGAGCAAAGAATTACGCAACTGTAGTGTGGCTTCTAGTTGGGTATACCATTACACTTTTAGGTCCCAAGGGGTTACACCACTATAGATTGGCCTTGAGGTACACCAATACACTTTTCAATCCTAAGGGCTTACACCAGTGTAGATCGGCTTCAAGGTTAGGTGTGTACACTATTACACTTTCCTAAGAAATAGAAAATATTTTGTAACAAGCAAGGTTTGGTCATCAAAAAATCTCGCAATAGAAATGGTAAAATTGAGTGACATAGTGAGAATGTTCATCTCTTGATAAAAATAGAAAATATTTAGTACCAAGCACACTAAAATGAGAGTAATGTAGCAAGAATATTCATTGGGAGATCTTTGGAGATAAAAATAGACGAAATTTAGTAACAACCATGGTTTGGTCATCGGTTTAAGGTCCCCCGATAGAAATCCTAAATATGAGAGTAAAGTAGATCATCCGGAGATCTTCCAATGGAAATAGTAGGAGCTCGGTAACAAGTAGTGAAGCTTCGTCCACAAGTACACCATTACACTTTTCAGTCCCAAGGGATTACACCATTGCAGCTCGGCCTATAGCTAGGTACATAATTATACCTTTCTTTGTAAGGACTTACACTATTGTAGCCCAACCTCGAGGTATACCATTACACCTTTCCTTGTAAGGAGTTACACTAGTGTAGACCAGCCTTGAGGTACACCATTACAATTCTTTTTCCCAGAAGTTACATTGATGTAGCCCAACCTCGACATACACCATCACACCTTTTCGAGCAAGAAATTACGCAACTGTAGCCTAGCCTCTAACTAGATATACCATTACACTTCTCAATCCCAAGGATGTACACCGGTATAGACCAGCCTCAAGGTACACTATAAGACTTCTCAATTCCAAGAAGTTACACCAGTGTATCTAGGCCTCTAGCTAGGTACACTATAATACTTCTCAATCCTAAGGAGTTACACCAGTGTATCTAGGCCTTTAGCTAGGTCCACTATTACACTTTTCTAAGAAATAGAAAATGCCTAGTGACAAGTAAGGGCCGGTCATCAAAAAATCTTCCAATAGAAAGGATACATTGAGAGTAACATAGCAAGAATGTTCATTGGGAGATGTCTTGATGAAAATACAAAATTTTTTGTAACAAGCACAATCCGATCAACAAAAGATCCCTTGATAGAAATGTTAAAAATGAGAGTAACATAGTGAAAATGTTCATTGGGAGATCTCCAGAGATAGAAATTGAAGAACTTCAGTAACCACCATGGTCAGGTCATTGGAAGATTCCCCAATAGAAATGATAAAACTAAAAATAACGTAGACACAATGTTCATTGGGACATTTCTGAATAGAAGAATAGACAATGTTTAGTAACAAGCATGGTCCAATCATTAGAAGATCCTTGAATAAAAATGATAGAAAATAGAAAAATGTAGTAAGAATGTTTATTGGGAGATCTCTTGATAGAAGGATAGAGAATGAGATTAACTAGTAAGGTTT
This sequence comes from Straminergon stramineum, assembly GCA_963920665.1. NCBI lineage: Eukaryota > Viridiplantae > Streptophyta > Bryopsida > Hypnales > Calliergonaceae > Straminergon > Straminergon stramineum. The sequence continues at coordinate 2,338,933 of OY987272.1, forward strand.
GATTATCAAGAGATCTCCCAATAGAAATCATAAAAATCAAAGTAATACAGCCATTCTATTCATTGTGAGATCTCCCAATAGAAACACGAGAAGTTTAGTATCATATAGGGGCCGGTCATCGAAAGGTCTCCCAATATGAAATCATCAAAGGGATAGTAACATTGTAGGAATGTTCATTGGAAGATCTCCAGGGATAGAAATTGAAGAAATTCAGTACCAACCATGGTTCGGTCATCGGAAGATCCCTTCATAGAAATGATAAAATTGAGAATAATTTAGCCAAAATTTTCATGGGGAGATCTTCCGACAGAAATCCGAAATTTTTAGTAACAAGCACAGTACGGTTATCAAAAGATCCCCCCATAGAAATGATAAAAATCAGGGTAATGTTCATTGGGAGGTCCCTCGATAAAAATGATAATAATCAGAGAAATGTAGTGAGAATGTTCATCAAGAGATCTTCCAATAGAAGAATAGAAAATGAGACTAACCAGCACACTCCAATCATCAAGGGATCTCCTAATAGAAATGATACAAATGAAAGTAACGCAACGACAATGTTCATTAGGAAATCTCTCACTAGAAATCATAAAAATGAGAGTAATATAGTGAGAATGTTCATCAAGAGATCTCCCAATGGAAATAGAAGAGGTTCAGTAATAAACAATGTGGCCCGACCCCCATGTACACCATTACACTTCTCAGTTCCAAGGGGTTACATTATTGCATTATAGCCTATAGCTAGGTACACCATTATACCTCTTCTTGGAAGGGAGTTACACCATTGTAGCCTAGCCTCGACATATACCATTACACCTCTTTGTCCCAAAGAGTTACACCAGTGTATCCAAGTCTCGAGCTAGGTACCCCATTACACTTATTGGACCCCAAAAATTACAGTGCTGTAGAACAGCCTTGAATTACACTAGTACAATTTTTGGTCCCAAGGAATTACACCTATGTAGCTTAGCCTCAAGCTAGGTACACCATTACACTATCCTAAGAAAATAGAAAATGTTCAATAACATATAGGGTTTGGTCATCAAAAAATCTCCCAACAGAAATGATAAAATGGAGAGTGATATAGCCAAAATGTTCATTGGGAGATGTCTTGATAGAAATCATGAATAGGAGAGTAAGTAACATAGCAAGAATATTCATCCGGAGATCTCCTAGTGGAAATAGAAGAAGCTCAGTAACAAGTAGTGTAGCCCAGCCCCTAGGTACACCATTACACTTCTCGGTTCCAAGGGGTTACACGACTACAGCAACACCTCTAGCTAGGTACACCATTATACCTTTCCTTACAAGGGGTTACACCAGTGTAGCCCATCCTCGAGGTACACCATTACACCTTTCTTTGTAGGGGATTTACACGAGTGTTTAGGGTTTAGGGTTACAGTAGCGTCCTTTAGCTTTTTTAAGTTGCTGGATTTTAAGCTTTTGGTTGACATCTATACATCATTGGAACCGTAATCTCACAAGGATTTGAAAAAACTAAATTTTTTTTTCCAAATTTTATGTTTTCCAAAAGCCCTAAAAAAACCCTATTTTGAAATCAGGGCAACTAAAAGTGTTGTTTGTAACGCAAAAGCAATGTTGTTCTTGTGACTTGATTGGGTATGCTAGTAAATCAAATGATAACAGTGTAATGAATGAACAATCCTTCTTGTAGATGTAACACCTAATTTTGAGAAACCAAACCATCTTAAAGTACAAGAAGCATTGACCCTATACTTTGACTTAGGGGAAGTTTGACTTAGGCACAAGTGTGGTTTTTTCAGTTTGTATTGGATGAAGTTGTAGGTCCTTTCCACGGGATTCTAGAATGATGTGGCACTTCTTCATTGGACTTTCTATGCAAGAGTTAGAGACGGATGAAGTTTGGATTTTCAAACTTCATCCATCCATTGCTGCTACATTTTATTGTTGGATGAAAAAGAAAAAAGCATTTTTAGAATGCGATTGGATGCATCTACGACATGGTACCTATTTCTTTGTCTAAAAATAGAAATTTAGTGGGGTCCAAACATGAAGTGCTACGGAAACGCTTTTGCATAAAGAAGGGCGTTTGAAATCCAAGGGCATGGCGTTGTAGGCCTTTTCCACGGGATTTTAAGATGACGTGGCACCTCTCGATTGGATCTCCTATACATGAGATATGAGCGGATGAAGTTTGGATTTTCAAACTTCATCCATCCGTTGCCGCTATTGAAAAAGTCAGATGAAAAAGTGAAAGACCTTTTTGGAAAGTAGTTAGAAGCATCTACGGGGTGGTGCTTTTACTTTAGGCCAAAAATAGAAATTTACTAGGGTCAAAATATGAGGGGGGTCCACTTACGCTTTTGCATGGAGAAGGGTGATTCAATTTGGAAGGCATGGCATTGTAGATCTTCTCCACGGGATTCTAGGATGATGTGGCACTTGTGGTTTGGACGTCGTAGGCACAAGATATTGATGGATGAAGTTAGGTTTCATCAAACTTCATCCATCCGTTGTCGCTATTTAAAAAGTTGGATTAGAAAGCGGAAGACCTTTTTGGAAACCATTTGCAAGGATCTTCGAGGTGGTGTTTTTACTTTAGGCCAAAAATAGAAATTTATTGGGGTCAAAAGACAAGGGGGGGGCCATTTATATTTTTGCATGGAGAAGGGTGATTAAATTTGGATTTAGGGTTTAGGATTTAGTGTTTAGAGTTACAAGGGTATTCCCCATTTTTTGACATACTTTTTTTAGGTTAAGATTTCGCCTACCCCCCATTTATAGGTATTACCTATCCAATGGTGGTGGTTTTGACCTAATGGATATCACCAATTGCGAGATATAGCAAGTTGGACTTTTCAAGGGTACTTTGACTTTCTTTATTTGGATGCATTTGGAAGTTTCGAGTGCACCTACCCCCTTATTTGTAGGTGTTGTGAAGCCAATTGTGGTATTGGCTTCTCCAACCAAGTTTAGGGTTGGACGTTGTGAGCATTTGAAAATGGACATTTAGAGTTGCTATTTTTAGGAGGGTAAGGAATTTGAGAGATTAGAGTTGACCTACCCCCCTATTTTGAGGGTCTATGAATCCAATGGTGGTGGTTTCGACCTAATGGATTTCACCAATTTTGAGATATAACAACTTTGACTTTTGGTTGGGTAAGTTTGACTTGGCTATGGTGAATTGGATTTGAAAGATTTTAAAGTGAGAATTACAGTTTTGGATTGGTCTTGACGAGAGCTTTCCAAAAATATCTTATATGTCTAAAAATAGTAACTTTGAAATTGGAGGGTTTAGGGTAGAAGGTGGTCTTTGGCTTCTAAATAGAAGTTGAAGTTTTCATTTTGGGTTTAGGCTTTAGGGTTACATGGGTGTTCCCGAAAAAATGGCATATTTTTTAGGGGTTTTGATGTGACCTACCCCCCCCCCTCTTTTCGATCCTTGTGAATCCGAATATGTAAAAATCATTCCCTAATGTATCACCATTTGTGAGATCTAACAACTTTGACTTTAGGGTGTAGGTTTGACTTTGGTGATTTTGAATGATTTTGAAAGTTTTGATTTAACCTACTCCCTATTTTCGACCATTGTGAATCCAATGGTGTAAGTAGTTTTCCCTAAAAGTTTAGGGTTTGGAAGTTATAGCTATTTTAAAATTGGCCTTTAGGGTTGGTTAGATTCTTCACTTTTTGGAATTTCGAGTTTTTTTTTAACCTACCCCACCCCCACCCCCACCCCATTTTCGACCCTTGTGAATCCAAATATGTAAAAATATCTCCCTAATGTGTCGCCATTTGGGAGATATAGAGGTGTTGACTTTGGATTGACTTTTTAAAATTTAGGTCAAATTGAGAAGTTGAAGTGTCTATCCTAGTTATTTTTCCAATGGGAATCTATTGGTGTGAGTCCCTCAAGCTAGTTCTTTTTTGAATTCTACCATATTTGTAGGACCAACCTCTTTGTAGAGATCACCTATTGTTCATTGTTTTGGATACTCAACCGATCCATTTGTCACCATCACCAAGGCCATCTTCTTATTACCATCACGGGTTAGGGTTTAGGGTTTAGGGTTACATGGGTGTTCCCGAAAAAATGGCATACTTTTTTTAGGGGTTTTAGGGTTTAGATTACAAGGGTGTCCCCTTAAACATGAATCTGGTAATTTGGAGATTTTATTTGACCTACCCCCCCATTAGCAGACCTTGTGAATCCAAAGGAGGAAAGTTTTGCTTTACAAGTATCACCATTTGTGAGATATAGCAACTTTGACTTTAGGGTCCTTTAGTTTGATTTGCTGATTGTGGATTCAATGTAAGGAATTTGAAAATGAGAGTAAACTTTTTGGAAGGGGCTTTTGAAGAGCTTTCAGTCAATGTCTTGTTTGTCTAAAAATAGTAAGTTTAATTTTGGATCTAAAGTTGGACTTTGATGGAGTTTGGCTTGTTTATAGGCTTTAGAATTGTACTTTTAAGATGATAAGGTCTTACATCTTGTTTGTGGGAGTCCATGATGACGTGGCACTTTACCCTGAATCCTAAACCCTTTCATAGTGAAGTTTTCAACAAAACTTACTTATTTTTCAAAAATTCACTTTTTGTTTGTTAACTTTTTCAATAAAATTTGATTTTGACATTCATGATTTAATGAAAAACAAAATTCACGTCACACTATGGTAGTTCCTCAAGGGGTGCAGTAAGTGATAGAAGTAGAAACATAGGTGCAAATAAATGTAGGGTGCCAAAAAAACATTGGAGCTAAGAATTATAATTTGATTTTATATACTGTAGTGTATGTAAAATAACATTGGATGTCTTCTAAATACTATAGCTTGTTGAATAATAGGTTCCATTAGCCAAAAAATAGATTTAGGATACCCCCCTTCATATTAATTTTTTGGGACATAATTCTTAAGTAGGGTTGCCTTATGAGTTGGTTTAGTTGTTAGCATGATAAATTCTAAGATTTTGAGACAAAAATTTCATTTGGGATGCATGTGGCAATTAGATGGGTTCTAGGCCATATTATTGGAATCAACGATCAAGGGTTGTTGTTGTCAAATTGGTCTTTGGCCACATCATTGAAACCAACAATGAAGGGCTTTAGCAAGGGTTTAGGTCCTTTGTCATGACAACCATGAATTGGTGAGGGTTGAACTTTTGGGTGCAAATTTTTTTTAGAGTATAGTTGTTTCACATTGTTGGGCTATCTAGTGTCTTGTGATCGCCTTGAACTTTCGGTATGTTCTTTCTAAAACAATTGGTGTTTTGGTTGCCATTTGGATGTGTGAGAATTTTTCAAATTCTTGTGCGTGCCAACCATGTCATGTTCTTGATGTTGCCTACTTCGATTGTGTAAGAGGGAATTGTTGGGCTGTGCACTTTGGGGTACAACCTCAAACCATTGCATCATCGTGTATCTCGGCTAATTCTTTGGTGAACTGTGATCATCCAGCCATGGAGGTATATTCATTTCAAAGTTCTGGTTTTTGGTTCTCATGCTCACATCTATCCATTTTAGGGTGTTTGTGTTGCACTTTCAAGTTCTGCATTTTTAGAACCCTTTCTATCTGTGTAGGTTTTGGCTTGATCTCCAGTCCATGGAAAGCGTTGATGTCATTGGAATTTTTGGAGACTATATGTTACCTCTAGTTAGCACATTTTATTAGGGGAGAATTGAAGGCTTCAGGAGCCTATTTCAGAGTTGTTCCCTTCATTATTCATTGTATTGCTAGAAATTGGGAACCAACCCATAATGGATTGAATTTCCGAATTTTTGGATTTAAAAAAAATTCCACAAATTTCTAAAAACTACTAATAAAAATAAAATTGAATTAAAAAAATATTTTTTTCAAAAATAATTTAAAAATAATTAAAATAGTAGTATTTTTTGACATGGCAATGTTCGTGCCTTCTCATACTACTGATGTGGCGAGTTCCCACACTTTGGGACTCAAAATAACTTGCCGCCTCTTCATGCCCTCAAATTTCTTCTAATGCTAGAGGATGATTACATGTCGGCGTTTCTTGACATAGAAGTTGAATTGACCCTCTTCCCTCGCCTTGCAGCTACCAACAAGGACTAGAGGAATACTCTTTTTGCAAGCATACAGGATTCGGCCCTTTGCATAGCAATTGCTAAATTTTTGCAGCTAAAACCTTAGGGACTTTCTTTAGTTGGCAATCAATCCAAGAAAAAGGAAATGACCTTCTTTGCTTCCAAATATGAGCAGGTGTATTATTTCCTTTCTCATTTGTGGGTATTACAAGTTGATATTTGCAAGTGGTTGTGGACAGCATTGTTGATGGAGTTTTCCATTCCGGAATTGCAAAACTTGCATTTGAAGCTGCAAGAGGGGTGGGGTGCGATAGAGTTGAAACTTATTGTAGGAGAGAAACTAAAGCCATCAAGTTGGATGTGGATCAACCCACCCCAACAGACTATGTGATGCTGCTAGAGGTACTATGGTAAGTTTTTGCATCTTTTTTGCAATGATGATCTTCATTTTCTTCTTGCATTTTTGGCTACTTTTGATGTTGCTCTTTGGCCAATTCTTTTCAATGTTGTTGCTCCTATTTTCATGACACTTTGGAATGATGATGGTCTTTGTTGTTTGTTGCACAATTGGTGGAAATAATTGGTTCTTGCAAACATTGCATCTTGCATTGTATAGAGGACTTACTATGACATATGGCCTTCCATCTTGTTCATTTTTGTGATCATTGTTTTGTGCAAGTTATGGTTGTACACGTTTTAGTAGTAAGTGTTAGAACTTAAAACATTACAATTTTTGCCTATCTCCATAACTTCCACAAAACTCTACTTGCATAATTATCCAACTTCTCATTGTGTTCATGAACACATTAATTGCATTTTACAATGTTACATTGGTAATGTCTCATTGATCTCTCTTTCAATTTCATATGTGAATGTGTTAGTTTAGTATTAAAAGAATGTGTATGTTCATTAAAGGAATGTGTTTCAGAAGCACTATATTTGTGAACTAGAAACTCTACACCAAATTCACTAACTCTTAATAGTAAATAGTGGAAAAAAATACAATTTAAAAAAAATTGAGTGGAAAATAATCTACATAGTATAATAGCATACCATAAATTTATGGCAATTGTGAATTAAAATTAATATATGCCCCTTTTTAATGCACCACATTAGAAAATCATATAATGATAGAGTGCAAAATAATCTATAGATGAAAAATAATACCCCCCCATTAATTACTTGGTGTTCACACCTATATCCTTATTTTTTTTCAAGGATTGCATCCCTTGAGGGTAATTCATTTACTATGAGGTAAAAAACTTTTTAAATCCTAAAATTTGTAAGCCAAAAAAATGTCATACAAACTCAACAATTGTCTAATGTGACATGCAACATTAGACAATCAATATGATGTTGAGACCCTATTTTTTGTCCAATAAGACACCCCTACACTACACTAGAGGAGGAACACTCATGAAAGCTAGAGTTGTTAAACAAAAAATGAGGTCTTAGCATCGTATTGGATGTTTGATGTTGCATGTCATATTAGACAAGTGTCAAATATGCGTGACATTTTTGTCTAACTAGGCCTAATTCAATAGCTAAGACAATTTGAAATTTTCCTTTAACTATGATTTTCAATCTAGAATGTAAGAAGTGTTTATTAAATTGGAACACTTTGATAAAATGGGACTTTAATATGTCATAATCGTAACTAGAAAGTTTTTTTTTAAAGTCAACCTTAAATTTACTTTATAAGACAAACAAGGGATCTACTAGATGTCTTGAACGACTTGTTTGTAGTGTTAGTCATCTTGGACAAGAAGACAATCATAGCGAAGGTTGGATCGGTAGCATTGAAGCAGTTCTTTGATGTAGTGGATCCTTCTCATTTTCACCTTGACTTTGGCATATCTACGTAGGCAATCCATGTTGGCTTAGTTACCTTAATGACATGGCGGTAAGAACTTAGTTGTCTCTAATTTGGCCTTAACCATGAATAAAATTGCTCTGTAATCACTCTAACATGTTCCTATAATTGTTGATATGATAGTCTAAGTTTTTTTTGGCAATCCCAAAAACATCAGTATGTCTTTAGTCATGTCAAATAAATCGTCGACATCATTGATAACATCAACTTAGTTTTATAGTAACGTGCCAATGTTCTCTACAATGTCTACAAAATCTACCTTATTGAGCTAGTTGCCCTTTGACATCTTCATGTTTTGTCAAACATTGTGCATTATTGGTCAAACTCAATCCAAAATGTGGATTTCTTATAGTGTGTGCAAGTCAGAGGGAGAAGGAGAATTTAGGAGGGGGTCCATTATGATTGACGCATTGTGACTCTGTCATTTCCACAGACCACAAGGGAATTTGTTGAGTTTACAATGACACTAGAAAAAAAGAAGTTTGATTACAAAGTAGGATTTAGGAGGAGGGACATCTAAAGAAGAGGTGAAGGAAGACGGAGAGCATAGTGTAGTATATTTGCACAACACCATGGCATCATCTAGTTGCAATGGTGCGGGGGGCAAGAACTCTAATGGCCTTGCCATTGAACCTATATTTAAGGTCCTCATTTCCATTCAAGGATGATCAAATAGTCATAGACATTTAGCCAAATCATTGACAACTTGTTGGTAAGTCCAATAAGTGTAGAAATGCGTTGCCGTTGGTAGCATAGGTTTGTTAGTAGAGGAGATAAGATGGGTCTCTAAGGATTATAGTATCATCTACCTCTCAAGTTTAAATTTTTTTGTTTGACTTCACACACTAGAAGAAAACTGCATTTTCCTTGTCAAAAATTGCGTTTTACTTGATAGAAACTATGTTGTATATAACAGAAAAGTGTGGGCTCGATTTTATTGAGTTCTCCCTTCATAATGAAAAATTCTATGTTTCGACATTTTAACATAGAATTTGACAAGTAAAATGCAAAATTTTGTGTTAGAATGCAAAATTTTGGTTTACGAAGGGAGACCTCAATAAAATCGAGCCCACACTTTTTTGTTGAGTAAAACGCAGTTTTTGACAAGGAAAATGTAGTTTTCTTCTAGTGACAATATTAGTCTTTGATCGAGATTTATGTGGAAGTGTAAACAAGTTCTTTAAACCATGGTGCCTTCCACTTGCAATGTTGTCGGGGGTGAGAACTCCAACAGCCATGCAACTAAACCCATATTTAAGGTCAAGCAAAAGAGCAAAAATGTGAGGTTATCGCTTTCATTGCCTTTGAATGTCCATTCATGTAACCCATATTATTCATTAAAAATATGTGCTTTCATTTTCTTTGGGGTAACTTTTGATTTTACTATACACTTAGACATTGTTGTTTTGCCCAATTGCAGATGTACAGAGAAGCTCTTGCATTGAAATTGTTGAATATATCCCCACTCTTCGGTTTGCATCTTTCCAAGGTTGCTAAGGAGCTTGGAATCTCAACAACCTCACTAAAGAAAGCTTTCCAATACATTGGACTTCATCGTTGGTCTAGTTGTAAGGTAGACAATAGACTTTTGAATTCATAATTCCAACAAGTTCCACTAGCATTTTGAGTTTAAATCAATGAGGCACTTTAGTATCATGTGTATGAGCATATATATTGCATATGTCATCTTTTTTCCTGATGTAAGACTTGCATGTGCTTACCTACATGTCGAATGGTGCGAGTTGCACATAGCCACATAGTATACTATGCAAGGTTGTTCCATCAAACGTATTTTGGAGTCACGGTATTGTGTTGTCTGTTTGACATCATATGTTGTATATGACAAGTGTCATGTATATGTGACAATTTCATCTAATAAGGCCTTATCTAAACAACAAAGACAATTTGAAATCTCACTTTAGTCATGATCCAAAATTTAGAATGTACTAAGTGTTTATTAAATAGAGACACTTCAATAAAATGAAACTCTTCCTAATATGTCAAGATTCAAAATAGAAAGTGTTATATTTGAAAGTCAACCTTAAAGTTGACTTTATTAGACGGACGAGGGGATCTACTAAATGTGTTTGACGTCATGGTCATTGAGTTGTCAAGTTGTCCGGGCAAACAACCATGGTATTGTGTAAAGCAAAAATGTGAAATTAATGCTTTCATTGCCTTCAAAAATCAGGTCATGTATATAATCCATATTATTCATTAATAATCTTTGCTTTTATTTTCTTTGGGGGTAAATATTGATATTTTTGTACGAGACCTGATGTTGTATCACCGCATAATAATCCTGAAGTAGAGAAGGAGACTCAACATCCAAATGTTGTGTTTGAGAATGGTTGTTTAACCCGTAAAGGACCAACCTTGTGTTTTTGGCAACATCATTTTCTTGGGCAGGTACATGTGAGCGGAGATTTGACTTATTTAGGTTGAATTTTTTTTCAAGGTGTGGACGAGGAATATCTTCCATGCGTGCTAAATTTCATTTCATTTGAGTATACAAGTGAAAAGTTATGATGTAAAATGTTGTTTGTTTCTCAACTTGGGCAGCTCAGGCAAATCAGAAAAAATCAATTTTTTCAAAAATAAAAATTTGAAATTGGTTTCTTAGATTTATATGTATAGGGAAAGCTTTGAATCAATCCATTTTGATCAATGAGATGAAAGTTCTAAGGAATTTTAGTTTGCGGGCAATTATGGAATCTCTATTCTAAAATAAACTTTGAAGTCCTTTATTTAACTCAATTTTTAATATTTATTGAAAAAAATAAAACCATATAATATAGATTGTTTATTACAACATTACAACCATTGGAATTGGCAATTTTCAATTCCATAATTAAATTCCACCATTCAATATTTTGAACCATTCTCTATTTTTTTCTACTTACTATTTTTTTCCTATATGTTGTACAATTCCAAATAATTTTAAATTTTTCAAGCATATAGCCAACTTGTCTTTAAAAATGAATCCAAAGATGCACCACCATTTTGGACATTTTTTCATACAAATGTGACCTTTTGAAGTGTTGTTGCCCATTTTTTTGCAAGGCAAAAAAATTGATTTTTGTCACTTCAAATATTAATATCTTGTAATCCACACAATAGAAATTTCTGAAATTTTTTTCATAGATTTTCAAAACAAAACATTGTCAAGTAGAGAAGCCTTGCCTTAGGAAAATGCGGAGCTTTTAGCTACAACTAGATGTGATCCAAATAATGGAAGATTCCGTGGTCATATAAAGTCACAAATAGAATAATAAACCCCCGGATGATGCCATATGAACCAAAATACTATTACATTTCCATACACCCTTCAAAAGATGTCATGAAGTTTCAATATACATTATGTGTAGTAAAAAAATAGTGGAAAAAAAGTCATATCCTTCATAAACTCCCCTTGAAGAAGTGTTTGATAGAAGAATGAGTGTCACGTCCGCTCTACAACTCCAAACTAAAAGTATAATATGTCCTTGGAAAGCTAACAAAAAGTTCTACACCCACTCCAAAATTCACTCAAAACTAAGATACTGTCCGATTTTTATTGTCGGTCAAAATTCACCCTTCTCAACTCAAAGGCAACTCACCTATACTTCACTCTCAAGCTCATAACTTTCACATTCTAACTCCAAATCAAGAAAATAAAATCAATTTTGGAAAGATAACATGCATATCTACAACCTCCCCAAGTTTCACTCAAATCTAAAGTATTGTCCACATTTCATAGTCTACCAAAGCTCACTCTCTTAAAAGTTTGAGGCAGCTCCACAACACTTCGCTCCCAAACTCATAACTTACACACACTAACTCCAAACTTAATGAGTGATATCTTTTTGGAAACAAAAAAACAAGACACACAAGCTCTCAAAATTTCATTACCAAAACTTTTATGTACAAAGTGCAATGCCCTTCCAAAGTGATGGGTATCTTAAGCAAACAAGTAGGAGGAAGAAGATGACCCTCCACTTCATCCGCCACCTCAACTTCCATGCCATCCACCTAAGCTAGTGGATTTTGGCCACTAAGATGCCACATGGGCCATAATACACCCATGGGCCACCTCCTATCCTCGATAAGTCTATCCACATCATCTACGTGCACTTCTAATCCATTAAAAAAGAAAAAAAAGGTAAAACAAGCTTTACCTTTTGTTTTTACAACTTCAAATAAAAAACTAAAATATTAAAATATTTTCTAATATAGAAATCAAAGAACTAAATGTTTGTCAAATAGAGGTAAAAAAAAAGAGTTCAAGTAAAGTATGACCCCATTTGTTTCTTAAGACTCTAGAAAAAAAAACCTCCAATTTAACAATCAATTATGTATTTTCACATAATGAATGCATTTACAATGCAACAACGTACTACAAGATCCTACGGTTACATGTGTTCAAAAATGTTCTTTTCTTTAAACTTGGTACTTGTGCTAGAAATGGCAATTTTGGAATGTTTTTGGTGAAAACATAGTCAAGGAACTGTAGGGGTTAAAGCATCTCATATGAGTTTGTTGTTAGTAGGAGTCATGAAAAAGACAAGACTTTGTTATTGCATAGGAATCCATATTTTTTGGAATTTGCATGAATTTGTTTTGTCAGAAGATATTTTGAGGCTAAAATTCCTAGTGACAGGCTTGCCACTTCAAGCTTGGTTTTAGTGTTAAGATGGATAAAGAGTTGATCTTGCCATTTTGAGTCAAGAGTACTTGGTCCAATATTCACATCTCACCATAATGAATTTTAGGAATTTTGTAGATAAAAGAAATGTGTGTATTCATCTTGTCAGAAGATATTTTGTAGCTAAAGTTTCCATTGATATGCTCATTGTTGCAATATTAACATGGACAAAGACTTGATTTTTGAAGAATCATCCTACTCATGTACTATTTGTCACTTTGAGTTTAAAATTAAATATACATGGAGCAAATTGACATAAGAATGTGTCCAATTATGTTTTGCAATTCTCAAAGAATCATTCTTTTAATGTATTATTTGTCATGTTGATTAAAAGAATAAAATTAAAAGTGAAGATTTAAATAGCTTCACCTTTTCTATTTTGCAATTCTCAAAGACTCTTTGTAAACATGTATAATTTGGCTTAGTTATTGGTTTAGTTACCTTAATGACATGGCGACAAGATTTTAGTTGTCCCTAATATGGTCACAATTATGAATAAAGCTACTCAACAATCACTCTAACATATTCCTATTGTGCCCCAAGGATGACCACAAATATCCCTTCTTATATACAAGCATCAACTGATGATGTTACTAACAATCTATTGGTAAATTAAAATGCCTTTAATAGGTGCATCAAAAGATTTAGAGACTATTGGGGACAATAGTGAGCTTGGGATACCCAAAAAGTTTGTCTTAACTACAATGTTAATGCACTCCCTTGTGTCAAACGACCTCATGTTTTAAATATAAGAAATTATGATTTTACAAAATGTCGTATTATCTACCTAGATTGATAATGTATCAAGGATTTTTTTTATCACAATCAAAGAATTTTAAAAAATTTTAATGAATTTTTTAGTTGAAAAAGTAAGTTTTGTCCTATGTAAATAAAATCCTCAATAACAAGCATTTGGAATATCAAATAATTTTATTTTTATATGATTTTTGGATATGACTTATATTTAGTGGTTCAATATATATATATATATATATATATATATATATATATATATATATATATATATATAATTAATTAATTTTATCAATAAAAATTCAATAAATTTAGCATTATGATGCTTGCAAATCCCCAAATTTTAGCATTTTTTCTCACATCTATGAATAGATCCCAAAGTTTCAAATGAAAAAAATAAACTCATTAGGAATATACATTTTAATCCCGTTGAGGTGCAAGAATTTTTTTTTCATTTTAGGATCTTCTTAATTGATCAAAATGAACAAATTAGACAAACTTCAGAGGTTTTAATCCAAAATCACCTAATTAGTGTATCCAAAAAGTGATACCCCAAGCTGACCATAGCCCTTGGGGTATTTTTACCTTACAGACAACAAACACTGGGATGTCATTATATTTAGCACATTCAAATCAAAAGCCACAAAAAGAAATCACAAGATGTATTATATGTGCAACCAGCAATGGACGGCGAGAAGTGAACCAACTTGGGTGGTTTCTAGGGAAGCTATCTTTGCCATCCCCGCTACACGAAGATTATCTTTTTAAACCTTGTGACAACACAATGAACACAATGTCAAGATGTTTAATAGACCCCTCATGGTGTTTAATGAAGTAAAATTTACAGTTGACTTTTAGAAAAGTTACCTCCCATTTACCTATACCATTTGGATGCCATGTGGTGTATGTGCAACACATTATAGGATGCATGCAAACATGGACATGTAACTATAGCTATAGGACAAGTGTAGGTATAGAGTGACGTCAGTTAGGGGTTGTTGCAAATAGAGACTACATGTGGAATAAAGGACAACTACATGTATTCAGAAAGCAACCGCCAATGTCCAATGGATGATTGTGGGGCAATAGCAGGGTCTAATAAGCACGAACAAGTGTCTAAAGGGCAAATGTGGGGTGACGATAAGTGTCTAAGAGGTGAGAGCAGGTATCTAAGGGGTGACCACATGTATCCAAGGGATGATTGCAAATTAGGCAATGAGCGACTACGGATTAGACAAAGGAAAATTGCAACTAGGCAAAGAGCACTTGTGGATGAAGCATATAAAAAATCCCAATCTCCTTCATAAAAACAAAATTGTGAAAAATGAAAGGGGATTTTCCACCCTTCATTTTTATCTAAAAATCAACATGACAAATACTACATAATTAGGATGAATTTTTACAAATTAAAATTATCAAAAAGAAAAGCATTGATTTCAATTTCTATCTTTTAATTTTAATTTTAAATATCAAATGATGAATGATTAGAATGAGTCTTTGGGATTCCAATAAATAAATAGGGAAGTTTTTACTAAAATCTATATCCATGATTTTTATATCTATAAAGTTAAGGTGAAAAATAATTCATTTTTAGGAAAACTTTTGGAGAATTATCAAAAATAAATAGGGAAGTTCACTTAAATCTCCACCCTTTGTTTTTTAGTTTTAGATCAAAGTGACAAATAATACATAAGTAGGATAATTCTTTGGGAATTGCAAAAAGTGAATGGAAAAGTTCTCACTTAAATTCAAGGAAATTGATATTTTGGTGTAGTTGATTTTGTGCTTTGATGGGTTCTTTTGGACACAACAGTTTAGAAAGTTGGCATCCTATCCTCACTCTCAAGGTTACCAAGTTCCACATGATTGGAAACAAGTCTTGTATTTTTAGGACCAAAAATGAGTGAAAAATGGTCTTGTAGTAGTACTACTTTATTGTTAAATTTCAAAAATTATGAGATAAATTGAAGATTTGTCATAAATTTGGGAACAAAATTTAAAGATCAAACATGGTAGAGTGAAAGAATAGATTAGAGGAAACAAATTGAAAAATTGGGCTCAAATCCAATTGCAAGAAGTGTATTCTAATAGTTGAAGGACAATGCTGCTCCATGTCTAATCTACTATTGGCCAACTCATTGAAAAAGGGCCTTGAACAATCTAGGCAAGGAACCCATTAGAATTCCAAGCATCATCATTATTCAACCTCATTAGTCTTCCACTTCAAAAGTTTTTCAGTGGTTTTTTCTTGGTGTGTTCTTCACAAAGCATGCCACGTGCTGCTTTCAAAAACATGCCAAAAGTCTCCAACCACCTCTCTCATCCTAAAAATTAAGCCCAACCTTGTTAACTCCGAGCAACCTAGGAACACATGCCTCTACCTCATTGGCTAGAGTTCTTCATCTAATGACTCTTTACTACAATCTCTAGACCACCTATGCTTTGGAAATTTTTGTTAATTCAATAGTAAATCTTCTTTTAAATTTGAATACATCACTTAATAGTTAACTTGAATCTCTTGAGAATGAGCCGAAGTTCAAGTGACTCTTCACATTCCTAAATCTAGAAATGGTTGTTCGAAAAATGAATTGATCCATTTTGTGTCTCTCAAAATTTTAAGGGTTAAATCATTATAAGTGGTTGATTTTTAATTATGTATATTTTGGTTTCATAACCAACCTACATGACAATTTTAGTGGTCTAGGGAGCTTCCACTTTGAAAATTTATAATAATTACACGTCTTATCCAAAAATTCCATTTTTCATTTAAAAAATTTGTGATTTTCAATTGTGCCAGAGTACTTCAAGAGTATTTTCTTCTTGAAAAAATTGCCTCCAACTATGCTAAAGTCCTTATTTTGACAGTTTGGGTGTTTTCACTTCATTGATTCATAAATCGGATCATTTCTGGCAGAGTACCTTGGTGATAAGTGAATGTACTTATTCCTCAACACCGGCGGTGGTAGGGTAAAGCCGTGGGATGATAAGAGGCCCGTAACCGCGAACAAGCGCCGAGAACTTCCGCGGGAGACGCAATCAAGCAGAAGCGAAGGAAATGTGGAATGAATGGCGATGCGGGCTCGAAGCTCAGTGGTGCTTCTGTGCTTGAGCTTCTGAGTCGCGATGTACTGTTACGAATTTTTCCACTTGTAACTTATTACGATTGCTTCTCCGTTTGACCTCTCTCTGGATTCAGCAGAATTCATTTTTTAGGGTTTAGAACCAAATTGGGGGTTTCGTGTGCGCTTTCGTGACTCTGCCGCTTCTTCTTTGAAGTGGCTCTGTGATCCCCGAATGTCAAATGGTTTCGAATTGCATGGTTTAGAAGGTCATTATTAGGTTTCGGTTGTTTCGTTTCGTCTTGATCCGTTTGGATTGGTATCTATTTGTATCCCATCTGAAAGCGGAAACCCAGCGTTTTGGGGGAGAATTTTTCAGTATTAGATCGTGGACGTCGTGCAACTGAAGCATTAGAATGCTGTATTCCGTCACTGGTTGGGTGGAAGGACACGATGTGCTTAAAAATGTGCAGCTAGTGCGGGCGAAATGTGTTTCAGGGTTGAGGTTCTGAAGTGGTAGCGCAAGTGGATGCGAAAGAGGATTTTTGCGTTCGTTAGGGAATTGGAGTAGGACAAGTCTGGTGGAGCAGCAGCCATGCCAAAGCGTAGTCGCGCTAGCCTTGATGAATCTCCTATGCAGTTGCTTGATGACGCCTGCTTGGTGCGGATTCTTACTTTCCTCACCCCACTGCCAGGTACTTTCTCTTTTCTACGATGTTGAAAAGTTGCAATTTTGCTCATTTTTACTGAAGCAATTGGTGATATATGTGTGAATTTGGTTTCTGTGCTACTTGCTTGCCTTTTGAATTCATTTTTTGGAAATGCGCAGATCGGTTCAACGCCGCAAGGGTATGTAAGAGATGGCAGAAGTTGGCGTGCGATAAGCGCATGTGGCTCAAAGTGGAACCTAACCTGAAGTCCGCACCAAATCAATTCTCATCTCTTCAGGAGGCAGTGATGAGAGCTAGGTAAAACTTTAACTTTGTGGCAAGGAATCGTTTGATAGAAATATTTTGATTTAGTTGCTATGATTTTGATTCCGTGTAGAATTTCAAATGTTTAATTGATATAGGGTTTATCACATAATTGCCTTTGGACGCATGGTTTTAAATTTAGCGGTGCAGTTCTCGTTGCGTAGCCAAGAAGTGTTTGTGCTTACTTGGAGTAACATCGTCTGTACAGGATGGCGACTGGGAGAATAACTCGTGGTCTTGTTTTATGACGTTCATGCTGATCTGGCATGATGAGGAATCGGAGAAGAATTTTGCCGGGACTCTGTTGTGTAGATGTTTGTCAGTGGTGAACTGATTCTAGAGTTATGTTTGATGCAGGCCCGGAGACACAGTTCTCATTGCTCCTGGTGTCACTCACGTGGCTCCCAATATTCTCATAAACAAGCCTCTTTGTTTTGTAAGTCTCTTTGTCTTAGCGCTTCGGGCTTTGAACATCTGACTTTCTATTTTAGGAGTTGTATCTTTATTCCTTATGAAATTATCGATTTACTCTTAGCTCTTTATTTTTATCGCAATATAAGAGTGAATGGTCGTCATGTTTTCTCTAATCAACTGTGACGTGCTTTTGCAAACAGGTAGGAGGTGGCAATTCAGCTGATGACACTGTACTACTCTGTCCTCGTGGATTTGACAGGTGAGCGTCACTCTTATAATTTGGGATAACCTCACGAACGTTGCTTCCTGGAAAGAGATGTTTTTTATCATAAAGTCCGTTGCTATAGGCTAGTTTTCTTTCTTTCTTGATTCATATTCTGATTGTCTCGCTACGTACCTTGTTCGGATATGTTTGATTATCGCAGTGCGCTGGAGTTTTTAGCCACTGGAAGGTTGGCAAACCTGAAAATTACAGCAGAGCTTGGAAGCTGCTTGCTACATAGGAAGGGTCGTCTCACTATTGACAGCTGTGCGCTTGAATGCCTGGACCATCCATTGGACCATCTATCGTATCCCATTAGGAGCACAGCAGATGATCAGCCCTGTCCAATTACAAACGGTCGAAACGAAGTATCGGTTATCGGGACCAGGATTGAAGGAGGTTTACGCTGCGTCCATACCGGTGATAAGCTTAAGCTCCAGCAGGTATTCATCAGCAAAGCGCTCATCTACACGAGAAAGACAGGAATTGGGTTGCATTGCTTGCGGATTTTGCTTATTCTGGGATATTGTTCATAGCAGCTTGTTGATGAATGGATTGAGCTCTGTTTTTCTGTGGAGCATTCAACCATTTGATCCTCATGCTGCGTTGATTTGTGCAGGTGAGAGTGTTGTGTGGAAGGGCAGCGTATGCGTTTTGGTTTCAAGTGGCAAAACCTGTTACGGAGGAGTCACCACTTGTTTATTGCAGGGCTTGAAGATCCCAGTCTTCCTTTACATTGTATATTTATGAGCATCCGAAGCATTCAATTTGTTATGTTTAGCTGGAAGATGGATATTCCCAATTTCCCAATTCAGCTATTCCACTGTTCCCCTAGATTTGGCCTGATGGTTAGTACCTTCCGAATTTCCACGCTTTCAGGTGCTGGGACATACTGCACGTACAGATGGGAAGGATTATTATTACATGTTCTAGTCTTAATTCCGGGGGACACCTCTCCCTGTTTCTCCTTTGTAGGGTAAGGGGATGAAATGTGAGAATTACAATCCGTTGATTAGGGAGTGCTGACAGGTGCATTGGACAAGCTATGTATTATAATGAATAATTAATACCTAATTGTTCATGACTATCTTTCACCTAGTACCACTTCAAAAGTCAAATCTCCCATTTCTAGTGCCAAGAGCTACTTTGGAAAACACTACTACGGAGTACTTATTTTGCATATTGAATGTTTTAAGACTATCCACTTCTTTGCAAGAGGTATCAATCTATGTGGTGGAAAATTGAATTGAAGAATCTAGAAAATATTCATTTCTTAAAAGAATGATTCTCATTCTTGAGAAAATTGTTCAGTAGAGGCATGTACAAGATGGAAGGGTAAACTAAATCATTCATGGTTCTAGAATAGAATTGAAATAATTTATCCTTATGGTGAAATTGTTGTAGCAAGTAATCTACACTTATGAATGTTTTTGTTTTAAAATATTGTGTACATGGAGTTCATAAACAAATCCTACATGAGGTTATTTTTAGGCTTGCTTGGATAACTAAACTCTTCACAACTTTCACCTCAAAAAAAAATTCATATAGATATAAGATTATAAGTATACTATGTAGAAAAATAAAGAAATAGAAATTAACTCCAAATTTTTGCTTTATTTTTTGTTACTTGGGCTTGGTCATTTTGTGCTTAAGAAGGCTTAACTTTTCTTCACAAATACCAAATGAAAGAAAAATTGTATTCCCATAAAGCTACTATATGCTGTTACTTTATGAAAAAAATTCAAAGAAACAAAATAAAATTTGAAAAACATTCCGCAAGCTAGGGGGTAAGCTAAATTTTTAAAATTTTTTTAGAATTTCCATGTGCAAGTGAGGAAGTTTCAATTGCAAATCAGAAACCTCCCCTCATAGTGGGCAAGGCCTTGAAGGAGAAATAGACTTGAACCAAAAATAAAAAGAACTTATGGTAAGTTACCTTCACCCAACACCACCTTTGTTAGCTATGTGGAACTATGGGTGTGAGAAATTAATGAGTTTTTGTGAAATGATTTGTTTATGGAGCAAAATGCAAGTTGAAGAAGAGATTTTTATTACAATGACATAAAGATCTTGCCAAAAGAAGAAGTTAACCCTCTAAGGACATTGAGAGCAAATTTGAGACTTACTTTTCTTTAAGCAATTTTAAAAAATTTAGATGTTTTTCATTAACCCCTGAAGGACCTAGGTACATTTGGGTCAGAAATCATCAAGAACTGCCACATTTTAGGGCAGCAAGAAAAAAATGAAAAAAAAGTTGAAAAAAAAATTGAACCATACAAATTTGTACTAGACTTCTTTGGGAACATGTGGAAAAAAAATTTAGAAACTTTGATTGCACACATTGAAAGATTATAACGTTTGAAGTTAGGTGAAATTTTTTTCTCCAGCCTTGTCTGATCGAGTTTGCAAACCTTAACTCCTTCTAGAATGATATTTTTACACTAAACATGGTGTCTTTTTTTACAGTTGCATCTTGTATCATGTAAGCTACACACCTAATGAATTCCAAAATTATAGGAAGAGTTTTGCACATGCTTCCTGAAATTGCTTGAGCTACCCACAAAGTTCATGGCAACATTACCTTTGATCCAAACACACAATTGGAAAAAAAATTAGATTTTCAAGAAGGGGGTAAGTAGTCACACATTGTGTAGTACAAATTTCATAAACATCCAACCAAAAATGACTTCTTAGGAAGTAGGAACCTATTCGAGATTTTTTGCGTACGTTGAACGGACACTTGGTCCTTTAGGGGGTAATTAATGTTGTTCAATTTTTATTTTTTCTTAAACCACAAATGAAATGTTCTGTACTCAATGGAAACTACACCTAATTTTGACCCTTTTCTAAATCCAACCCCTAGAAGTCCTTGCCTAAAATGTTGACTTCCCCTATAGATTATGAAAATCTAAGGCTACTTTTTGGGTACACCTATTTTTAGCAATTTAAAAAATATGGTGGTTTATTTATAGGGTGTCTAAAACATGAGAAAGAAGAAATCCTAAAATAGTAGTTCGACTACAAACAAGATCCAATAGAAAAGTAGACAATTTCTTAATAGGAACAGGGCTCAACTATTTATTCAAACTCCTTTTGGTGTACTTACATTAAATCCCTCAAGGATGGGGGGTAGTCTAGATTCCCCCAAATTGAAGATATGTATTATAAAATGCAACTTAGAATAATAGTTTATTCCCAAAAGGACTAATACCTTTTGGGGTAAAAAATCACAGAAAATTGCCATTTCTATTGCAAAGAGATAAAACTTTGAAAATTGTTTTCTTTGCATGTATAAAAAGGGTATCTTGCACTAAACTAATATGTAAATGTTTGGAAGAAAATCCAAAATCTTTCATTACATAAATTCCAAGATATTTGCATTTAAAGTCAAGAAACAAGTATTTTTAGTTTACATAACTAGATAATAAGACTATAAATCTTCTTACATTTAAATTTTTATACTACAAAGTTTGAATTTCTCATTTTTTATGTTAAATAATTGAATTAAGAATCTACTAAAAAAAATCAAATCAAAACAATTAATTTTCATTCTTCAAAAAATTGTTAGATTAAAACATACAAATTCCAACCTCGAGACTATCCTACTTAGCGAATTGAAATTTGTGATTGTTTATTTTTTGAAAATTATAAAACAGAGTTAAAAAATGAATCCAATACATTATTTTCTCGAAAAGATGTAGTGGTTGCCTTCAAAAAGAACTCTATAACTTTCACATCACTATTCCAAATGGAATGAATCAAATCTTTTTTTGTAGGAAAAAACATAATGTATGAGAAAAAAATTGTATTTGTATTTGAAGTATTTGTGGTTTTGATTTGTTGCTCAATAAATTTAAAAAAAAGAAGACTATTGTGGTATAATATTTTCTCCTAGGCATTGATTGAAATAAATTTATATATCCATGAAGCAAATGAATTTTTTATCTCAAAAAAGATTCAAAAAACATGTGATAAATTGGGGATACTTGAGTCTATCTAAAACCCATTTTGTCTACCAAAGGGATTTTGGTCCATTTCAAGGTTAATGATGACTTTAAAAAAAATGTATAGAATATGCCATAAATAGATCATATACAATGGTTAGATCAATTTTTACACGAACAAAGATTTTTCAATAAACTTTGAAATCAAAAATTGAAATTATTTGTAAGTTAATTTTGAAATTGAACATTTGAATGTTTTATAAGTTTTTTTCTTTAAGTTCAAATTGCTAAGTCAATTCTAATTATAGTAATTTTAGAAAATTTTATTTTACATATCTTTTCAAGTCATTTTTAAAGGGATTTTCTTGAAAGCAATGATACTTATAGGCTTATACCCCTTGAACTATTAATTTTCTAAAGGAGAAATTGTAAATATTTATACCAAAAAATGTGAATGAACACAAAAAAATCTACAAATATTTAGATGAATGAAAAAACAAAGCTCTTTATTTAATTGGGACATGTGTGCACTACTTTGTTGTTCCAATATTGAATATCACTGTACTCCATTAGGATTTAGGAATAATGATAACAAAAAAATTTCTAGGTAGGGGATTATTATTTGGGGGGGGGGGGGGGTTGAAGGCAAGGGAGGGCTGTTTCATGGTTGCTGCCCTTCATGTCTAGGAACTCTCTGAACTAGCCATTAGTGTTAGAATTTTTTTTTTAAAGTGTCAAAAAAATGATAAATAATTTTGAAAAATATTAATTAATTAATACTATCTAATATGGCATGGTCTTGACTTTGTCAAATTGTAGATGTGGCGAGTTCCCACAATCCAAGAACTATAGGGAACTCACGGGCTTCTTTTGCCCCAAAATCTCTTCTGAAGTTTTATAACAACTTGTTACACTAAAGTCAAGAATTTCCATTTGGATGAATGAAAAGTTTCGTGGTTAGAAAAACCTTGAAGGCCTAGAACCTTTATGTTCATCATCCAAATTTAGAACTTTGGCTAGTACCACAGGATTCATTTTCCCCAATTCTTCATTGTTGTTGTTCTTATACTTCTTACAATTTGGGTATTCTATGTGTTCATTGTCCTTTTAAAAGTAAAGTTGACATTCCATAAAGATTATGTTTAAATGATATAACTTGATTTAAGAAATTTCAAATTTGTAATGAAATGGATTGTAGACAAAGATTTTATTAACAACTTATTGATGATTGATTTCCAATGACAACCACTATGTTGAAATTGGTTTAGCCAATTTTTGGAGTGATCTTTAGGATTTTTGTATTGACATATATAGGGTCTACTTTGTAACTATAGGGTACCTTTGAAGCCATGGCTAAAATTGAAACCATGACTATAATGATGAAACAAAGCCGAAGCCAAATTTTGGTGAAATGAAGCTACAACAAAA
Source organism: Straminergon stramineum (assembly GCA_963920665.1). Lineage (NCBI taxonomy): Eukaryota > Viridiplantae > Streptophyta > Bryopsida > Hypnales > Calliergonaceae > Straminergon > Straminergon stramineum. Next base: position 2,362,361 of record OY987272.1, read on the forward strand.
AATGTGGAATGAAGTCAAGATGAAAATAACAAAATTTCAAAGTCACAAGACTAAAATTGAATCCCATGGCGTCTTGTCAAATGAGGGAGTTCAATAGATTTTGAGGGAACCAATGAGAACCTTTGGCATTCAATTAATTTTAAAAACAAAGTCTATAAATATTTGGAATTTAAAATATAAATATATGAGAGTTGAAAGGTTTTGAGGCAACCAATGGGGTTTGGATCTTTGAAGTTTTTGTATTGACAATTATATGGTCCAATGGCAACTATTGGTCAAGATAAGTTACACCTCCAAAGTCTACCATTTAACGAGTTCATAGTTGCCAAGACTTCCACGTCAACTTGGACTCTACAATGGGGGATGTTTTATACATACAGGTTGGGCCAATTTCCCTTGAGGCGGATTGCACAACTTTAACCTTTTGTCCAATCACAAGTAAGGATTTCAAGCCTCTTATACAACAAATTGGCCCAACCTCTAGGTGTCAAACATCTCTAGTAATCCTCAAAGGACAAGCCTATTACTACTATTTCAAATTTCTTTTGCAAGCACCTATGAATGTATTTTTGGTATTTCAATTTCAAAGATGTGATTACAAAGTCTTCTATTAGTTGTAAGAAAAGTTCATTTATTTGTGAAAATTTGAAATTACCATGAATTTCTCAATATAAAGTGAAACAATTCATATTGAATGAAACATGTGTTCAAAAAAACTAAAAATTTCTTTATAGATTTATATTATAGTGTAGAAGATTATTGTGCATATTTTTTTATTGTATCATTTTAAAATTAGAAAATTAGCACTCCACAATTACAAATTTTTTTCCAAAGTTTTGTTCAATATTTTTTAAATATCTATATTTTATGTAGAATCACAAATGAATAGTTGAAAAGTATTAATAAAAAAATCGATTTCTAATAAAAATCTATTGCTTTCCAAACTTTTGGACTTCAATATCCATGTATAAATTCCCATTGGCCATTGCCAATGAAAGGTCTACCAAGCCCAAAATGGAGCCCAAAACCTTCAACCAAGTGCCTTTGGAAGTGCAAAGTGCAATGGAGTCCTAATTTTTAAAATTTGAATAGAATAAAAGAAGAAGATTTTAAAAAAAAATTATTAAGAATATTTTTCCCAATAATGATCTTTAGGTCTGAATTGGTTTCATTAGCTCTCATTTCTAGTGATGACCTTAGTGATGACCTTTACGGTTCAAATAATTTCTTGCATTGATGAATATAGGGTCCACTTTATGACCATGGAGAAATCAATACAATAGTACTAGTGGAATATTTTTTAAAATGAAACAATTGAAAAGTTTTTTAGTCAACCAATGGGACTTTCCAAAACAAATTGAATGTAAGGTTCATTTAGCACTATGGGATCCATTTAAGTTCTCAACAAAAATAGTGGAATTCCAAAGGCACTTGACTAAAATTTATGCCTATAGAGAATTCAGTGTCTTTCAATCCATTAGTGAGAACCTTTACGTTGAATTGGTTTATTTGATATTTCCAACGATACTGATATAGAGCTATAGGTTTTCAAGAGCAACCAATGAAGAGTTGAAAAGATTTTGAGGGAACTTATAAAGGGGTGATTGCAAGAAAACAATTCACATTTCACTAGAAGAAAATTGCATTTCACTTGTCAAATTTGCTTTTTACCTGATAGAAACTATGTTGTACTCAACCAAAAAGTATAGGGTCGATTTTGATGAGTTCTCTCTTCATAACTCAAAATTCTGCATTTCAACATTTCAACACTGAATTTGACAAGTAAAACGCAAAATTTTGTGTTAAAATGCAAAATTTTGGGTTATGAAGGGAGACATCAACAAAATCAACCCAACACTTTTTGGTTGAGTAAAATGTAGTTTTCTTCTAGTGTTTTTTGATCAAAATCGCAATTTTTGGATGTAGGACTAGTAGTTCTACGAAGACCTATCAATTTCACGTGTCAATAGTGCGCTTGTGAATCTGAACCTTCGATTTTGGTGCTTGTAAATCTGAACCATTGATTTAGTACTATACAGTACTATGTAGTACTATAGACTATTGTAGAGTATTACAAAAGCCACCAACAAAAAAAAGGGTTTGTTGACTTTTTCATTTTTAGTATTTCAAAAATAATCCATAAAAAAAGTCATTTTGCTAGAGAAGATTACACTCCCATTGCACCAAAAAATTCATATAGAAATTTTTTTCCCTCTTTGTAGCCTTCACGCAAAGGAAGGTCACTTTGACCCCATGTGTGCAACTGACATGTTGCTATTTTCACAAAAACTCTTCATGAGTCCTTGAAAAGGTAGTACACCTCCAACATATCCAATTTGTGGCTTCCAATTCGCATTATTGGGTCAAAAAGAGTACTACCACCCCTACCCCAAAATGGCTCAAATAGACCTCCAATTGAGGGCAAGTTAAAAATAGTAAAATAATTTGAAAAAATTAGGAAATCTTTGAAACTTCCACATCTACCTTCTTTCCAAATTTCATACCAAACGGACTAAGGATGCCAAAGTTATGAGCACAAAACCACTTGTCTAAGGGCAAGAAGACAAGAAATAGGACAAGCGTTTCTGGCAATCATCCAAAGATGAAAGGGCAATTGCAAATTTTTGTTGGATTGCTTGTGGTATCAAATTTTGCCAATTTTAGAAGGTTAGTTGAATATTTATCTATTGGATGTGAGAACAAAGTCTTAACTTTCAGGTTTAAAGAGTCTTAGTGGGAAAGGTGGTATCTTAAAGGAGCTTAAGAGTGAAGTTGGAGATTGTTTGAAGCTATTCAAGATAATTGGATTTCAATAATTGTGACTTGATTCCAAGTTGGTAGTTGAGGTAGTTGAATTTGTTGACAATGAATGGTATTTAGCCATCTTCTCAAGTTTGTGTTCTTCACCCATTGCTAGAGCTACAAGTGCGAGTCCCAATCTGATTTGGTTGTATTTCTTTGTTTTCTTGTGTGTATTTGTATTGTTGTAGTTGTGAGATTGTAGAATGGATATAATGCTAATTAAATGAGAATGATGAGTAATGAGAAACATTGAAAATCTTACAATTAAGTTGAAGATTAGTTGAATCAAAGATACTTTGAACCTAATTGAATTGTGCTTAAAATGAATTTGTAAATGTAAGTGGCTATATAATGAAATGTATTGATAATCAAATTGGATACATTAAGTTGTGAATGTGGCCATAGTTTGGAATTTGCCTAATTGTCAAGTATTGATGCTAATTGTGAGAATTGTCTCCTTGTTCTTGGTTGTGCCATCCAATTTGGAAATGAACCTATTAGCATAGATTCTCTACTTGATTATCTCCCTTAGAATGAACTTATTATACCAGAGAGTAGTTTCCAATTGGATAATTATTCTCCTTCAACAAATACTTATAGTAATTGTCCTCACTAGTTGCAAGTTGATATGATTTTTGGCCATAATTTTCTCTTTATAACTTGAAAGGCCTACAATTCATGCCTAAGATGCATAAAACTATCATGCATTTAAGAGAATTTTTTCATATTTATCAAAATAATTTCATATTTTTGAATTATCCCCTCTTGACGTTACATAAAACATTTTGGAAGATTTTATCAACTATTGTGTATCCAAAAAAATAATTTTGAAGCTAAAAATTCTGAAATGACAACATAAATTGATAGAATGATTTTCTAAAAACAAGTGATTCTCTATCTTGCATGTGTATCCACAATATGCTATCTTTGCATCAATGCAAGGTGGTTGTAGAATTCTTTTTCATCAAGATGTAACTAGTTCATTAGAATCCCCTTTAGATTGAAAAAGATGGTCTTTTTTTTTGAAAGATTTTTCTATTTAAAAAATATAAAAATATGTATTACAATGTTAAACAATACTAAGTATAGATTTGAAACTTTTTCATTCAAATTTTTGTCACTATATCTTTAAATGATCATTTCTTAGGTTATTTTGTGTTTAACTTTTGGAGAATATTTTTGGGCCTTAAATATTAAGGAGTAAATTTTATTAGTATTCTATTATTTATCTATATTTTTTTATTTAAGAAATTCCAAAAAAATTTGTTTCCAATTCAACAATCAAAAAGCAAGAAATGGTACAAGAGTTTCTTGCAATTGCCTTCGAAGGAAGGTTTGTGCCTTTCTCCAAAGTTGTTTTTGTTGACCATTATTTGGAGCCTTGATATTTGTGTTAGAATTACCATGGGTACAATCTCCAGAGTTGGAAACAAAGGCTGAAACGTGTAGTGGGACATCACTAGTATAAAGAGAACAAATTTTATTTCAGTTTTATTTATGGTTATGGATGCATACTTACTGCATACTACTATTGAAGATATCGGCAATTCATGGATAGGAATATATTTACCTAATTAAAATTTCTTTTTCAATTACTAATATCATGGGTTTACCATCATCTTTTGATGTAATAATTTCCATCCAATATGTTTGAATTACAACATGATACTTTTATATGTCTATACTAAATTATTTCAAAATTACAATTTATAATTTAAAATCATTATAAATTATTACTAATGTTATTTGTTATTTCAAACTATTCTTATTGAATTTTATGGTTAGTTCAATGGCACCTTCTTTTTTAGCATATATTCTTCTAGTAGGAATCCTTTCACCAAATAATGTAATTAAGTGAATCAAATTTTGTATTATCTGCTTTGGAAATGCTCATCTTTTGAATGAGTGCAATTTCTTGCAAATTCAAAGCTTTTGAGACATTCATAGTTTAAATTGATTCATGGAAGTTTTTGAAGTGGTGAAGAGCTACCTTTCCAACTTTATGAGATCATAATGGAGTACCCAAGCCTCTTTGGGTCCAAAAGGGGTGATAGTCTCTCTTATGAAGTAAAAGGTTGCTATGATATTATATGCCTTTGAATCTTGTGCAATTTTGTTGTGAACTTTTTGACCTCAAATTCTTGTTATTAGGTCATCTAAGATTCCTACATGGGAATTTTCTTCTCAATTTATTGGTTCAAAATATAGCTATGATTGTATACATCAAATAAATAAAGTTATAGCTTTCAAGTTTTTCATCACAATACGTCTCATTGATGTCTCTATTTCCTACATTCTATTTTTCATTTGGTATTCAATTTTTTTGAAATAATGCTTAGAAATTTGCACATGATAGACATACCTATAGGAGCCACATCACTTTAACTACATAAGTGGTATACAAGTTGAGAAATCCTAGCTTGTAAATGGAGCTTTTAGAGCTCAAAATTGTTGATGTTTCCTATCTAAAATATGACCTTGCTATTTACTTTAGCAAGTAAGTTATAAAAAGCTTTCATAATGGTTTAATTAGTGCTCCTAACCATCAATAAGACTACTTGAAAAATGTAAGTATAATTAGGTTTTAATACGAAATTAAGGTCAACATATAAACTTTAAAACTTCATGCATAATCCTTATTAAAATACTAAATGTCTTTCACACCATAGACTATATTCTATCCTTCTTCAGGACAAAAGCACATCTTTTGAAAAAAATCATTCCCTATATGTGATTCAATATATTAAAAGCTTATACCCTTGTTGGTCTTTGAAGCATCATCAATTGATTTTGGGTTATGAAAAGGGCATTGTAGTCAAATTTAATATGATCACTAACATAGTGACATTACAACCAAGTTTTCTTATTTTTTATTTATAATTTCTCCATGAAATGAAAATTTTACCATAATTTTTGTCTTTTTTTTTGTAGATTTTGGTTCAAATCCAAAGAAATAATGGAAATTTGTATTCTTTAATGTTAACAACTACATGACAATGTCTTAATAGAATAATTTCCTTATATTGTACTTTTAAAACTATTCCAAATGGCTACAACTTCAATGAAATCTCAATTTTGACTAGAAGACATAAAAAATATGTCATTTTGAAGATTGAGACTATACATCAAAGAAATTCCTTATTTTTTTCATAAGGAAGTTTTTTTCATTAAGAAATTGGAACTCAACTTTGGAACTTTAACTTAGATTTGGTGACCATAAAAGCTAGAGTATTGTACTTATTGAACCTAATTAGTTGTTTATGGGGTCAATGTACAAGCCCAAATAGTATGTTGACTACAAGTCAATATTAGGATGTCGAGTGTTCCAAAGACCATTTGGAAGATGGAAAAATAATTGTGGTTTCAAAGTTTGGCAAATTGATAATGCTCCATATCCAAGATCACATTATGGATGCAAAGGCACAATTGCAAACTATAGAAGAAATATCAAATGGACAATTTCAAGGCCATCAAGTCCAAGGACAACAAGATAAACAAAATGCAAGATATAAAGAACTTGCTAGTGCAAAGAAATTTGTGTATAACCTTTGTGCAACAAATGATCTATCTCATACACAAAAATTCTACGCTCTTTACTAATTAGAAGTGAAAGAAACAACTAAGAAAATTGAACAAGATCCAAAACTGGAGATAGAGAAAAATATTGAAGCTCATGTCAAAGAAATCTATTGTAAACAAGACATTGACAATGAGGACAATAAAACAATAGAAGAAATGGAAGAGCCAAGACCTCCAAATTTGTATCTTGGGCAACATTGTGACCACACTTGTGTAGTAATTTCAAATAATCCAATAGAATTGATATTTGAAAAGATTCCTAACAACCAAAGTTGCACTTGAAATACAAATTTGAGACCTCTAATGATGCAAAAAGTGGCATGTAACAAAGATTGCTATCATTCTTACTACTATCACCCAGAGGTACATGACATGCAAACTAGGGTTTTGAAGGTTCTTGATTCCAATTCAATTTTGGAACCATTTGCTCACAAAAAAACACCACCTATCATAAGAGAAAAAACTCTTGTCCCTACCCTTCTCCTTAGAGTAGCTCTTCTTTATCCACCTAGACTTGTACCTTATCAAAGTTTGATCCAAAAAGATCAACAAATGATTAGATTTGCTCTTCAAAAAAAATAATTTCCAACTCCAAGGCCAACATTCCATGAAGTGTTTTGAACAACCATGAAGCTTTGCCCAAACTTCAAAATATCCAAGAAATGCCTTCTCAATCAACATTTAAAGTTGCTCCCTACTCAAAAAAATTCACAAACCTCAACTAGAGACACCTTTGACATCTCCTTTGACATTAACATAGATAGTAGTGTTATCTTTGATTGAGAGACTTGTAGATGTTACATATTCAAATAGTTTAAGAATATATATATATGTATATGTAAAATAAAAATAAATGGTAATGAATCCATTAAAAAATATTAATAAAGATATCACAAACAAGAAGATTACAAAACATTTTTTCCTAGCTATTTTGATCATCTAATTAAGTTCTAAATATGAGACTATTGTCTAAAAATTTCACATCCAAATTGATTTGCAAAAAATAGAATTTATTTTTCAATATGTTGTGTTTTAAAGTGCCTCCACCTTACACTTGAAAATAAAATATGAACTATCCTAAAGAATTTAAAGATCATATTTATAAAACCTAAAGGACTTCACTAATAATGATACTTAGCAGTATGCCACCAATAGTATAGTCACCCCTATTGCCTTAGTTTCATTAATTGTCAATCAATTGACAACTAGTATAGCCACCTTTGTCTTCACCACACTACCTTCTTTGCCACCCTCATTTCACCACCATTCTAAAACATTGTTGTTTTCCCATCCAAACATAATCGCAATTCATATTTTGGTTCACATTTGAGCTTTTGTTCCTAGCTCACAATTTTAGCCCAAAATAGAACTTCTACTTTCAACTAAGAATTGAGCTTCAACTTTTACACAAAAGTTTGGCTCAAAATTTGCATTCATTTGTCAATAGAAAATTCATTTTTGACATGCCTTATAGGCTTCATTTTGACTCAACAAATTTCTATAGTCTTTGCACAATTTTGATTCACTTGTTGCCTGTTTATGATTTGATTTTGATTTTGATTTTAGTTCAATTTTTTAGGAAGGGGGACTAATAGTTGGGTGTAAGGGGGAGCTCACATATAGCATGTGCACACCTTTACTTGTAGGATAAATCACTCAACTCCCAAACCCTTATTCACTCAACCATGCCTCTTCAAGTGGAAAGTTTCCTCATGATTGGATGACGAGCAACCCTAGCTTTTTGACTTTGGCCCAAATGTCGAGCCCACTACTCTTTGCTTACATGTTGCTTACAACAAATTTCAACTATAGTGATGTGCAAGTCCATCAACAATATTGGGGAGCTCTACAATCACACAAATTGGGTTTTCCTAAGCATTTATGGAGCCAAAAGAGCTCAAATGTTGTCAGGGCCTCGTATTGGTGGAAATAGTGTGACTAATTTTGCAACAAAGCCAAAAATGCAAACAAGGCCACTACCGGGCATGCCCACAAACTCTTAGAGTAGGTGTTGTGGTTTAACCTAAAACTCCTTGATGCATTAGAGTCGTTCAAAATGGTTGGTGTGAAATTTTGTTTAAAAATTGCTAATGGAGTTGGCTATTTTAATGTTGTTGGATCCAAACTCTAATTAAACCATTGAATCTAGGGGTCCAAAAGACAATAGGATATTTCCAAAAAGTTATGTCATAATTTGATCCAACAATTTGTGGACATGCACACTTGGAGGGTCACTTAGAATTTTTTAACAAACAACGTATGACACAATATAGGGAGGTATTAATTCACAATGTTAAAAAATTAGAAACACTCTGAGATACTCATATAAATAATATGCCAAATTCGATTTTTTTTTCTCTAAGATAACATGGAAGGTATTGGTCCTAAAAATCTCTTTTGGCATTTTGGGTCCATTCAATTTGTAGAGTTGTTGACTTGCTTTGCTTGGATGACAAATCGTGAAACCATTGTGAGATGTAAACATTTCAATTTGTCCTGAGCGTGGTCCTTTTGCTTCTACACTATTGCACATTCTTTCAGTTCTTGACTTAATAGGATGCTCTACCTTTACCGCTTTCATGCTCTAAATTGTTGTTCCTGCTTCACATGCCTATACTTTTCAATCATGTTGTATGTTGCTTTTGATGGTTCCCTTTCTACTTCCAAACGAATGGTCTACCGTACACATTTGTACACACATGGGTTTAGCTTGGTATTAGGGTGAGGATTTAGGGTTTGGATTGTTGTTTATTGTTTTTATGTTGTTATTTTAGGACGAGGGTTTCTTTGCTATTGCAAATTCAATGGAGATGAATTTGTGTTGGACTAATTTGACCACAACATCGGTTATCCGAAGTTGTAGTAGCTTTAGTCACCTATTTCAAATCATCTCCAGACTTCCACCCTATTAGATTTGAGCATTAGCAAGTTGGAGGGGCTTTGGGAGATTTTGTATCTCAATTGGGAGCCTTCTAAGGTTTATGTGGCATAGGGATTAGATTGGTAAAGCTTCTCACTTGTGTGGGTGACCTTTGTAGCCTGCAAGTGACATGGTTTTGCATTTTGGTTTAGCCTCCTAGCTTGGTGCAATTTTTTCCTAGTTGTTGATATTATATATGCAAAGCTTTTGAATTTTCATGCAATGTAGGCAAAAGGTTGAAAGTAGCCATGAACTTCATGTATTTACAATTGTGTTGGATGAACACATTTTAGACTTCTTATTGGTACAATTCTATATTTTTGTCATAGGTGCATCATATATGCTTAAGCATTTCTGGTTGAGTTTTGCTATCCTATTTTGGGGGGCTTCACACATGTTTACCTTTATGGCAAGTTGATTTCATATGATTTTTCCATTTTGGCCAATTGCATTTCTATCTTCTTTACATGTTGGTTTTGCTAGCTTTTCCAATGTTTTTGGCTTTGCTACTTCCTTGCATGTTCTTTTCTATGGCTAGGTATATGAGAATGTCGTGGCATTTTGGTGAGTGTTCACTACAATTGTTTTTGAATTTTATTACTAACAGTTTCTAATTTCTATTTTTCTATGTTCGTCTTTTTTATGTTAAGCATTATGTATAGATTTTTTGGTCTTTTTTATTTGAGTATATGATTTTTGGTTTTCTATGTGTATTTCATATGTACAACAAGCTCAAATGTTTGCTTTCTACCTTTGCTTTGTTTTGTGTTTAGTATTTTTTGTTGTACTCTTGTCTTTTTGTTTTTTTCTCTTTGCTTAAACCTAGATTTATGAATTATAGATTCTATGTGTAAAACATAGAGCAAAGTAAAGGCAACAATGTATAGTAAGTGCTTGAAATTGTATGTACTAAATGTTGTGTTTTTAGTTCAAGTGTTGAGTTTTCGTTTGTAATCTTTGTATTTATTGTTTTCACTTTATTTTTCCTCCTTGTAAGAAAGTAAAGGTTTTGAAAATTGATTCTACTTTTGAATTCCAAATAATTGTAAGAAGACATAAACTTAATCACCAAGAATGAAGAAATTAGGTAATAATAGGGACCATTGAATTATTCATGATTAGCTAAATACCCACCCAACCCCCCCAAAATGAAGAAATCCGGTTGCAAGTGATATACAAATCCCTACATAGAATGCCCCCATAGTATCCACAACATTGTTTTGTTGTCCCATTAAAGCGAGGGTTGTCAATGTCATATCAAGTCTTGACAAATGGTTGACAGACAAAACATTAGGATTCAATCCAATGTTTGTTCAGATCCAAAAATTAGAAAGATAAATAAAATTCTAGACAGTCCGTCAGTGATCAAGAAAACTTGCCATCAACAAGGACAATTTGTTTGTTGACTTAGATGGCAAGCCATAGACATGGTGGGTAGACCATCTAGGTCAATGGTAGGCCATCAAAAAATAAAAAAATTTAGCCTTCAACTTTCAATCATGATCTTGAGGTGTCCCAACTAGCATTGACGGACATCCTAACATGAAAAGTCAACTTCATGTTAGGATGAAAAATCATGAATAAAGTAGATTGACTTGTAGTATCAAAAAAATTCAAACACATTTGTAGTATGCTACTCTATACAAGCACATATTGAAGAGAACTACTTACATGTTTTGAAGAGTTTTGATTGTTAAGGTCACCAATAAGCATATCCAAATGCATAACCCTTGCAAACTCTCTATGTACCAAATACTTCCACAAGGTCACTGGGAAGAATTGAAACCCTAATTAGTATGAGTTTTCAAATAGACATTGAATTGATAGGTAAGAAATCGCAAATTGAATGAATTGTGTACTAGAATTTTTCTATTCAATTACTCTACATGGATGGAATGTAGAATTGAAAATCCTCATCTTTTATTTGTATATCAATTCCAAAATATTCTTCCAACTAGTACTTCATGATGATTTTTCTCAAGTCAACAATTTTGGATAATACTTCGAACATTCACGAGCTAAGGGAGGCTTCAAAGTTTGCTATAGAGGTTCACAACAAGGATCACTACAAGTGAACAATGTCAATTTAGACATTATTCTGTCAATTTATTATCAATTTGGACAATTTATTGTTAGTTTGGACAATTCCTTGTCAATTTGGACAATTCCTTGTCAATTTGGACAATTTATTGTCAATTCAAACACTACTAGTAAATTCAAATAGGCAATTGGGACACTATTAGTCAATTTGGATGTTGTTTTCTTGTAGTGGGTAAACAAGAGAAGGAGGGTGTATAGAATATTTAATTGAATCTTTGCACACGGGTGCACTTTGGAGTTATGTAATTGTCTAGGGCTCTAGTTTGTAAGCTTTCATTCTTTACAAGTTCTTTCTTGCAACCTAGTACTTTAGAAATTATTATTTCTAAGTTCGTATGTTCATTTTTCTAGTATTATACATCAAATGAAAACTAAGTAAACCAATTATGAAGACTAGTAGAAGAAAATCAGTTGACGAGAAAACAGTTAAGCAACTCCTACCACTTCAAGGAAAACTAAAGCATGTATCCTCAAAAGTGGTGACCGAAACCCACACTTCAAAGGGACGGTATAGTTGATTACAAAGCTCAGACCTCCTAAGTCCAATGAGATTTGTTCTAATAATTTCAACAAGAAAAAAGACATGTATAGTTCATAAGATATGAAACTTTCAAAGAAAATACAAGCGGCTTGTTTGCGTTCCACTTAATAGCTTGAAAGAAAACAAGCTTGCAATGGCGTTTTTGATAGAAACATCTAGTTGTACATTTAACAAATACATATTCTTGAAATAAAATTGTTCCCAAAGTACACAACAAAGTCTGAGGATGTAGAAATTTATTACCTTCAAGAATTTTTGCACACCTTCACTAATAACCTAGCTAGATCATATAGACAATTGACAGCCCTCCAAATCCTAAGGTATAACCCCAACCAATAGCACAAAACTGATTTTTGCACAATAGAAGTCCTGACCAAGTGCAAATATTGTAGTCTCTGTACATTAGAAGTTGAAACATTAGAGCAATACAATGTGAAAAGACAATAAGAACGACTACACTTGATCAATTAATGTATACAAGTTTTAATAATAGAAGTAGTTAGATCCCACTAGTTACTATTATAATTTTAGGCTTAACTTTATGATTAGAACTAAAGAATTTGGAGTTGGGAAACAATTAATACATGCATGTTCATAAGGCACATCCTCCTATATTTGTATGTTTTTGCAAAAGGCTATATTTATGCTCAGTGAAGGTAAAAATCTATTTAGTTTGTGGCAATGTTGAGTGCTATTGCATATGTCCAATACTCCAATTCAACTAAGTATGGCTTAGGGTGAAAATTTTCTTTGGTTCGGGAATAGAAATAATAAAGAACAACTTCCTTTTTTTCATCAAGTTCAGAATTGGTACTCCCTCCTTCCCAAAATGATTTTCCCCAATTTTGTTGAGATTTTTTCTTACAAGTTTCTTGATCATATCTTGAAAGATATATTTAAGAAAGGTTCCAAATTTTACGTCACTAGAACCTATGAAGAACAGTGCATGTGTTCATTGCAACCTTAATAAAATTAGTCAAACAGAAGTCTCTATACAACCTACTCAAAACAACCTTAAAAAAATATGACATTCAAAGTGGACAATCATTTTGGGACAAAGGAAATCAATATGACATTAAGGAAGTATACATTATAATCCAACCTATTTTTGTCTTATAGGCAAACCTATTTATGAGAAGCACAAAAGCCTTTCTATTCTTAATCACTTCATTAGGTGTCAATGTGTTATTCATCAAACTTTCACTAATTCTTTAAAACCACATCATATTTCTTTGGTTAAAAATAGGTCACATTCTCTTATGCAAATGGGCCCTTGGTCGGAAATAGATTGTTTATATGAAGTCAATTTCTAGATTAGGTATGAGCACCTACAAGAAAAACTCTCCTAATTGCACCAATGCACCACTATCCATTGTTGTCTAAGATTTCTAAATTTCAACAAAATTTTGAAGACTTTGAATCACAACTTTGAATTTCTTCAATTCAATTTTGCATAATAGATTCTAAATTTCTGAGTTCTTCAATTAAATAATTGAGATTATTGCTTAAGAAAAAATCCAAAATAGCAAATTTGGATTTCAATTCTCAAAATAATTGTCAAACAGAAGTACAAGATAGAGTGAAAGTTTATTAAGCAATAATAGCTATGAGTTGGAATAATAGAAATATGTTGAACTCATTTGAATGGTGAGAGTGTTCTAGTACTCTATTGAACCTTATGGAGTTGTTTTTTTAATTTTTAGATTGAGCTTAAAAAATCAAATTCTTTATTCTTTGAAAAAGATGCAATAATTGCCCTCAAAACAAGAAGTGGAGTCACTTATATGTATTATTAATCTAGATGGAATGAAAAAAAATTATTTTCTTTTAAAAAAACATTAATCTATGGAAAAAAATTAATTCATATTTCAAATTTTGGTGGTACTTTTTTTGTTTCCCAAAAGAGTTTTTTTTCCAGTGGCATAATTTTTTCTTCCAAACATTCATTGAAATAAAAATCACTTCAAAATCTAAGATTAGAGGAAGTCATCCAAACCTTCCAATGTTTCCAAAGTAAACAATTTAGAATTTATGGGTTAATATGACTATCTTTCAAGTAATGAAATTCAAGACCTAGAGTGTAAAATCTAGGGGAGATCACTCCTTGTAATGTAAAGTCTACATCTAAGTTAAGTAGGTATTTGATATAGGGCTATTTACCTTAATTTTTGTATTTAAGATGATTGTATATTTACCTAAAAAGCTACAAGAGGCATATTTCCAATAACTTATGTTTTGTAAATGCATTTATGCAGTTTTTTAAGGGGGAATATCTCACATATGAAATGTAAGTGACCAAAAATTTTCTTGACACTACCTTTCTTCACAAATTTTTCCTTCCCTCTACTACATACATACATAGGGTATACACACCTACAACCCAAAATAATCAATTCAATTCAAGTGCTATATACAAAGTAGCTATTTTTGACCCTTGAAGGCCAATTATACATTGAACGGACAATTGAAAATCCAAGTAGGTTATTATGAAGTCAATTTTGGTCATATGTTCAATAAATTTTGACAGAAGGTGTGACCATCTATCCCCATAGTAGGAATGTAATTTTTTCATTGATTGGGCGCATGAATCAAAAGTTAATATATTACTCTCAAAGTTATTATAGTTCATTTGTGCATCTTCTACAAAAACCCTTCGTAGCTTCTAAAATTTGGCATATAGGGTACTTATTCAATATAGTACACAATAGTTAAAATAAGTTTTAGTTCTAAAATCATATTCTAAGAGGAATTGAACTTTGTTAGCTATACTTGGATGCCTTTAAGGGAAAAGATTTTCTTCTAAGTTGAAGCCCTATTATCTTCAAATCTATAAAGTCAAAGTTCTTGAAATGTTTCCCATATATTCTAGCTTTTGTGTCCAATGTTGTACCATTTGGATTTCAAAGCTTTAAATTTCCTCATTGCACAAGAAATCATCAAAAAGTGACTAGTGTAGTACCAATGCACTTAACCTCTTTTTATTAAAGGTTGATTTAGAGTAAGCTAGTCTTTTATTTGCTTTTGAATATTTTGTAAGTTCACCTAAGATCATACACATATGAATGGTCAAAATCCTCATTTTCTTACAAAGAAAAAATTGTACCCCAAAAGGGCTCAGAGAATTGGAGTGTCATGACCTTTGTGACAATCCTTTGATGGATGAATGCATTGATAGACGAAAGAATTTATGATGATTGTGTCATGACCTTCATGCCATGGCCTTTAGTAGATGAATGCATTGATAGATGAATTAATTCATGATGAAATGTGTACTAGTGGACAAAGAGAGATTGCATAGACATAGACATCTCCACATGGGGGATTTGTGCACTGCAATTAGACAAGTCAAGTTGGATGACAAGGGCATTGGAGTTAGACAACTCCTAGATAAAGACAAGTGTGTTGGAACTTGGAGTTAGAGAACTCCAAGTAGAAGTCAAGATTTGGATAAGATATGATTTGAAAAAGTATAACTAAGACTTTTACTTTAGTAGATGGTTCTAGACAGAACCAAGGATAGAATTAAAGCTAAAAGATAGAAAAGAAGTCTTAGCCTATCTTAAGGATTGAGAGTCTTTATTGATAGTCTCTATTACATAAGATGGAGCTTGGGGGTGAGGAGACTCTTTTTGGAGATTAATCTCTCAGTATGATTGGGTCATTTGATCTCTTTGTAAAAGCATTCTTATTAATAAGTATATTTTATGTTCTTATTTAGAGTTCAATTTGAAGTTAAAAGCCATAAGAAGTTCATTACACAGAGTCTATTGACCCAATTTCACAAGAGTGAAGAAAAGTTTTTTCTTACTTTAAATGTTAGAATTTTTCAATCCATGTAGTTGAATGAACTGAAATTTTTTCTACACATCACCTTACTTGTTTAATACACTTTTCTACTTCCAAAGCACCCCTTGTCCTTTAAGGGTTAATAAGAAGTATACCATTGAATACTTCAAAATCTCCCCTTGAACTATCCCATGAACAACCCATTTAATCTCAATGTGTTTAATACATATGGCTTCAAAGATTGTTGAACCTACGAAGGTAAACTTGTCTCTATTTGTGCAATGTGATAATTTCTATCATTTGTGGTCATTGTCTTACACTTACATTTAATTATTTTTATACATAAACTATTGGTACAACAACACAATTTTAGCCAGCTACCCTTCATCATGGATTCCTTTGATGATATCCATTTGATCATCTACATGAAATCATCTATCCAAATCAATATTCACCATGCACTGAAAAATTTCGACAACCCCTATCCGGTAAGGCTAACTTATTAATAAAAATTCTTATTATCGGTACATGATGTTTTTATATAGCCTACTTTATATATAAGAGCATGTAGCATTTCATGGACCCTATAGTAGCCCTACATGATATTATATAAAAGTTTTCCCCTTTGAATTAATTGGACCCTATCTTTTAACTCACATAACTTTCTAAGAAAAATCATAGTGATTTTTTTGGGTGTAAAACTCAACACTCTTAATTCAGAATATGATGTTAAGGTTGGATGTCTTGAGCTTGCAAAATAAAGAGGCAAAAGGGTATATTTGTCATTTTTTGAAAAGTGATGATTATATTTATGGCTATTAAAAACAGAGGGAACTTGCAAGTTATATCTTTATATGAACCCCCACCTTGCAACCCTCCAACTCATTTGGACATAGATGATCCAAGTTTGAAATGATCGATACATAGATGATCGTGAATGATAGAGAAAGCTACTTCTTTGTTCATTCATCCAGTTCTTAGATAGATCTTGTCCATTTACTTTTGTTTGTTGAGTATTTCGTTCACTTCACCATTCAATATGGCAAGTCCGAAAAGAATTTTTTGTTGGGCATATTGTAGGATGTGGGCAATGGGCACGGATGCTCTAAGTTGAACCTCAATTATGTGTTGTTCATCCAAACTTTGGACATACCATGTGATTGTTTGCAATATTGAGAATGCACTAACTTATACTCCAAAAATCCAATTTGATTGACCTTAAAAAACCAATTAATATCAATCACTGCATCCTCAATATTGCAAACAATATTGAGTATTTGTTATGGGTCCCATTGCCTCTACTTTGTATCCCCAAATAGAATTGAATCCAATAATTTGGGGCTATCAACTTCTTTTTTTTTAGTTGAAAGCAAGTTAGCATTATTCAAAAAACACCAAGCAAACAATTAATTGGGGTCTCTCGTAGACCCCATTGGGTGATTTAGGATTCTCTACTAGCCATTTCCAATTTTGAAGTTGTCCACTATCCATTGAAAAGATGCAAACTTGCTATTCTTGAAAATTTTATGGGACACCACCCCCCAAAGAAAATGAGAGCCATCAGATATTTTTAAGAAAAATCCCCCCCCCCCTCCCCTTTTGATCTACCATTGATCTTGAAAAAAATAAGAAATACAGATTTGGCTACAAATATGGGTTTGAGATATGGATATGGATATGGAAAATGGATACAGATAAGAATACATACAAAATATTAATATTCACATATCCCATATTGTTTGCAACTACCCATCTCTCTTAGAATTACAAATAGGAGGAGGGACTATTGGTTGAACCAAAAAAATTTAATCACAAATTAGGGGGGGAGGGGGCCGGGTTTTAGAAATGGAGGCCCTTTTTTTTCTTGAAACACATAGACAATTTTCATGGAGTCTTTTTAGTGAATGGATGGGGGTGCATTAATTGAAATGCACCTCATCCTCACTATCCACTCAAAAGATAGGACATACTACAGTTGCCCACTAACTTAAGTACTGAATAGTGAAATTAGGTTGCCCCTCACTAATTTCTCGACATTTGACACTAAATAAATATTTACAATTACTGTACAAGAATGAACTACTTTTGAATTTCATATCGCTATATTTGGGACTCATGAATCTCCATGTGTACAAATGGAAATATTTTTAGAAATATTTGTTGACTTTGATGGCTTGTAAAGTAACTTTCTTGGGGTAAGGCAACCTAATTGTTAAGGCAACCTAATTTCACTATTTAGTGTAGTTGAATTGGGGTTCACCACTAGTAGATTTTGTGGAAATTTGTTGACCCTCATTGCTCAACTATCATTTCAAAAATTAGAAAGTAGGTTGTCATGCACACTGCACAATAGCCTTGACTGTCCTTGAAGTCTTTGTGCACATGACTTGAAGGTTTTGTAATAAATGACTCTTCTTGCCTTTATTTGAGTGGATTATTGGGAGACATTCTTTTGTACATGCACATGCCTCTGAAACAGGAATATAAAGTAGAACCGCCCATTACCAACCACTTAAGCATTTTGTACATGATCTGGAGTAGTAGAAGGCATTGTTAAATTTTTGCCATATAGAGAGATAGAAATGACGGGCATTGTCAAATTTTCATAATTTTTTTCCTTAAATTCAAATTGTTATGAATTTCAGAAGCCTAAAGTTGGCCTGCTCCCATCCCCAATGTACAAATTCTTCCATCACTGCTCAACTAAAGACTAATTTGGCTCTAAAAATGAAGCACATGTGTCATAAGAGAGATGGCTTGAAGATGGTTGGAAACCAAAAAACTAATGGTTAGATATCTGTCATCTCTCTGTTGAATTTCCCATTACCTACTTATTGACCATGGGTCTTGGCTAGTCATGAGAGGTTTTGCCATATATAATTATATACACATTACTTTACAAAATATCAAGATTTAGGAATGCACACCACAAAAGAACCAATGTTTTGGGGAGAATTGCCTGTTAGTTCATTGTTGGCCAGTGGAATTGGTTATTGGTGAAATTTTTGTATTTAAGATGAAATTGAATTTTTTTGAGCTACTTGGGTTGCCCGCTGAGCAATAGGAACTACATCTCATACAACAAGTTTTAACCATGAAGTTAGAAGAAAACTTCATTTATTGTGCCTTAACCCCTAAATGCCCAAGGCATCAAATTTTGGTGTTTCCAAAACTTTGAAGTTAAGTAAAACCCAACCAAATTGCTATTATTAGTGGTTTATATTTTTGGAGAACTCTTTTTGAAGTCTAGTTTTAGGATCCAAAAGCCAATCTTAAAAATGAAGAATTATGATTTTTCTATTCAAGATTTGTGCAAGGATGCCCATTGCAATCTTGCCTTTCCTTAGTATTGAGGGCTCTTGGAAATGAGCCTCAAATACACTAGATCTTAGAGGAAAAATCACATTAGAAATGCATTTAAAAAAATTGTAGAATAGATTTTGAAAAATCATAAATTGATTGGGGTTGTGCATGCTAGGCCTTATAACCTCATATTTTTTTAGTGACCAACTTTTTAGAGTTGACATGCAAAAAGAGAATTGAAAATTTTTCATAGTTTTAACACACCCATGATCAATCATTATAATCTATAAGTGATATTGTTATGTTTTCTTTTCATATGTGATCTCTAACATGTTCAATTTGAATTTGTACGATTACAATTAAAAAAAATTGGTACAACTTAAAAAAATGTTGAATTTTTGTTCAATTTAGAACAAATTTGAAGAAGCTCCAAACAAGCCTTGGGCATTTAGGGGTTAAAGCCACTCCTTGCTCTACATTATTTATTGTTCTCCAGAAGTATTATTAACTTATAACTAGTACAAAATTAGAATATGAAAATACTATCATTAGAATTACTTCACAAAACACTTAAATTAGACAAAATAATATTTTGATTTCAATTGTGGATAACCAAAGTGAACCTCATTAAGGCAAGCTCAAGGACAAATTATAAAGGACTCAACTAATTATGCTTAAGAAATGAAAATAAAGCAAATGGCACTTGGAATGTTGTACCATTTGATTCATTTTTCTTATGCAGGCATTGTTTGTCCATACCTCCATAATATTTGTCTTTAAGCTTTCTTTCAATAGACTATACTTTGGTTATTTAAAGTGCAAAAAAAATATTCTTGTGACTAATGTAAGTAGATTGTGATGAACTTCCAATAACAAGTAGAATGCAGGTAAATGTCTACAACACACGCCATGACTCTACAATCGACAATGACAAGCTAAGGTGTGGCAAAAAGGATGATTTGAACAACATTTCAATACAAGAATGCCAAAAGAGAATGCACCATGCAAGTTCATGCAACACATGAAAGTGGCCAATACAGTGTTTGCTTGCACAAAGTATGAATCCTAAATTGTCCATGCATGTTTATCTCACCAAGTGGATGCAACTTCAATTGCATTAGTTGTTTGCAAGTACATAAAATTGGTATAGAAATTTGTTTATGAAGTTATTCATTAATACATGCTAAATTCACATGGCACGCGAGTTTATCCATTCAATCTACTCTAGTGCATGTTTTGGAAAACCTTAAATTGGATTTTTTGTTTCCAAGATCATGGTCATGCATCATTAGGGTTTAGAGTTAAGGTGAAATGCACACAATTATAATGTGTATGGAGATCTGTGATTTTGGCTTGCAAGACATTCCTATTCAATTGCACAGGACATATTGTAGATGTCTTCACTCTATTGTCAGGGGATTCATGAAGAGTCTAAGGTGCAAAGTGTAGACTGCATGCAAACTAAGTTTAAGCAAATTAACCAATTTAATGCAACTCATGTGAGAACGTTGCAAGGTAGATGTAAGCCACTTTACACTATAAGAAATTTGCACTTTAGGTGACAAGCCTTAATTTTTTGGAATGGATTTTAGGTGATGTCCAATGCAACGGGCCTATGTTTTTATGTCAAAAAAAATGCCAAAGGAACACCAATCTTGACATAAAAACATAAGCTTGTTGCATTGAACATCATCTGAAATCCATTCCAAAAAATTAAGGCTTGTCACCTAAAGTGTAGGTTTTTGTTAGTGTTAACTTATGAAAACAAATTTGATGTATGCAAGAAAATTGGATGTAAGAGTAGTGTAAGCATCCTTTTTTATATCAAAAGAATTGATTATGTTTTAGTTTGAGTTCAAAATTCTCAAAAGTTGTCTTGTATTCAATAGGTTTGTAGTATTCATTATTTCCTCAATCAATTGAAAGGAAATGTATTGAACCTTAGTTTCTTAGATGGGTACAATTGTAATGACCATGACCATATATGTTTTCTTCCTTCTTTTGATATTGATTTTCATTATCAATGCAACTAGGAGGTTACTTGAATCACTGGCAAGAAATGTAGATGTGAATTCATTATTTGCATTTTTAATGTAATTGAGTTGTTACTTATTGTGAGACGTGATTAATATGAATTGGTCGCATAGTTGGTCATTTAATTTGTCATGTAGAATGCATTGAAATTCTACTTTGGTAAGCAATTTTTTTTTCAAATTGAATTTTTCTATGTTCTCATGACATTTTTTTGTTGATGTATTTAGTTTGATTTGTCTATCACTATTTGATAGAACTTTATTCAATTGACTATTGAAATTGGCCTACTCTATTGGTATTCCACAACATATAGATTCCTCCTTTCAAACAATCATTGACCACAATCTAAGGTATGATAATTCATCAAGTGCTTTCACTTCTTCATTTTGCAATTATGTACATAGTAATTTATTAGTGACCAATATTAGTACTAATCATCCTAAGGAGTAACTAAAAGGCTTCTCTATTTTTAATAGAATGCTCTAATGGAACGAGCTACCCTATAGGAATGTCACTCTCTTGAGACATGTATCAATAGTGAAACATAAAGTAGTGTAAATGAAAACATTTTAGTATTCCTTCCCAACCTTTAATTTTTCGTATACTACATTCTAAAGGACAAAGAGGTTTGCTTGCAAGTCAAGAATGTCAAACAAAGTGGGATTTCATGCACCTCTACAAGCAATCCAAGTTTGTAAGCCACATGGGCCAAAATCTTGGGTAGTGATATGTTCTTGATTATCTTCAACATGCATGTCTTGAATATGTGATGTCTACCTTTTGTAACATTACAACAGAATTGTACCAGACAATCAATACAAATTCAAGACAATATAGGATGGAATGTGAGTAATAGTTTGTGTACTCTTATACTCACCCGTGATTCCGTGAAGACATTCATAATCCGTAAAATATATTGTTGGTACATGAGATTGACAAAATCTTCCTTTCTTATTGATTAGCTGCACATGGTGGAGGTTCCAAATCCCAATCTACTCAATTACAATGTCTTGTAAAATAGGAATGTAGATAGCTTGAAGAGAAGTCCTATGATATATATCATCATAAATGAAATATCCATATTGAACTATTTCTTGGATAGCATTTTTGTGAAACCAAATTAATTTCTTCCACAACAACCTCCACCAATGTTCTATCCTTCGATTGTCCATAGATGAACCAACAAGGTATGGATTTGGGTTATGTGCCCATACTTCCACCATATGTCTTCAAATCAAAGCATGTTCAACAACAAAATCAAACCTTACCCATAGAAGAGAACCAAATTTTTAGAAAACTACAAAAACTAGTTTAAAAAGAGTTTCCTAGGTCTTGATTGGTGCAACTTTTGTATATAAGACAGAATGTGAAGCTCCATCAATGCATCCATGTATTTGTAACCCATATATGGTTAATTTATCATATGTAGCACAAAGCATGCATTTTCATTGTTAAGTAGATGAAAGGTGAAATGCTTTGTTCATAAGCTTTGCAATGAAGTGAAAATAAATAAAGAGAGTAACATTGAACTTATAGTCTATATGCCAAAGGGTCCTGAGACATTACATTGTCAACAAACAATGGATAACACTTGTCTACATCTATTGTAATGTGCCTATGTATAGAATATAAAAATAAACTTATTTGACTTTTTAAACCAAAATAGATAAGAAGTTCAACAACATCAAATTGAATTTAGAATGTACCTAATATGGATTGCAAGGCTTTTGCCATGGCACGCCTAAGTAGGTGCCCTACTGTGCAAATGTTGCCTTTACATGCCAAATTCTCCAATTTACTCCATGCTTTGTAATAGGAAGGGCACCTTGAATGGTGTTGGACATTTCTTTTGTTGTGAAGCTATGGTGTAATCGAAATTCATATCCCAAAACTTTCGTCATCATTCATTTTAGTTGTCTTGGATTATAGATGTACAATGACTCTGAATTTTTTTGGAATCTAGTCCCTTCACTTAACATAGTTTGCACATAGTCAATCAATTCAAATGTAGGCTCCACGCTTGATTTTGCCATGCCGGCCGTTGCATAGCCATGCCCAAAGGTGTCAATAAATTATATGTCAAATCTTCACAATTGAATCATACAAAAGCGTATCACATCACCCCTAAAAAACTAGCTATATCTATTAGAGCTTAGCATAAAGAAAAATTTCTCTAGATCCAAAATCCTAAATTGCATCAAGAAATAGTATACAAAAGTTTGAAGCCACCCATTAACCACTATAAAATTGTATTGTATTAGTTCAACATTTGTTCTGGGATGGTGCAAACAATAGTACCTAAAGAAGAGTTGTCAATAAAAGAAATATTACAACGTGTTATACTTGATTAGCTTTTGCAAGCAAGACTTGTAGCTGCAACTTCCACTCCCTTACAAGCTTGTCTACAATGTTGAACTTACCTTTAACATGAGCATTGGGAGTATTTGTTTCTTCTTGAAGTCTACAACCTAGGAATGAGTAGTTTTAGATGAATCATGGTCATATCTAAATTGAAAAAAACTTCAAAATATTATTGAGTTTACCATTAAACACAAGAAATGTTGGGTATTTACTGTATTGGAAAGCAATTTACATTTTGATAGAAGATTACCTCTATCATGTTGATTTTGAATCAACAAAATTGAGTTTCAAGGCAAGTCATTAAAAATACACCCTCTCCACCATATCCAATGCTACCAAACTATGCATCCCTGCCTTTGACCACTCTCTCCACCAACTTTCATCCACAATAACATGACTTCACAATGTGTGAATGTCAACTTCCACCTTAATTAGGTCTACCACCATCCTTGTAAAAAAAAATCCTTAATTTCAAATCCTACTCATAGTCATGAAATTCACAACCATCACCACAAGACATATTGATTGAATGTCATTGTGCCAAGGGAGAGAACTTTACAATGGGAGCAAAGATTCAAATGCCAAGCGGTTTTCAAGGAAACACTAATAAAAAATTCAACATCCAAATCCCAAACGGTTTTTTTGAGATGAAACTTAGCTGATTTCCTAAATTTTTTTAGTTCAATTTTTTTTAAAAATAAGTTATTCTACTATGTCAAAATGAGGTTTGAAATTTTACTTTGAACATAATTTCTACTTTTCACTTAACTTTGACATGAGTTGATTTCTTAATAATTCTAATTCACTTATCCTACATGGTTTGTTTTACCTCTTACTACCCCACTTGTATAAAGATCTTCTCTAATCCTTATATGTCTCCCAAAGCATGTGGCTCTAAAAGTGAGTAGAGACTATCTCACAAAATTTCTATATCATCAACGTTTGATGTAGAATATCCTAAAATTGTATTTTATTGAGCAAGGAACATCTTCATAATTGAGGGGAAGTGTAAAATCTTCAAAATAAAAAAGAACATGATATAGTGTCAGTGAGTTTTGATGAGTCAGGCTTCGCTAACCCTGACCCAGCCTCCTTCCTTGCCAAGCTAATATGCCCAACTGCCCCTTTACTTTAGCTAGGATACAAATTGATCAAGCTTATCAAAGTTTGATATTTTGGTCAATTTTTGCTTTTTTCTTCCTCTAGAGCTAGCTGAAATCTAGAACTCTACCATTCAAATTTTGAATAAATTACTGTATGTGCAAGTCATAAATAACTGAAAAAAGGGCTTTGTATGAGACTTTTCTTCAAGCTAGTTCCTTATCGAAATTTTTTGGTACTTGTTCCCCAATTTAAAATGATGTAATATTTTTTTGAACATGAGGCCAACTTTATCCCAAAAATCAAGACAAAAAAGTTCAAGCAAAAAAGTGAAATCAACTTGTGCAAAAGCCTCCCCGAATCAGAGCAGCTCGGAATTTGGATGCACCCCAAAAACACTTTTTTCAACTGTAAGCAATATAATCTCACAATCTATGTGGTCAAAACCTCTGATTTTTTTACTATAGTATAATGAAGTAGTCTAACACAAGATCTTATAGTTAGATGCAACAAGTTTTTCTTTGTCATTTTTGGGTACAATGGGGAGCCTTTGTCATCAAAACGGCCCATTTTGAGTGTTTTTTGGTGAAACATAGTTAGAGAATTTTAGAGGTTAAAGCAGTGTGATGCAATACTTCTAGGATCCAAAAGAACCTCCTTCACCAACATATTCACCAATTGAAAAATCGCCAAGTACTAATTTCAACTCATTGTGGATAATCTAATCTCACATGACTTGGAGGAATATTTTTTCCACCTCAATAGATCTAGTAATAAAATTCCATAGCTACAAATTACACTTTCTAGTGCATGTCACCCTTCCTACTACATAGATCAAAATTTAGTTACAATTAGGTTTTGTCTCTCGTCTACTCCTTCTCTAAATCTATTTGTTGTATTGTTTTTTTGTTTTTTTTTTGTCTTTTTATATTTGAGTATATGATTTTTGGTTATCCATGTATATTTCATATGTATAGCAAGTTCAAGTGTTTGCTTTTTGTCTTTGCTCTATTTTTTGTTTAATTTTCTTTGTTGTACTTTTTTTAATTTTTTTCTCTTTGCCTAAACCTAGGTTTATGAATTTTGGATTCTATGTGTAAAACATAGAGCAAAGGAAAGGCAACAATGTCAATATAGTAAGTGCTTAAAATTGTGTGTACTAAATGTTGTCTTTTTTGTTCACATGTTGAGTCTTTGTCTTTAATCTTTGCATTTACTTTTTTCACTTTATTTTTCTTCCTTGTAAGAAAGTAAGGGTGTTGAAAATTGATTCTACTTTTGAATTCCAAGTAATTTTAGGAAGACATAAAATACCAAGAATGATGAAATTAGGTAATAATAGGGACCACTAAATTATTCATTATTAGCTAAATACAACATGCTAAATACCCAAATAAAAAACCCATGCCACAAGTGATATACGAACCTCTATGTGAGAGACAAAAAAAATGTCCGAACTAGCATGATAATCAACCTATATATATATATATATATATATATATATATATATATATATATTGTGTGTGTGTGTGTTACGACAATTGATTATGATGTTTTGGTTAGAACAATAATCAACACATTTGCGTTGATTTTATTTCTTAATGGGATCAAATTATTATTATTCAAAAAATTGCCACATAGGATGCTGCAAAGGCAAAACCAAATACACAAGCACTGCCACATGGGTAGGACTACCACATTGACACATACTATATTAATAGTGCACATTAATGCAAAAGAAATAATTAATAGTTTTCAGAACAAAAATTCATTAAGATTTCATTTCAAAGAATACTACTCTACACTATATTCATAACAATCAATAATAAATAGCAATCGTACTTCAAATGTCACTTCCCTTCATGGAGGAGAGAAGAAAAGTTGTTGATACAAGTGGGGTGGTATGAGATAAGACAACACATATGGGATATGTGCCACATATTATGATATTTGATGAGAGAAGACAAGCTCATGATACAAATGAGGTGATAGGGGGTAGAACAAACCATATGGGATATATTTGATTAGGATAAGTAGGAGCTCAACCACTAATAGCTAAGTTAAAACTAGTAAACATACTCTAAATATAATTTTAAACCTCATTTAGGCATAGTAGGACAAAATAATTCTAAAAACCTTGAACTAAAAAAAGGTGGGAAATCAAACCAAATTTCATCTCCAAAAATCCATTTGATATTTCAAGCCTCCAATTAGAAGTTGTGGACAAATTTCAAAAATGAAGTTTTAAATTGTCAAAGAAAATGTCCTTTCCAAACCCTCTCTAAAATTTGCCAATAACTTTTGATGGGAGGCTTGAAATGTCAAAAAGATTTTTGGAGATGAAATTTAGTTTGATTTCCTACCATTTTTTAGTTCAAAGTTTTCTTAAAAAAGTTATTCTACCATGTCCAAATGAGGTCTCAAAATCTACTTAGAATATATAACGGACTGTTGAATCAACTAAACAAATTTTGTTTTTGGCCACAATCAATACATTTTTGTTGATCGCTATTGTTGTCAAAAAATGAAAAGGCCAAATCAACAAAAGAAGTTCCATTTTTTAACAATCAACACAAACCAATTCATCCTATATTGATTAGGGCCCCTTTTACTTGTAGTGTCCCCCCCCCAACGTCCACAACATTGTCTTGTTATCCTAATGAAGCAATTTGACTTGTTATGTTCAAAAAAATTTGCACACTACACACCATTTGAATGTGCTACAAAGGGAGTTTCAAAGTGGTCTATTCGATGAAAAATGTCATGGAAAATATAGATGAAACACATTTTGTTATCAATATGGACAATGACCACATATTAGGGTTTCAAGGAAACACCACTATTAAGTATGCCAAAGTGATTTCTAGTTCAGATTCTATGACCATAGTTGCAAGAATCCTTGGGGGCGTCGATCAATTATTGAAGTTCTTATACTCATTTTCCAATGTGAATACCAACTACCCTATTAGAGGTTTGGATGATAACATTCCAAAAGTTTAATACATAATGGGTCCTAAAGGTTGGATGGATCAAACTTTATTTCCTAAATATTTTGTAGAACCTTGTGCATTACAAGTTGATGTGCAACAATTTACAAAAGTGATATAGGTTGATAATTGTACCAACCATAGTGTCACTCCTAAGTTGACAACAACTATTTTGATTGAAAAAAAGACAATTATCAAGTTTCTACTACAATACTCTACACATTTGTGTCAATTAGCAAATACTTTTAGCACCTTGCAAATCAAAGATGCTTGGTCTAGGAAAAGAACCCCAGAGCTAATTGAAATAGATGCATAACAAAACACAACTTGTGGAGATGGATAGTAGTTAGGCAAGCTCACCAATTTGGCTAGCATTTTATCTTGCAATTGGCTATTGATAGTATCAAAGATAGAAATAAAGAAATCGATTGCTATAATATGTTGTATGCTAGGAAGCCCGTGCATTGTAGTATGGCATTTGTAGTTGATGACACTTGGATTATGAAACAATTGTTTCCACATCTTTAAGAAACTATTGCTAAATATGAACAATACTTTCAAAGGCAAGATGAATTGGACTATGGTAGGCTAGCCTAAGTTTATATTATATTCTTTTTAATTTATTTATAAACATGATTTTTTTTGTTGTAAATGGCTCTCACATTTTATAAACTTAGTCACGTTCCCATTTTCTTTGACATTTGTTTCTATACAAACAATGCTTGATCTAAGTTTGTAATTCTATTTTCTTAAATAATATATGTATTTTTTCATTTACCTTGTGCTATGTGTACATGATTACATTTCTTCATTGAACATGAATTGTTTCTTCACCAACACTAAATTCAAACATGTCAAAATTTGATAATGGTAAAAAATTATTGCAATTGACAATTACTTTTCATGTTGACATTAGTGTTTGTTACATTAGTACGGTTGTTGCCATTTAGTGTTCAAGTTTGCAATTAGTATTGCAAATACTAAATATCATTATTATCATTATTAGTTCCTTTGTCATATAATCAAACTTTGTTTCTTAGTTCAATTTAGCCTTTGAAATCATACTTGAGTTACAATGTAATATTTTTATTACTTAAGGGTGTATTGTACATGTAGGTCAGTTTCATGAATAATTAGGGAAAATTTGGACAATGTCTGAAATTTCAAAAAATTGTACAACTATTACTAAAAATGTAAAAAAATTCCATTGTTGCTAATTCTAAATATACAAAAATTATTCATGAGTAAATTTAGAAAAAGGAACACATTTACACATGAATAGAAAGAATCAATCCAAAATTAGGAGTGTCCAAAAATTAGGAAGAGCAAAGTGCCGAAAGCTAAAAAATCTAAATTGAGTTGCTGAACTATTGAAATTCTAAAATTAAATTATTTTGGCACCAATGTGCCGAATCAAACCTAAACATATTGATTTATGATTTTTACCATTTTCAAATCAATAAATGAAAACAAACTAATAGAGTAATAGTGGTATAACAAAATATTCCAATTAATTTTGAAATCTCTCCAAGAGGTGAAAGTAGCCATATAGAATACAAATACTATGAAAACTTTTCAAATAATGGTTTCTTTTTTACACCCAAAACACCCTTGGTGACTAACCTTCAAGTCAAATGTGCACCACAAGTTAAATTTAATTTATAAATGATTGACAAAATTTTGATATGTGATCAAATACTTTAATTTTCTATAGATGTTGATTTTTTGGAATTTTTTATTTAAAAATTAAATTAAATTAAATTATTATTATAATATTTAATTAATTAATTATTATTATTATTATTAATTTTTAGGATATAATCTCTAAAATTAAATCCAACAAAACCAAGTCATAATGAAAGGAGGGTTCATATTTTGGATGTGAGGGCAATTAGAACATCTACCCAAAACTTTGATCCCTCATTACTTTTGTATACAAAATCATATAATGTTTTTTTTCTTGCATTAAAATCTCCTTTCATTGCCAATTAAAGTATACTATGTATATATTTTTTTATCTATCTAATATTAGAAACTACACACAATAGAAACTACACATAGTAGACAAGTGGCATTTTCAAGTGTAAAAACAGATGAGAATTCTAAACTAGTGGTATGTGCAGAAAGATATGTTCTATTTGCTGAAGGATCTATGCCTTAAGTTAGGTTGTTTGTTTTGTTTGGATTTGTTAGATACGTTGAGATCTAAGAAACTATAAATCCTCCAATGATGCTCTTGAAATTGATGGGAAGCTCCCCCCAAGGACTTTGATTCATGGCATGACATAGGGTGTGAAAGTTATTGAATTTCAAAGTTTATATGGATTAAAAAAATTGAAATAAATAATCTCTTATTTTAGAAAAAACTTTCACATTGAATGTCTAAAAGCCACGAAACACACTCCTTTGAACATAAAAGATATTGAATTTCAAAGTTCTTACAAATTAGAAAATCATTTTTGCTCTTATTTTGGCTGTGGCAACGGCACAGGGCACACTAATACCGAATTAAATTTGAGAGACCCCAACTTATAATAGTTAAACAAAAATTCCATGAAACTCTACAAGTAGAAGATTGGCGAGCCCGGTGCAGGTTTTATGGGCAGTGTAGCATAAAGGCAATACGTATAATTATGTGCAACTTAAACACAAAGCAATTGTACGGCACAATAACACTCACATAATTAGGCCAGCTGCATACAGCTCTAATTTGTTCTTGATTCCAGTAAGAAAATACCGATACATTCAGAAATTTCACTGCAGAGTGTCGACACAATTTCCTTCATGCATAGCAAAGAGCTATCTCCAAAGTGTAATTGGTACATGATAAGCTAAGCCCATAACTGCAAGATTCAAGTGCAGGAAATTTTGATACAATCTTCATACTTCATGGACTTCTCGTTCGTGAATACTGCAACTAAATTCAATTCTACTTTCCTCCGGGAAAACCTGTTGACTACCTTTCTGTCACTGAATCCAAAGTAATTCCTTGTGGCAACATGGTTATCGTGATAACCTGCCACAAGCTGACAATCGTAAAACTCCAACTAGCTGAGCTTTCCTAGCTCCATCTTCTTCTTGATTGCTCGATGGCCATGATAGATAAAAGAGTCAATGATACCTGCTATAGTATACACACCTGCACAATAGAGAAACCTTCGCTTAAAAATCCAGCTCTATTCCTTCAAGCATCAGAGAAACATCTCCTAAAACATCAAAACTTGTATAAGTAGAACCTCAAAAGACAAATCTGTCCAATTACCTCCGACAATGGCACAGACATTTGTGAGAAAGTGCAGAAAAGATGGTCTTTCCTCAGTAAATTTCACCTGCAGTTAAGATCACCGCAGATTATAATATTACCATCGATAATCGTCAAAAGGAGCAAAGCAAAATTAGATGCGGTAACTTGTAATTCCCGGTCACAACCTCAAGCGGTTATTTTTGCAAAACAATATCACTGCAAGCGCCCATACCAACAGAGAATAACTATACTCACCATCAACCTACACTTAAAAGGGATGTAGGTGCTCCCAATAAACCTCCACTGAATCGACTTTTACCCAGTACATACTAAAAATGAAATCAGAATCAAAACAGCAGGATGGAATACCTTAATGGGTGACAAGTCGTAAAAGAAGAAAACACCAGGAACGACTCTTGGCCCGTGGTCTCCGGCTGTGTAGTGCTCCGTCACTGAAAACTGAGATGACAATTCTCCACAGGTGAGGATGCTAATGAGGTGATAGAACCTTGCCACAATTTCTAGGATACAAAAGCGAGTGCATACAATTCTTACAGAGAAGAAGGCTGTCAGACCTGATTGGTTGCAATTTTTCTGCCTTTTATGTCAGTGTACACTGTCGGCACTACCTGTCAAATCCCCATTGAAAATTAGTATCCACGCATTAACTTACAACAGAGACAGCAAATTGTTACCCTGTCTACCAATAAAAACACCAAATTATAACCAAGGCAAACTGAAAAAGTTCTTAAGGTAAGGAAAAAGCCTAGACTTAAACCTTGATGAAGTACTGGTACATGCCGTTTTGGTCCTTCTGAATGCTTGTGATCCTGAATTGAGAAATCGATTAGAATGAATTCTAGAGAGAGTGAGTTACGCTATCAAGAACAAAAGTATTCAACTTGAATGATACGTTGGCAGAAAAAAAAGAGCAAAATTTAACTTACTTGTCCAAAGGGTTCACAGCTCCAGGAAAGTGCGCACCAAAACTAAGTTCGTTGATAGTATGACTCACCTGCAAGTGTAAGGATCCCCAAGAACAAATCAGACAACCAGAAGCTAGATTTATTATTGTATTCGCTGAGCATACTCAATAATCAGGTAATAGCACACGGCAATTCAGTCACCACTACGCAGTACGTTAAAAAAAGTCTACCACTTGCTCAAAAACTACACGGTCTGGGTATTGTAGACTGTAATGTTATTAGAGTCGAGAGTACAGTTGTGATTACATTGAAGCTGTCTGTCATGAACCCCATTAGGTCAAGGAGATGCATAGCTGATTGCTGAAACGATTTCCCCGGCGCAAAATGGAAGTTCCCTGCCACCTTATTGACTTCCAATTTGCCATAGATGTTGCAACCCTCTCCAGCTTCCTCCTTTATCCTCTCAATGAAACCTTCTCTGTGACACTGAAAGAACACAGCATGAAGATGAATCAGCAAGCGGAAACAACTCTCAGAGAGGATGCAATTCATGTTGAATCTGAAGTATGAACATATATTGAAGCAGGCCCCACGTTCATAGTTGGCAAAAACATGAAGCATACGGACCCTTATTGATACAGAATCGCCATTGAAGAGGTAAACAATGTAATCCAGCGAGCACCAGAATAAAAGAGGCTAAATATCAACCTGATCAATTAGGTCCGTATTGGTCATGGCCCACCCCTTTTTCCGATAAGCTTCTCGCACATCTTCACATGAGTTACAGCATTCATCATCAGACTGCAGACACACCCCACTTTTTGTCAAGCTATGACATATATTCCTGGTCAGACTCAGGACATTCCTTTCCTCGTATGGTACATTTCCAGTTGATCACTTCATCGTCACTGATAATGTGGACCCTAAAGTCTATTTCCATGGCCATGTCCTGAGATGGCTAGACCTTAGGAGATGGAAATCATGTGATATGCATTTCACCCTTTAAAACAATCAAACACTGATATCAGACGTATGGAAAAAGCATGAAATGCAAAGCTTACAGATTCTGCGCCAAAACAAGAGCCACAGTAGGTTTCGTTGTGCTCAAGCCGTCCACCATGCCTTTGCAACGGCTTTTGTACCTGTGTTTTAAATTATTAATAAGAGTTATTCACAAATGCAACAAATTTCTAAGCAGGAGGTATGTCAGCTTGAAAGACGGACGCCCACCTTAATCCACAATTTATCAGCACATTCAAAGTCAAGGCAGACAAATTCTGACATCTTTCCTCACCCAAGTCGGGACGTCAATTTAGCGACTCACCTTGGGGGCGTTGATGGCATCTGGTTTAGGGGCGTCAACGGCTTTGCCATGGGAATCCAGCCTTTTCTTGTAAATATTGTGCCTCTGCACATGCATAGAAGGAGACAGATAGGTGTAAAAACATGGTGACATAAGTCTCTAGCCTATGTGCAATGAAATACTAGGGTCAACGCACAATAAGATTGGACACAACAGATCTCACGCATACCACAACAAATCTGTAAGAATTCAAGAATATGTTGAAAACATGCAGTAGGGAGGAGGACGTACCACATCGTGGTGCTGCTCACCACTTATATCCATTGCATCTAAGCTGACCACTGAACATGCCAATGCCGGGAACGTGATGTCCAACTACAAAAACAAAACCCACACAACTTGAATATTGAACTTGACCACTCGCTTTGCCTCTGATTCCATATTAACTTAGAGAACTTGCGAATTTCATGAAAAACAATAAAAGAAACTAGTCTTTACAATTCAGATTAATACTTCAAAGAAGCTCTTTATATATCCTCCGATCAATCGATTGGCAAACGAAAAGTCAAGAGGTGCAGTTAAAGAAGTGATTCTCAACGTACATTGATCTGAAGGGTTTCCCCTCGTGACGTATCCACCACGAGCTGATTCTGAGTCTGAGCACTTAGATATAACCCTGAAAACCAGCAGGCATTATAAGGTTAGAAAATGTTAAAGATGACCGATGCAGCAAAGATTGATTCCAGCAGATTGTCAAATTGAAATTCTTGAAAGTTGATCAACCACAATGCAAGACCTGATACCCGAAAATACGGTCCTATGAGGACCAAATAGAATGATAGGACCTACAGACACTTACGAAATTCTGTGATGAATAAAAGGGTCATAAATATGGAAGATACAAGCGTGATAACACCGCCAGACAGAGTTCGGCTGTAAAAATCTTCACTAATCTTTGGGTAGGCATCGAGCTGCTTCAACTTATTAAAGACCGCCATTGTTGATTCCTATCTTGATCACCAGTCCTGCACCTGCCTCTGACCCACTTCTTTAACGCCTTAGGGCCAGGCCTTTCAACAATTCATAGACGATTCCAGATTCCCCCTATAAATGTCCCGTCTTGAGACTTGCATAACCTTCGAGACAGTACTAAAATCCCTAAAGTCATCACAAAATTGAAGCGGAGACTTGCATGCGCGCTCCTACTAGAAAACCCTGAAACAGAGTCCTTCATTCTGTTAATCACTTTGCTCACAATCCATGCCCAGCATCATTTTAAAAACTGCAATTAAAAAAACAAACGTGCGCACCATACTCCCAAAGCGTCAACCGCTTAATACAAAACGGAAGGCAATCTTCCCTTAATGAGTTAAAAGAACGGAAGTTTTTTAAAACCTGCGGGACACAGTATGAACACAGATTGCATATTTCTGCACGAACCCCACACGCGAAAATCACAAAAGAAGAAACAAGAGGAAATTCCAAGAACCTAGAACCTAGCATCAAACCTCACACTCGGCAGAGACAAAAAGAAGCCCAAGCCCAACCCTAAAAAAACACCTCCCAACGCCAATTCCACCCGAGGGAATAGTCAACGAAAAGAAAGCTCCAACAATGATTCAACAATACGAAGCAGCCAGACTACACCTGGAACGATTCTCTAACCGCGAAACCTCAGCTCCAAGAAGCGAAGGAAGAAGAAAGAAGGTGACTGAAGCTTCAACAAACTCCAAGATCCAAACCCTAAAACAATCCTGTCCAAAGCCAATTCCAACCTCGGGAGTGGTCAACGCAAAGAAACTCCGACAAACGACGCAGCCAGACTACGTCTATCACGATTCTCCAACCTCGTAACCTCAGCTCCGACAAGCGAAGCAGTACAATAGTTGATTACCAAATTAAAGCTTCACAAACTCGAAAGCAAACCCTAAACCCATACCTTACCACGCAAATTCCAAGCCGAGTGAGTCGTCAACGTCGTGACAATCGTGGACACTCAATAATGACAAGCTATGATTTCCCGATATCAGGTCACGATTAGGAGCTGTAATAACGAGGCTGGAGATTGACGACGTGACGGAGCTATGGCGAGGAAAATTGACCTCCGAAGTCCAGCTGCACGCACTGAAAGCACGCAGTCCGCGACCATAGTAGGAAGTCTTGCACGAGCAATCGAGGGCGGAGGCATGCTGCTATGGACCGGGTGCGCGGGTCGGGGCTGGGTCGGGGCTGACCGGTTCCCGTGTGGCGTCGTACCCGCCTACCCGGTGCTCTGGAACGTTCGGCTTCGGATCCTATTTGCTCTGAAGTCAAAGAATCTCTAACAGGCACTAAGTTAGGTTAACGGAAGCTTAGTAAAAGAAAACTTCATCCACTCACACTATTTTGGGTGTTGGATTTAGAGGGCCCGTCACTTGCGTTTAGGGGTGCCCACCTTACGTCACGGATGCAACTTTTTGATACTTTGCCTCATTACTATAATTAGACTAGTCAAATTTTCATATATTTTTTGTTCGCAAGCAGGATTTTTCTTTTCATTTATTTCAGTTGGTGCAAAAAGTGATTTTCAATGGATTGATGAAGCTATTACATCCATGGAAATGGATGAAAACCACAATATATGGATGAGAGTTTATTTATTCATTCCAAAAAGGGAAAAATTCATCCTAAATAGAGTGAGACTGTCCCCAAGTTTGGTAGCATTTTGCAATTTCATCCACTAGAAAAAGAACAATATCTTGCCAAATATTTCCTATAAAAAATTTTGCATTACTTTTTAGCAAAAATTCACTCCAAAAAATTTGTCAACAAGTGAAAGGA
Source organism: Straminergon stramineum (assembly GCA_963920665.1). Lineage (NCBI taxonomy): Eukaryota > Viridiplantae > Streptophyta > Bryopsida > Hypnales > Calliergonaceae > Straminergon > Straminergon stramineum. The sequence goes on from OY987272.1 coordinate 2,398,168, forward strand.
GGTTCCAATGCACCCAAGAACATTCCGTTTGGATACTTTATACAAAAGTTATGAAGGGTCAAAGTTTTTTTAGGTAGATTGAGGTTCTAAAAACTAGAAGAGTATAGGAGCCAATCCATTCTTGACCACCCCCCCATTTGGGTAGTGTAGGGAGGTCTATTTTTGTGAAGGTACAAGATGAGTAAGTGATTAGGAATGGCACATTATGATTGGGCTAGGGAACTCTCAAATTTTGCAACCAACCTTTGGTCTAAAAAAAGATGACCCATATGCTCAGTATGTGGCAAACAAATCTTCATGTAAAAAATTCATAATAATTTTATTTTGGAAAATAAAATTGTAAAAAATTATGGAATCCTCATTAACCCATAAATGATGTATGGCAAATATATTTGTCTGATGAATGACAAGGAATTCTCTTCTATAGGATAGAAGTACAAACTATTCATCTTCACAAGTAGGGGTGGAAAGGGGAGATCTTCTACAATAGTTTGACTCCCAATGAGTATTTTGGGTTTTTTTAAAGTAGATGATGTCACATGGTTCCAAAAGGGATGATTTCCACGGTCACTAGTCCAATGCTTAACCCCTGAAATGATTTTTTCCAATGAATGACAAGGAATTCTCCTATGTAGGACAAAAATGCAACTATTCATCTTTGAAATTAGGTGTGGAAAGGGGATATCTTCTATAGTAGTTTGACTCTCAATGAATATTTTTGATTTTTTTTAAAGTGGATGATATCACACGATTCCAAAATGGACGATTTTCACAATCACCAGCCCAGTGTTTAACCCTTAAATGCCACGTTGGTAACCATGGAAGTCAGCCATTTTGGAACCATGTGACATCATCCACTTTTAAAAAATAAAAAATACTCATTGGTAGTCAAACTACAATCAAAGATCTCCCTCTTCCACCCCTACTTTTGAGGATGAATAGTTGCAATTTTGTCCTACATAGGAGAATTCCTTGATATTCATCGGACAAAAATCGTCAGCCGCGTCGTTGAGGGGTTAAGGGTTAAATCTATTTCTGCACATGGGGAAATTTTTCCACTCAACATACCTGTGCTCCTCAGATATGCTCAATTGCTTCAGTGGTCGGAAATGGGTTGGCTCCCTTATCCGAGTCAGTATTTTTTTGGCAAACAGATCCCCTTACTACCAGTACCTGCACCTGCACTGGCTTCCACGACCGCGATTGGTCACGCAAGACTTCTACAGTAGATTGTCAGGATGAGGAGCTACTTGGAGTGTACCTTACAAAATTGGAAATTCCCAAGTGAACAGTGATTTATTCCGTAATTTAGAGATTCTTGAGGGGCCGCAGGTCGCATGGGCCGGGGTGGATTGACCCCCCCTCGCTCGTCCCCAAGTAAAAACCCTGAAATTTTTTATTTTTCACACATGATAATATTTGCAAATTTTGAATTCATATTTGCAATCAGAGGACCCAAATTAGCTAGGAGAGATAGAGATAATGTATTAATGAAGCACAAAATAGGGATTCTTTTTTTTTACATGCACCTCTGGAATGACTTGGGGGGCCGAGCGAGGGAGTCAATCCACCCCAGCCGTCACATGGCAACCAGGGCTTTTTTTTTGGAGTGTCTGTGTGTGTGTTTTGGGGGGCCCAAAAAAGTGCCAGATTGCATTCAAAAAAATAATTTGGCTCTAAAACGGCAACAACTTGTGAAGTTTTTCGCCATAGAAACTCAAATTTTAAAAAAATCTTGGATGAAATCTTCAAATTGAGGATGAAATTTTTTTTTATAGATATGTGATATGTGCTAATGTGATATTTTCTATCCAATATGTGGATGAATGTTCAAATTTGAAGGACTACTATAACATTTTACATTGCCACTTTGTCACTTCATAAAAAAGGAAAAAAACAACCCTAGTCGTAACTTTGTAATGTTGTCCTTGGACAACAAGGGAAAGGCTTTGGAATGGTAATGAAGTGACTTATGGTGAACCGTAGGATTTCAATTTTTGCTCAAATATTAGGGGTTGTCACAACTTCTCCTCTCCATTCTCAATCATGAGAGAATGAAGACATGGCACTCTCTCCTTGACTATGGATGGCCTATATTTTGAAGATTGACAAGGAGTTTATTTCCTTCTCTTGAAATGAAGAATAGGCGTGAAGAAGTTTTTGCATGAAAACTCTTCAGAGCTTTGCTTCTCACTTTTCACTTTGCCTATTGATTTCTCCATTTTCATTCTCTACAAGAAACAAAAGGGGAGTCACTCGTTCTTCTTGGAGAAGAGCTCCTAGGTAAGGTAGACAAACCCATTACCACCCCTTGACCCAATGCCACCCGAATGTAGGGCCCTCATTGATTCTATGATGAGAATTTATGACAATAGTACATGGCTTAACTTCACATAAGACATCTATTATAGTTTTACATTCTTATTCTAGAATCAATAAGGATCCTATATTTGGGTGGTATTGGGTAAAGCTACCTTATTGGTTCCTCTTTTCATTCCACACCTTCTCATTCTTCATAGAAGTTTCATTCTCAAAGAAGGTGTGACAACCCTTATTCTATAACTATCATTTTTTTGATTTTGAGTTTTTATTTTTGCAATAGTCATAGGATGCAAAACATATTAGGTTGGACTAAGGAACCCACTTTGGTTTTGGGAGGTCTCAAGCAAGCTTTGTCATCTTTGATATTCGAGATTTTTGTATGAAATTTAAAAAATGGATGCTAATCATCCTAATCTACATTTGAAGCTTTGCTTTACATCATTTCAATAAATATTATAAAAGTTAGGAAGATTTTTTTGATTTCAATTTCAAAATAGGTTGAAAAAAATATATTCTAAAAATAAGTTCATTAATTTTTTGAACTTTGTATTAATACCTATTCAAAAACATTTGAACCATTCCATTCAAAATAGTGAGATGAAAATTATGAGAAATTTTATATTGCTAGTAATGGAGGCAGATAAAACATATAAAATCATCTTTTGTACTCAATTTTGGAAATTTCTAAATTAAACAAAAAAATAATATGATATTGATTGTTTATTAGAATATATTTTCTTCATTGGTATACACAATTTTCAATTTTTTGTATAAATTATGAGTAGTTTGTTTTTTCATTCATTTATTACTGCCTTCTACTTTAACTTTTTTAAGACAAACATAAAGTTTTTTTGGTTAAATTTCTTGCATATATTTTCAACCCATTTTTTTAATGTATTGACGAAAACACATAAGTTATGGGACATATATGTTTTTTTTCAAAGTTGAAAGACCTACAAACATCACCTTTTTTTTCCTTGAAACACATAGACAATTTCCATTGATCAAACATCACCTTTTGATAGGACTAGGAAAACTACATTATGAAGTTTAGGCACATTGAACTTGCAAATAGTGAGGATGATCATTCTAAAATGTTTGGACAATGTACTTGAACAAGTTAACCTAGGGATCCTATGGTTTAAATTGGTAAAAAATAAATATAGATGAAGATTTTAGCCTTCTTTGTAGGATGAGTATTTTGAAATATTTTTGGATTTTTAAACATGAAAGAACTTTAAGGGTTGAAAATTCAAATGTAATCTTGAATAAGCAGTGAACCAAGTCCAAAAGGAAGGTGATGTCTCAAAACTTTAAAGATAGATCTATTATCTAAAGAATTTTTTATTGTCAAAACACCATCATAAAAAAACATTGCCAACTTTACTACAAAACAATGGAAAACAACATTTTTGGGTGAAAAGTGTATAATTAATGTGAGGATTCACCAAAAAAATTCTTAGCTAAGATTGGCAATTATATCAAATACCTACTACTTTTTTTGGCTATAAATATTTCATTGGAATAAGTATGACAGAAATTCATAATACTTATGCACACTATGAAACTTACAATTGGTTGGAAGTTAAATTGTGAGTTGCATTGGGTGGGTCAACAAGAGATCCTCACCCCGGTGTTTTGGCAGGATGTTAAATCTTCCATTCAAATTGGGCTCCACAAGGGCATTTTGTGTTTTATTTGGGGGTAAAAGTAAAAACTACCCCCTATTCTGAGCCGTGTCTAGGGTATGTTCTAGACCTCCCCGACCAAATTTGGGGTCTCTGATTGCAATTATGAATTCAGAATTTGCAAAAAAAATAATGTGCAAAAAAAATAAAATTTCCCTGCGTTTTTCCCATGGTAAATCTGCCCTTGCGGGGCCCAGTTCGAATGGAGGATTTAACGTCCTCCGGTGTTTTGATGTGATGAACTATTTCCATACTGCAAGCGACGGACGGAGTAATTCGTGACCGACGGACTCGGAACGTGATTCCGTCGCCATCCGGAATTTCATCCATCCATTTATCCCCCGCAAATAGAAAACTCACACTAACAATATACACATCAAGCAGTCATTTGGTCAAAGATTTGCAGCACCGAGTCCAGCTATGGAGGATGCTTGAGAGTTGAGACTTGTCGTCGTGACTACCGTCAGCTCGATTTGGATCAAACCCCGAGCAGGAATCCCTCGTCAAGAATTTTGGAATTTTGGAGGTCCGAGATCATGAACTCTTTGCGATTGTATCGGCGAGTTTGATCAGTAGATTGGCGGTAATTTCAAGTTAGGGTTCTATTTTGTTGCTTGAGGTGAGAAATTCTGAAACAGGCCGCGTGAGACGCTGTTTCGCAGTTTTCTTTTCCCTCTGTGACAGTCAAACTGCGGAGTGAGCGATATTTCCCGTGAAAGAGGCCAGGGTGAACGTGTTTTGCGAAGGTTTTCAATGCTCGTAGAGTCTGGCGTTATCAAGTCGGGGTCGTTTACTAGTTTCTTTCAAGTATTTTGATACGAAAAGCTAATCAGTGGAAAACGCTTAGCCTTCAGGATGGTGTTAGGTGATTGTGTCCAAAATTTGACGGGCAAATCTGTTCACTCGCTGTGATAGTTGAGCTGCACGAGCTTCGGATTCTTGTATAAATTCGTTATTTGATTATAGCAAAGGTTTGCACACTAGTTGTTCAATTCTGGATTTCGTGTCTGCTATAGGAATGGACTACAGAGTCTTGCAGTAATACTCTCTACGTGAAAGCGGCACGAAGGATGCTGAAGCGCCTATGTGAGACTTTGTCTCGATTTTTTGCTTTGTCTTTCAGAGGCGATCACTCTTTGCATTCATATTCTGTAATCTATAGCTGAGGGAGCTGCAATTGGAGAATACATGCGTGTATTGTCAGATAGGGGATTGTCTTGCTATTTAAGCGGATTTCTACTGATATGTGGCCGATGCAACTGCCGAAAGCCTGTGTACAGCCCGTTCAACAATCTTACCGTTCTTGAAGCTATGGTTAAACTCAATGCACAAATAACTGATATGTAATCCTGTATTTCCAGATAATTTTTCTTTTTCTTTGAATCATTGCGGGTTACCATGAGTGCGATCAAGATGAGCAGAACGGGAAAATGGCAAGCAATCAAGAATCTGGATGCTTTTCCCCGTGCCGAGGATCATTTGATGCAAAAGACTTCCTCTGGTGCAGCAGGTTAGTACTAACTTGCTTTGGATTTTAGGTCTTCTTTGGTTATATGTAAGTTCATGCGATATCTAATTTTTCTTACGTTTTATGTCTTGTCTGTTATTGAGACTACCGCTGAGGACACGATTTGATGCATTGATGTGGCAGTCTCGGCAGTAGGACTATTTATAATGGCCATTCTCTTCGTTCACGAGCTTCGCTTTTATCTAGAAACTGTCACCGTGCACGAGGTATTCAAAATTTAGTTTCTTTTCGTTTCAGTATATTATCTGTGTTTTCTTATATTTGCGCACTGGATTATTTTATTACTCTTGAATAACATGAAAATCCCTTGACACAGATGTCGGTGGATGTCAAGCGCGGGGAAAAATTGCCAATTCACATTAATATGACCTTTCCTGCTCTGCCCTGCGAAGGTTTGTTTGTCAGCTCTTCCGGATTTAGCTGTTTTTTTCGATTTCTTTCACCAATTTTATGATTTCTGCGCTTTACTTTCTTCTGTGTAGCCCTTTACGTCACTGGTACCTTTGTGCATTGATCTGTTTATTGATCATCGTTGGTTGCACAGTTTTGAGTTTGGATGCGATAGACATGTCTGGCCAGCATGAAGTTGATCTTGATACTAATATTTGGAAAGTAAGTTCCTGTCAACTTTGTATCTATAATAAATCACTTTATCTCTCTGAGCATCGTCTGCCGCTTGTTTGTCAGCTTGTTCGTATGGAAAGATTCTTTTATTTTCTGTTTTGCATTCTAATAAAGAGGAAAAGGTCTTGGAACAGATTCCGTGTGAATGTACTTAATCTTACAACAAATCATGGAGCGATTTTGTTCTGTGCAGCTGCGTTTACACAGAGATGGTTACGTATTAGGTTCAGAGTATGTCAATGATCTTGTTGAGGGAGAACACAAAAAAGAGGAGCACAAGATCGGCCATAAAGACGAGCACGGTAGGATATTTTTCTACTTATGTATTCGTTGGTTCAGAACGAAACTGATCAGTGCTTGGGTTTTGACTGCGCCTCAGTCAAAATAGGCTCTTTCGGGGGGATTCTGTTGGTTTTCTTATATGAAGATCTAAGCACAAGGCATATGTGGCTGTTAATTCAAACGGTCTTCTTACAGGCCATGAGCATGATGAGCACGGAATTCATGATGGAGCTCCCGGCATGCCTATACATAATCATCCCTCGCAGAAAGATCCACAGAAAGTGATTACGGAGGTCAAGAAGGCGATTGAAGATGGAGAAGGATGTCAGGTAATCAAATTCTTTCTGACTTTTGTGATTTGAATTGTTACTCGTGCATCGTCTTTGCTTGCCCTTAACATTCTTTGATTTTATTATCATTGACTTCTGCAGATTTTTGGTGTGCTCGACGTGGAGCGTGTTGCAGGAAATTTTCATATCTCCATGCATGGCTTAAGCCCTTACGTTGCCTCGAAGGTACGACTATCTTCACTTTTATTCACAAATTTTTCCTCATCATAATCGTTGTACTCTCGAAGCGATGTGAAGGATTGATTGTCGTTTTCTCTATAACAAGTTTCTTTTGAATGCCTGTTAAAATAACATGGTTGGGAAATGGTGAGACAGATTTTTGAGACAGGATACGAAGTGAATGTGAGTCATATCATTCACGATCTATCCTTTGGGCCATCTTATCCCGGCGTACACAACCCGCTTGATGGAAATGAGCGCATTCTCCATGATATCAGTGGTACTTTCAAGTATTTTTTGAAGGTAGGGTAATTTTAGCCTGCCTGTCGGATCAATACTTGGTTCTTTAGCTTCAGCAGTTGTATTTTGGCTCCTATCATGATGATATATCGAGGTCTAGCTGGAAGTGCCTGAATCGGACGTGGCATACTGAAGTCTTCTCTTGTCTCTTACATGGAGGGAGTTATCTCGGACTGATGGGATGTCCTTTTAATTTTTCTTTCAGATTGTGCCTACTGAGTATCATCATTTGCATGGAGGGATCATGCCGACAAACCAGTTCTCCGTGACTGAGTATTTCCAGCGAATGAAATCCTCTGACCGGTCTTATCCAGGTTTGTTCAGCTCCACGATAAGTAGCTCAAGTTGTGTTTCTTTCTCGATGAGCACTTTATTCCTTTTGTAACTTTCATAAGACGAATGCGTGGGTAAGTGGAAGTTAACTAATCCCACTCTTGTTGTTGCGGGGGGTGGATGCAGCCGTCTACTTTGTGTACGACTTATCTCCTATTGTAGTTACAATCACGGAACACCGCCGTAATTTTTGGCATTTAATCACCCGCCTCTGTGCCGTTCTTGGGGGAACCTTTGCTGTAACAGGTGCAGCTTTCATCCTCTCCCATTATCATGGAATTCATGAATGTTCTTACTTGTGTCTCTACTTGTACGTTGTCACTTTACTTTACATACTGTATATGAAATTGGAACTGATATTGTCATTGTTTTATTGTATCAAACAGGTATGTTGGATAGATGGATGTTCAGGATAATCGAGTTACTGACAAGTACAACAAAAGGGACTCTGTTTTGAGTTTCTTCCACAGGTTGATTGATCTGATGCATGTTAAGATCAGTGTCTAATCCTCATGTTCTGTAGCATAGAGATTAGTTAGTCAATGGAGGCAAGAGTTTTAGTCGACGTTTGTTGGATTCTTCATTGTGTAAGGACACTTTTCCCACGAGCATCTTGTGTGCCATTTCGAGCCTTGTACATGTTTTATGTTGTTATTGGCAGCTCAGTAAGATCCATTGTAGTAGCTTAAGTGTTTGCCTGCTATACTCTGAGAGTCTAATTTTCTTAATCGGCACTGTTGATGTCTTTGTTTGTATGCAACCCTAGTAGCTCTCCTACGTGGTTCTGCTTAATTATTAAACTCAAAGATGATGGAGTCAATGCAGGAGTTAAGACTCTTTGAACCAGACTGGGCAGGATTGTATGAAATCGAAGCTGATTCCCTTCTACCCATCAATAAATCCTTTATCTTCCTGATAACTTGCCTTCATCATGTGTTTTGAAGTTGAAAGTTCTAAGCTCTGAAGATGGTTGAAACCATGAATTCAATCTGTGACTCCTGCGAATCGACTGTGTCTCGAGGTGTTGTGGTCCAAGCCTCAAGGGCTCTTGTGGTCTTGTGGCGGAAACAAATTGTACTGGGGCTGGGGGTGGTATGCATATGACTAAATATATTTTTACGCGCCCTGTCTCCAAGGGTTCTTGAAGCTCCACGCTGCTTAGTCACCAACAGACTTCGCTCAAACCCTTGCTGTAGGATTCTGGACGGAGTTCAGAGTATTTGGTTTGGGAGTATCTATCAGCGCTTTAGTGCCAGTCTGGGTGTCGCTGTAATCCTTTGTGGTAATCATACCTTTTATGCCTACCGAGCGAGGCTCGCAGCACAGTATTTCTGAAGAGCCGGTTTTCTGTAGCACACATGGACGTTTCAATCGTTAAGACTCCTACTCGCGAGGAAGGGAGAGGCCGAGATGGAGCAGAGCGGAATCCTCAGGCGTTGCCTGGAATACTTCTAGGTCGAAGCTTACAGGCTATGTCGTTCAACTACAGCTACATGCATAAGCACTGGCGATGGATGTGGCTGCCTGTCGCCCTTCTTATGTTGGCGCTTTACTACTTCGGGGCGAGGACAATTCTCATGCTCTCCCCCAGAAACGATTTCCCCATCGGGGAAGAGGATGTTCCTCGAAGGAAAGCTTCTCACCGACAGGAACTGTTGGAGCAGGTGTACCATTCGGCAGACCTTTTCCGGCGGGATCTCAAGGAGATGGAGGCGAAGTTAAAAGTGTATATTTATCCTGATGGGGACCCGGAGACGTATTTCCAGACGCCGCGCAAGCTGACTGGAAAATACGCCAGCGAGGGGTACTTCTTCCAGAACCTTCGAGAGAGCCGGTTCGTGACAAATGACTCCGCAGCAGCTGATCTCTACTTTCTTCCCATCTCCTGCCATAAGATGAGAGGCAAGGTCAGGTTGTGTTCTCTATCAATGGAAGATCAAATTCTACCTTATTAATCGCTAAGTAATCATGCGCCTCGAACTGTAATACTCGGGTGGAAGTCAGGCATATGGGACTCCCTGCAGCGGTGTAATTTGGTTAATTGGACACTAATGTGACCGATGTTACGCTACAATTGCGCAGCTTTGCCTTTGCCATCGTTATAATGAAGGTCGTTGAGTTTTTCTTTTCGCGACTCGTTAGGTTTCTGTGCAAAGGAAGTTCATCGTGCATGCACTTTCTGAGTGAGGATTGATCGAGTGCTTGCCCACTCAATTCCCCAGTGAAGTATCCGTCATATCTCCATATATTCTTCGTAATGAAACTCCAGCCTAATTACTCAGAGAAACCCTAGTCTCTGTTTATAGGGAATCACGCGAAGAACAGAGCATACGATTCGAGGTGACTGACAGCCTGAGTCCTCTCACGCGGAGTCTCCGTCTTGTCTCGTTTACATGACAGGGTTTGAGCTACGAGAACATGTCTGATATTGTAATGACGTATGTGGAGAGTTTGATCATCAAATACCCCTTTTGGAACCGAACCCTAGGGGCAGACCACTTCTTTGTAACATGCCACGATGTCGGAGCTCGTGCCACCGCCAAAGTGGAACATCTTGTGAAGAATTCCATTCGCGTGGTCTGCTCACCCAGCTACAACGGGTCCTTCATTCCTCACAAGGATATTGCTCTGCCCCAAGTTTTGCAACCCTTTCCACTTCCCGCTGGAGGAGACGATATTCCTCAGAGGTAAACCCACAAGACCACACAGATCTAAGATCAAGTGCATACTAAGACTTCTTTCGAACCCAATAATTTTGGCTGTGGTGTGCAGGACTATCTTGGGGTTTTGGGCTGGTCACAGGAATTCGAAGGTGAGAGTAAACCTGGCGGAAGCATGGCAGCACGACCCTGTGCTTTTCATCACCAACAACCGAATCAGTCGTGTTGTTGGAGAGTATGTCTACCAAAAGCAATTTTATCGAAGCAAATTCTGTATATGCCCCGCTGGTTCCCAGGTGAACAGTGCTCGAATCTCTGAATCTATACACTACGGTTGTGTTCCAGGTGAGCCTCTATTTGCGTAGTGCATTCGATCATTCTTTACATGACGTGAGTAGTACGCAGATCATGTTCTTGCTGGAGTTTATTTGGTTTCATTTTCTTTTGATTAGAAAGAGTGATTGAATGTTTGCTCCGGTCTTGAAGCTTCGTGATTTTCTGTTTGGCAGTCATAATGGCAGACTTCTACGATTTACCCTTCAATGACATCTTGGACTGGAGAAAATTTTCTCTTATTTTGAGAGAGAGAGACTATAGCATCCTCAAGAAGGTGCTCCAAGGAGTGACTATGAAAGAGTATCGGGTCTTGCATGCTGGTGTGCGTCAGGTAAGAGGGATGGAGTAAATGTATATTTGGTTGAATTCGTTGAATTGGTTTACGTGAAGAGTTCTTGGAAGTTCCACGTCAAGAGGACAACAGTTTGGGATAATGTGCAGGTTCGGAAGCATTTCGAGTGGCACTCACCACCTGTCAAGTACGACGCATTTCATATGGTTATGTACGAGCTGTGGCTCCGCAGGTTTGCCATCAGATATTAGATTCTTCGCCAAAATAGGAATCCAGAGAATCATATCCCTGTCTTCCTATGCATGGTCTCACAATCTTATATTTCAATCTGCTTACATAACCCTGCTGTTCTATGTCTCAATGTAATCCATTCTATTCACTTGAAAAATAGAATCTGGACATTTTTGATTCCACTGAGGGTCAGAAGATATGAGGACTGGTACCCTGATTAATCCTATTAGGAAGGGTGCAAAATTAGTGTCTCTATAAATCGTAATTTGGGTGCAAATTAGTGCAATACAGCCTGCACTAATTTCAGTATATTAAAAATATACAAATAATGTGTCGTTTTCAAATTAGAAATACACTAATTAATCCTATTAATGTAAATTATTGACACTGATTTTTATTGGAACAAACGGAACAGAGTTCCTTTGCAGTGGAAACACACTGATTGCGGATAATTTTTCCTACAATTTAAGCGAAGTCAAGAAGTTGCACTGAGTCAGAGTCAATCAGTCACCGCAAGACGCTGTCCCCTTATTTTCTTTTGATCCTGTACTTGCACTTGTACTTGGATGTGTCCAATGATTGTACAGTATGGATTGCCTACGGGACAGTGTTGTACCAGTATGCGACATTCTTACAGGAAATCTTGGATAACTGGTTCATTTGAAATATCCGTTTGATGTCCATTACCTTTCAAAATGTCACTTATTCTCTGATGTTTCTGATACTGTGCTGTTGGTAAGACTTGGGTGATACCAGTCCGACTTTCTTATGGGAAGGCATTGTACTGCCTCACTATAATTGTTTTTAAATTGGAGTCTTGAGCAAGTTGGTTGTAAGTCATTTTCAGAATTCTCGGTGCTTTGGCTGCATGAGCAAAGTGCAGGGCTGTAGGAGTTATTGAAGGCCAGCAGCAGGTGAGTTAAGTCCAACCGTGTGTATGAACAGGTGAGTAGCAGGGATCAGTATAGAAGATGGGATCAAGTCTCTATTGGTTTTAGTAAACGCAGGCTAAGATGCTTTCGTTTCAGTGATATTTGAAAGTAATTTCATTGGACATTTCATTTGACGTTCATTTTTCTGAGTTCTGAAACCTACTTGTGATGACCAGAGCAAGGACGAACTTGTGGATTCAAGGTCAATAGCATTCGATAGCTAAGCTTAGTGTGATTGGACTTCGTTACCAAGCGAAAGTATGTGTGTCAAAATGAGCGGTGTCATCCCAACGACATGATGGGGGGACTATCATAAGCTCGATGTTCCTTTGGGCCAGGCCACGCCAAACGCCTCGAGGGTGAGTGACGGGGAACGAGAGGTAAGTGGAAGAAATATCATCGAGTTTTCTATATGTGATTGAAGAATGACTAACAAGCAAGAGAGAAAGGAGTGAGATAAAGATTGTCGCAATAGAACCCGCGACTGTAGTCGGTAAATGATTGTCAGCAAAACCCACGAGCAATTTGACGGACGAGGAGAGGAGAACGAGAAAGAGCTGACCTTAAATCATGATCTCCTCCATTATTTTGCGCTACAATGAAAAACTCCGAATGAAAAGGACAATGGAGATCATTTGAGTGAAATCGATACCCAACCCTCTGACGGAGACCTCAGTCAGATTGAGTCAGATTTAGGGAATTGAATTGATACAGAAAGATGATATCAGTCCGGGCTGATTTGACACCTGCAGATATGGATGACCATGTTAGGAAAGTACCTTACAAACTGGCCGAATTCTTTCAAGCACAGCGGAGCCTAGGAAACTGATGATCGTGTAAATGACTACGAGCAGCATGTTGTACTAAGGTAGCAGCACCTTAAAGCAACAGTCAATTACCTAAAATGAACACCTATTTTTTGCCTAGGAGCAAACAAATTCTGCATGCACCAAGGTGGGAGCACCCAAAAGCGTCAGTATAAGCAATTCAGCATATTTGGAGGCATATTTTCTTTAAAATTTTATTTTTTTAGTATTAGCAAGTAAAAATCATGAATATTAAATTTTATTTTATTTTTTCGGATGTTGTATGTAATTTTTATGATTTTTCAAAGTGTTGGTTCCTTAGACCACTAAATGTGTCCTATAGGTGGACCCAAATCTGAACTGTGCAAAAATCAGTTGTCAGTGAATCACAGTTAAGTATGTGTCATTCACATGTGTTAGCCAATCAAAATTACACATATGGAGGACACATTAACTAAAGTTGAGGGACACATTCAGTGATGTCTAGGGTGCTAAGATGGGATCAGGGATGCTAATGGGTGTTTCTACCTTATTGTGAACCTATTGCTTTTCATTCCTTGAAATAGCAACAAAACATGGGGGGAGTGAAAAAAGTAAAAAAAAAATAGTACATGGGTTGACTTGGATACTAACTTTATTGGAGGTGACCTTTTTTTATCATCCCCTGTTTCCGCCCTGTAGACTATTTTCCTTTCCAATCAAGTAGTAAGGAGTGGTGATTAATTATGGTATAGTACTTGGTGCAATTCTGGCACATTATGATTGCTATAGGAGAGTCAATATTGCAACCAAACCTTGGTTGGAAATAGGAAAACCTATATGACCAATATGGGTCAAATAGAATCTTGAGCTAAAAAACTAATAGTAATTATGTTTTGAGAAATAAAATTTTGGAAAAATATAAAATCCTTCCCAACTCTATTTTTTTACATAGAAAATAGTTCTCATTCAAGAATCCCACATTCCATATATGTGTAATTACTTAAGTGTTTGGAAATGGGTTGTATGCCTTAGAGATCATTTTCAATGAGGAGTGACATACCTCTAGAGCTTTGGAATGAAAAACAATGGGTTTCACTCTAGTGATGTGAAATTGCCAAGTCTCCTACTTAAAAGTTGAGTACATTAGCAAGGTGGCTATTCATGTGTACCTTTATTCGCGCATCACTCTCTATTGTTTCAAGATTACAAATGTTTTTTTTTTTAATAGGAGGCAACCCATACCTAATCAACTTCCATTCTAGTAGAGTAGGGTGGTATATTTCCAATCACTTATGAGATGAGTAAGTGATCAAGAATGGTGCATTATGATTGGGTTACAAGACTCTTGATTTTGCAACCAAGCCTTGGTCAAAAATAGGATGACCTATATTCTAGTATAGGAGGAACAAAATCTTTAGCTATATAATTCATAGTAATTTTGTTTTGAGAAAAAGTAATTTGGAAAATTATAAAAAACTTCCAAACTCTATTTCTACACATGGAAAAATTTCCCCATTGAAGAAAGTTGCCTTAGAGATACATATAAGTGCTTAAGTTGTCATGAATGGGTTGCCTCCCTCACTAAGTCTAAAAACCGTAGTAGGGACCTATAGTGAGTTGCTTTCGAGAATTTATATCATATTCTATGAGTAGTAGAAAATTCAAAAAATTTAAAATTCTACATACAATATCTTTCATTACAATTTGCTAATTTGTTTGAACAAAAATTGAACAGAAAATTCACTATGAAAAGACACTAAACTCTTATATTGTCGCTTCAAGGTGTTGCTACCTTGTACTTTTGCCCTGTGTTATATATGTTCTTTGAGGAAATTTCTACAATGTTCTAGTGGCCAAAGATATTCAGTTATTCATGAGAATTTCATTTGGAAAGTCAACGTTTGAGGGGGATCTCCAATAATACAATTATAGTAGGATAAGCTATACAATTGCAATTAATTGTACATCCATGCAACAAATTAGTGTAATAATTATAATATATAAGGTAGACAAGCCTATCAGCAACATGATTTTCAATCTGGATATCTTGGGGCCAACTCCAAGAGGGGCATATATTTTTCAGAGGTGTGCACATGTTCTAGAAATCAAAACCAAGTGGAATTACAATTTTCTGATTAAAATTGCAATTTCTATGAATTTCTAAAGTGGTCTACCCTGAAATTACAAAACCACCACCAGACCAGAGTCATAAACATCCTACCCTAAAACCATAACCACCATTCCATGTATCAATTAACACTTAAGTATTCAACAATGAAGGCTTGATAAGTTAACCATTGTTGCCATTAATGCACTGAAATTATCAGAAAAATGACAGATTTAGAAGAGTATTGTGGTGGAAATGGGGTCAAAAATAGGATGGCGGAAATAGGAATCTACCTTACATGACATAATATGTCATCCATTTCTGTCGTTGGATCTACAGTTCCAACAACGTTAGAAATTATAATTAAATTCCAGTATTCCCAGGAAATGACAAATTCCCAGGAAAAAGTATACATGTGAGGAACAGGGTAAGGAGATGCATGACAAGTAATGCAAGGAGTTAGCAAATTGGGCAGTAGGCAGACCTAATAGTTGATTTGCCAAGCTCAGACACATGCAAGAATGTGCTGAGTCCAAATTTTGGTCTATATTACAAATTTGGTGAACGATCTTTTCTGCCGTCCTAATCAATGGACACTGATCCGGGTACTGACCAAATGCCTATACAGAGCAATTTACAAGGAAGCCCAGACAAAGTAATCATCTCAAATTGGCAAAAAGTTCGCGAATGGATTTGAAAGGGGCATCTGGTTTTGATACTAGCTCCACCACCTTGTATGATGCCGCAGGGATGCTCAGAGCATCAACAGCAACCTTCGCTACAACGTCTCGAGAGACGGAGCCCTCAAATAGTGTATCCTGAAATTTCAAAACGAAAGGTTGGCATCTGAATAATTCAATACAGTTCAAACAGTAGCACTAGACTAAATGCTCAAAAGGAACTAAAGAGCATTAATTACTTCATAAAATCCAAAATAATGTCTACTGCATAAGATCATGCATTTGCATTTACCTCTTTCGAAAGTAGGATATTATCACTTGGAGGATCATTCTTCAGGCCACCAGGTCTGATGATCGTATAATCGATTCCAGATTTTCTAATATATTTCTCCGCTTGAAGCTTCGCAATGAGGGTGAGTCCAAAAATATTCAGCACAATGTAGGCCGGGTTAAGAAATTGTCCAACGGCAGCACCATTAACCAGTATCGAACTTACAAGTACCATCCTTCTGATGCCTTTTTGCAGACATGCGTCAACCATGTTCTTAGTACCGGTGTTGTCAACCTGTCAAACAATTCTCCATCTCAGCAACGTGCTATAAATGTTTGCATATATTGGACCATTCATGCAAGCGTCAAACTAAAGGAAAAAGAAAACTTCAGATCCACCGTGCACTCACACAGCTGTAAATGCCACTCGGGAGAAGAATCCTTCTATCCTATAATCCACTTCAATACATTTTTTTCCCTTCCATTTTGGTAAGCAATCAGAAAGGCTCCGCTATTGCAAGTGTTCAAAAGACTATCTTGACTAGACTCACGCAAAAGTCACCATCAGGATGCTCTGATAATTAATAGGTTAGTGTATACCTTCCATGACGCTGTGAGGTCAAATGAAGGCCTAAAACCCGTAGCAACAATGACAGCATATGATCCGGCAATGGCTCTGGCAAGCAAGTCCGGACCTCCAGTGACATCTGCCAATATCTAAAACACATCCAACCACTCTAAGTTAATATTAAAACGAACAAAGAAAAAACCCTGAACAAAGTTAGTCTGTTGAGAGGGTAAGAAAATCCCGTCCGAGAAATGCAATGTGCATTTCTTAGTCCACCACTCATCTAGCGAAGTCTCATTGAGTCCACCTCAGGGTATGCATTTCATCGCTTATTCAGCGGCTAGTCTTTGTTTTGCGCACGACAAGAATAACAAGACACTCACCAACTCAAGGTGATTATCCTTGGGAAGTGCGTTCTTAGCCTTTTCTATATCGCGGACCCCTGCTCGCACTCCATATCCTTGCATGAGCAACTCTTTCACAATTCGTTTCCCCGTTTGTCCAGTTGCTCCAGCCACAAATACTATCCTGTTGGAGTTGCCAGAGCTTGGGGTGGGGATACTTGACCTATTACTCGTCTGCATACAAAGAGAGACGTCACGCAGTGTAGATTGAAGAGGATACGCGCAGTTCACGTAGACGCGGCGAATACCCAAAAAACAAATTCCTCATCTAGTGAATAATAGTATCTACGATGGTCACTCTACAAGGCAACTTGTGCTCAAAAACCTCTTATTTGGCTATGTTTCTCATTTCCAAATTGTTATGGCCTAGTTTCAAATTAAATTTTATCCCTGTATATGAATTATGATCTCAAAGAAGCAAAAGAAAACCAAAACCAAAATCAAGAAAGTGAAGAAACGAAAGAAGAAGTAAAGAAAGAGAAGACGGAAAGAGAATATGGCTTCGAAATTGATTTGAGATTTCATATCTTGTGAGCTTCATACACGTGTGAGGAGTTTGATCACCCTGCAGAACTATTTTAAATTCTATAAATAATCTATACAATCCAATGCTCACCAATTTCCACAGTAAGCAATCTAAATCGTTACGAAATCAAGACGTACAAATTGCCTTGCCAATTCTGACGCAGAAGTATGCAACAACATGACGCCTAGACGAAACCAAAGAATAAAATGAGTACAAAATAACTATCACTAAGTGACTGCTGAATCGGAATCCTGGTATGACCAGGACAAAGAAGTACAACGCTTTCTAGAAACGTTTAATGCATATTAGTCAGCATATCCTCTCTCGCCAACACTAGAGAACAAACGACGTCACTTCCAACCGCGATTAATACTAAAATTACAGAATCCGTAAATTTGTAATTACTTTGAATTCAATCCACCATTTCTCTCAAAAAGCAATTAGAATTTCGTTTCCTGAATCCGCAAATCCTAACAGCAGCCTCCCAAGCATCAAATTCAGCACAATTCAGCACACCAGATCAAGATACCCTAAATCAGCAATATAGCACAAAGAACACCAAGAATCATTTACCATAGAAACAATTGGACGCGAACTAGAAGCAGATTTCCGTCTCCGGCGCAGACACTCCAACTCCCTCCACTGAAGCTCCCTCCTGCGCGACGACTGAAGCGATGACGTCACACCAGAAACCCTAAATGACGAAGCAAACGAAGAAGAACAGCAAGTCGGTAGCGACGTCGCAGAATACGCCAGAGCTGTCCTGCTGACGGCCTTCGGCGCGACAAGAAGGGAAGCGCTCATGGTCGTCATCGCCATCACGCAAATTGCTCCAAAGTTTCCCTGTGACCTATTTCCGTCGGATAGTGTCAACGAAGCCTACTACCGTGTGAGGAAGCGCCTGTTGCAAGGGATTGCAACAATTGAAGCAGATTGATTGCGCATCTCCTGGAGCGACATTCAATTGGAATTGAATTCTAGAGACAAATGGATCAAAATGTTTCCTATTGCGAGACTGCGGAGGAATTCGTCATCTGTTGCGGCGGAGGGGAATGCGGGGATGCGGAACTCGAGGCTCGTTGTGAGGTTCCCTGAAGCAAATTCTACGAGGGATTGCTGTAACCCTGTAAGCTGGTCACCGTGGAAATCATCCTTTTCGGACACTTCCTTAAAATAGTATGACTTTAATATTAAAATTTATAAATGGAGATAATACTAATAAACATCATGATCTTATTGGTGACAATTTGGAAATTTCTTGAAATTTAAAATGAAATAAAAAGGAGATTCGAAGAACTACAATTTCTTTGATGAATTTTACCCCTAAACGATGAGGCAAACGTTTTTCGTTCGAAGAATGACAAGGAATTCTCATGTATAGGATAGAGTGCAAGTATTCATTGTCAGAATTAGGGGTGGAAAGTGAAGATCTTCTATAGTAGTTTGACTCCCAATGAGTATTTTTGATTTTTTTTAAGTAGATGATGTCACACAATTCCAAAATGTTGATTTCTACAATCACCAACCTGGAGTTCAAGAATTAACAACATTGAAAATTAAAAGAAACCAATGTTTAAATCACTTCAAAAATGTCCCTCAAGTTTGCAATGAAGTTTAAAGTTTAGGATACATTGACAATGAAAGCTAGGAAATTTATGTAGAACATTACTTGAAGGCTAACCAATGCTTTAAGGAATAGAGCCTCTAAAAGTGTAGCTACTTGGTTTATTTTCAAGCATAACCTATAGTAGCTCTATGTACATCCATTTCTAAATTTAATTGCTTACCAAATTACTTTTCAAGTTGAACCAACAACAATTGTGAAGTGTCAAATATCATATGGAATAAGGTTGAGATCATTGAATACTCATATGATGTTATAATTTGAGGATTAGGACAAGCAAAATCTTTTGTTATTGTAGGCATTGAAGGCTTCCAAATTTGAGCCTCCATCACAAGAAGTATTTGGCGTAAAATGTGTATAAAAGTAACATAACACCACCTAAAATCATCTAAATAAGGATTTGAGTATAGATCCTCACCAGAAGAAATCAATGTTGGTTTCTTCTAGTGCCTACTATTACTCAAGTATATATCAATTTTTGAACCCATGGAAGCACTCTATAATTCTACAGGAACAGAAAGTCATCCATCAAACACTTATTCAAATCTTCATTCATATTTAGTTTTTAACAAATTCAACTATAGGATCTTTTAGTTAACTTGTTAGTATACACCCTCCTAAAGTCTTAGAATAAAAAAACTTTACCAATTGCAAGATCATGATACTTGGGTTTCAAAAAGAAGTATTTTCAACTCTTCTCAAATGATTAGATTTAATCTTTCAAACATTTAATCCAAAAGCGTGTAGATCCTACAACTTGCAATTCTCCATGATATGTTGAAGGAAAAAGCTGGGGAAACATAGAAATTAAAAAAAAATTCATATTCATGCTTGAAAAAAACAGTAATTAGAAAAAAAAAAATAGAGAATGGTTTAAAATAGTAAATTGTTAAGAATTTACTTCTGGATTGGAAAATGCCAATCCCAATGGTTGTGCTGTTGTACTCCCAATCTACATCCCTTGATTTTATATTTTCCAAAAAATATTGAAAATGTAGTTAAATAAAGGATTTCTAAGTTTATTTTAGGATAGAGATTCTATAAATGCCCACTAACAAAAACTCCTCATACCTTTCACCTCATTAATCAAAATGGAATAATTAAAAGCTCTCTGCCTATATGTAAATGTAGAAAACCAAATTCAAGCTTTTATTTTTTGAAAAAATGATTTTTTAATCTACCCAAGTTGAAAAAAATACATATCATAAAATAACTTTTTAACCATGTAGTAAAAAATTACAGAAAATTGTTGTGCCTTAAAGCTACTCCTCAATGGTTACCACATGTAAAAAAAATGAATATTTCTTTTTTAGTAAGCTACCCAAAATTTCTATGTTGCCAAAAAACATTGTTGGGGTCTTTTAGGGGTTAAGGGTTAACCCCTCATTGCCTAAAGTCGAAACATGTGTACAAGTATCCTTGCTTTTCAATTACTATAAGTCTAAATTTCATTGAAGTATGAAAATCTCAACCATACAATCTTGTAGTGTGCATGTTATAGATGGTGTGAAACAAATTTGGGGTCATTTTACCATATAGATTGAATGATTATAATGTTTTAGTGTTGAAAAATGATGCTGAAATTTTCTTAAAAATGCATTTGGAGGTGAAATTCGATTTCTAAACCTACTCAAATGAAAAAACATTAAACTAGGAAGTGATTCAAAACCAAAAGATAAACACTTTGGTGAAAAAAAATACGATTCGATTGACTCTTTGTGTCTACAAAATTGTTTTGAAATGTCTAAAAACAGTGAAAAAAGTAGCAAAAAATCACATCTATGGTTGAACCTCCCTTTACTATAAAATGCTTCTCAGTCACTCATTACATATTGGATTGATATGAAATTTTAACCACACAAACTAAACTAGTATGTAAAACTTTTCCAACAAAAATGATTAAAAATGGACCACGAACAAAGAAGTTATAAGCCGTGAAAGTTCTTTGTAATGCAAAAATGTCTAGATTTTGAACTTCGAATTGCTTCCAAACATTCCAAACAACTTGAATTGACATGAAAATTTTACCCCAATAACTAGACCTTACAAACCCTGACAAATTTATTGAAAGTAAACATTTTATAAAAAAGTTACAAGCCCCCAAAGTTGCAATCCATCAGAATGCAATGCAGTGAATTCAAATTGAACTTGTGAACTTCAAAGGCCTCTCAAAAACTCAGTACATGTTGAATTGATCTGAAAATTTTACCAATGAAACTAAGGGAGCTGATCCATTACTAATTATGGACCCAGTCTGGCAACATAGGGTGGAGTAATTTCAATTAGGGGGTGATTAGCAACCATTACTATTGGTACAATTCCTGGGTAGTTGTGGTGCATTGTGATTGGCTACAAAGTTGGAACCAATCCTCGTTGGATTTTGCAACTTGCCCTTGGTAGAAAATTAAAAGGTCTCTATGACCAATATAGGTAGAATAGAATTTTCAGCTTAAAAATTCGTAGTAATTATTTTTTGAAAAAAAAGAATCTGAAAAATCATGGAAACCTTATGAACTCTATTTGTGCTCATGACAAAATTTCCCCATTGTTGAAACCTCCCTTGCAATATGTGTTTTTGCTTAAGTGCTCAAGAATTGGTCATCTCCCTTAAACTAATATGTATAACTTTTCCAACAAATTTTGTTGAATTCTAACATCAAATGCAAAAGTAATAGCACTTTGAATTTGACTACGAGACAATGTGAGGACACTTTTCATCCCCTCTAGTGATGAGGGGTTAAAGGATGGACTAGTGAACGTAGAAATCCTCCCTTTTCGACCCATGTGATATCATCTACTTTAAAAAAATAAAAAATATTCATTGTAGGTCATTCTACTATAGAAGACCTACCCTTTTCTCACAAAAATTCCAAGGATAAATAGTCGTAGTTCTATCCTATATGAAGGGATTCTTTGTCATACATAGGACACAAAATGTCTGCTTTGATGTTTAAGGGTTAACCCCTAAATGCGTCGATGTCTATTTTTTGGACGATGAACAGATTAGAACTCCAATTTCATCCTCCTAACTACTTGGATGAAAGTTATTTTAATTTGTGAAGATACATTATCAAGTTTTTATCCTATCTAAGGGTTGGATTTGGTGTTACTAGAGTTCATATTTTTCTAAAATTACAAATGTGCAAATATGTCAAGTGGTCAAATTGCATTGACTTTAGTTCAAAATTGGATTAGCCAAAATGAGGTCATAGATAGAAAGAACACAAAAATTTCAAAAAATCACCATGTAAAGAGAACCTCATTTAAAATCCATTCCAACAAATTTTACTCAAAAAATGATAATATTTTACTTCCAATCGAATTTTGAAGGAATTTTGGAATTTCTCTTTCAAAATTTATAAAAGAAAATTGGTGATAGCATTGGTGAATCTAACCACATAGATGGAATCTACAAATCAAAATCTACAACTTTTATTTGCATTTCAATTCCAAAATATGCTTCCAAATAGCACTTTGTAATGATTTTTCTCAAATTGTCAATTCTGGAGATGAATCAAGACGTTCAGGGGTTAAACTGCTTTTTAGGCAAGAATCTGACTTTGAAGGGGTCGGTTTTAGAAACATTTCACAATTTGGAGCACTTACTAGAAGTGGATTCAAAAACACATTGACAAACGCCAAATCAACATCACGAGACCTCGACAACGAGTCACCATTCATCTCAAATCGCATGTGCCAACATCGTGAAATATTTTTATTGAAGAAGCAATTATCAAATCTAATAAAGAGCGCTGGCATGGGCTGCATCATGGAGCAGCAATTGCGTTAAAGGTGTAGTCAAACGAAACTGCATACTCTTGTTTCGTCAACAATTCTTCCAACATCTTAAAAAGATCAAGGTCGGGATCTAATTTCCTCTGCCAACCCTGTATCAAACATTTCACAGCAGCACGTCAAATCCTCTCATTTACTAAATTGGGTTAGAGGATGTAAGTAAATGAACCAACGTTGCAGATGCAACACTTCTAGCAGACGCTAAATACATAGGGAATTTGATTTGTAATCTCCAGTAAAAATTTCCTGAAACGTAAGAGACGTTAAGCATTCCTTTAATGCATGATATTCTTCAAGAAAGGATGGTTGCGGTTTCAAATCGACTAAGATACAGCAAAAATTCTATTAACATGTAATAGGAGAATGTTGAACATACCTCTAGTATCAAAGTGGTGACCATGACGGTACACACGTCACCATCCATATTGACACGATGTTGACGTATTTGGTCAAACAATTCTGTCATGCATTCGCCAGTATTCTTCGCTGTCCCTCGAATAGACAAATATTCCTTGAATTTGTCATCCACAGCCTTCTTGAAGGCCTGTACGTATCCAGAAACAATACCAACGAAATCAGGGCTTGTGTCCACACACAACAACTGATTAAAGATAATAAGTAGACAGTACACGACATTGTAATAGTTGAGTGCAACGGAAAGCCAATCCTCAATGGAAGGTGCCACAGTGGCGTAAAAAATTACCCCAAATAAAACCGCACAATAAGCTCAATATTCCATCTTCGTATGCTTTTAAAATGAGTTATGAAAAATAGGAAGTATTTACCTCTGGATCAGGACAAGTCTGATCATCTGTAAACTGCAATGTATAAGTAGCAACATCATGTCCGTTTTTAATTGCAATCGCCTGCAGTACACTAAAGCAGTTAAAAGGCAGTCCAATTTACACAGCATTTACATCAACGAGATGAATCACAAGAACTCCCCTCAAAACACCGAGCACCAAGCCATTACCTGCAAGGGAGACCGATGACCCTCGAATTGGAAAAGAATCACTCACTGCGTTTGCCCTCAACTCTAATTTTTATAAAAAACAAGAGTGAAGCAAATGCTATAACCAATGTATAGTTTACAAAGAGAACCCCTAAAGTCTAACGAAACAGGATGATGAGACTGAACACACCTTAAAAAGATCCAACATCACCGCCCGACTGTGAGCATTCAGTTCAGCTGTCATGCCGACATCTAGAAGAACAACCTTGGGAACATTGTTCACAAAACGCACAAAAATATTTCCTGGATGTAGGTCTCCATGAATAAAATTGTCTTGCTGCAACATCAATCCAGACATGTGTGAAAAATTGCTGCCCTGTATAAAGGCCTCAATTACACAATTGACCACTATCTGGGCCAAGCTCAGTCATACTAAGGTTGATCTTGATACAAGTTCTTCTCAAAAATGTTTGCATAAACGACAATTTCCGTGCCAACAAAAAATCCTCCCATATAAAGATCCATATATATTATGGTACTGAACAGAACATTGAAGCGCTCGACTCCACAAATTCATTAAATTCAAAATGAGGATGACAAGTGCATCAATACTTACAAGCATCATCTTCAAGAGGCAACTGCTGCCAATATATGCAAGCCGTGAGTGAATTTTGGTCAGGGGTCCTGAATTCACATACTTGGACACTGAAAGTCCCTCTTCATAAGTCTGAGACAGAAACCAATTCCAAGAAAGCATCTCAATAAATAATTTCGGCTCCTAAGGCAATTACAAAAGGAAAGACTGAATAGACAAGACCACAACAATAGACACGGAAAGGTTAATGTTGCAAATAAAGACTAACCTCTACCAAAACTGTGGGATGAACCAATGGATAAATGGGTGCTGGAAAAGAAACATCTTTTGACTTTCTAAAGTTGTATATAAATCTCTGAAGGTGAGCAGCCTCCAAAGTTAAATCCACCTGCCACACCACACGAAAATGAGTACACGTTCATATACACCACTAGCAGAAAAAAACGATTAAATAATTCACTAAACTGCACATGCTCCAGATTGTTTTAGCTTCAGCACACATCTATGAATAGGAAGTGATAGCAATGAAAGCATACACTGCGCCTAGGTAGCATGACAGAATCAGCTGACTCGGAGAAAATTCAGACATTCCGTATAATCATTACACACCTGTCTGGTCATGAAAGCAGCGAAATGCTGAACAGTCTTATCCAATTGCAAGTGCTTCAAGCCCGGAATCATCGTGGAAAACGTGGCTAAATATCTGATTATAAGAAAATCTTTTTGGAGAAGATCATGAACCTTCGGATGCCGAACCTAAACAAAATCACCCGTAACAAAACATGAATAAGTCCATAAATTAGCGAGACCTTGGAATACGGCAAACAAAGGACGTGGAAACCGTCTCGCCGAGCAAACAACCAGGAACATTCCGCAAGGAAAACACGAAAATTTGAAAACTAATAAAAATAAATCTGTGCTTGTAACTAGCCTTAAGAACTGTGTTATGAATACTTCATTTACCTTCACAGCAACAACTAGCGGAGGACCGTTTCCAGGAGGTTTCTTTAGTACAGCGCGATGGATCTGCGCAAAACCACAACCGCACAAAGATTCGGTATATTCAACCCCCTAAAAGTATAAAACAATCATAATTCAATACATGATGTCGAACAGACCATGCCCAATTGCTGTAACGTACATTGATGCACTCTAAACTATGATACATACCTGAGCGATGCTACCAGATGCCACGGGCTCCGGCTCAAACTCGTCAAATAATGCCTCGATAGGAACTCTAAAAGCTTTTTGCATAATTCTCCTCGTCTCCGCAAAGCTATGTTTAGGCGCCTGCCAAACCAACATATAGATTATTACAACAGACAATATATTTACTGCAACAGTTCAGAAGATTCTCACGGGATAAATTATTGATTACTATTTAGTTTAAAATTTCAAGCATACATTCACAAACCTGCATGTGAAGCCTAGACAGCTCATCGCAAACGTCTGCGGGGAAAATATCAGGACGCGTCGAAGCCCACTGTCCCCACTTAATGAACGCAGGACCTGGAGAACAGCCACGTAAGAAACCATGAAGAGATAAAAGTCAGTCCTCCCCCCCAAATCAAAGATTATAGATAATTATATAAAAGATCAAGAAGTAAAGAAACGCCAAGCGGACGTCACATCGACCAGCCAATGAATACTCATTCGGACGTATTGTCAACATGAGATGAGGCAGGGACAATAAATCTCAGGATATAGAGTTGTTACCAGCAGCTTCAAGTGACCACAGTAGAAGGTGCAACCAAAACCTCCGCAGCGGACCATCCGTGAGGTCGACAAAGGCCCCAACAAGAAGGGATGGCGTAAAGAGTGCCACCAAAAACATCACTCTGAACCATAATAAAACTCCTTCGACTGTCTTTCCCATCAAAAATCCAACCAATAAAAAAGAAAGTAGATATCAGTAATTTGCCTCATTAGCCACAATATTACTCCATTGTACTCAAACTTGCACCTCCGCGTCCATGTCGGCGGGCATGACAGCTAGTGCGGGAAAACATAAGAAAAGAAGTACATTCACATACCTCGTTAAACACCGACTTGAGGCTTGATTCCTGAGTCTGACTAGTCAACTCCCAATTCCCATGAAGCTGCTCCGCCGAAGCGGGTGCCCTATGCCGTTGATGCAAAGCCTCGCCCACCAGCAAAGCCAATGATGGCAAAAGCACCTAAAGACAAGCAGCAGAGAAAATACATAGTCAAGTTCCTTCACGGAATCGACTTTTACGGATAATATACCCTAAAATCCTAGCACGTTCGAACAAAAGAATGATCCTAGCAAGGAACTAGCTAATAAGATTGAAAATACAACTTGAAGTAATTATAAGTTCAGTAGCAGAATTCAGTTCAATTGGCGTCTTAAGATAAAGGACGAATATATTTTTTAAATAAAAAATGAAGCACACAGTCCTCCCCACAACTGAAATCTGCCACTAAATAGGCAAGGATATGGTGATTGTGAGAACGAGCACCTGGACTGGGTAACCAAAAGCCACTAAAAAATCCCTGACCAGAGTAACAGTCCACGGAGAAGGTTGTAGACATATATACCTTACTTTTATTGTCAGCCAAACTAACAAACACGGCTGGTCTCCAATATAGTCCATCATGAAACTTTCGACGCGAAAACTCTCTCATGCCCTGTAAATGACTGTCGAATTCTTTCAAGCGCCATGCTTTCCAGACTTGAAATAAAGACAAATACCCCTCCTGACGTACAACCTGTACAGGGCATGCCCCTGTTAACCTTGGAGCTTCGGCCCCTGCAACAGTTCCCAAAGATCTCCACCTCGGCACTGAAAAGACCCTCCATGTCCCTGTTTGCGAAAAGCCGGCACGGATAAATGAAACTACAGAAGCCCGCTCATGACCATCAGGTAATCCTTTTCGATACTGCGTTGAAAAAACCCTCTTCACCATTCCAGCAACATCGTTGCAACCTGTTCGTCCTCGACCGCCTGAGCGATAGGAGCGGAAAATCTGATCCAGTTTAGAAACAGGCAGGATACGCATGCCTGCAACCTCCACTGCAAACTTCAAGAGTTAAGTCCCCTTTAACCTCCGAAATTCACCAGAGTATACACACTGAATCAAAATACCTAAAACTGGAACGAAAAAGACGCTTTATATCATAACAGAAGAGTTGCTGTAACAACTGGATTGAGATGTACTGGAGAAACATCAGCCAATACAACAACAGATTGATGGCGCCCTCATTCCAACAAAAAACATAATATATAAATCATATCTCATTCCCTATATACCCAGGAAAAAAGGGAAACTCCTACAACTACGATCTAAAGTAAAAGCGCCCTTTAACTTTCAAAATTCACCCGACTAGACACTCCAAATCAATAAACCCCAAATGAATTCAATGTCATATCTGAAGTCTTGATGTAAGGTCAGTACACCCAAAAGCAGCACTATATAGTGGTGCTGTACATTTGATGCACCTAAATGTAGAGATCTACTATACAGTGTCATTTTTCTTGGTGTGTTGATTTTTTATAGGACTTACCTTAGCAACTGGAATTAAAATGTGGTACAACAACATCAATGATCACAGAAAAATGTTTCATGGTGCCCTAGTTCCAACATCAAAACGAAATCAAAACACCTACTAAAAAGAAAGAAAATTAAAAACCCACCCTCCCCACAGACCTAAATAAAGAAAATCCTATAATGCTGGTCTGCAAAAGAATCCTTTCCACATCACTTCAAATTCAGTCACCAAACACAATCTGCTGCTCGATCATCCAAAACACAAACCAAAAACACCAAGAAACTTCAAACCTTCACAAATACTCACCTGCTAATCACATGCTCGCCTACCACCTCCGAACCCCTGAATGAACTTCACAAAATCCCGATCAGAAGCTCATGTAACGCAACAAAGAATTCGACGCAGATCGTCTCACCTCCGCCGCCACAATATTCCTCGGAAAACCAGAAAAAAAAGTCGAAAAAAAAGCCCCCCGAAATGTAAAGAGGTGTAAATTGAAAGAAAGATGAAGGAGAAGCAGGCGCACGCGGGGTGACTGGCAAGAGGTTTAATGCGCCATAGCCAAAACCCTAAACGGAGATTTGGCGATGCAATTGCAAGGGAGCCCGGGACGCAAACGGTGGCAGAACAGGGAATGAAGGAGCTCTGGTGCTGCTGGCTGTTCTCGCAGTTCTGGAGATCGCGAGTGGGAAGGATGTTTCTCATTTTTTGGATGAAAAATGCTATAGAGGATGAAAAAGTGATGTGGGCGCCACGTTCTCGTTGCGGCGGTGGGTCGGTTTGGGCCACGTGGCTGCGCCTTTGCCGTTCCGGTGTTTCAGGTGCTGACGTTGCTGTCTTGGGGCTCAAGGCTGAAAGGCTTTTAACCGAAGGACGCTGCGGCGGTTATTCGGCAGATGAATGAAAAAGAATCCTTTCATGTAGGACAAAAGTGCAATTGTTCATCCTTAGAATTTTGTACTCAGTCGTTCGACCTCTAATGAGTACTTTTGATTTTTTTAAAGTAGGTGAACTTTGCACACCTCTATGTTTTGAATCCCACTCATTGTTATATTTAATATTAACTCTAGATAGGCACAGTCCATATGACCAAGGAAGTCATCAAAATACTTTGATTATTGGAATAATAGGTGCATTCTTTGTTTCCATTGAAGTCTTCTACATTGGGACAAACTAATGACCATATAGTCATCCCTTTTGGAACTGTCTGACATCATCTACTTTTCACCAAAAAAAAGCATACTCATTGGAAGTCAAACTACTATAGAAGACCTCCTTGGCCTTTTTACAACAAAACTCCAAGGATGAATAGTTGCACTTTTGTCTTACTAGTAGGATTCTTTGTCATCCATTGGACAAAAAACATTTGTGTTGATGTTTAAGGGTTGACCTCTAAAGCCCCAAAGTCCTCTCAAAGCCACTTAGGATTTTAGGTAGGCTCCAATAATCTCAATTTTAGATGTGATTTTTTGAATTTTTTTTTAAAGATAGAAAAAACACATTAGCTTTATAAGAATATAATTTTTATTTCATTAGGTGGGTAGGGGCAAAAGTTATGCCATAATAAATACTTTTTTAAGTTCATTGGGCAACAAAACAAAACCATAAAAACTTGAAATAAATTTTTTTTTTTTAATTTGTTTCTCATACAATATATTTTTGTCCGCATGGAAAGCTTTGATATATTCCATTTGGATTAGTAATGTGAAAGTTATGGAGCTTCTTGTTTTGCATGCACTTATAGAAACTTCTTGAGAAAATAACATATTGTATTCATTTCTTAATCTAATTTTTACAATTTTTGAAAAAAAACTAGTTCTATAGGCAATTTAGTATACTTGCTAGAATAATCTCATTGTTGGGGATTAATGTGTTTCAATTCCAACTTAGAGCTTTTAAGAATTTAGATTTTCTTTCAATCTTGTATTTACTTCTATTTAATAATTTTATAAAGAATGAAAATCAAATCTTTGTTTTCAAATTTCTTTTTCCTAGATTGTCAACTCAATTCTTCAATATAAACAGATTTTAATACCCAAATTGTAAGTTTAGAATACTTAAGGTCTTATAATTTAATCAAGTAAGGTACCAAAAAAATTGGTTTCCTTTACTTCAAATGCAAATATCCTACAATCTACACAATGGACTAGTTTCTAAAATTTCTTCTACAAAGTTTCTTGATACTAGTCGATTAGAAGATCTTGCGGTTAGATTTGCTAAAAGAAAAAATTCTAAAGTTTCCGACAATTTGCAATAGGAATGGCAATTTTGAGGGTTTATTGATGAAAAAAAGACCTATGGACGTTACCCCCTACAAGACAAATCCCATGACAATTTAATCAAACTTGAAAATCTTGAACTCTATATCTTCCATTTCTTCTTTGTATATGAGTGAATTTTTCTGGTTTTATTTTTGAAAGATGAAATCACACATCAACTATTTGTTATAAAATTTTCAATTTTTGGAGGAAACTTCTAATTACCATGAATTTTTGAAGGAAAAATAAAAAAATTCATATCAAATACAAATCATATTCAAAAATTAAAAAAACTCAATATAGAAGAACATTATTATAGCATTAGGTGAGATTGGAGGCCTCTACATGCGTGTTTTAGCTGTGTTCCAATGGATGCTCCCTTAAATAGTTGTCTAAGTTCCCCGTTCACAAATTCATTGTGAACATTGTAACTGTTGTATTGTGATTGGTGGTCTCATGGTCCTGCACTTATCCGCTCTTCAATCATCCTATGTGGCAGTCTCTTGACCACATCAAATTTGTTCCCGTAGCACCCAACAACAAAGGCAGGCTCATGGGAACTGCTTGGGAACTTACAGGCATCCGATGCCCTCAAATATCTTGTAATGTATAGAACATAATGGTACAAATTTTTTTTTGTATCATTCCATACTTAGAAATGGGATTATACATCCTCAACTTAAAAACTTTACAAAAATCCTTATTTTAAGGAATTTTTCAAAATTTCCAAGGAGAGTAGATACTACACTTCAAAGGTTTCATTTCATTAGCTTTGCAGAAAAGCCATAAAAATCATTATACACATCAAAATCAAGTTGTTAAAGGAGAAAAGCTCAAAAGTATTGGAATACATTAGATAGTGTACCACTTCTTTGATATATTATCCCATATAAAATTAAAATAAACATTAAAATATGTTGAACTTAACTCAACTCAATAATGTGGATATGACATCAATAAAGTTGCACAGAAAAAATAGGATGGAAATCATCCACTCTTCAATATGCACAAAGGTTGATGGATCATCCAAAGGACGTCCTTCCATGGTTAAAGAAAATCACAATTCCTAAAATCACCTCCATTCTTGGTGAGCTCTGATACCCATGCGAGGTTGTACGCGCGGTTGACCACTCCGTTCCCAGTGCGGTTTCTTTCAGTCTGTGCTTCATTCTGTCGTCTTCAAGCGGGAGGGTGCTTCCTCTCAATTGCTGCCGGATTTCCATGTTGAAGGCTGCGCATGGAGCTTCAGGGCACGATTTCTGGTGAGCTTGCAGCACATTGGGAATCAGTGGACCAAGAATGATTCTTGCAAAATTTGCAGAAGATCGAGTCTTCGTTTGAATTTCCCCGAAGCAATTGTAATCGCAGCGACGCTCATGAACCTTTTTCTTCCTTGATCGCCGTTCAAATGAAGTACCCTTCCCTGGATTTTGGGTTAGGGTTCATAAATGTCAAGCATAAGTCTCGCTGTTCGCATCTAATTTGATGTCCTGATTCCTAGCAATCACCGCTTAATATGTAATGTGCTAGGGAAGTTCAGATAGTGGAGTCTGAAAGATGGTTCTGTCCTCTCGTTCGGGGATGTTGCGACAATGATGTTGGATTTTTTTTGGAAAAGTAGTTGAAAGGCATCGACAGCGATGGCCATGCGTTCATGGATCCGCGTTCTTCAGAATTGAATGAGTATTGAATGATCGCTCCAACTCGAGGCTTTAGGGTTTCTCATTCTTAGTCTGTTGCTTCTCTTTTTACTTGGTACAGTGTGGAATTTCTCTGGATAACCAATGCGCAGCATTCTTAGAGAGGATGACAATTTTTTGTTTGCCTTGTTCCACCCCCTGCAATATCTGGTTAGAATTGGAGCTACCGGTATTTGTTACTTGGGGATCGGGCACTTGATTTATGTGCGGACTAGATTCGTACTTGACGTTAATTCGTCAAAGTGGCTCTCAGTGCGTTGTATCAAAGGTGGAGGATCGATGAGCAGAGTTTGAGGATGAAAGATAGTCTGCTGAGCTCTTGTTTTGTATGATAGGATTTTCAAGATTGGCTTTTGAAGATTCAATATGACTTCTGTGGAACGAGTTGGTCAAGTTGGAGGTCAGAAGGAAGCTATTAATGAGAATGCGAAGGAGGAGGTGAAGCCGCCTTACCAGCCTTTGAAGGTCCTGGGAGGAATTCGGGAAAAAGGGTTTGATGGCGATGGCGGAGCCGGTGGGAAGCCTGGGCGTGTCTCTTTGCCACAGCCGAGTGTTAGACCGTTCCCTGTTGCGCGCCATCGCTCTGAGGGCCCTGTAAGCTTCACTTCGCCCCTCGAGGATTGATACGTTGAAATTTAGGTTTGAATGCGGAAGTTGAATGGTGATGATATTTACGTTTTCAAAATCCTTATATCCTTATATTCTTTTCGGTTCCCGAAGTAGATCCCTTGTTACATCACTTCTGTGATTGACTTGCTGCTACGTTTTTAGTGCAATCTTGAATGGCTCAGGGTTTAGGGTTTAAGCTTCAGGATTCAGTTTTGATGAATGTTTCCTGATCCTTTCATGCGTACGGTAGATGTTTAAAATTAAGAAGAATCTCGTGTCACTAAGTTCTTTGAGTTGCTATGGCAGCATTGGGCACCTCAACGGGAGCCTGAAACTGTTCCAATGCCGGATGATTTTGAAGAATTGGGCGCAGAGGGTCTGGCAGCTCTAGCCAAGCCACTTCTTCGAAAGAAAAAACCAACTCTGAATCTAAGTCGATGGAAGACTGAACGCAATTCCAAAGATACTGATCTCAAAGGCCCTAACCTGGATCTGGATAACTCCCCAACTGTTGAAGAAATAAATCAAGTCGAGGAACTGGAAACTACACCTGTAGAATCCAGAATCGAGAGAGCTCCAGAAGCTGTTTCACGGCCAAGAGTTTCCTTCACCTTACCGACTAAAAAGAGTGCAGGTTTTGAAGGTCCTACCTAAATTTGGTTTATTTTTTTATTTTTTGAACCGGTGTACTACCATGTTTCTATTGGTTTCATAGGATGTGCGTTGCTCTAATGAAATCTTATTGATGCTGCAGACGAAGTAACAGAAGTTCGTACCAAACCCGTAGAATACGCTGAATTATCTAGACTCAAAAGTGATTCCGGTGCGAGTAGTAGAGGAGTTGTCCGAGTTACTGGAGTGGAGACGGCAAGGTCTGATACCGAAGAAGAATCAATTGACGAAGAGAATCGTGCCGCTATTGCGTCCATGTCCGCAGCTGAGGTTGCAGAAGCCCAAGATGAAATTATGAGCCGGCTGAAACCTGAAGTAGTAGAGATGTTGAGAACGAGAAGGCTGAAGAAAGGTTCGAAAGATCACAAAGAGGATGAGAAACGGGCCGATGCAGAATCGGTGGCAAAAATTGCAGGAGTGAGGGACGGATCACTTCCAGTGAAGAGCTCACATGCCCCTGAAACTCTAAAAAATCCCAAAACAGCAGCCAATTCTCTAGATACCGAGGAAATGAAGAAGCAGGGACCTGCTAATCAACAGCCCATTGTCCCCAAGTTTGATCAAGCTTCAGGCTGGCCCAAATCTTGGACTGAGAGAGTAGAGGCTGTAAGGCTTCACAGGTTCGACATGGAAGGCCACCTGGTGGCTATCGACGACGTACCGATTCAGGGAACCTCTGGAAAGTCTTTCTCACTTTAGCATACTGCATGGTGAAGTTTTTCATTGCGAGTATTGCTGGCACTACCCGTTAGTAGTGCTTTGGATGTCTCGATGTCTCGGAATGTGTGCGAATCTGCCCTTCAGGAAAATTATGGTGGGGAAAGGCTATTGGATAATATCATCTGTTTAGATCATGTAGTTTGCCTTTCTCAGTGAGTCCCCTTCAGACCTGCAATCAGTATTACAGTTACATATTTGTACACATGAACCATATTCAGCATCCAGACTAGAGTAGCACCTATGGTGGGATCGATCTTTGGATTGTATTAATAGTTTTCTGGTGTGTATATTAATTCAGATACTTCGCCCGATTTGCAACAGTCAAATGTGCAAAACATTGCTGAGCGAGACTTCCTTCGGTCAGAAGGTGACCCTGCAGGAATGGGCTATACTCTGAAAGAGGCTGCCGATCTCGTTCGAAGCACGGTGAGTTAAGGGGGAAACTGAGATATCGCGGTTTTATTCTCTCTTCGCTGACATTGTCGGAACAATGGCCACTATCTCGTCCTTATCTTGTAATTATTTGATTTGATTTTGCAAATTGTAAGGCAAAATTTATGTAAGGCAGAATTTTTAGGTAGATGAAGATTTGCCATGTTTTGCGTCTTCTTTTGCTGGAGTAGATTTTGCATTCCGACCATTTGATTAGCTACATGACAGAAATTTTTTGAGGGAGGTGATAGTGTTGTATGAATCCAAGATTGTCTACGGTTTTCTATTGGATTGATTTACTAATGGCAAGGGGTTGGTTTTCAGGTTGCAGGTCATAGAACGTTTGCTTTGCGCCTTATAGCGTCTGTACTTGAGAAGGCTGTGGTTGGACTCCAAGAACAGAAGACAAGATTGTTTTTGGATCAAAGACGGAGGACACTGGATGATGTCGATTGGCAGGCTGTATGGGCATACGCTCTAGGCCCTGAGCCTGGGTTAACTTTGACCTTGAGGTATTGATTCGTATACCTGTAGGAGGATAAGTTGGGTTTGTCTTTTTTTGTCCAATGATAGACCTGGGTACATATTCCAAGGTTGATTCAATTGTATGATATTTATTTTTGGCTTGTTTTCACTAGGCTTGCTTTGGACGACACCCATACAACTGTTGTTGTATCATGCGCAAAGGCTTTGCAGGCTCTGCTGAGCTGCTCGGCCAATGATGCTATCTTTGATCTTCATGAGGTGATTTTCGTACCTGTTCCAAGGGTATTCTACCCACTTTAAGTGAAAGAACATAGAAAATAGTGCCAATTATGACTGCTGGTATTTTATACTCAGCTGAAGTTAAAATGTGGCTACAAATTTAAAAACAGGATGAAATTTCCAATGAAAACAGTAACTTAATGGTAGGTGTAATATTCTTGTCCTTTGAGATGAATAATTTGTAGGCTTTGCAAATTAGGGTCTTTTTCTGTTGTATTTCGTCTTTGACAGTTTTTAATAGTTTGATTCGTGTCGAGTACTTGAAACCTCTTTAACCTGCTGTGGTGGCCACAACAGAGTTGTTGGCCAAGAATGAAGTTATTGTTTACAGGTCCTGTATTTCGAAAGCATACAAAGCAGGATGAAGGCTTTCTTGGAGGGGGCCGGTGGAAGTATAACATTAAAGCAAGTGAATTACACCCCAAGAGCGCAACCTCTGAAGAAGAGGACGATGACGGGAAGGAGACAGTGGCAGATGATACAACAGTTGCAAGCAAAGACTGTGCTGCTGGGCTCATTCGAATGGGTGTGCTGCCTAGGATTCGTTACATCCTTGAGGTTTGCATTTCTCATTTTCCTGCTTGATTTCCATGTGTGAGATCCACAGATTTTGAGCTGAATTTAGATTGGAAATTTCAATGCAGATTATTAGACTTTTCTGGGATTCAGCACCGTGTTTTAACTTCGAAAGCTCTTACAATACAGGTCGAGAAGTTGAGAGCAGCAGAGGACCAGCTATTGGATGTAATTGTAGCATTGGCACGTCATTCTCCCGCCGCTTCAGAATCTGTAATGAAGTGCCCCAGGCTTGTGGATTCCATCATTCAACGGTTCATATTAGTAAGCGAGGATCGTGACGGTGGTATTCATTCTGCACAGTCTTGCCGTGCGAAGGCCATCGAACTACTCAAGGTGAAGCTTAATCCTTGCTTAATTGTTTCTAGCATAGTCCTTTTGAGGATATTTTTTCAATGCTTATCTACTCCTGTAAAGAGTGCTTTTATTCAAAAAAATCCCAAATTGCTTGCAAGACTCTATTTTAAACTATAAAGAACATAAATATTCAATTTTATACTTCCGAGTAGATGAAGGGATGTGTCTAACTAATTTTCATAAAAGGTCCTTAAATTTTTGAAGTGTTTGTGAAGGAAATTCATGTCAATGACAAAATATACTGAAAATGTCCAATCTTTATACTATTGGTATTATTCACAATGAAGAACTTAATGGTGGATGAAAATGATGAGTATTTCTGGAAACTAGCAAAATTCATTATGGAATAAAAACTATGTATATTGACTTGTAAATACAAATATATATTTTTATTTTCTTATAATTTTTTCAGAAATTTGAAGTGAGATAGAATCTACAGCAAGATGTAATGTTTGTATATCGATGTTTATACTAGAAAATCACCTCAAGTTTTTTATTATCAATAAAAGCAGCATATATTTATGGGACGCCGTGAGTAATTGGGGTACCTGGCTCCAAAGTTTGATCATTTTCACTGGCTGCAGGTATTATCGCAAGCAAGCCGGCTCAATTGTTCTAAGTTTTTCAGCTCTGGAGCTATTCAAATGGCAAATTCTGAGTTGTACACAGTGCAATCCTCTAAGATTGGCGATCCAGCATGCTCCACAATAGTTGAGTCCCTCAGGTTGTGGCAAATATGCATACAGTACAAGATGGGAATGTCCAGCTTTATGGACATATATCCTACCCTCTGCTTCTGGCTGTCGCCTTTGACAAAGGAAGAGATTATCAGTGACAACGGCAGCGATGCTCTGAGCTTAGCCCAGGAGTCATATCGGTTACTTGAGCGATTGGCTCAAACACTTCCGAGGCTACATACAAGTGACGAAGAGGCGTTAGAGAGCTTCGAAACTGATGATGAAAACTGGGCATGGAGATTAGCTGTTCCCTTGGTAGAAACTGCTCTGGGATGGCTCTCCGCCGATCGTATTTCTGCAATAGTAAAACAAGTCAGCAAACTCGGACAACGTGGCGTATCATCTCGTAGCACGGTGAAGCTGATAGGGACCCTCACTTCAGTACTTCAGTTTCTTGCTACCGTCAGTGAGAAGATACTTGCGAGCAGTCATGACAAAGAGAATGCACATACCCCGTTCATACCCACCTTTGTTCCCCGACTGGGATTGCTACTGGCAGAAGACAAGTTTGTTTTTGGGTCGGGAACATTGTTCGAAAGTCTTTGTTCTGTAAGACATGTTCGGGACGAGGAGACGACATTGGCTGCCACTAGTTGTTTACAGGCAGTGACTCGCCTATTGAACAATGTCGACGAGGTCATCAAAACTGCACGCTCTCAGAGTGCTCCAACCACAGCAGCATCTATGGAATGTACTCGAGCTCACGAAATTTTGAATGCTGGTTTGATTTTGTCTTGTAGAAGAGAGTTGCAGGAACTGTTATCCGACGCTGGAGATGAGATCTTAGCCAACACTGGCTTGCTTCAGTCTTTCGAGATCAACGGGAGGGGAGGGCCTGCCCCTGGGCTAGGGCTTGGTTGGGGTGCAATAGGTGGTGGATCATGGTCCAGACAAGTGTTGGTTGCGCAGGCTACAGCCAGGCTTGTGATGTATTTACTTGATTTATCACCGACAAGTAGCGATGATTCCACACCTTCACAGATCCTCTGGCGGTTAAGTTGTGGGTTTGCTGTTGCGGCACTGGCCACTCCGGAGGACGGGGAGCTAGTCAAGCAGGCATGCTCCAAGTTATTGATACATCCCAAGACGTTGTCGTCCCTGACAAAGCTCGTGGAAAATACTTTGACAGAGCTCGACCCTGTTCTTCAAGACTTGAACCTGTCTAGCGAAAGTTTGGCCAGGTTAGTTCCTGATAAAGTGTCGAAGGTGCTTCTAGAGCATTATACGTGGACATGGACATCAAGAAAGAACCACAAGGCGGATAGTACTCATCCTAAAGGAATATTGAAAGGAAACAAACGACTGCCGACTGTTGTTGAAGACGCAGGTGCGTACACTCAAGCACGAACTAGTTTAGCGAGAGAATGGGCAAGACAGAGGCTGCCATTACCATCTCACTGGATCCTTAGCCCTATGGCCACTAACATTACGCGGCTGCTATTTAAATCCGAAGGAGTGGAAGAAATTGGGGTTAGCACAGCGGATACCATTGAAAAAGCAATAATGGAAGAGACTGTAAAGTCAGGACTATCTTGGCTTCTAGGGTTGGAGGCTCTTTATTCTGACTCCCTTGAGAATAACCCATTCCACCTCATACCCTTGGTTCGAAAAGTACATGCTCTATCATCTATATATGTCCTTGGAGGTGATATTTTCCTTCAGGAGGAGACAAGAACTGCCATTGGGGTGTTACAGGAGATTTATGGGCGTCAATTGGAATCAGCGGACAAAAAGGATGGATTACCTGTGCAGGCTTTGGATTTTGAACGTTTAATTGACATGAACTACACCTCGTTTGGGGAGAGCTTAGCAGAGCAATTTGGGGCGAGTTCATTTGGTGACCTGGTGTTCGCTCGACAGGTGGCACTTCATTTTCAACAGGGAGTGCCGGACCCGGTTCGTTTAGCAGTGTGGCGGATTCTAGTGGATGCTCAAGCGTTGAGGCTCCTCCCTCCTTTGGCTCAGTGTTGTGGGCAGCCGTCGCGTTACTTGTACCCCTTTGAGGTACTCTCAATTTTTGGAAGTTTGTTTATCAGAATGCAATTATGGACTTTATATGTTGTCCATGTTGTTCGTTGAAGATTTGCTGATGCAGTTGCTAATGCCCTTTTGTTCTTCTTCCCAGAGGAATGCTGAAATTGTAGGGGCGTATGTGTCTGTGTGGACATCTGGAGCCCTTGATACTCCTGCGGCGCAAGCCTCTCTCTCCTTCACATTATGTATCCATCACATTGCTGGGTATCTCTTTGGGAATTCGGATGTGCTTGATAAACTTGCGGTCAAAACGGTGGCCAGGACTTTGGTGCGGAGCTCCATGCGCAAGTCACAACAGCAGGTATTTACAGAAAATCTTTTGATGTCCTTGTCACGTCAGTTATCGTCACTGACACTTCATTTTGTACGTAAGATAGAGAATCCTATTTGCCTCACTTCCTGCATGTTCACCAATATGTAGGGATTGATTTTGAGAGATCACTCAACAGAGTTTTGGAGAGAGCACGTTGTGAGCCAGGCTCTCTAGAGATCAACTTTTTATCACCACATGAATTTCTTATGCTATCATTCAAAGGGGGAGGTTGTACAACCCTATTATAGAGATAGTAAACTTCCACATCCATTTAAAGATCAGTGGTCATAGCCAAATCTTGCTTCCATTCAGCTTGCTATGTGAAAGCCAACCATGTCTATGAATAGATGAGTTGCTGTTGGTAACAAGGGTCTGCACAGGATACAAGATCAGGTCCATAATAGTTAGTATCCTGTACCTCGTAGAATTGTGACGGTCTCTTCTCGCCTGGTCTTTTGCCGAGTTTCTCAAGGAGGTGGTTGTGTTTGCAGGTTGCATTGGTGAAGCTTTTAGTGTATCAACCTTCTCCTCCCCAAGACATGACATCTCAAGGCTGTAAAGAACTGGAGGCTCGAGTGGCTTTTCTTTCGGAAGCTTGTGAAGGTGATCGGACCCTTTTGAGTCAAGTTGAACGATTGCAACGCCTTGCATCCCAGTAAAGTAGGCCAATGCACGTAGCAGCTAATTTTTTTTGTTAATATCAACTTGGACTGCTGTAGCGAGTCTAAACATGACTGATTAAAATTTCTGCACTGCGAGCTAAAAAACATTTTGACCCCAAGTCTTGTGAGCAAGAAATATGACCTTTTGGCTCCAGCTGCAATCTCTACCAATGTGAGACTCTCGATGTTGGCGCTTTCTAAAGGTTACTTTGAAGCTATAACAATTAATATACAATTCGATCCGTTTACTTGAAAATGGGACGATTTCTACATTTTGTCAACATACTTACAACTCACTGCAATTCGCAAGACAATGCTCTTCTACAGTTGCAGTGGCAGATCATGATTCTATTATACTGTACATATCTCTTCATTAGTTGAAAAACGACCATGCGGAGTAAAGAGTACATTATAATCAGCAGCGGAGAGTTGTACGTAAACGATCTTGTGCTTGCCGTCCATTCCAATCGAAGATCTGAACCATTGTTCTAATCCAGTCAAAACTCCAGTCTCTGAAGAACGCAAGGCACTACTACAATAAAGAACCTCTTCCCTAAGGACATGACCAATTAGTATCCAAATCTTCAGAACTGTTTGATAACAGCCTATTTGAAAATAAATGTTTTAGAAAAAGTACTAAAAACGACGAAGTAGAAGAAAATTGAAAGTATTATGGTGAGAAGGCCATAATTGGTACCGTGAGACGAAACTGAAATTCCAACATTCCTTGTGCACCACAGGTGTATTTACAGGTATAAACCCGTAGTGAACATTATTCAGAACGGTAAACTGCAGTAAGAGTTCCAAGCAACATTAAGGAAGCCTATCGTAACAGCTTGTCAAGGAACAGGTATATACAAATCAGCCTAATTATAAAACTCCAAATGGCTGATGAAGCAGGGAAACGGAGTGACTAATTTTCCTCGTGACTCTCGTGGTGCTTGTACTCGAACAGGCCGTCGTCGCCTGCAAAAATAGAATATATAGATCTAGCAAATCAGATGCCATGTTCGAAGGTAAGAAACTACAGAGCGTCAACCATGCGGGCTAACCTTGACAGCCAGAAAGATATCAAAGAACAGAAATTTCAGGAGCTATTAATTAAATCTTGGAGACATTTTCAGCACAAGGAAAACAAGAAGCTGAGGAAAACGAGTAAAACATACCCCATGGAAACTCCTTGTTACGAATGTGCAAGTATGTATAGGCCTGCGATTACCAATGGAAAATATCTACATGAGAAAACTAGAATAATCAAAATGTTCAACTACTTAGTACTTCCATCTTAAAGAGGTCCATCCACAACGTATCCATTATCAGTTTGATTGTTACAATGGGATTCAACCATTTATAATTATCTTCCATATCATTACTGTTGATGATTCCATAGCATTCGGATTTTACGCACTTGGCTGCGGTACTCTAAAAATTAATGTTTAGAACAACTGCACAATTACACAAGAAAATCATTTCGGATATGCCAGAAATTTATATACCGGGCCGCTATTGTCATGATTAACATGTTCCTCATTGGCAAATGTGTAGACGCCCATAGTGATACACAATATATAAGCTGCAATCGTCACACTGCGCCACTTGTAAGTCTCATCTGCAGCACCACATCAACGCACAGTCAGCAAGTGCAGCTTATCATTTTTACGGAGACTGCCACCATAGTTGTTCATGCTTAGATACCGGAAACGGAATTTCAGATTTTCACAATTCTCCGAGAGTGTTCTCGATTCTTTTCCACTGAGTTTGTCAACTCCGTTGTAGAAAAATTCTTAAAACTGTAAGAAAACATATGAAGTTTGAAAAACGGTAAAAAAACGTTCAACTATTGTGGAATGAGACGCAGGAGAACGAGAATATTCCGTCAAATTCCTGTAACGAAGTGTTCAAGTAACCAAATAGAAACAATAACTCTAAGCTCCATCTCATACACTCTCGTAAACTCATCCCAAATTCACGACCAGGAACACTTGCGAAAGGCGAAAATGAGAATCAAGAAAACTATCAGCACAAATTAACATTCCAGAATTTCTGTCCTGAAAGAAACAGTGTGAGAGAATCTAGTCTGGCAACAACTCTCGCCGAACACCGTTTAATAGCTAAGAAAATCTCCGAAAAATCAAAAACTAAGACTAATCGCTTTCAAAGAACTACTCCCAACAACCGTAATCCATGTGATCTCAAACCACAACCTCACGGAACACGAGTCCTGACCACTCTAGAGGGAGCGAATTTCGTAAATCAAGAAAACAAATAGTAACACAATTAACATTCTAGATATTCCGCAGTAAAGAAACATCTCCATAGAAGAGTTTAGAAAGTCTCCAAATACTAAACAGGACAAACGACTTCCAAGAAATGCTCCAAACAACCCTCATCCACGCAAAAGTCACAAGATTCGAGAATACGACGATCTCACTGGACTAGAAGGTGTGAATTTCGTAAGCACGGCGGCCGGGCTACAATGATGTCGAGAGATCTAACAAGTACCGACTTACCGGCGTCATCGTGTTCGTGAGCTTTCGAGGCGTAGAGGCGCTTGGTCACAGCATTCCGTGAGGGTTGGAGAGAAGGCGGTCGGGCCAAGAGAGCGCCCAGGCGCTGCCGAAGAAGATTCGCCATCGCTGACAAGAGTTGTGTAGAAAAGCTTCGTAGGAATGAAATGGCAACAATCTAAAATAGATGACAGTGTGAGACTGGCACACTCGAGGGCTGGTTTTGATATTTCCGCGGGATCAGGAGGCCTATGCATGGCAC
This sequence comes from Straminergon stramineum, assembly GCA_963920665.1. NCBI lineage: Eukaryota > Viridiplantae > Streptophyta > Bryopsida > Hypnales > Calliergonaceae > Straminergon > Straminergon stramineum. The sequence continues at coordinate 2,440,629 of OY987272.1, forward strand.
GGTGTTGGGTATGCGGGCGGCATGTCCTATCACCGTAGTGAGTTTATACGAATTTATTGAAGTCCTACTATTTTTTATTATTTTAAATTAGTTCAAGGTGAAGTACTATTGTATTAGAGCATGGCCACCCTCACACACTAGGGGTCTGAGATTCTTCAAATGCAAATGAAAAGTGCTATGGATCCTTCACAATATTCTCTTGAGACTCAATCCGAGCATGTGAAAGAATGGCTTTTGAAATCATTGTTCATCCTAAGTTTAGTTGATTTATCCTTTATTCTACTTGATGAGTGGTCACTAGACTATTTATGGGTCATATTGGGTGGATATTGAGGGTCCTACAAAATTAAATGGAAAATTTGATTGTGCCCAGTTTGGCAAGTAAGAGTGGCCATGCTCTTATGAACTTTATCATACTTGCACCTATAAAATAGAAAATGCATTGATTCAATTAGTGCATCTCACAACAATAACACTAATTTGCTCTAATTTGAGAAATTAGGAAGGTGGTATAGATTTTATTTTGCTCTTGAAGTCTTTGGAAGATATACCACTCTTTCATAATAACAAAGGCAACTTTATCCTTTTCAAGGTTAAGACATCATGTATGTGTGTCTTTAAGGTGATTTTGAGTTTTCCTTCAACTTTTTCATTTTAAGATTTGACTCCTTTGTCACTACAAATTCCTTTTCTAAATGCAAATTTTTGTTACAATTCAAGAATATTATTTGCACTTGTGAACAAGTTCATTGATGCATTTTCTATTGTATGGGTGCAAGTATGATAAAGTGCTTGATTTCATGCCACTTTCAAAGTACTTTGTAGAAACCAAGAGGCACTCAATTATTGTGGTGTATTTGTACCACTATTTAGTTGCTTTGGACTCTAAAAAGTATCAAATAGTCTGATAGAATTGCAATTTTAATTTCTCAAGTCACATCTTGCAATCTTAGTCAACATTGGATGTTTCTTGAAGTAGGATGCCTTTATGAAGTATTGAAAAGTACTAATTTTCTTTCACAATATCATAAATATTTTAATTTCACTTGCTATGCTTATCTTCCCATTCAATTTGAAAATGTAGAAGCCCTGTAACAATTGATTTCAGCTCTTGAAGATCATGCCATTGAAATATAAATTTTTAAAAGGAAAACAATATAGTTTTTTCGAAACAATAACTACACAATGACACAACTTGTAACACACAAATATTTAGAGAACTACAAAAGAATCTTTTGAACATCTTGAGCATTGGTTCATTATTTAAACTACTTTGTTAATTTTTGATACTTCTTTGTTAATTTTTGATACTTCTAAAAATGTGTAAAACTCTTTAAAAGTATCTCAAAAATGGCTTTTTTCAATGCAATTGTTTCTATGGTAATTAGATTTGAAAAGAACAAAAACATAAATGATGTTTAGAAAGAATAAAAGTTCAAAAACAGAAATGATGATCATTTTCTTGGCAAAAACATACTTGGAAGAATGGAGATTTGGCCACAAATTTGACTTTAGGATTCTACCCATATGTTGAGTACTTTTTGAGGATTTGGCTTTAGAATAAGGAATTTCTATGATTATTGAAGGATGAATGGGGTTTACGACTAGTAATTTTTTGCCACTTAAAGTCCATTCTAGATTTTTTTTCAAAATCATTTTGCAGACAATAAAAATTGTAGTCTACATAAATTTTCAATTTTTTTTCTAAACACTATTAAAGACACCAAAAATCAAGAAGGTATCCTACATGTGATTCAAGGAAATTAGACCACCTTGTCTTTTAGAAGAACATGCTTTCCTAGATATTGTACTTAGTATCATAGTTGGCTATCATAGTTGGTAAAAATTAAATTTAAGAAAAAAAATTTGAATTTTTATGGAAACTATTTTGAGGATGAGTCAAAAAACAAATAAATTTATTGTTGCAAATGCTGAACTATCAAAAAATGGCCTCTTACAAATCACAAAATAATAATTTCATGACCTTCTCAATGTTCCTATAATAAAGGTTTCAAATTTTTCAAATAAAATAAAATTCAAGAAATGAAAATTTTATTAATTCTAAGAGGGACTATCATACCACTTTCTCCAACTTCAACCCCTAAATGCCCAAACTATGTTTTTTGGCAACATAACAATTTTGGGCAGCTCATTACAAATGGAATTTTTTAATTTTTTTTCACTGAAATTTTCACAAAACATGTGCCCAAGGAGTAGCTATAAGGTGCAACAATTTTCATAACTTTTGATTGCATCATAAAAAAGTTCTTGCATGATATATCATTTTCATTGCTTGGTGGGCAACTGTTGAAGAAGGATAATGACCGAATTGGAAACTATCCTATTAGTATAATAAGTTCGTTCCAAGGGAGATGGTCAAGTAGGATATTTCTATGGTAATAGGTTCTATATCTAAAATCAAATGTCTTGACTTATTCAATAACCCAACTTGGAATTCCATACCCCAAAACATAACTACAACGACATTACAAACCCAATTTGGATGTTGACTTAAATTAGTACAAGTCACATTCCATCAAACACACCAATTCAGCTTAACACTTTTTTATATTTTTATTTCCAAGTTGGTGATTAAATCACCATTACAAACAATGTTCTCTCAAAAATCTCCAATCAATTCTACCCTTTGCTTCAGAGCAATCCAACTTGGAACATTCGCCACACTCAAACATACATTTTTATTTTTATTTATTATTTTGTTTTATTTTTATTTTATTTTAATCTTTGACCTAATTGGAATACTTGATCTCTATCATCAATAATCCTCAATTAGATTTTACTCACTTCTTAGCTTAATTTCATTACTGACTCATCTTCTCCACTCACTTTCACAAACTTCCAATCTTATAAACATTCTCCAATTTAGACACAGACATCATTCTTGCACAAACACACACACAACACACACCACAAGTAAACCTGGATCATTAACATAACACTACATGCATAACACATAAATCAACACCAAACACCTAACTTGGAATTCACACAAATAACACAAATACGCAGCACAACTGGCTGGGACACCAACTGGAACTTTCATCAGTGGATAAAGACAAATGAAATAAAAAGCAGACCAAATAGGAATTCCAAACTTGGCGGTTACCAAATTGGAAGAGACAACTCAACTACCGTCTAACTACCAAATTGGAATTGCACATGCAACTATCCAACTACACAAAAAAATCCCAAATTGGAATTAACTCTTCAACCAGCCAACTAGACTTAACATACACACCATTTAAGAATCCGACTTCGACTAAACATCACCCAATTTGGATTACAGATTAGAAAACTTGGAACTTGGCTGGACAGCCAGACCATTCCAATTAGGAAACCTCCCAACCAAATCAACACATACATACCCAACATTCATTCACCATCCAAAAACACACCAAATAGAATTCAATCAACCCAATAAATCACACAATTAAGACACAAAATATGCAAACAATCAAGTCAAAAACAATAAAAGACACATAAAAATCAAACAAAAATTTACAAACATAAATCCTAATTAGTTTTCTACAGCAACTCTAAAAATATTATTAAAAAATCACTTTTTTCAAAAATAAAAATTTTAATTGGTTTTCTAGATTTATATGTATGTGGAAAGAATTGAATCATTCCATTTTGATCAATGAGATGAAAGTTATGAGAAGTTTTAGTTTGGGGGTAGTTATGGAATCTCTACTCTAAGATAAACTTTTAAGTCCTTTATTTAACTCCATTTTCAATATTTTTGGAAAAATAAGAGAATTGGGTGTAGATTGTTTATTACAACATTATAACCATTGGAATTTTCATTTTTCAATTCCATAACAAAATTCTTAACACTTTAGTCTTTTGAATCATTCTCTACTTCTTTCTACTTACTAATTTTTTCCTATATGTTGTATAATTCCAAATGATTTGAATTTTTTCAAGCATGTAGCCAACTTGCCTAGAAGAATGAATCCAAAGAAGCACCACCATTTGGGACATTTTTTCAAACAATTGTGACCTTGTGAAGTGCAACTGCCATATTTTTGTGGTGTCCGAAAAAGGATTTTTGTCAATTCAAACACTAATATCTTGCAATCTATAAGGTGAAAAATTCTGAAGTTTTTTCCACATCTTCTCAAACCAGAGTAATACAAGATTCTCCAATTGCATGTGTTCAAAAATGTTTTTTTTTCTAAGACTTGGTACTTTTACTAGAAATGGCAGTTTTGGGTGAAAACATAGGCAAATACATGTAGGGCTTAATTAATTATTCAATATGAAACGCCAACCCTGATAGCTAGGTGTTGTCCCTAACCTTTCGTCAATTTATGAAGAAGCTTCCAACAACTTGTAAATACTGTCAGGCACCAATGGAATTGCCGGGATGACATTTTCAAAACATGGTAAATTTCTTTTAAGATAATTGTTGCTTTACACTTCGCAAAGGTAACATAGAAATGCAAGGTCAATGACACAAATTCATTTACACATTTTCATTTCCAGTGTGCCAGTTTTCAATCAAAGCATTCTCACTACAGTAGAATAATTAAATCCTGACATGATGAGACCTATCACTGAGGGAGTCGGACAAAAAATGATCCAGTAACAGCACCCAGAACGTCAGTCACAACATTCTCAGGAAACTTTTCGTCCACAGCAGCGTTACTGGGTTAAGTTACTCTTTACACGATTCAAGCTATCTTGCATTTCTCTTTCCAACTTTGAAATCCACCCCGTAATCCCTTGCACAATGAGAATAAGATTTGTTCCGTAATTTACATGGCCCCAACCACACTAATGCGAAGAAATGTCTGGTACCCTATGGAAGGTTTTTGTTTCACCAGAAGTTTATACATTCGAACAATGCCCTCAAAAACTTCACGAAATGCTACCAATTGTAAATGCCCATGGTTTAAGAACATTCTACCCTCGTGAGCAAATTAATTTAACTGCTTGCAGAGCCTCAAGCATCCGCGAATCTCCTGGATTCTCAGTGCTCACCGTCACGAGACATGAGCAGATGGCGAACACCCGCACTGCTTGAACCTCAATGCAATTCAAGCTTGGGAAGCTTCTTGGGCAACAGCCTTGGGCTTGGGAACATCAGCAGACTTCGGTGATGAAAGAGATGACAAACTGGCACGAAACAAGCTACGGTGAAGGTCCGAGGAGTCTGTGAAGGCGGAACCAACGCCTGTACCTGCACCGAAAGCCACAGCAGCCCAGCGGGTAGTGGGGCTCCTGAAGAGAAGCAGAGCACTTGCAGCTCCTGCGAGGGAACCATAGACCAACCGTTTCAACGTAATGTCCATGGCCGCATCCCACTTCTGTGCATAGTCGAGTTGCGGTGGTCGCTCCATCTCCTGAATCGACACAATTCACCCACTGGAAATCAATATAGGGCACACCAAGTGTAGAAACAAGTGAGAAGTTCCAATCGACGGTTTGAAGAAAAGGAGGACCAGTCTGAGCTCACGTACTGGGTACGAAATCAATGACCACAAGATGGGGTCAATGATTCAATCATGTAATTAGAGTAGAGAGAGAGGATCGGACTGGTGCAGAGGACTAACAATATGTCTAGCTCAAGCACAGAAGCGCTGAATGCTCCTTGTAGGGGGCCTAAGTATAATAGATGACATGAAAACTGACCAATATACAGATGAGTGATTTAGAAAAGGATGAATGATCAAGTCCTCAATCAGTCGTGGTAAATTCTTGCGTCACATTCTAAAACTGATTTCTGAATACACCCATTGGAATGTTTATCAGCCAAAAACTTAGAAAACAAGAAATGATTGGATTCAATCGATATGACTTAAAATGGTGTGGTAGTGTCGATCTGGGTGCTTCTTCGAGGGAGGTACTGAAGTGATTGATGTCCAGGGGTTCCTTCTTCATAATAATTGAAATCTAGATGTAAGCGGAAGTGTGACAAGAAAGAAGCTTATCCTGGATACCACGATTAAAGCATTTAAAGCATCCTGGATACCACGATTCTCCTTGACTTAGGAGAAGAAGACGGGCCCAAAGTCTTAAGAGCTCCTTTTCAAAAAGGATATGAAAACACTGAACAGAGAGACATTACGCCCTCGTACTCACAAAATAGGACTGAAACAAAGGTATTAAACGACAAACAGCTGTTACATCGCAATTCGGAAACGCCTAAACCCAACGATCAGGAAACACTACGAGAGTTACCTATCCAATAAGGTCTCCACTCCACCTTATTCAGGGTACCACGGACCAACCCAAAACCTTAATTTTCACAACACGTTTGCCGAATTAAGCTGATTTCAGTTACTCTAAGGTTAAAAAAATTAAAGATAGGAAAAAACAAGAGGGAAGTCCTCCATAATCAAAAGGATGAAACCCTAAAAATGAAATAGTCTAGAGAAGGAGTGGTACGGTCCCATCTTCGGGCTGAACACGAGCAGAAGTGACCGTGAAACCATTTGCAAACAACTACCCCCGTTCTCTTCATCTGCTTCTGCTGCTTCATATTCGCAATCTCTAGCTCCCTCTACAGAGGACGGAAACCCTACACTTCCCGCACTCTACATTATCTGCGATACGCAACAATCCTAATTCCTTACTAGTTCAAAACAAACCCTAGACATAGACCTTCAACTCTCACCCAGGTCCAAGTTTGGAATAACTTAACTTACCCAGATCTCAAAAAAGCTGAGCTCAAATTCACGAAAACTAATTGCGCCAACGAACATCAGTAACCACAAAAAGAATGAGAGAATTGCGCAGTAGCCTCGAATTCACCTTCTGCAGACGACGCAACGATGCTCGCGCCTCTGAGCGTCCTTGGAAAATCGAAGCACACGTTGCCGAACTCACACGAAGCAGAAAGACTCTGCTCACTGCTTACTCCTGCGACGCCGAGGAAGTGGAGGAACTATTAACTATGAGCTCTCCAGCAGTGATTGATGACGTGGCAATTGGGTGGCATGAAGTAGACACGTGTACACATTTCTCCCCAAAAGTGAGTGAGAGAAATAACTCTAAGGTGAAAACATCCAAATCGTCAAAATAAGCAATTTAGCATAGTGGGAGGCACCTTTTTCAAGAAAAAACATTTTTGTAGTATTAGTAATTGAAAATCATGAATTTTCAGAAAAAAAATTAGATTTTTTTCAATACAACATATAATTATTGTGAATTTTGAATGCAGAAGCTCCAGAGGCCACTAAAACCGTCATATAGCTTGGTCATAAAATCAAAATCTAGAAAATTAATAGTCAACCATCTAATTGTACTTTTAGAAACACTTTTTATAGAAGTCTAATTGTTATAAATGTATACATACATGGTTTTGAATGTTTTCATCTAAATCCATGTTTGGGACTAGTGTAAATTAAGAGCTTGTTCATATCAAGTCCCACATGTAATTACAAGTCATTAGAGGAGTGATATCCATATTACAAACCTTGATTAAAAGAGAGGCTTTAAGCATAAATTTCTTTCTTTATGTTTTTTTTGGTTTCTTTCAATCATGAAGAGTGTATCTTCCTCCAAAATATGTAACAACCAAACCTTGAACTCCTAATGCAAACACAAAGGTGGTTGTGACATGGTCAACCAAGCCTTAATCTCACTGAAAAATAGAGATTTTCATCCAAATTATTTTTGGAGAGTTCTTTGAGGGTGTAAACATCAATTGGTGATGGAAAGACCTTTGAAGAAACACTACAAATTTTTCTAGAGAAGAAGATGCGAAGTGCACAAATCACAAAAGATGCCTTTAGTTTAGTGTATTTCGCAATGTCTACCTCCTTTACTCTTGATCTAAAATTTCAACTTTAGAATTATTATTTCTAATTTTGAGCTAAATGTTATTAAGTCCATATTATATTCTAGTTAAAAATTTTGGAAAATTCCTAAAAAATGTGTAATTTAAAGCCTTTTGAACTTTTGTTTAGATGCCATGTTCTTACTAGGTTTCTAGTTATATAATGTCAAAGGAATTTGATTTTGACCATGATATTCTTCACCGGAATATTCATCAATGGACAAAATTTCAGATTTTATGAGCTTATTTTGTATATGATACAAATTTTCTTTGTTTTTCTTCCAAACTAATTCACAATACTTTCAAATTTTTTAAAAATGCCTCTCAGTTTTTCAGGGCAAGTAGAAAACATCTAAATTAATCTTTAAAAGTAAATCATTCTATTTTCAATAGAAAATGGTAGCATCCCAAGTAGGGGACCTCAATGTTTGAACACACAATCATAGGCTGTAGCATTTTAGGATTCTAGGCCATTGGACATCTAGAACTTCTTCTATAGCTATGAGCCTTCTTTGAGAGCACCAAATTTGGAACTTGGAAAATTGAAGATAGAAATCAATTATTATGGATGATGAAGTTTGGAAATTTCGAATTGGAGCCTTTGAAGTAGACATGTACATGTGAAGTTATGAAAGTGAAAATTATTGGTCAAAAATAGGAGAGAGTTTTTACAACTATCTTAGAGCATGAAAAAATCTTGTCCCACTCCATCTCTCTCATGTAAGTCTTGTAACACTACTTTAAATAACCCTTTGTAACCTAAATTCTACAAGGATAAGGCATATGACCAAGGAATTCAACAAAATTTTATGAAACTTCTAAATGCTTAGGTGCATTTTTCATTTCTCCACTTTTGTTGAAAATCAATCATTGGGAATTTTGGATCTTCCACAATGTTAAAGGTCAAAGCCAAAGATTGAATTACTAGCCTCAATATTTGGTTGTGGTATGTTGTCTTTTATCACTACATATGAATGAAAATTGTTTCATTTTATTTTTTGGTGATGAAATCAAAGTAATATCAAACATGTAACAAGCTTAAGAAATATTGCCTCCATTTAAATATAGTGTAACCATTCTTAATGCAATTACCACTAAGAATGAATACACTATTTCCAAATGGAGGGAGTAAAAAATTTCACCATTAGATTATAATACGATATAGTTCATTATGGTCTAAACCAAAAATTTGTATCTCTTTGTACTTAGAGAATTGACAAGCCATGTTAATTGCCCAAAGTTCAAATTGTCATAAAATATTCAATTTAAAAAAAAAAAAAAAATCTAGGATTTCAAATTAGAATAGAATCCAAACTTGGTAAACCTTATTTTGGGGGTTGAATGCAAATTTAGTAATGATCATTGCATAGCTAAAATATATATTTGCAACAACAATTATATGAGACCTTAAGCACTAGAAAATAACAAAGAAAAGATTGTGCTATGTTCTTTAATTTACATCTTACAATCCTAGGCTTTGAAGATGTAAATAATCATAGTGTCTACAAAAATGAGCAACAAAATTAGAAGATTAGGATTATATAAGTTGCATTGTTTTCTATAGTCCATTGGAGACCTAGTGCAAAATCATGCAACTTCAATGAGGACCAATAAACTTCCTTGTGAAAGATGTAAGTAGCCTTGATAATTAAGAAATGGATATTTATCATCCAAAATTATATTTCTTTCATCTTTTTTGTATAAAAGCAAACATAGAACATAACCCTAAAGTCCCACAACTCCCTCAAGGGATACTTGGGATATTAGTAGGCTCTAGTGACCCCAAATTTTTATGATTATTTGAAATCTAATTTGAGAATAGAAAAATAGATTAGCTCTTAACCCTATAGGACCAAGCCCATTTTTCTATCAAAAACCACTCATAACTATCATTTCTATTGCATTTACCCAAGAAAACAAAAAATATATACATTTAGTATCTAACCATAGGATCTTATACTTTACTTATCCAAGATCATGTGGTAAAAGTTTTATGAAGATTGGTCATATAATTTGGAGGGTATTACCATTCAAAGTTGTAATTTCTTTTTTAAGATGACTATAATCACCACTTACATCAACAATTTTTTTCTCAATTACCATGTATACCATTACTATTAACTAGAACAATTCTCCAAAAATGGAGCTTTACTTTTCTGAAAAATTCTCTTTCAAAATTTATAAAAAAATATTGATGATAGCATTGGTGAATTTAAAAACTACAACTTCTATTTGTTTATCAATTCCAAAATATTCTTCCAAATTGCACTTTATAATGATTATTCATAAAACGCCTATTCTGGAAATGAATCAGGACGTTTAGGGGCTAAATAGGATATACTTGAACTGGTTTGCATAAGAGGTCAATACTAATTATACAAGACAAGGAATGCCAATTGTATTTTATATGAAGCAAGATTCTGGAATAGCACAATTCTGGTATGGTTGAGAAGGATTGCATAAGAAATTTTGTATCCTCTGAATGCTACAATCAGCTGTTCGTAAGATTGAACTTAACCCTAGAGCCATATAGTGTATTATATATTTAGTGATATTTGATTAGAAAAACATTGATCAAATGCTATTCAGTGCAAAGTAAATTAATGATCATGATAGTATGTAAATAAAAATGTATCATAACCCATGTATTAAACCACAATTGAAGGGCTATAAAGCTAAATACAGATCATAGAGGTATCCCAAGGGCCTTTTAAAACACCTTGGCAAGTCCCTAAAGATTCAAGCAAAAGAAACTGCAATCCATTTCGTGCAGATTAATGTCACCGGCAGAACTTCATTCTCAAGCCATGGGTTCACACTTGAAAGTCCCCGGTTCATTCACGACAAAAGAATCCTTCCAAGGTGATCCGCTTAGTGCAATGCAAATCTTTGTACGCTTTTCGCGCTAACGGAGTGAACTCTTTGGGACCACAATAGGAGATAACCTAGACTAACCTCACTTCATACGACCCCTTTCCACAGCAAGCTTGACATGGACAACATGCAAAGCACCAAACGATATTCCACAAAAAAACTTCGTTGAAAAGACAACAAAGTAGAAGCCTTTAACATTCGGAATGACTTCAGAGAGACCAGATATAAAATCTTGCATGCTACATACCCTGCAAGGCCTGAAACAAGCATAGACGTTTCAAGACATAATTCTGGTCCTACATAAACCTAACAGTCCTGATGCCTGGACCTGCACACACAGCAACAACCGCTGCCATCAAAGCTATTCAATAGACCGCACCCTCCAAGGCCCTGCATCACTTCCTGATTGTCCGATAGGAATCCACGCCCCTGATTGCTTGCACCTGCTGGTTGTGGATCACCTTCACCTGTTCAGTCCAAAGGGCATGTTAACTCTTAACCTCAGCGTCTAACCAGCACAACTGGGATCCCTGCAACCTGCAGGTACACCTTGACACAACTGTGAGCACACTTACCATACTTTCACAACATGCACCTGCATTCCTAAGATACTCTGCACGCTGACAAAAAAAACTGTTCACCAGAATAGTAGTAGGATGCTCCTCTGACTGCTCACAATTCAAAGAGTGTTCATATCAATAGCAGCTAGACTGCTGCTGCACAGCAGCAGTGTTGCACATTGCACCTATACCTGAGACCTGCGCACAAGCTCAGGTTCTTGTCAGTAAACCGACAGAGACTGCACAGACCAGTTTGCCCTTGGATTTACATTCTGTGAACCTGCGCATGACCTAACACGAATGATTACAAGAGAGTGACGCAACACAAACCAGAGTGATTCGGCCTCTATTCGTTATCATAAGCTGCAGGTTCTCTTCGAGGCGGGGAGCTAGGTTCTCTTCGAGGTGGGGAGCCAGGTTCTTTTCGAGGGGGAGAGCCAGCAGGGGCGCTTTCAGCAGCTTGACGTTCCTCACGTTCACGGTTCCACTGCTCAATCTTAGCCCGTCTTTCTGCAGAACCTTCACGGCCACCAGGGCTACGACCCCGTCTTGAAGGAGGTGTTCTACTTCTGCTTCTATCTCGTCTCCGACCTCCATCCGAACGACCACCACCCCTGCGATCATCATATCGCCGATCGTCCCACTCCTCGTACCTTCGGCCATAACCACGACCACCCCCTCGTCCTCGTCCCCGTCGAGGTTCATAGAAGTCCCTACAAGTAAAATAGAAAAACAAAGGTAAGGAAAAACCAAGACAAAAATGATAAAACATCAACAAGCACTACTAAAGAATAAAAGTTAAGAGAAGATAATTAATTTACAGACGAACCAACAAAAAAGATGACAGAAATGCCTGAAGTCACTAACCTGTCGCCATAACGCCGGGGGCTTGGTGGACCACGGGCTTCACCGCGACCATAGGGTGAGTGACTGCGACTCCTGCTGCGCCTCCTGTAGTTCCCAAATAACTTGCGTCGCAATTCTCTCGATATCTTCTTCAGATGCATGAAATTGCAATAACCTCCTCTGTTGCAGGTATTCTCTTCATACTGCCGGCAAGTGGCTTCCCGGAAATCAGTAACTGGAGAGAAGTCCAAAATGATAGGTCGCCCTGTACTCCCACCAGGGTTGCACATCGTCAGCAACACACTCAGAAATAACAAGTCAGTAGCTGCAAACCTACAAATGCGGCACAAAGTAAGAAATAGTTGGGGAAACCAGGGAGTGCTCTTCACAAGAAGAACCGTTCAAAAGGTCAGATACGCCACAAACCTGCGTAAAATCGGCCACTCAAAGCATTAAGGGCAGCAGCAGCGTGCTCTTCCTCCCGAAACTTCACGTAAACATTCCCGATCTGTCAAACACGGGAGGAAAACAATGAGAAGAAGACGAAACGAAAACAAAAAAATCTCGTCAGTCGGTACATAAGAGAAAATACGGTGAGAAATCCATTATCAGGCTCATGATTAATTGATTTAAGAACCATCTCAATCTATCACATGCACAGTTCATAAAAAATTACCATGTGGTCGGCAAGATTGTCGCACACGTTCAGATTCTCAATTTCTCCATACTTGCTCAGCTCTTCGAATATGTCTTCGTAGAAATCCTGCGGCAACGAGTAAACAAAATTCGAAGAGTCAGAAGTCAGCAAAATAGAAGCATACGGAAACTCCACAAGTTCCAAAATAAAACCTCATGAACAGTCACGGCAAAGCCCTAAAGAGTAACAGAGAACGATAGACCTAACCAGCAACCGACTATTCCAACGAGCGAGGCGCAAAATGATTACAACGAAAAAAGGTAATCAACTAACCTCGAAGTGCTCCTGGAGTTGACGGGGATCCGACTGCTGGATGTTCCCGTGCTGATCCACGCCGCCGTGAAAGCCAGCATCCGGTGACTGATACATGTTCGCAAGTAACAGAGTCTGACTTGCCGTCGGCCTGTTGTGAAGGCGAGAACAGCGGTCGCCATGACGACACACTCCAATCTTGAAGTAAAACGGACAGTTGACACGATCTTTCTCTGTCCCGAAGATGGACGCAAGATGCTCCGCCATGATGGCGCAGCGATAGGATACCTCTCAAAACTGCCTGAAAACCAACCCTAAACCGAAAAGAAAGAGGAAAAACTCCGCAACTATGCAACAGACGAATCCTTGATAAAAAGCAGCAGTGAAAGCAGAGAACGGCAGTAAAGAGGACGCAAGAATAATGACCAAAGCAGCAAGGGTTTGCCAAACAAGAGAACCTGGAGGCCGGCGCAGCCTCAAGGAAAAGGGAAGATGCGAGTGAAACAGCAGTTCGATGTGAAAGCTTAGTAACCTGAATGAGCTCCTGGCGCGTCTTCCGTTCCGGATGAATACGATAAGCCGAATGGATGAATGAGGTGGATCGATGAATATCATTAATGAAGTCGACGGAATTTACATGGATGAATGAAGTAAGGATGAATTGTTGAGGGTGCAAAAGTCGGTCCTCTCCCTGACTCCCTCATGTCACGGGGAAAATTAGAATGTTGTTTGGCGCTCAAAAATGATTCTGGGTCCAAAGTCTTCTCTCTATTCGTCGACTTTTCTTTTTAATTTTCATTTTTGGGAAATCTGGACTTGTAAACTTTTTATTCTTAAATTTGGTCTAATAAGTCATATGAAATTCTCGTTCTGGATTAAAATACCTCACTGCAATGTTATGTTTCGATAAATTTACTCGATAGTTTCTGATATAGTACCCTATGCAGAGGTCAGATTAGGTAGAAATTATCTCATTTTTGTAAAAAGAATGCCACGTGTCATCTTCTGAATGGTCAAATGTGAGCGGACCCTTGAGAATCACACATAGAAATTCACTTGAGTGCCGAAAGTGCAGAATCAGACCTTCATGTGTGGTATCTCAACATTATGAAACTAAAACAAACAATTTGTTAAAAGTGATCAACAAAATTTTGCATTGGTTCAACAAAATTTCAATAAATCTTTGAATATACTTGGATATTTGAAATTTTGTCAAATAGGATCCTTCTAGATTATTTGTGATGGTGAATGAAGTCCAACGCTTCAATTCCATCTAAATTCATCAAATACTATTTAAAGCAATATTTTTGCACTATCTTCAAGGGAGCCTAGGGAAATTTTACCTAATTATTTTAATTTATGTGGAAAACTTAATTTAAGCTCAATATTATTTTTTATATGGTTAGGCAAATGGAAGATTTTTTTATCATTGAGGTTCGTGCACTTGATTAGCCCAATCTCTCTACCTTCTGTTCAATGAATTTGTCCCATTATGTACTTATTACCTTCTTTACTAAATTGTCTTTGAATCCTATAGAATCATTGCAAATAGTCAAAATTTGAAGGCTAGTATTGTAAGGTTTGAAGGCTAGCCTATTTATACAATAGGAATTTAAGGCCCTTAAAGCATTTAAAGACTTGCAAAGTTTCATTGGCCTTATATAACCTATTCATGCCACAATTCAAAAAACAATTGATTTGCACCACTATAATTTGTGTACACTATTGATTTGTTTCAATAGTGTATAATCTAAACTTTCAAGTGTCCTCAACTTACACATTAGTGGTCATGAAGTGGGACAAATAGTCACAAGGTGCAAATAAGAGCTCTTACTTTAGAGGGAAGTTGGAGGTAGACAATTTTTGTAAAATCAAACTTCTAGTTTAAATTATAGCAAGTGATTATATACTTCATTTACTTATGATATAGGGCATGCTTGATATAGTATGCAATGTGCACAATCTAAACTATGTGTAGTGCCAAAATCTCACATTTAAAAGAGCTATAATCTACTAACTTTGTTGAGGAGTTCAAAACTGAATCAAAGAATCTTTTATTCTAATGTCAAATGTTATTATAATTTCCTAACTTTGTTGCGGAGGTCAAAAATGAATCAAAAAGTCTTTTCTTCTAATGTTAAATTAATGTAATTGTACAAGAATGGACATATTCTTTTAAAATCATAAGCATGGCTAAATTTTGCAAAACTTTCACTATTTCTCACTTTACAATTTTTTTGTACAATGAAAGTTTTAGATACATATTGTTGAAAGTGAGTCCCAATCCTTTAGACAACAATGACTATAAATCAACACTTTTCATATTTTTTCAGTGTTAAATTAAATGATTTTCAAAACTTCCAAAAAAATGAACAAACTTTGATCAATAGAAAATTATACTCTAGCAAGTATATTGAGATTGAAAAACAATTTGAAAGTTAATGAATACTATAAGAATAGGGCAAGGTCACCACATCTTTGTTGATTTTTTTATTTTGAAAATAAGATTTGATAGATGCTAAAAATAATTTTTTTTTGCCAATAGTCTTTTTTTAAACCATGCAACTTTTCTGATTTTGGAAAACTAATTTCCCTTAAACTTTGGCATTCATTTTTAAAATTATTTTCCATCGCTCCTACCCTACAACTATGTTACTATTTAAATTACTTTCTTCTAGAGTCTACCAAGAGCTTCTAGAGTAAGCTTTCTATTATCATTTGTAAAAATTAGATTTGGCATAACTTAACCCTTAATTAACACTCAAGATATTTTTTGTCTAATGGATGGCAATGAATCTTTCTATGTAGGACAAAAGTGTAATTGTTCCTTCTTGAAATTTTGTGCAAATAACGTCTTGCACAATAGTTTGACCTCCAATGAATATTTTTTTTAAGTAGATGATGTCACACGGTTCCAAAAGGAATGATTCTCATGGTCACCAATCTATCTTTAAATGGTTAATCCTTAAAAGACAGACTAGTGACCATGGGAATCATTCATTTTGATATCATGGAAATCATTGATTTACAAGAATCTGAAAGCACTCATTGGAAGTCAAGCTACTATAGAAGATCTTTCCTTTCCACACAAAATTCCGATGATGAATGCTTGCACTTCTGTCACACACAAAAAGATAGTCTATCATCCATCGAACACTAAATGTTTGTTTCGACCTTTATGAGTCAAGAATTTTTTGTCAAAGAGTGACCAATGACATTTTGTGATTGTGTTAGGGTGATATGGACCTTTCATTGTTTCAAAATTTTCTTATGGGCACTTATTTGTTGAACCTGCCCTTACACAGGGAACCCCGTATTTATGTAAGCACCGAGAGGTTAATAACAATAACCACCGGCATTAGAAATTTAAAGAACAATTAACAAGTGGAAAAAAAGTATTGATGGTGACGGTGCGGGAGGGTGGGCTCACGTCGCGGGTGGCGCCCACATGTCGGCCCGGGTTGGGTCGAGTCCCGGACCGGGCCGGGCCAGGAGCAAGAGCTTCCTTGAGTGCCATCGCGGCGGAGGGAGTTGCGCCGGGGAAGAGAGTGAGCGCCTGATTTTGCTGCGAGCTTCAGAGTAAGCATTCCGCTCCTTCTTCGCATTGTCGTCCTCTTCGTTGTTGTCTCTACAATACTTTCTCTGCTTCTACTTCTCTACTGCAACTTGGCTTCCCTGTGCATGCGCCCCCGTCTCTCTTCATCCTCCCTTCCGTAGCTGCTCTCCTCAGATCTACTACCCTCTCTCTCTCTCCTTTCAGTTCCCCTGGCCGATCCATTCCATGCCGCCTCCAGGTACTCTTCGGTAGGGTTCCGCAAATGCCTGTCGCTTGTAATGTGGCCTGTGGCTTGAGTGCATTTTATTTGGAAAGACTGTTGGCTGGTCGTGGTTTGCGGCGATCGTAATGCGACTTCAATTCTTGGTTAGATTGTTGTCCTCCCTTGCGGCTGAGGTTTGGTTTCTGCTTTCGCGACTCTGTTTCTTGTTTGATCGTCTGTTGAGGCTAGTCTTCTCGGATGAGTAGGCGAGTATGTGTCTGGATCGTCATTTCGCGTGCGGGATAGTGGTTTGGGAGTCCGGGATGGTGATTCATCAATGTGAGAGTCTGTGGCTAGGGAGGGCGCAGCAATGTGAGTACTTTGAGTTCGGTGTGGACTGGAAATAGTGGTTGATAGGGGACGAGAGTGTTAGATGTGTGCATTTTGGTTTTGGATTGCGCATGCCGGGGAGAAGAATGGTATCAGATTCTAGCTTGATTTGCTGACAATCAGGACTGGATGGCTGGGGACCTAAATGGCAATGCGATCTTGAGTGTGGCGATTGGAAGCATTGCTGAATAATTGTGAGAAAAGAAAGAAAGTTCGTCGTTGTTGATCCGCTATTTGTTGTCCTGGTTCTGCTTTAACTAGAGATTTCTATTGAATTCCGTTACACGAAATGAATTTCGTGAATTTCGTGAGTCGTTATCACACTAGTTTTGATTAGCTGCAGGGGCTCAGAACGAGTTACCGAGGTGTGTTTGCTTGCGAAATTCAAGGTCCCTACGATTGTTCAGTTGCGTTCCAGCTAGAATGCGTCGCCGAACATTGAATGGTCTCTCTTGAGCATTTAGTTGAGAGAATGGATTATTTTACGGTCCTCCATCGTATTGAACTGGACAGAGGGCGGTGCTATCGAACTGGACAGAGGAGGGAAGTGAGACATAAACCCTGGACTGAGAAAGGAAATGTAGGGTGAAGGTCACATGCGCATTCACTGTACAAGTTATGTATCTTTTGTCAGTTCAAGACCCCTTCTCCTTCTGTCCAGAGCCAATAAACGGTGTTGTCTACTTTCTTGATTCTCCTTATTCATACAGATTCTACTTCAAATCCAACATTTGACGGCCCCGACGTTTGTCAATTTCTGTTTGCACGGAAAATTTGTTTATGGTGTTCAAGGTGTTCATACAAAATCATTGATGCTTTCGTGGACTGAAATGCAGGGATCTTAGATGAGAAATACAGTTGAATCCTTGAGGAAAGAAGGCGTGATTTCCTGAACCGCACCTATGAGACTGACTCTGGTGACCGTTCCGTGAAAGTGCTTCCAACATGGTATTTTGAGGCCAATATTATGGCGGGGTTTTGGTTTTCTCTGCCAAATCCAGATGTTCCTGGTTTCTGCTTACGAGTGGTCGACCAAATTGCAGGAATCTAGAATTGCCAAGATATGTAAATGACAAGGTGATTGACTGAAGATCAAGGAGGGTGATGTGACGATATCCTGAGGTTTCGTTCCATGATTTTACATATGCTTCTAGTTTTAATGCAAGTAACCTATGTCAAGTAGGTGGACATCATGAAATGGCTTGAGCGTTTTAAAGAGAAAGTGAGTCAAACAACATCCTCACCGACAAGTCCGGGGGCAAGGACTTCTCATCAGTTCTTCGAGGATGGGATTCTTACCAGACCCAGGTAAGAGTTAACCACTTTATGATGTTCACTTACTTATTTCATGCACTACTCTACGTGACAGCACAACTTGCCGTAGTGTATTTTGAAGGATAGAATTTTTCTCTGTTCATCTGGCAATTTGCGCAGGGAGAAAGATGAATTGGAACAATACTTTCGATATGCATGGGAAGATTTTCGATCTTCTGTTACTGAAAAGGTACTGGATTCGCTTTTGTCAGAATTCCCTTTTGCTTGGGACATAAATAGAAAATTTCAACGGAATCTGTAACAAATTTTTACACAGACGCAAACTGCTTTCAAGTCACATTTATTTTATATTCTTGGAAATCTTCCTGCGTTCCTGTTTTGTTCATAGAGAGAGCTGAGAATCATGTCACATTCATGTCCTTTCTAACTTTATTATCATGCCGATTTTCATTTCTCTATTGTTTATGTAGGAAAAGGAGAAGGCCTTGGAAGTAGCTGTTAGCCTCTTTTGTCAGGTAGCTCGGCAGAATTCAGACCCGGCTAGGCTTGCTCTGTCGTACGTCTCATCCCCTTTCCTTGTTTTTGTTTTACTTGCTTGCTTCCAATATGTTGGTTTCAAAAGAAAAATTACTGGAGGAGACCATGTACGAATGCGAATGCTAGTTAACTCGTTGTGTAATATTGTTTTTGTCGGATGAGTACCACAAGGATATTCTGTTATCTTCATACTTATGTTTCTTCTATGAACAGGTTGGTGGATGTACGGTCATTCGCATTTGTTGTTGCTCGAGCACTTGCAACGGAAATTAAGAAATTGCAACAGGGTAGTTTAAACAGGCAGCTGCAACTTCATGACATACTGGATTTCTTTTCTGGTTCCCAAGTTGAGGTATACCATCCTAACCTGCATATTTATCAATTGAATTTAAGGTGCCTATTACTTTTACGGTGACTCAAGAACTGTTATTTATGGAAATGATTGAACAATGACAATGCAGGGAAAATCCAAAACGGGTGCTAATCTGCTTTTCGCATTGGAAGGCCTCGTCTCTCCGGTATGTCCTCCTTTTGCATGAATCGTTCAATTTTCCACACTTGGTCTAGATTACAGATAATGGATTGCACCGAAGTGCCTGTAAACCCGAGTTATCTGAAATTTGAAGCATATATTACACTTGTATTCCGGCTCCTTACAGAATGTGCTGATGGTATTTGCAGGAGTTGGACGTTCAGCCACTGATAGATGCAGGCCTCTTTCCATCACTTGTTTCTGTCCTGTATTGCTTGATAATCTCTTCTATAGCGCCTAGTGAGCATGCTATTTCTTGTTCTAATGGTCACCCACCATCAGACAGTGCCGTACATTCATCAAGAACCTCGTCGGTAGAGGCTAAAAGCCTGAAGTCTGCCGGTTCTAGTCCTGCTGTGAACGACAATGTGATTCTTTCACCAGATTTAGAAGCTGCAGAGCCAGTTTTTGTAAACGAAAAGCTCCCAGTCGACTCGCATGAGAAGCAGAGTATGGAAGAGGTCGCTTCATTGGGAGATAGAGTCCTGGAAGAGCCTAAATTGGCTGTAGAGGATGAAAACGTCTCTTCTGATCTGGCGGAAGGGGTTTCTCTGGACGAGCATCTGGAATCTAAGGAATCTGACTTTTCAGTCAGTGTGACTGACGAGGTTTCCATTGAGGAAAAAAGAGCTCAGGTAGACAATTAATTCGCCTTTCGTCTGTTTTTGTTTTTGGCGTTCGTAATTGGTTCTGTCAGACAGTACGTTCCCTTGAAAAAACTTCATAATTTTGGTTTGGTGGGGTGTTTTGATGTGCACAGGTCGAGGCTGGAGTCGTTCACATCATGAAAGTCATCGCACGACATACTGGTGCAGCACAGAGTTTGATAGAGGATGACTCACTTCAATTAATGTTCCACATGGTGGCTATGGGAGTACCTACTAGAATCGAAGGAGTTCCAGAGATTGTGAACACCACCAGCAGCTCCCCTCTGCACTTGGCACAGCTTCATCGTCATGTTATGCAGGTTTGCTACCTTCTCAATTTGGATATATTATTAATGTTTTTTGTCATTGCTTAGGTGAGTTAGAATTGATGCCATTCTTTTTTGGTTTGGTATTCTTTTGTATATAGTTCTGTGTATTGCCCATTTTCAGAGGATAGTGGATTATGAAAGTTCTATATTTTCTTTCTTTCTTTGGCAGATCCTTGAGGCTTCGTTAATGAGCGATAATGGGAGTACCGCACAATACATACGAACTCATGAATTGGTGCGTTATTTTATCTCTAAAATCCTCGTTTTACTGTTCGAGCTTGTGATGGTATACGGTCCAACAAATGAGCTGGTCTAGTCAACTGAGGTGTTCGAATGTGACAACATCGACGACAAATAATAACTGAAATGGCTTCTTTGTTCAATAGTTTTAGAAGTTTAATTTAGTAGCGAGACTGCAAGAGTTTAATGATTTCACGGAGTGCGTGTGTGTGCCTCTGCAGATTGAAGTACTCTTGTCTCCAATTATGAATTATCTGGCTCAGGGCAGTGGTGACGCAAGCTATGCTGTTAGTGTTGTCGCGTTGATCCTCAACTGTGTCCAGCTCTCCTCACGTCCAGGTGCAGGAAATCTTGTCAGCTAGTTTGACTATGAGATGAAATTTTTCACATACACACTTATCTCAGGGCTCTGCTTATGACGACTAATATAATTTTCGTACTCAAATCCCAGTTGACATGAGTATGGGAGTGTTAAGAATTTTACATTTTCTTGTTCATTGCTTCGTTCTGAGAAGGCTTTGTAATTTTTCTGACATAATATCAGACGATTGCAGAATCTCTCGGAGTTCGATTGAAAGACACTTTTCGGAAAGGAAAGGGCTACACTTACTTGGTGCAACTGGCATTACAACTGGCTACTTCACCAATTAGTAGAGATGGAGTTTCAGATGCAGCCACCGCAGGCGATCATTCATTAGAACGTGATACTGCTGGCGCCCTCGTTTCCAATGACAGTTCAATAGAGGGAGCGAACGATGAATTCAGTGAGACCTTGCCGCCTTTGTTAATGCGCCTCTTGGACATCATGGTTGATTTCGCACAGACAGGGTCTAGTGCACCTCATCGCTCATTATCAGGAATTGGGGGGCGTTCTGGCCGGTTAACTCCAGGAAAACCAGGGCGAGCTTTACTTGAAGGAATTAGTTCCACAGGCTCTCCACGCACGCGCGAACCTGACCTAGAGGGTAAAATTGGAGATATTGAGGTTATCCAGACATTCCAAGATGTGTTCCTCAAGACTGGGAATCTCGTGTTGCAGCTCGAAATACTAGACCGCCTACTCAAGTTATTCGCCAGCCACCTGGACAACTACGTTCTTGTTCAGGAGCTCCGTACAATGCCCCTTTTCTTGCAAAACATGGGCAAATACCCACTCATGCTTCAAGAGCGGCTTCTGAAGGTTTTGGAGTACGCCGTCACCGTGGTGAATTGTGTTCCTGAGCAGGAACTTCTTTCTCTTTGCTACCTGCTTCAGCAACCTTATGCATCACCTTTACGCAAAACAGTGTTATCATTTTTTGAGAAACTGTTATCATTTGACAGGAACTACAAGAAAGTGTTGAGGGAGGTGGGGCTATTGGATTTACTACTTGATGATATGAGGCGGTGCGAGCTTCCCGAAGATCAAGTACTTTCCAATGCTGATGGGCCTCTGATCAGACTTTACCCTGAAGAGCTTCATATCTTTGAGGACATGGTCACTGTTGGGCTAGCATGGGACTGCCTGCTCTCCCTCCTGAAGAAAAGCGATGCTAATCAAACTGTGTTTCGGAAAGCAAATGGAGTTGGGCACATGCTTCCTCTTGTGGTATTGGCTCCGCAACGTGCCGGCGTGCTTCGTGTGCTCTCATGTCTTATATGTGAGGACACAAATCAGGTCGGTTCTGAGTTCCTTCATTCCTTGTTGACTTTTCTAATTCCGTTGCGATGCACTTGAGAAAATAGGAGTTTTAAGAATTTTAACGCTTATGATTTTTGACTACAGAATGCTTTGTTGACCTTTCATTATGGTTGAATGCTATTCGTCAGCTGTGAAGAAACCTTCAAGATTGCTGTAGTTCACAGGAATCTCAGTGTAAAACAGTCCTAATTCTTTGTAGCCTTCATTTTTTTTTGTTCCGTTACATTTCTGGCTCGTCTTCCTGATGGTTCTTCTTATGTCCAGGTTCATGCGGATGAATTGAAGTCTCTTCTGAAGGTTGCCCATAGTGGAATTGTGCATAGTCAAAATGGAACTCCATTTGTCTTAGACACGGATACAAAAGAGGACATACTGTGGGCAATTTGGCGTATCCTTGGAGCCAACTACACAACCCGAGTTGTCTTTGGTGCTGGAAACGGTTTTGGTCTACTGCTTTCTGTCTTGGAAGGCATTCAACCACGCTTTGAAAATTTTAATGTGGAATCAGTTGGGGATGAACCTGCAGGTGGTCCTAACCTCAGTGAGCACATGGAAGTTCTTGATGCATTACTGCATGTTGTCACAGTAGGAGCAGCTGAGAATCCTGCGAATCGGAATAAGCTGCATGAGTGCATTTCGTCACAAACTTTTAAACGTCTGTTACAGAACTCCGGACTACTCTGTTCCAAATTTGAGCAAAAAGTGGTAGAGCGTTTGTTTGATGTGGCTCTGGAGCGAGTCCATTCTCCCTCTCAAAGTGCATATGGACTTCCAATTTTATCGCAAGGAACTGGAATTAAGAGCTTTAAAATCCCAGGAGCTGAAGGAGAACTTCTTAAATCTAGCCAATCTACCCAAGGAGCTGCACAGGATGATGTGTATAATGCCGGAGCTGTCGAAGTTCTTCTGTATTTCTTGCTGCAATTTACAGCCAAACTGCAGCTTCGTATTCTTATCCAGATCGAGAGGCTTGTCAAAGGGAGCCCGTGGAATCAAAATGCCTTAACTTCTGCTGGTAAGGAATATGAATGTGTGAATAATAGTTGACATTAGGCAGATGCTGAATATTGTCCTGTAGAAAATCAAGTGTCTGTTTTTTATTTTTTGGGATCTTTTTTAAGGACTCTGCAGGGTTTCAAGTTTTTGGCGAAGTGTCTTTAGATTTAACTTCTATCAATCTATTTTGCTGTCCTAATCAACTTTCTTCATAATGTTGGAAGCAGGCTGTGTGGCATCCCTGCTGGAGTCAGTAAAATCATCGCTGCATATTCCTTCCACTCTTTTATCATTCACCTTGAAGATTGTGGAAGTTCTTGGGTCCTTCAGGTTTGTAGCACAGTACCTGTGAAAAGACACGGTCCCTCCAGTTGTTTATTTTAGTAATTTCTCCATGCTGAAATCTTCTGTTACACATTACTGAGGGTGTCCACGAGGTTTTGGTGCAGATCTATCCGCTACGGATCGCATAGTATGAGATTGAATAGTCACATTTTCTTGCCTTGACTTTTTTAGTATTGGTCAGAATCAAATGATACTTGTAATTTCCCTGTTGATCTGAGCATTTTATAGTGCCCTTGTACAGAATTTCTTTTCCCTTTGCTCCTTTGTTATCTTTTTCTTGCGCTAGATCCAGCCATTTAAAAAATAAATTATGCTTCTTTGTTGCAGACTCTCCTCCTTGGAGATGCAAACGCTCGGGAGAATTATCTGGTTGAATCGAGATGTGTCTGGTGGTCAGAGAGGCCAGCGCCTTTTGCAAATGGTAGAGAGGATGAGTCAATCGTCTCCCTTCTCAAGTGCCAGCCTGTCTTTCTCCCCCTTCATTGAATTTCGTATGTCTCGGATGGGACATGCTTGTATCAGGTCACCTTTGGGGGACCGAACATGGCCTCCTGCGGCTGGTTATTCCTTCGTTTGTTGGGCTCGCTTTGAGAAACTATGTGCACTTAGTAGTTCGAATTCAAGGGGAGCTGAGGCATCTAAGGAATTGCACCGATCTCGATCTGGTGCATTAGGCTCTGTTCTACGTATATTTACAGTTGGGACATCAGAAGAGAAAAGCTCTGTTTGTGCAGAGCTCTTTCTAAGTGACTCTGGGGTTCTGACATTGGCTACAAGCCCATCATCGTATCTATGCTTTACAGGTGTGCGTCTAGAGGAGGGTGTCTGGTACCATCTCACTATAGTGCACAATAAACCCAATGCTTTGGCTGGACTTTTCCAGTCTAGTGTTGCATATCTCTACCTAAATGGCAGCCTTCGGCATACAGGGAAGCTTGGCTATTCAGCCTCACCTGTTGGAAAATCATTACAGGTTCGTTACTCTTTTCTTTGTATTTGGCATGGTTTTGAATTTTTGAAGATACCTACATTGCTGTTATTTAAGCATATTTACTCGTACTTGCATCGTTTCTAGTGTTTCCGATTCATGTCACTTATCGTTTGCGTCCGAACACTCTGTAGGTCACAATAGGTACACCACCGTCTTTTTCCGAAGTGTCAGCTGCTACTTGGCAACTTGGTTCTTGTTACTTGTTTGAAGAAGTTCTTCCTGCCCCGGCTATCTTCTTCATGTACGTACTTGGGCGTGGCTACCACGGTCTTTTTCAAGACACTGACATGTTGCGCTTTTTACCATATGAAGCCTGTGGTGGGGGAAATTTAATGGTGTTAGAAAGCTTAGATACGGAGCTGTTGGCCAGCTTGAAGGCTGAAGGAGTTAGTCAAAGTGCTGGTGTTGCTCTCTCTGAAGGAAGTGGTGTCATCTGGGATCTCGAGAAGCTTGCTCGCTTTTGGGCTCAGCTTTGTGGTCGTCGTCTTATTTTTGCTTATGATGGTTCCCATGCGGAGGGTGTGGTACCAGCTGGTGTTTTGTCCATGATGAACTTAGTCGATCCAATGTCGGCAGCGGCTTCTGTTCTCGGAGGTTTGCCAAGGCTAGCACGAATATATGGAGACATCCACATCTGTACGCCCTGCAATATTGCTGATTCTATGCGTAAAGTGGGAGGTGTGGCAGTTGTCCTTGCAATGATAGAGGCTGCTGATACGTGTGAAACGCTTCACCTCGCTCTTTCCGTCTTGGTGTCTATGCTGCAATCTAACCCTCGAAATGCCCGTGACATGCAAGCTTGTCGGGGCTACCATTTACTGGCCTTGTTCCTCATCAAACGAATGGCTTTCTTTGAGGCGCGGGATCTTGACCTCTTGTTTCGAATCGCATCATGTGAAGCATCATTTGCACAAAAGCCACCTCAGACAACTATCACTTCGTCTGAACCATCTGGTCACCACAGGAGTTTGAGTGCGGGATTTGACACAGCCCTGAATCTATTTGGTTTCACATCTAGGGTCCCAGACGATCAGAGCTCCAATTATGGGTCCACTGTGGACTATCCAGAAAGCCTTGGCATGGATGGATCTGTTGGGGGAGGTGTATCTGACATCGAGGGCTTTGATCTCCCTATTGAAGATATTGATTGTATAGTCCTTGCTAATCCAGAAATGATGGAACACGTTCTTCTAGATTGGACTCTATGGGTAACAGCACCAATTGGGGTTCAATTAGGCCTTCTTGGCTTCATCGAAAGGCTTGTTTCTATGCATCGGTACCGTCTTCATAACTTGACTGTTCTAAGAAAGCTGAATCTGGTTCAGCACCTATTAGTTACCCTGCAAAGGGGAGATGTGGAGACTATAGTTCTACAGAAGCTGGTGGTGCTGCTAGGTATCATCCTGGAAGACGGATTTTTGTCTTCAGAGCTCAAATATGTTGCAGATTTTGTTGTAATGACATTTGACCCTCCACATGTCGCCAAGGGTGTTTCGGACATCACCCGTGAATCAATGGGTACACAGGTGGGTTCATACTTAGTTGTCCTTTGTTTCCCTGTCCAATTTAAATTATTTGTATTAAATTCTAGAGAATCACTTCTAGTTTTATTTCATTTAATAAGTTCTTGTAGTTATATCCACTGAAGCCCTGTAATTCCTTGTGTAAAATACTGAAGCTTGATAGCTGGTATTTAACGCCCAACTTACCCGTCTCGTCCAGGTCTCATTTTCTGTCTTCTTGACTCTGAGTTCCTCTATATTTGTTGCCGGTTTGGCAGGTAATCGTGAGAAATATGCTTCTCGAGATGCTCATTGATCTTCAAATGACAATTACAGCAGACGATATACTTGATACATGGCACAAAATTGTGTCCTCCAAACTTATCACGTTCTTGTTGGATGAGGCTGTTCATCCTAGTAGTATGCGATGGGTCATGACATTACTTGGAGCTTGCCTGCTACCTTCTCCCACCTTCGCTGCCCGTTTCAAGAGCTCTGGTGGCTTCCAAGCTTTGGGTCGTGTTTTACCAAGCTTTTACGATTGCCCTGAGGTTTATTATGTACTCTTCTGTCTCATCTTCGGAAAGTCTGTCTATCCGAGACAACATGAGGTAGGTTATCGTTGTGAATGAGAGAGATAGTTCCCCGTCTACATCCCATTTCCTTTTAAGGTTCGGGTTTGCGCTGAAAATTTTCTCTAAGGATTTTTTAATAGTTTTATCTATACAAGGATACTAACCAGAGATACTTATTGTAACAGGTTCGTTTACTTGATTTTCATGCTCTAATTCCAGGGGATGGGAAGAAGGCCGAGCTTTTGTTTACCGAACTGCTAGACTCCGTGTTATCGATGGCAAAGGCTACATTTGACCGCATGATAGCTCAGTCCGAATCAGCTCAACGAACCGGCGATTTCTCTGGGTTTAATGTTTCTTTAGATGCTGACCTGGACAGCGGAGAAACACTTCAGGTTCATTACTAGTCCCGCTCATCTTCCGATTGTCTGGGCACTGTATTTTGTAGATCTTCGATTGCAAGAGTATTACATCTTTCATCAAACTCATTGTAAGCCCCAAAGTGGAAAGCCATAAGTATTGCTTTCTGTTTCACTGAATGCAATATTTTCATTGTAATTGTAGCGTGAGGCTCTTTTGCACAAGACGTATGCGGCTAGGCTTCTGGGAGGCGAGCAGGCCGCTCCTGGAATGGTGTCTTCACTTCTACGCTTTATGGTGGATGTTGCGAAGATGTGCAAACCCTTCTCAATGGCGTGTCGTCGCCTTGACTTTCTGGAGTCTTGTGTAGACCTCTACTTCGCCTGTGTCCGGTAGCTACTCCAGCTTTCTGAAGTATATGAATGTGGACGTTGGATTTTGCCTTTTGCCTTCTTGCTCCTAAAACGTTTAATATCTTATTGGATGTTTGTTAAAATTGGTTGACGATGATATCTGTTAAAAGATTACTCACAATGGGGTTTCCTTAATCGTTGAGATTGCATAAGAATTTTTCGAAGGCCAGTTATCTTGATATTGGTCAAGCAATACAGAATGATCTTGACGAGCCTTTGGTCATCGACAGGTCTGTAGCTGCAGTTCAAGGAGCACTAGAAGCTAAACTTGAAGTAAAGGATGAGCTACTGGAGGATGACCTCATCAATCTGGAAAACCGATCAGTTGCGGAGATTGTTAACGCTCGAAGTGGAAAAATTAATGTTGCTGAGCTGACGGTTGTTACGGAGTTCCCTCCAGAGATGACCACAAGGCCGTCACCAAAATTCTCATTTCATATTGACGATAGGATTATGGATGCTGTCGTGGAAAAGCCTATATCTTCTATTTCAGGTAATCTTTCCTGACGTTCGAACCTGGTCAGCTCCTGGAGCCCTCGCAATTTGTAACTTTGGTTGAAGTTGGGTTATGTACTGCTTGTACTTGTAGGACATACTTCATGAAATTACTTTTATCTTGATTCTCTATTCTAGTAAGGGTGTGACCATTTAATTCTCTGGATTGCATCACGATTCATTGTGGTGAAGCATTCTGTACTTCTTTCCCAATTTAGTCTCTAAACTTGGGAGTCCGCGTTTAGTACTCAGCGTCAGAGTTAAAATGACTGTTCATAACGTATTACGGTGCACTGCAGTTATTAAAATCGTGCTCTGAGATGTGGAATAATTGCAGAGAATGAAACTTTGACGAATGAATTGGTCTCGTCGCCAACAACTTCTGACCTGTCAAGTGTTCTCACTCCGAAGCCTGCCTCAATCAACTTTCCCGTGAATTCATGGCTCAATCAGCCATTACCTTTGGATTTATCTGAAACCAGGCAATCGAGAACCACGCTTTCAGCGCCTCCTACACCACCGAGATCAAGGAACAGAACAAGGCACCTTTCTTTCTCAGCAATCTCCACATTCTCTGGCAATCAGAGCGATGTTGATTTTAACTTTAGCGATTTTGGCCCTATGTCTTCTTCGAGTGTGAGTCATAGTGAAATTCCGTGCGCAGCTATCACTCCTCGTTTATTGTTACAGCTTGAAGCTATGGGTACTGGAGGTGGACCGTGTGCAGCTTCTGCATCTGCCATATTAGATTTAATTGCTGAGATTTTGGCAGAAACTTTACTCGAGCAGGCTAAATCAACAACAATTGTAGAGGGTATTCTTGAAGCTGTACCCATGTATGTCAATACGGATGCAGCCCTTATCTTTCAAGGGTTTGTTTTGAGACGGATCATCAATGATCTCGAGAGGAGGCTGATGCGAGATGCAGAGGAGAATCACAAGAAACTAGATAAGAATAGGTATGCTTTTGGTTCCTTTTCTTGTTTCCTTTCAATCACTCATGAGTTATGTATTTTCAGAATGCACTTTTAGGATGAGACACGATTCATAGGGACTTTTTTTTCGAGAATTACAAGTATTGTTGAGTTTCTGACAAGATCTGTAAGAAATATTTATCTGAAAAGAAACTAAGGATATTCAATTTTTCAAACAGGTGGGCTCCCAATCTTGATACGCTGAGCGGGCTATTGGTCGACCGCGTGTACATGGGTGCTTTTGCAGAGCCTTCGGGCCCTCTCAATGTCCTTGAGTATCTTCTCTCAACGCTCCAATTAGCCAACGCAGATGGTCGTGTCGAAGATGCAACTCCGACAGCTAAGAGCATGCTGTTTACAAGGAGCGTTGATCGCCAGGCAGAAGCATATGTTCATTCACTCCTGAAAAACACCAACAGGATGATCATGTTTTGTTTAATGGCACAAGCAACTTGCAACCCTACGGAGGAAGGAGCTTCCGATCTGAATGGGAAAATGATCGATAAGTCTGGCTCAGAGACTATTGTGGGGGGTGTTCCAAAAAGTCCTGGAGGGGGTTCTGGAGATAATGGAATTAATTATCAAGTTACTTTTGATAAATCTGCAGTGTTGCAGTTGCTACTTGCTAACCGAAAAATTATTTTTTGCTCTATAAACATAGATCTAGACTTGGTATGTGCCCTTTGTATAAATCTGGTCTCAATGGCTTTGGATAACGAGCAAAACGCTAAGCCTTTGGTAGTGGAAGTTTGGAAGTCTCTGTTAACACATCGCAGTTCTGCATTGGAGGATGTGCTTATTATGCGGAATATTCAGGTACATTTCTTTCCCTTGGAGTTTTTGAATGTTGAACTTTTTTTCGATTCTGAACATCGTGTGCTAGATTTCGTTGATCTTGATCGCCGGGGAATGGCATGCTGGACTAAAGTTTCTCGCATAAAGTCTCATCTGCACTGCAAAATTGAGTTGGAATTTATGCCTTCCAGCGATCAGGATAGCTACACTCCATGGCGTGTTGGTGCACTTCTGCATCACATTTTGTGGAAAGTATTGTTGAAAACACAGAAAAGATAGGTTGCTGGAACCTGGTGATCATTTCAGTTCTCTAGTTTCAACTGCTGTAATCAAAACTCACCTACTGTATTCGATACCTTGTTTGCATGTAGGGTGGTGTTTTGATAGACGTGCTGCATGGAGGATTTGACCAGCTACTTACAGCTGAAGTTCAGGAATTCTACAAGTGGCTAAACGATAATCGCCAGTCTGTACAAAAAGTGCTTCAGCAGCGAGCTGCCAATGTGTGGAGAGATTTTGTGTCTGCAGCTTCTCGATTGCCTGCAAGTCGCATTAAACTCATGGAGAGTCGACGACGGAGAGAAATGTCTCGACGCACAAGAGAACGCTCTAAGTTGGATACCCGTCATTGGGAGCAAATGTTGGAAAGGCGAGTGGCACTTGAGTTAGTCAGAGAGGCTATGGCAGCTGGGCTACGGGTCCTTCGTCAAGACAAGTATGGGTGGATACTTCATGCAGAAAGCGGGTGGGCAGATCATCTTCAGCAGCTTGTGCATGAGCGGGCAATTTGGCCTATCATCCCAGAGGTCTGTGATGAAGAACCTGACTGGCAGCTGTGCCCAACCGAAGGGCCGTATCGGATGCGCAAGAAGTTGGAACGACGCAAGAAAAAACTCAACACTCTTGGCAAGCCTCAACTCATGGTACACATCTGAACGATTAACACAAGAGTACGAGGGCACGTTTTTCGATTACTTTGTGGAGTTTGCAGATGCTGTAGGTTATCTCTCTTGATCACTGAGATTGTCTGTTCCCAGTACTTGTGGATCTCTTTTCACTGCCACGTTGCTAAGCGATTCTATTATCAGTTATTATCTTGGAACGAACATGCTGAGACTGGTAATTGAACTTTGCTCTAGAATAGATCTTAACAAGAACTCTTGCCTGCGTGACCGGATTTTGTTGATTCTGTTTCGACGTTGTGAAGTTGGTTCTCATACTTCTAGAATTGTCTTAGGACGAACGTCTGAGAGAAGGAGCGGATAAAGGTACCCCAAGTGATATTCCTCCAGACAAGGAGAATCCACTACATGTTAACTTATTCAGTTCAGACAGCCAAAAATTCTTGGCATATCCAAGCAAGGAGTTTCTGGCCTCATTTGAGGAGGAGATCGGTGATTCGAAGGCTGAGGTCGGTGAAGAGGAGGAGGATACGTTATCTGCAAGTGCTAACTGGAATGATGAGTCCTTTGCCGCTAGTACAGAGTCTCAGGAACCAAAATCCACGAGTGTTGCTTCCCTCAAACTTGAAGGAGAAGAAGTCGTCGACCGAGTGTTGGATTCAGTGCAGAAAACTGTCTCTCCTGTAGCACCTGAGAATGTCCCGGAAGAAGTAAATTACTTGGAGCAGGAGATGCATGATTATAGAGAATATTTAATTAGGCCTCACTTAGAACCTGGTGAGCGTATCAGGTCTCGATACAATTGTGAGCGTGTGGTTGGTTTAGACAAGCGAGATGGAATTTTTCTTATCGGAGAAAAAAGCTTGTATGTAATCGAGAATTATTTTATTGATGAAAACAAGTGCATTAAGGAGAAAGGCGAGGAAAGAGATCTTTCAGTTATAGATCGTGCTCTTGGAGTTCGATCCAATTCGGCTGGTGTAGCCGATATGCACAGCTCAAAGCAAGCCGATGTGGCTGCTGATAGTTGGCCAGGAGGTCGAGCTTGGGCTTACAGTGGAGGTGCCTGGGGAAAAGAGAAGGTTTGTAAATTAGCATCACATGATGTTTGCCCTGTTTTGATCATCCTCCTTGTAACCTAAATATTCTGAAGTACTGTATCTGGACTATCTACTGTGGTTTGATATTGATTTTCAATTTGGTGACAGGTGAAGGCAGGCCAAAATATGCCACATGCATGGCGAATGTGGAAACTGGAAAGTGTACATGAATTGCTGAAGCGACGGTATCAGCTCCGACCTGTGGCAATTGAGCTTTTCAGCATGGATGGCTGCAATGATCTCCTCGTATTCCATAAAAATGAGCGTGATGAAGTTTTCAAGAATCTTCTCGCTATGAATCTCCCTCGAAACAGCTTGTAAGACTTTGTCTTGCGCCTGCAAAGTTATTCATGAGCTTATATTTTATTATTTTCTGTCTAAAACGGAGTTGGCTGTGTATATCTGCAAATATATGTACTGTTTCCATCCTTTTAATTTGTATACTGAGTTGGTAGCCCTTCAGTGATATGTTGACATGTTGAGTTTCATGGACAGGCTGGATACTACAATATCGGCTGCCTCCAAGCAAGAGGCTAGTGACGGTGGACGTCTTTTCAAAATGATGGCGAAGTCCTTCAGTAAGAGGTGAGAGTTCATGGCTCATTGCGCTCCGACAGTAGTTTCAGGCTCATAGTCCACCAAGGTGAAATGCTCCTCGCTAATTCAAAATTGTGCAGTTTGGTTCATATAATACCCTGTGCATTGAATTAACTGTGGTTGTTTCTGGTTGCAGATGGCAAAATGGGGAGATCAGTAATTTCCAGTACCTTATGCATTTAAATACACTTGCAGGTCGTGGTTATAACGATCTCACACAATACCCAGTATTTCCATGGATTTTGAAGGATTACACAACCGAAGAGCTAGACTTATCGAATCCTGATACTTTCCGCCGCCTCGATAAGCCTATGGGTGCTCTTCACCCTGATCGAGAGAAGGAGTTCAGAAAAAGGTGATACTCTTATTATACGTGAGCACTTCCTAATGCTGAGATGTTCCAGTGTAATTATTTACTATTTCTGTATGAACAGTAGTTATCGAAACAGGTTTGTTTGCGTTCTCGCCAGTTTACTGTAAACTACTGATGATGATCTATTTCACTTCTTGAAAACTACTGATATCTGGAAGACCGACTCGTCATTACTTAACGCGGAAAGAAGTTATTGAACATGATATGAGTCCAAGTAAAAATTTTCATGTCATTTTGGACTAATTTAATACAGTCGACTGATAAGGGTTTAATTGTGGAAAATGAGCTTATGTAGACAATTTTTCTGATTCTAAGTGATTCCTATTAAAACCAAGCACCAGTGTTTGATGGACATGTGCATAAGTGGCTCCTCCACTGCAGTATGAACCGTTTCTCAAAATGTGGTCGGGAATTTATCTGTTTGAGCCTGGACTTAACTTCTTTGGCGTCCAGGTATGAGACTTGGGAGGATCCAGAGATTCCTAGATTTCACTACGGATCACACTACTCAAGTGCTGGAAGTGTGTTGTTCTACCTCATAAGGCTACCACCATTTAGTCAAGAGAACAAGCAACTTCAAGGCGGTGCTTTCGACCATGCTGATCGACTTTTTAACAGCATCAAAGATACCTGGCTCAGTGCAAGTCAAGGGAATACGGCTGACGTTAAGGAGTTGATTCCTGAGTTTTTCTACCTTCCTGAGTTTCTGGAAAATCGCTTCAACTTCGATTATGGAATCAAACAGTCGGGTGAACGGGTTAATGATGTGCTGCTGCCTCCTTGGGCTAAGGGTAGTGCACGTGAGTTTGTTCGCAAACATCGTGAAGCCTTAGAATCACAATATGTTTCAGAAAATCTGCATCACTGGATCGACCTCATATTCGGTTACAAGCAGCGTGGAAAGGTTTGTTCGAACATAATTTCAGAATTCAATTACCATCATCAGTTGGAAGGTATCAGTCAAGTTTTGTTTAGCTTGTCCTCTATACCATATTTTTGCGTTGTGATACTACGGTGACAATCTTCCGTTCCGTTGTGAAATATTTTGATGCAAACGCTGAACCTTCCGTTTTGGTTGATTAACCACTCTAACTGAGGTTCAGCTTTTTAGAAGTCTGTCCGTCTTTATTTATGTCTTGTATGTTGTGATAACTGTCTTTCATGCTTTGAAATCTCGTTAGTAGTGCCTTACATCTTTATTTCCCTGATTCAGCCGGCTGTTGAAGCTTTGAATGTATTTTATCATTTGACATACGAGGGAGCAGTCGACATCGACCGTGTTCCCGACCCTTCAATGAAGGCTGCGATTTTGGCACAGATTAACCACTTTGGACAGACACCGAAATTGCTGTTCACTAAGCCTCACCCTAAACGAAAATGGGTTCAGAAGCAACCACTTGCCCTTGCCCTCCGCAACTACCATTTACTCGCCCCTCAGGTACTGATGAGTTACTTTGATCCATCCCGTAGAATGTTTGTTTCTGCACAGTGCCCTCCCAAATAGACTGCTACCCTCCCCCGTCCCCCCTTTGGTGGCAGTCTTTTTGATACGGCAGTGTACATTTGTCGGAATCCTGTGCAAGTCTGAATCCCTCCCTTTTATTTGGTGGTCATTTTTCAGGAGATGCGACCGCTGGAGTCTAGAGTGTCTCAAATAGTTATTTTTCAGGACAGAGTTTATGCAGCAGGGGCCAACAGAATACTCAAGCCACCCTCGTTTTCCAAATACCTTAGTTGGGGATTCTCAGATCGGAGCCTCAGGATTATTTCATACGAGCAAGAGAGGCTACTTTCTACTCATGAGAACCTTCATGACGATGGGCCTGTGTTGTGTGCTGGATTCAGTCGTGATGGTCGAATCTTGGTCACAGGTAATTGCACTAAACACTGCTATGCCATGTTCTCGGTTACCTAGCTCGTTTTCTACGTAACGTCAACCCCGGTGGGTTTTCTTTTTCTTCTTCTTTTTATATATTCCAAGAATGAAAGCATAGATGCGAACCAATCTGGTATCAAAGGTCGTTCCTCTGCATCTTGTTATTTCGAACAATTTTTCCGAAAAGCAATTGACTCTTCTTCTCGTATCAGGGGGAGCGGATGGGGTTGTGTCTGTATGGAGGCAACGTAAAGATGGTCTTAGAGGCCAGCGCAGGCTACATTTGCAGAGGTCATTGTGTGCTCACACACAAGCAGTCATCTGCCTTGCTGTTTCTCAGCCATATAGTCTTATAGTTAGTGGGTCGAAAGACCGGACGGTAATCTTCTGGGATTTGTGTAGTCTGGAGTACGTTCGGCAATTGCCTGAACTAGCGGAGCCTCCTACGGCCATTCATACTAATGACATGACAGGCGAAGTGGTCACAGCCTCTGGAACAACTCTTGCTGTTTGGAGCATCAACGGGGATTGCTTGGCAGCTGTAAATACATCTCACTTGGCTGCTGACACCATACTTTCTATCACTAGCCCCCATTTGTCAGATTGGATGGAGGCAAGCTGGTACGTTGCTTTCTAAAGCTTTTAGACTCGCAATTCTGTGGGTGAGATGACCGTGGTCACAACATTAATCCTGCAGATATTTTGCGCTAGTTTTATTTTGAATGTGAAGGGGCAGGCGAAAAACACCTGTTCCATGATATGGAGGGTACTCAAGGACAAGCTATTCTGGAATCCCTCGAGATTTATCTGTTTATTTCATGAAGTTGCAAAAGGAGACGCTTTAATCATAGTTACTTGGACAACAGTTTTTTGATTGGCTTACGGTAGAACCTTTTTCTCAGGTATGTAACTGGTCATCAAAATGGAGTAATCCGGCTTTGGCACATGGAGCTTGACAACCAGTCAAAACTGGACCGGAAAGCAAGCCATCGCATTTCTGGTTCTTGGGGATTGCAGAATTTTCAAAGCAATGGTGGAGGTTTGAACGACATGCATAAGTCTTGTATCACTGGCGGGCCCCCTGAATATCAACTGGTTTTGTACAAAGTTTTGACTTGGCATAAGGAGCCAGTGACAGCTCTCTCGCTAGGGACCGATCTCAAGCAGCTCTGCAGTGGTGACGCCGGCGGTAATCTTATTTCTTGGACCCTGCCTGATGATGGTTTTAAGCAAACGCCTTCGCTTGAAATCGAGGTAAGCAGGAAAACCACGCCTGATCGATTCTAACAGTTACGTGGAAATGTGGGCAAATTGGATTCTTCGAGTTGGCACTTCACTCTTCTTTAGTATCTTCAATTGTTGACAACTTATCTACTAAGTATTGATGTATCCACACGATCTCAGAAGATGATAATCGTATTGAATCTGTAAAAATTTACTGCCTTTTGAGGATAAATTTGCATTAGTAGCCGGTCATAATATTTCAACCGACTACTCGCTTCTATTGCAGCCGGACCAGTGCACAACATGTCAGAAGGAGTTGAATGCAACAGAAATGAAGCACCACTGCCGCAATTGTGGGCAGATTTCATGTGCCGACTGCTGCAATAACCACATTATCTTGGAAGATCTAGGCTATTTTTCGCCTGTCAGAGTATGTGGGAGCTGCTTCGAGTCCCGCCGAACCGCAACAGGTAGACAACTGACTTTTTCAAGGACATCCTCCGAGGTGCGTCGTTCCGTGCCACCCACTGAGGATCCAGCAAAGAACGGAGGCGAAACAGCCTTTGAACTTCTGAACGCCTTAAAATCTGCGAGTATAGCGGATGCTGAGAGTAAGGCGAATTGTTTGAAGGGGGAAACTAGTTAGATAGCACCGTCCCCTTGACCATTTCTATGTACAATTTTTATTTTTAAGTTCCATCCTTCATGGGCAAAGTTTCCTCTCTGCTTAAATTAAATGCACATGTTTCGGCTGAATTTTCTTTCATTTGCTGCATTGCTGGTCGAAGAGTCTCGCTAACTTGTTGTCATGATTTAAATCTTCAAGTAGTCGAGCACTGTACGATGTACTTGAAGCAAAGAAGGCTAGCCAAGGTGCAGAGTTCCGTAAGAGAAGGAAGTGAAATTGCAAGTCCAAAGAAAGAACTTACTGAGTCGACCGCACTTCTGCCAAAACAGAGTGATAACATAGAGACAGGATGCAGAATTCTTAATTGTCAAATCAACGGTTAGCCTTCACGATGAACATACTCAACAACCTCTCTGCAAATCCAGAAGCATTCACAAACCAAATCCTCGAGGTACAAACATCAACTTTAAACAAAAAATATGGTAAAATGTCTCACTATTTTACAGCTTAGAATGATTCCGGTCTTTACATCTGGCACCAAGCAAGCCAGCACAGGAATATAGTTTACAGTAAGCCACAACTCTGGGTTGCTTTCGACTCTCTGTCTCTGTTTTTCTATATACTCTTTACATGTAGTGAACAACAATATTGTGACATGCCAACCCAGTGTTGACAAATATATTCTCTTCCTCAGGCCAACTTCTAGCCGCAGAAAGTAGCAAATAACTCAAATATTATCACTACCGTCCTGCATATTGATTGTGTACGAAGCTTTTCTAATTGTTTTCCTCCAGTGCCATATCAATGGCAGCAAGCCTGTATATTGGGAATTTGTAACATTTAAATCTCCCAAGTGTATTGAGTGTATGTAACATCTGAAAAAACCCTCACGTGACTCTTTAATTCCGAGTCCAACCCTCCTTCCATGTGGCAAAGTTCGTGGAAGGAGTAACTCTCAACAATCTCTTGACTCATGCTAGTCCTTCCACCGGAGTTTCTTTTCTCTTCTCCATTGAGGTGCCTAGAATGATCAATGCACCACCAAAAGGACAAAATTGCACCCCCATGGGCAAATGGGGACAGTCACCTTGGACAAATTGAACCCATAATGTTCAACGACAAGACCTTCAACCATCAAATCCTTCAGTTCATCATCTATGAGACGAAAAAAACTGTGGATGATGAAGTAGACGATGTGCCAAGGTGTTGAGACCTTCAACCATCAATTACTCCAATTCAAGTCGAAACAATTGTAGATGATGGAGTCCCTGATGTTGAACGGTCTGACCTTCAGCCATCAAATCCTCCAGTTCATCATCCACAAAACAAACGAATCCGGATGATGAAAGAAGAAAAATGTTTGAAAGGATAACCTCCAACCATCAAATCCTCCAATTCATCACAAAACATCTCTACATTATGTAGAAGATGACGTTCACCAAAATCCTCAAGTCCATCATCCATAAGAAGGAAAAAAAGGAGCACCCTTGCTTGCAAAAGCTCCGTCGGATTTCATGGAACCCGATCAAAACTTATTGTGGGTGTTGGTGATGTTGAGAGACGGAATCAATAGAACCCCACCGGCACTTGGTGTTGCCATTGATCTCCTCGACAAGAAGTAGACGGCCTCTTCAAACTCTGCTCCCACAACGAGCTCTCCGCCGCCCAGGTGCGCGCTCTCTTCTGCCCAGTCAAGCGACTGTAAGCTTCCAAGTCCACCAACGGATTCCCGCTTGGGATCTGCGCGGCTATGGCGTCATGGTAGCCATAGCCAAATCCAGGAGTCAGATGATTCGCAAGCTCTTCATAGTACGGCGGCACCGCCGCAATGCGTTGCCTTGCAGTCCCCAGAAGCTGCGCCATTTGCATATACGGCGCCAACGCGGGCGAGGAGGAGGCTTCCTGCAACCGCTGCAACCACAGAGCCGCAAGCAGCTCCGAATGGCCATGGCCATGGCTTTGGGTATGGCCAGGCTGTTGCTGCTGCTTGGGCAAGGGCCGCGACTGGGAAGAGCATCCGGAGCCAGCTACATCCACATGGTCCCCATTCTTCGACGCCATAGAAGCCGCGTACACGTTCGCCTTCAAGGGGAAATTCAGCAAGGCCTTGCACCCCCGCATCTCGAACGCCGCCTGATCGTAAGCGCACGCCGCGTCGAACGCTGTGTCGTACGTCCCCAGCCAAATCCTGGCGCCGTTCTGTGCAGAGTCGCGAATCTCAGCGGCGAATTTGCCCCAGGGACGTCTTCTCACGCCGCGGTAGTTCAACGACCGGGGAGGCTTCGCGGGGGTGACTGGAACTGTAATCGACTTCGAGGAAGAAGCTTCTTCAGAGGGGTAGCCGCCATAGCCATTCCCGTCCTCGCGTAATACACTCTGCAGAAACATGCTGTCGGCCTCGGAGTCCTTTGATGAAGATGATGTCTTCGTGGCTGTGATTGTGGAAGGACTGGGCTCTGACCGTGATAGCAAGTAACTCGAAGGTAAGGCGAGATTCGGCAGCGGACGACCCGTACGGTTACTGATCACTGGAGGGCGATCTTCCACGGGGATGAATCCAAAACCAACCGCGTCGAGAATCTCGCTGGTGGACTCACTTGAGTCCCGAATAGGATCCTGAATTGGGTCCCGAGCTGATCCCCATGTCAGAGCTGGCTCCGTGTCCTTGTTGCCCTTCGGCGATGGCAGCGGGGATGGCATCC
The DNA here is from genome assembly GCA_963920665.1 of Straminergon stramineum. Classification (NCBI taxonomy): domain Eukaryota; kingdom Viridiplantae; phylum Streptophyta; class Bryopsida; order Hypnales; family Calliergonaceae; genus Straminergon; species Straminergon stramineum. The sequence goes on from OY987272.1 coordinate 2,479,902, forward strand.
GTGACGGCATGGGCGACATCATGGGGGAGACTAAGCTCTTGAAGAAAGCCTCAGGGCTCATGTCGTAGTTGAGGTGCTCGTTCCACTGCGGAAAAAAATGCTCCTCGGGAAGACAATTGTCGTCATCTTCAAGTAAGTAATGGCGGAACTCTTCGATCATGCCTCGTCTCTGTGTTCGTGTCTCCGCCACTCCAACCGCCATCACTGCAACCCAATCTGGCAACTCAAATTCACCAGTTCTAGCAAGACGTGAGATCGATCGAGTAAATTAAACTAAAAAGTCTCCATGGAAATTCCTTTGAATTCACTACTGCGCCCTGTCGATCAGTGGATTGCGTTCGATCGATTCTTCGCTCAGGTTGATCAGTTCGATCACTGCAAAGTGCGGACTTCAGAATACTAGCAAGTGCCGCAGGAGATGAGTACGAGGAGAACAAGAAGCTAGATATTCTCGCTAGATGTTATGCAACTTGATCAGCCCTGAAGTGGCCATATATGAGCGGGTTGAGGAATCACGCTTCCGATGTACGTACGTTGGGTGGACCGGGACTGGACCCCACGGGAAAAATTTACCGAATTTCGAGTGCGTCTAATTGATATGAGGGTATTCAGCTTAGTAGCAGAGGTGTATAATAAGTGTCATGATTCATGGAGCTCCTTTGGGTGTTGACATGGAAGTGCGGTAGAGTTGACGGGTGGACTAGTGGGAGACTTACTTTTGACACTTCTGTTCCTTTCTTTGGGTTTGCCACCCGAGGTGGTTAGATTTCACTGTTCCGAAGTTTTGTTTGCTTAACTTCCCAGCTAGCAAGCACCTCATCAGTAGGCTCTTCCGCTTGTGATTGGGATTCATGCAGCTGGGATCTTGAAATCATGACCCTTAATTTCGGGGTCAGCATATTATGCTCCACAGTTGTATTGTAGTGCAGCCGACAGTCTGGAATGTGCTGCTTGCGTAGCTGCGCTGCGCTGGTGGTCTCTCTGTACTCCCGGCCAAGTCGTCTGGCAAGCGTGCGAGTTTGGGTCATTTATCTAGACACTGTGTGCAGGGGTTATAGACAAAGACTTAAAACTGCTTATCAAATTGATTTCGGGTTACGGAATCGATAAAATTGGGGACAGGAATCAGAGCGGTCAACAAAGATTCAGCTTTTAAAGGTTGTATGAAACGTCATTATGTAATTCGTCTTGAAAGGGACAGGAGGAGCCTAGCTAGTACGTACAAGTTGTTCATGCACTGCTGTCCATACAAACACAGCCTACGTCTAAAGGGGAGTCAACAAAGACACCATCGATCAATGGGGAGATCGATATGAAACCACAACTGTTATATCTCCACCATTCAAGCTTGTAGATTGACCCAACCAAAAAAAAGACAGACCTTAGTTGAATGAATGAATGTTGAACCTGGGCAGGACTGAAGTAAATGAGTCGTACTTGGCATCATCACTTGCCCAGCAAAATGTTTGTGACTGCAAAAGGGGTTCAAAAGGGGTGTGAAAAAACACCCAGTAACGTTTTCTCTTTCTTTTTCTGCACCCAGGTTATTTGTTGAAGTTGGTTGCACCATCATATCATGCATGGCTACTTTTTTTGTGTGTCAAAAGCCCCCACACTTGCTTTGGGATTTAAAAACAAATACTTTGTATGTGCAAAAAAACAGCTCATAATTTGTTGTCTTCTTGACCAATATGAAAAGAGATATGCATTCTGTTGTGAGTCCGAGGGCAAATGAAAACACCCTCATGCATTAATGGTAAAGGACAGAATAGTACAGTACTTTTTACCACGGTTGGGACTTCGGACAATGGCATGGACAATGGCATGGACAATGGCAATGGAATGTATTTTAACTTCCCTTTGTGTGGAAAGCTTAAGGTAGAAGCACACAAATGTAACACGAGTCATTTATGGACACTTAAAAAACATTTTAAATTCAAGCGCTTGTGGACTCAAAGTAGACAAGAGGGGTTCTAAAGTAGACATATGGGGGTTCAAGAAGTAGCCAATCACCCACACTTGATCCAAGTTTAGAGTGTGTTGCTTTGGGGTGTTTTTGTGCCCACTTTGGTGTTAGTCTAGTGTCCACAGTAGATACATCTATGAAGTTCTTTTCAAAAATTCATATAATATTCATACAAGCTCATAAAATCAATTGTGTTGGCTTCCTAAACCATTTCCTAACACAAACACATAATTTTTTCTTGTATGCACCCTCCATATCAAGAGATCCAAAATAAATGTCTCATTTTCGTGCTTCTACTGTAGCATTAGTGAAGATCAAGACAGTGAGGATGGTGCTAATACTACTTATAATTATTATCATCATTATTATAATTCTTATGATTATTATAGTAATGAGAATAATCTACAACACATACTTGAACAAATCACCAAGTAACTTTGCCAAAAACATACTCCCTCTATCCCAAAATAATCTTGTTGGACAAAATGTTCTACAATATGGCTAAAAATGACATTTAAAAAAATGTTTTGCGCTATAAGTAGAGTTTGTTGCACTCCTAGCATCCCAAAAACTTTGAGTTTCAAAGAACTTTGATATGCAATTAAAAAATTTGTAGATTCCATCAATGTAGTTAGATTTGTACCAATGCTATCAACAATATTTTTTTTATAAACTTTGAAAGGAAAATTTCAAAATTCCTTCTAAACTTGATTACAATAAAAATAGTATTATTATTTGAGTAAAATTTGTTGACAAAATGAGGTTCTCTTCACATGGTGATCTTTTGAAAAAAATTGTTCTTAAAATCTATGACCTCATTTTTGCAAATCCAAATTTGACCTACAGTTAATGCAATTTTGGCTTGGTCAACCACTTGACATACTTGCACATTTGTAATTTCAAAAAAATACGTACTCTAGTAACACCAAATCCAACCACTAAATAGGACAACAATTTGATAAAGAATCTCCATAAATTACAATAACTTTCATCCAAGCAATAATGAGGATGAAACTTGAGTTTCAATGTGTTCATTGTCCAAAAAGTGGACGTCAAAGTGGTTCAAGGTTAAGTATCTGTCAAACTTGGGATCAAGCTTCAATAATCAATGGGTACAGTATAAGTTAGGTTCTCATATCTTGAACATAATTGATAGTGAATTTTACATGAAGACTCTAATTGAATCCATCAATTTTGTTCATTTTGATCAATAAACCTCTAAAGTTCCAAGATCTTTTTTTAATCAAAAACTACTCACAACTTCCATTTCTTTTGCAATTTATAAAGAGCAAAAAACTTTAAGAATTAATTTTATTTCAGCATATCTAACCATAGGATTTTGCACTCGACTACTAAAAAAATATTTGGAAGAAATTTCAAAAACTTTGACATCATAGATTTCAAGATACATGCATTAAAAGTAATGAAATCTAGTTTAATTATTTGCACCTTATTCAATTCAATTTTGTGAATTTGAATCCTTTTAGCTTCAATTTTTGCGCTACTAGTTTGAATTTTTAATGAAGAATTGAGTTGAGAGTCTAGGAAAACAAACCCAGAAAAAAACGTTTAATTCTCATTCATTAGTAAATTATTAGGTAGAGATAGATTCAAGATTGAAGGGGGAAATGAACCGTTAATAGCTCTATGATGGAATTGAAACACACCAATCACAATGTCAAGATTATTCTAACAAGAAATATTAACCTTGTAAAACTTTCTTTTGAAAAGTTGTAAAAATTGAATTCAAAAATGAAACCTCTGAGATATTTATTCAAGCAAATGCTTTGATTGCCTAAAAAATAAGATTGTCCATGGCTTTAACATCACTAATCCAAATGTAATGAATCAAAGCTTCCCATATTACTACTTCAATGAAAATCAATATAATCTATGAGAAACAATTTTCTTTTAAATTACTTCCAATTTTCAAAAATTTTTTTTTTTGGCCTACCAAACTAAAATTTATACCATAACTTTTGATATTGGGGACCGATTGAAATAAAAATTATATTCTCCAAAAGTTAATTTTTTTATCTTTATAAAATAATTCAAGAAATCATAATGAATATTGAGACTATAGCATCCTAGTACTCAAAATCCATTTTGTTCTCCAAGGGGACAATGGGACTTTAGGGGTAGAGAAGAATACAAAATAAATAGTTCTTTCCTATATGCAAATGAAATTATGGAATCAAAGTGTATATTCTTTATGAAATTTTGGTGAAACAAATCATTTTGGAATGCTTTGTATCTTTGAATTTCTTAGATTAGGATTTTTCATCATAGTGTACAATTTATAAATTATTTTTTAAATATATAATTTTAAATAATTCACATCTAAGGACTCATATCCAATAGGGGTATCAAAATTATGTTCTTTGAAAACAAATGCTTGTTTTCTAGTAATTTGTGTAAATAAGACACACAACTTATCATTTTCTCTCTCTATTTTGTATATTTTTATATTTTTATTTATTTATATTCAAATAAACTTGGAAGTGAAGAAATTCATTTCAACTTAATGAAGTCATGCATATCTTTTATTTGAGAGTTGCATTCTTTTAGTAAATTTACATGATTTGAAATGGTATATTCCAAATTCGATTTTCATCCCACGCAGTTTAAACTATAGAAATGCCAAATAGGACAAGTGTACATTTCAGATTGCATTGTTTAAATTGTAAAAGTTCCAAAATATGTGAAATGGAACCATTTTAACGAAATTCCCCGTCTCTTATCCTAACCTTGGGTTTATTTCAATTTGAATATTCAGTAGAATTGTAAGCATTAAAATAAATCATATTACAGACAATTAAGAGGTGCAACCATGCAACCTTTACATTGCTATAGTTTTGTGGAATGTTATATATATACATGAAGTAACTCCTTTTCCAAAAGTATTGCATGAATTCCAAACCAATGTTGTTTTCATTAGTTGCCTCAAAAATTGAGATTACACCAAAAAAAAATTGAAGAATTACTATTGTTTATTTTTATTTCAATATTTCAAAATTATTTTTTCACTTGAATGTGCCAAGCAATCAATGTTTATACCTAATTCTTGTGCTCATTTCTTATTTGTTGTCATACAATTGAATGAGTTTATATGGCTAAATACTACAAAATCATTTGTTTTGCAATGACAATTATGCACAAATTACTTTATGTAACAAATGATACAATTTTAGAAGATGTAATGATAATTTGAATAACATTTCCATATACATTTTCTTCTTATTACTTATTTATCTTGATGGATGGATAAGAGTGCAAGAAAACTTTATTGTGTGAGAGATCTCATGTTTGTGAAGTAAACACTTATGGATGGTGCAACCAAAGTACAAGACCCAAAAACATCCCTATTCAATTAGTTCATTTTGGGTTCACCTCTTATTCTAAATCCAATTTTGTCATGTTGCATCCCAATGTAGTGAGAATTGGCAAGGGACTATAATATGGCAATTCAATGTGGAATATTGCTTTGTAATCCCTATGCATGACAAAAGGTTCATTCACTATTCCACAATCTGAAAGACTACTCTTGAATTATCATTGCAATTGTGTATGGAATTAATGAGCTACATTAACATTCAAGTGGTCAGGAATAGTTCCCCCTTAACCCATAAATGCCCAAGGCTATTTTTGAGCTTCTAAAAATTTGCTCTAAATTGAACAAAAACCCATCATTTTGAAAAGTTGTATTAATATTTTTAATTTTTAACCATATAAATTCAAACTAGACATGTTAGTGATCACATAGGAAAAGAAAACACAACAATATCACTTATGGAATGAAAGATTATAATGTTTGATTATAAGGGTGTTAAAACCGCAAAATTTTTAACATCCTCTTTTCACATGTCAAATCCAAAAAGTTGGTCACCAAAAAAATAAGAGGTTAAAGAGCCTAACATGCATAACCCCAATCAATTTTTGGCTTCTCAAAATCTACTCTACAATTTTTTTAAATGAATTTCAAATGTGATTTTTTCTCCAAGATCTAGCATGTATTTGAGGCTCATTTCCAAGAGCCCCCAACACTATGGAAAGTCAAGATTGCGGTGGACACCCTTGCACAGAATCTTGAATAGAAAAATCATAATCATTCATTTTCAAAATCAGATTTTTGATGCTAAAACTCAACTTCAAAAAGAATTTTTCAAAAATATAAACCACTCAAAATAGAAAATTGGTTACGTATTATCAATTGCTTCAAAGTATTGTCAACACCAAAATTTAGTACCTCAAGCATTTTAGGTATAGACAACAATGGAAAGTTGTATGATTTTGCATTCATTTGACAACCTATAATACATGTGTCTTTTGGGGGTCTTAAAAATGAGTTGACCAATACTAATACATGTAAACATTTTTTGATATGCTATTCAATTGCTTTAAGAAATTATGAATCTGATACATCTAAATATATGCAACGACCGAGGGAAAAATTGACAAGTGCATGTTAAAACAAAGAAAAAAAATGAGAACACCAGTCACAACATTCCAACACTTTGTCACGCTAATGGAAAACTAATTTCAATTTGTTGGAGCCATACCAAAATCATACACAATATAAAATGGAATGATTGGTGTAGTGCAACTTGAATCTTAACCCCATAAGGATGTTGCTAACCATAATGGTCCGATGGATGACTTCATTCTTGACAATAGAAAAAGAGAATGCACCTATTGGTCCAATAATTGGAGAATTTTGATAACTACCTTGGTTATGGGAGTTGCATCCTGTCATTCAAACCTCAAATAGTGTGGTGTGCCAATATAGTATTTGTGTGTTGTTGTTCTTGAACTAGTTCTTTTAGTATCTTAACCTTTAAACATCGAAGCAAATGTTTTATGTCCAATAAGCTTAGATGATAAAGAATCTCTCCAAGTAGGACATAACTATGACTACTCATCATGAGAATTTTGTAAGAAAAGGGTAAGTCTTCTACAGTAGTATGACTTCCAATGAATATTTTTTATTTTCTTAAAGTATATGATGTCACACGGTTCCAGAATAGAGGATTTTCACGGTCACCAGTCAATCCTTTAACCCCTCACCGCCGGAGGAGATGAAAAGTGTCTTCTCATAGTCTAGCAGTAAAATTCAAAGTGCTGTAACTTTTGCATCCAATGTCCGAATTCAATAAACTTATTGAGAAAATTGCGCATATTAGTCTAGTTTCAGTGGTAAAATTTTCAGATCAATACAAGATGTACTGAGTTTTTGAGAGTCATTCGAAGTTCACAGGTTCAATTTGAGTTCACCTCACTACATTCTGATGGCTGCAACTTCGGGGGTTTGTATCTTTCTCATCAAATGTTCTTTTTCAATCAAAAATTTTGGGTCTTGTTCCCAATAAAGCCTAGTTATCGTGGTAAAATTTTCATGTCAATCCAAGTTGTTTTGAATGTTTGGGAGCAATTTGAAGTACAAAATCCAGACATTTTTGCATTACAATGAACTTTGACGGCTTATAACTTCTTCATACGTGGTCCGTTTTCAATCATTTTTGTTGGAAAAGTTGTGCATACTAGTCTTGTTTATAAGATTAAAATTTCATATGAATCCAAGAGGTTATGAGTGACTGAGAAGCATTTTAGTAGAGGGAGGTTCAAACATAGATGTGATTTTTTGCTACTTTTTTCACTGTTTTTTGACATTTCAAAACAATTTTGCAGACACAACAAGTCAATTGAATGAGATTTTTTTTCACCAAAGTGTTTGTCTTTTGGTTTGAATCACTTTGTAGTTTCAATTTTTCTCATTTGAGTAGGTTTAGAAATCGAATTTCACCTCCAAATGTGTTTTTAAGAAAATTTCAGCATCTTTTTTCAACACTAAAACATTATAATCTTTCAATCTATACTTTCAAATGACCCCAAATTTTTTTCACACCATCTACAACATGCACACTACAATATTGTACAGTTGAGATTTTCATACCTCACTGAGATTTAGACTTATAGGACTTGAAAAGCAAGTCAGCTTTTACACATGTTTGGACTTCAGGCGATGAGGGGTTAAGGGGTAACTTAAGTAGCACTTGTGAACATCTCATGGGACACTCTAACTTCCATAAATTATTAAAATTTCCCTGAATAGTGCCTACTTATTAGTCTCTAAGTGGGCTTTCCTGTTGACATGCTAAAAGTTGGTCAAATGGGGATCCAAACATTGGACTTTGCATTAACTTTTTGCTGTTCAGATTAGCATCTAGTTTATCGGTATCAATGATTTCTGTGCTTTAACTGAACTCCCAATTCGCATGTTCGCAAATCCCGGTATAAGATAATATTGTTAACCAACCTAACGGCCATTCCCCCTTGGAGGAGAAATAATCTAATGCCTCCTTATATGCCTGGGAGTGAACTTAGTTATATTCTGTAGGAATCATTGATTGGCAAGGAAGTTGCAACACTATTGTCATTGGGCTGAGTGGAAAGTCACAAAGAGAAGCATTGGTTGGCTGGGAAGTTGCCACCGGTTGAAGCTACCACTTGATGTTGTGGAAGCATAAGGGCCTCTCCAACTATGGTTAATCCTTGAATACTGGACTTGTAACCACGAAAATCATCGCTTTTGGAACCGTTTGACATCATCTACTTTAAAAAAAATAAAAAATACTCATTGGCAATCAAACTATTGTAGAAGATCTTCCCTTTCCACCCCTAATTCCCAAGATGAATAGTTGCACTTCTATCCTACATAGGAGAATTCCTTGTCATTCATTGGACAAAAAACATCCGCCTCTTTGTTTAGGGGTTAAATATGTTATGAATTTTTGACAACATGGTTCTTGAAATGGAAAAGGGTTCATAGACATTTGTAAATCATGGGACTTCTTTTTGACAAAGCTCAATTATTGCTCATGCCACTAACATCACAGAAATCAATAAAATCACAACTCCTCAAGTGACCGATTGGCAAGATACACAAGTTCCATTCCTCGGCTTGTGAATGTTTTTTTTTCTTTCTAAGGATTGATTCTTCTTCTTCTTCGAATTGTCGTCTCCTTGGTTTTTGGATTCTCAACCCCCAACACAACAAAAACCATTCAATAAGCACAACATAGTAATTTCATTTGATGCCAAGTTGATAGTATCATGGGTGAAGTCGCAACGTGCATGAGATATATATCATTCATACATTCAAATTCTTGTGAAGTGCAAAAAAAGTACTTGGAAAGTTAGTAACTTCGTACCAAGAAAAGGACACAAAGATATGTACCTCCATATTCCAATTCCCCAACGTCCAATCCACTTGAGCCATGACTGAATGTTGATAGATTGCCATCCACGAATTTACAAACGGTGGGACAATTTTTCCATATATTAAATTTGAAACCCACCGTACCATACAATGATAATATTCAAATGGCAAAGCTCACACATTCAACACAACCCATAGACCCCCACCTATTGCATCAGGTGGGTCTCACTGCAGACATGAAATGAATTCCATGAAACCAAGGACAATCTGGGTCGCATAACAATCCAGTCCACAAGATAACATTAATGGAGATATTTTAGTGAAAACTACAACAAAACAATAGAAATTGATAGCCAATTTGCAAAATATATATTTACTAACTTAACTTCCTCCACATTGGAATTAGCATCTATTTCAGTCAGTTGTGTTCTGTATTACAGTACTCCCATTAGGGAAGCCAACCCATTTCTGATCACCCCCCCATTTCCAATATGTATGCTGCTTTCTTTCCGGGAAGTTGTGGCGCAGTTCCTGCACTAGCTGTGTCAAATTATGATTGGTTGCAAGGCTCTCAATATTGCAACCAGCCCTTGGTCGATTTTGCAATTAGCCAGTGGTCACAAATAGAAAGCTAACCAGGTAACCAAAGTTGCCATGCATATCTGTCTTGAAGGTAGCATTTGCACTAAAATCCATAAACTAAGTTAATTTCTTGGAAGGGGGCCCCAAAAAAAAGTAGAAAAAATGAGACTCTCGATGGGGTAGTGTTTTTTTTAAAAAGTTTAAACTATATTTTAACCAGTTATGCCTTTCATTGTTTTGTGATATTCGTCCACGTTTGCAATAGCTGTTAACCCTTGGCTAGTCGCTACAGTAGGTAGCTTATTAGGTGAGATATTTATTAAATAGTGTACACACCATGGGGCTGGGTTGAACTGTGACCACTTACAGGTTGACCACATACACTTTGACATGGGTTTTGGGTTTTGTTTCTGTTTCTGTTTCTGTTTTTGTTTTGATGCAAATAAAGGGGGTTTGGGTTTTATTTTAATATTTTATTTTATTTTTTGACACTAATATTTTAAAAGGGGGTTCGGATTTCCAGCAACTCAGAAGCTGGCATGAGAGTTAAGCAGGTGGCACTGAAGGAGGAGGTTTTGGATTCATGGGTGAACCAGGAAAGTGCGTGCATTTGACCCTCTTTTGCGAAAAAAAAAAGGTTTGATTTTGTTGAATTGGTTTGGTTGGGGGGGATGCATGACAGGTAGTGTGAGTGGGCTTACCATAATAAATATGCCATGGGCACTGTTTTACAATACTTTCCATTGAGTTGTTGTTGGAGTAGTGTGTGAGTGTGCGACACTAATTTAGGTGCCAACACTAATTTAGGTAACAAAAGGGTAGCACCGACTATTCGGCATTTGGCATTTACTGCAGGTTGGAAAAAAAACTAGTGGATTTTGCCAATTTCCGCAAAGAAAATATAATTTTGTGGTGGCATGGTTTTTGTAGGTGATTATATACATAGTTTTGTTTTATGAATGAGATAGGGTTTTTTTCCTTTTGCATAGTTGGAAAGAGGATTGCTACGATGAACAAAATTGTTTTATTGATGGCTCCTCTACTAAGTACCAACTCCACTCTTTGAATTAACTAAAATTCTCTACTAGGTATCTAGGGAGGCATAATATCTTCCCACCATTGTCTCCTTATACAATGTTAGAGCATCACCACCAAGGCTTTGGACACCTTCTCATAACTCCAAGCTTTGGGTTTGGGAGCTAAAACAGTCCACATCGTTTTGCAGGCTTGGTATTCCAAGCATAGGGTATGCCACATTTTCCTCAAGATACCCTAACTTAGAGTGGATGAAGGAGTTTCTGTTGGAGCCCAAAGTTGACCATTTCTGTATTTTTTTTCATTGTTTTTTGGATGAGATGCCATTTTTCATAATGGCATGGCAATAAGTAAGGAATGAGGAGTTGCTTGAGCTCCATGATTAAATGGGATGCATGATTGTGCTTAGAGCTAGCTAATTTCGTGGGGATGAGTTGAATGGGTGCAATCATTAGTTAGAGTTGCCAAAATTATTAACAAGATCTCGACCTACAATGGAGGGGGGGAAATCATCAAGCACTCTCACTTCCCAGAGCCTTGAGTTGTCACTTTCATGTAGGGATTTCACTGCCCCACTATAGTGATGCTCTTATAATACCCACCCACCTACCCTCACTAATAGGATAAATCAATGTAAGTGTAAGAATTTGGATCTTCTAAATTAGTTTCTTTTTTAGCTACAAAAAATTATAAATTAGTGAAGTCGGGACTTTGGTTTAATGTTGACATATTCAAGAATATGGGCTTCTAGATTGAATTATCTTTTCTCTAAATCAAATCATTGTGGCCACTTCATTCTTTATAAGGCACATTTTTTTTTTATAGATATATGAGTTTTCTTAAACTCATATGGAGTTTTTTTTGTTTGGTTAAGGATGTTAAAGCTTCTTCAATGGAATGGCAACTCCAATAAATGAAGTTGAGGCCCCTCTACAACCATTAAGGTGTACAATTGTCAATTGTCATATTTTCCTTCAATGAGGTTTGAATAGACATCACAAACCTTGTTTCTAGCAAGATTCTTTGTTGAAGTGTCTTTTCCAATTACTTCGCCTCCATACAACTACCATAAAGGTTTGTGAAAAGTTAACTTTGGGATAATGCATTGGATTGAAGGAAAAGGCAAAAAAGACATTACTAACAACCTCTATACAAGGCCTTTAGACTTATTGGTGTTGGATCATTATCCCAGTCATGATTGAAGATGCTCTAAGAATGTCCATCTTTGATTTTATGTGACACTAAATCCAACTAATAATATGTGCAATTAACAATCTTTTTTCTATTATCCATTATGAATTTCACTAAACACATTGTTTGAACTTTAAGTAGCTCTTTCAATGGCAATAATCTAAAATTTCACAATGCACCACAAATAATTCTTCTTCTATTAGATTACATAAATAATAAAAAAATTCCATATCCACTACAATGTTCATCACTATTATTTTTTCAAAAAACAATCTTCATATTTTTAATTTTTTAATCCCTAAAGTCCCATTGTCTGCTCGGCAGACAAAATGGATTTTTGGTAGCTTCATGTAACCTCAATTTTTGATGTGATTTTTAAAAGAATACTCCTTCTACTTTTTAACAGTTTTTTAAAGAATGAAAATCATGTTCTTGTTTTTAAATTTTTTTTCCCTAAACTTTAAACTCAAATATTCAATATACAAAAAATTTAATTCATAATTTGTAGTGCATGTATTTTTAGCTAAGAAGATTCAAAGTCAAATAATCCAGTCATAGAATATGTTCAAAAACATATTTTTTTCACTTTGAGAGCAAAGATCTTGCAATCTATACAATAAAAGTTTATGGAATTTATTTCAGGAATTTGTATACTAGTCTTGCGCAAGATCTCATGGTTAAATATGTAAAAAAATGTTTTGTAAAGTTTTTTGCTCTTTACGATAGAAATAACGAGTTTGAGTGTTTTTTATGAAAAAAGGCCTCAAACTTAAGGGGCTAAATTTATCATAATATTCATGTAGAAGATATTTTAAAATTATAAAAAATAAAAAATCATTAATTAAAGAAACACTTTTATTATATTTATAATTTATAAATGTATATTGTAGAATGAAAAATGGTGGAATCTTGTAGAACATATTAACATAGTTTGAAATTTTAAGCACTACCCCTTCAATGCCTAAGCCTTTCCAAGTGTGTTTTGACTATGAAAAAAGAGCATGGACTTATAGTTATTCCCAATGAAGCAAATTTTTTTTTTTCAAAATCTAATTGTATAGACTGATGTTTATAGAGCTTGCTTATTAGTATGCCTACCAATTTTGAGTGCAAAATTGCATAGGAGTGGTGAGATTATAACAAGAGAAATATACATTTTCTATTTTTAGTGTATTGCCCTTCTTCAAAATGTTTCGGAAATTTGCATATAAAAGTTTTTTGGGATTAGAGGCAACATAACTGACTATAAATTGTGTTAGCACAATCAACTCAATGCACTTCCAAAAACCTTAAATTCAAATGAAGAGCTATCAAACTCATTACACAATCCACCTTATAATTGTTGAAATGCCATTTTTTTTATAAGTAGAAATCACAATTAACTCCAAATCAACATTTGCATGTTTAAATTTTCAATGGTGAAAATCATGAAAACACTTTACTCTTTCCATTGGGACCATTTTCAAAGCAAATGAATTAATAAAAAATTTTAGATCTCAAATCAAGTAAAATTTGCAAGCTTTACACTTCTACTAAGATACATATATGCTTTCAAGACCTCTCAAGAATCAAATATTTACCTATTTCAATGAAAAATAAAAAAAATTCAGTAGTTAACTTTTGAAAGTGCCTACAAAAATTTTTTAACCAATCACAAGAATTTAATCGCCCATCCCAAAATGAGCCTAAACTTTCAGATTGACCATATATGGTTGGTTAGGCAATTAGAGGTTAACATATTTAGAATTATGTAGCTCACATTTAAAAATTTGAAAACATTTATATTTTGAAATTTTGAAAATAAAATAATTTCGTAATTTGTGTTAATCAATTTACTAATTTGTATATTATATCATAATTTTTTTAGAATTTCAAATAAATTAAAATAAAATAATCTTTCTCGCTGAATTTTTAGTGTTTACTAAACTACTACTCTACTAGCAATACAAATTATAGAGATAGATGACTCGACTAGTTTCAATATAGATCAGGTGATTTGTGAGTGTTGATGGCACATGATATAGGACCTACATCAAAAAAAATCCTCCAATAGATTAATTATTATTTTTGGATTGTATGGTATAGGTAGAACCTTTCATAGTGCACCCTCCTTTAGTGCATAATATGCAATAAGAGAGTTTGAAGACAATAGGTGGCCCTGCGGTGTGTGTTTTGTGATTCAAGATGGAAAGCTAAATGCACTAAGAGAGGTTCTATGTGTACATACCTACTCAACAAATTTAACCCCTAAAGGACCAAACAATGTTTTTTGGCAACATAGCAATTTCGGGCAGCTCACTACAAATGGAATTTTTATTTTTTTTCTTTGAAATTTTCACACAACATGTGCTCGAGGAGTAGCTTTAAGACCCAACAATTTTCATAACTTTTGAATACATGGTTAAAAAGTTATTGTATGATATGTTGTTTTCATTGCTCAACGGTAGCTCGGGCAACAAAAAAAGCTTCTTTAAAAATCACTTTTTTGGAAAATAAAAATTTTAAATTTATTTTCCTGATTTATATATACATAGAAAGCTTGGAATCATTCCATTTTAATTTATGAGATGAAAGTTATGAAGAGTTTTAGTTGTGGGTAGTTTGTGGGTAGTAGTGAAGTGTAGATTGTTTATTACAACAATTTCACCATTTGGATTGGCATTTTTCAATTCCATAAATAAATTATTAACAATTTAGTATTTTGAATCATTCTCTACTTCTTTCAACTTACTATTTTTTTCTTACATGTTGTACAATTCCAAATGATCTAAAAATTTTCAAGCGTATAGCCGACAGGACTATGAGAATGAATCCAAAGAGTTACAACTATTTTGGACATTTTTTCCTAATGATCTGACCTTGTGAAGTGTAGCTGCCTGGATTTTCGCAGGGACAAAAAATGACTTTTTATCACTTCAAATGCTAATATCTTGCAATCTAAATGGTGAAAATTTCTGAATTTTTTTCCATATCTTCCCAAACCAGCGTACTACAAGATCCTATGGTTACATTTGTCCAAAAATGTATTTTTTCTAAAATTTGGTCCTTGTACTAGAGATGACAGTTTTGGAGCGTTTTTGGTGAAAACATAGTCAAATACCTTTAGGGGTTAAACCTTTCAATTCCAAATAATGAAGTGAAATTTATGAAGAGTTTTATTTTGTAGGCTATGGAGGTAGGAAAAATACATTAAGCCCATTCAATTTTGAAAATTTCCAAATATAAAGAAAAACTAAAAGATGATGATTGTTTACTAGAATAATTCTCAATTTTTTTGTAAAAGTTCTTAGCTATTTAGTTTTTTCTTTCATCATGTACCACATTCTACATTATAATTTTTTAAAGAAGAATATGAGATTTTTTTGGTTAGAATTTTTACATATATTCTCACACATTGTCACATGTATTTGCTAATACACACATGTTATAGGACATATGTCTTTTATGTATAAATATTGAAAGACCAAACTTCACCTCTTGGAAGGGACAAAAAAACTTACATTTTGAAGTTTAGGCACATTGAACTTGCAAATAGTGGGGATATTCACTCTCTAAGATTTTAGAAGGATGTACTTGAACAAGTTAAATAAAGAATCCTACAATTAGATTTGTTAAAAAATAAATATAGATAAAGATTTTAGACTTACTTTGGTGATGAGTATTTTGTTAGAGTTTTTGGCCTTTAAACATAAAAGAAGTGTAGGGCTTAATGACACATCTCTAAAAGAATTTGGAATACCATTTTGGACCTTGTACTTAATTACACAATTTCAACTAGTTAGCTATGCACTTTGTGCAATTATTTTTTTCTCCATGGTAATTACACAAAATAATGTAGTGATTGAGATGGTTTTTGTAGGTGTGTAATTTTTCTATGTGCATAGGCCTATCAACTTTGGAAAAATCAAGCGATAGAAAGATCAAACCCACAACCACAAAATACATACACATGCAAGTTTTACATTTTGGGCCCTTTGTGCATTTAGAAGTACACAAGTATGACAACCACTTTCTTGTAGAAACTATGTTCTTTTCATCCAAATGTTCTACCTATCTTGGTTAATGACCAATTCACCCACATCGGGTAGACTGCTTATTTTCAAATTTTTCTTTTGGTGAGGGTACAAAATTTATGTCAATAGAAAATGTGTATCACTACAAATTAATTTTTTCTTTGTAGAAATCAATATCATAAGTAATGTACTAGTTTGTATTAATATTAAAGTATTAAAATAAAGTATTTTGGATAGATTAGCATTACATGTTCAAAGAGGATAAATTAGCAAGGCAATCTTCTTTAGACATAACTTGCACAAGTGTACTAGGATCAATAGGAGTTGTTGCTAGCCATGGGAAGTGGTAGGCCTACACAAACCCACCCCCACCCACCCCTAAATTGGTGTAAGGTAACTACACCTAATTTCCACTACTTTCTAAAATTGAACACTCTAGATATATATTCTAAAATATTCACGAGACTCCAAGATCAATTCTAGAAACACCTATTTTCAGCACTTTGAAAATTCATAGTTTATTTATACGGTGTCCAAAAAATGCATTCTAAGAGAATCTAGAACTAATCCCCTTTTGACTACCAACAAGACCCCACCAAAAGGTTTTCCAATATAATAATGAAAACCATGTTGAATTGCTTATTTGTGCGACTTTAGGTGTAGTTACCTTAGTTGTCCTTGGCAAGCACCACTGATTGCGTCAAACATGTGCAGAAATAGTCTGGAACAATGGGCAAGGAAACCATCAGCAGAGAAAATTGCCAAGCTTGACTGTGCAGACGCTTCCCGCTGTGCACCCCCAACTCAGCACTTTCAACACAGCCTCGCCCAAAGTGACGTTGCTTGGCTCCCTCGGACCTCCAGACCTTCCTTCGCCTCTACGGACCCTGGATCCTTCACCAAGACTTCACCCCCAAACTTGATCAGCAGCCAGTTCAACAGTCGCTTCATGATGGAAGCAAGCCATCATGTAAGCATCGTTAACTTAGTCTTCGAGGTCATGCTATAAGCTCAGCCACCGAAAGAATCTCGTGTCGACTTTTGTTAATCCAAGCGAACCGAGAGTGTCTTTAGTACGTCACAAAAGCCACGATGTTTGTTTACGGTTGTATGTTGTTGTAACTTAATCAGAGGCTAGCTACCTGAACCCAATTTTTCACTGACAGAAGTTGAATCTCGATCATGAATATTGAATCATCTTCTTCGTCACGTAATCATCGAATCTCCTGTGCACGGGTGCAGTACTTTGTTGATTCTCCCCCAATCTGCTAGCTTAACTGTAAATTATGTCAGCAACTCATGTGGCGTATGAGCGTGGTGGCTGGCGTATCGAAGTAGGAAACAGAAATCTTACAATCATCAAAGCTGCCCCAAAATACCTTTTATTTGAAGTTCCGCTTCTACCCTCCGTCCACCTTCGGCAGGAGATCGATGGAAGCTTTCCATCCATCCCAATTCCCCTACTACGAATGATTCGGAGTCCCACTCAATTCCCAAGATTTTGTAGCAAGTTACCAACTTCATCGACGTCGAAAAAGCGGACATTTGACTCCACATATTCCCTTCCAATTCTTTTTCCCTCACTTTGTAGCAAATTCTCGCCCCCAAAGGAAAAAACTCTAATCTACAATACAGCAGGAGTTTGGGGAGATATGACTATCCAAGAGTAGGTATCGCCTACTTGTCACCTGCGTACTGCACCAACAAGCAGGCCAACACCTGCTTTTGATGTCCACCTCAAAAAAAAAAAGAAAAAGAAAAACACCCCATCAATCTTCTACGTCTTCCCCTTCCGTGTTCTTGCCATTCCATCTTTACAGTTTGCACTGGGCGTCCGTAGCCTCTGCCTTTAGTTCGTGTAGATGGCAAGAATATATCCAGTCTTCAGGAGATTTGATGACTCCGCTCTCGGGAAAACACGTAAAGCTCAATCGGGGAGAGATGCCACGCGTCGCTTTTACCAGGCAAAAGCCTCGATCGCGAGGCCATGGAGTGGTCAACGAAGGAAAGGAGCTCCTGTACTGTACTAGACTACTAGCCTTGAGCTTCTCCTTGGGCTTCTCCATCCGTTTCGAAGACCGCAACACGAACTTAACGTTGGTCCTCTGAGGGTACCACTACCAGTCCTTGTTTGTACAGCTGTACCTTTGGGTTGACTCCACTTTGCGATCAAATGCGCAATCGGAAAAAGCTTCCATCGGTGTTGGACAGGGAGCGGTGGACAAGCCGTAGCCAAGGACCTTGGCAACAACAGAAATGTCAGCTATCGAAACTTACTGGAGGATTCAATTCAAAGCTCAACTGTGGGCTCCCCTTTGAATGGGGGGAAAACGATCACCGCCCTTCTCCTGACCAGACCAGGATAGTGACAGAAACGGGAAAAAGAACACCAAAAAAAACGATAACAAAAACAAAACAAACAAACTTTAGGGCATGCCCGTGCAGAGGATGGATCCGGATCTGGGTTAACGGGGTCTCCATTTCTTGTTTAGCAAGTTTTCTGGGGCTCCGGGACGACGTGGAGCCTTTGCAGGCTAGTGACAAGCGTTGCTGATGAAGAAGCACGACGTGGTTCACCAGTACGCCTTGCTCTGCTCGTGTTTGACTTGAAGACGACGACGACGAGAGCTACGGTAGGTATCAATTGCCCGTGTTGGGGAAGGAATGTCACAAGTGGTCAAACCTCCGTGACTCACAATAAGGATAATTCCATTGTTTTAAGACAATATTAATTCTTGGGTTTCAACAGTGTTTTGGAGATCACCTGCTCGGTTATGAGTTTGAGTACATTTTTGCTCGAAATTAGAGTTGGTACTTCAAGGACATAGCTTCTCATAGCAAAGCTTCTCGTTTCTAACCCTTAAACGACACCAAGTTAGGACATTTTTTGTTCAATGGATGGCAAAGAATGGTCCTATGTAGGACAAAAGTGCAATTGTTCTTCTTTGGAATTTTATGCAAAAAGGAGAGATCTTGCATAGTAGTTTGACCTCCTATGAGTATTTTTTTTTTTAAATTTGAAAGTAGATGATGTCACATGGTTTCAAAAGGGATGATTTCAATAGTCACTAATCCATCCTTTAAGGGTTAATACTTACCACTATTCCACGATAATATTCAACAACAAACCAAGGGTATAATATTATTCAAGGACTATCTAGGTTTTTCTTAGTCAATTCCAAGAGTTAGAAGATTTTGCCATTGTTGAGTGTGGAAAATTCAAATTGAAAATCATGGCATTCTCCTCAAAGGAGATCAATATTAGCACGTTGGCTCAACTAAGAAACAATATATATGGGACACGACAATGGGATCGAGAAAGAATTGAGTCCTACAATTAGACAAGAAGAAGAATAGTGTTAATTGATGTTGGTTTTGCTTCAATTATCTTTAATTGCATGAACTCAAAAGCTAGACAATCCCTATTCTAGTGCTGAATGATGTTATGGTGGCATCTTTGGAAGTTATTAACCCTATAAAGACCACTCAACTACTTTGTGGTTGCAAAGAGAATAATTGTGAGAATATACAAAAATTAATTGATGAAGTTGGCTCGAACTAAAATGAATGTTTTGAATTGTGCATCTAATCAGACAAGTTTAGTATGATTTGGATAATATACCAAGGACCTAGGAAGTTTTATACCATTGCAATAGAAAAATACATACACCCTTATGGTAAAAGATACAATACCTAGGTGAAAAGAATGCTATGGAGAACTTGCATTTGAAGACTTTGTATTTTGTGGACTTCCCAAACAATTGCTAGGAATGAATGCTAAATTGTAGCATTACACATGTGATAAAATCCAAAGTATGTAATGAAGTACAATTTGATATAAATAGGACTCCATAGATATGTAATTGATCATCTATGCTAATGCTTATAGGTTTTCACATTTTGGTGGTGACATGGATTAATTTATGCAAAGCAGTTGTTGTAAACTAGACAGATTTTCTAAACTCATGATGGTATAGCTAATATTCTTCATATGCTTGTCCATTTTTTCCCTCTTTCCCCTTTTTGAAAGGGCTATGAGCTTCAATTCTTGACAAACTCTTTTGACATGCCACACATTAGAAGCCTCTTCTAGTAGCCTTTAAACATCCATGCCCTACATATAAGACATGCTCAAATATTTAAACAATGGTAAATATTATAGAGATTCATTCACAATGGCAATCATCATTTAACCATTGCATGTACATATTATAATCCTCCAATCTTGAAAGGACCTCCTCTTCAAATTTTCTTCAAAGGCAAGAAAAAATGTTTTTAATCCATTTGTACATTGGGATTCTCAAATACAACTCTATCTCATTTTCAACAAGCTATACCATTTTTGTAACTCCAATTTCTATCAAGTTTTTGAAAAAAGAAGTGGTTTTCAAAGGGTCAAGGCCTACATTTAATTTTGTTAATTTTTCATGTACAAAATCATTGTGAAATTAGGTGTCAATATCCTTCTCTTCTTATTCCTTATTCCAAAAATTAAAACCTTCAAAAGCTATTTTTTTTAATCTTAAATGTTGCTAGTCAAAGTTTTAGCCACAAACATAGGCATAACATTTTTGTTACTTTTAGGCCTTTAAACAATAAATAGAATCAACCAAGATAAATAAGGTTATATAAAAAATAAAAATAAAATTCTAAAAAAAGTTTTTTTGGTAAATGGCTAAAACTTTTTAATTTCTTGTTAATTTTGTAAACTATGGTGATAAGTTATTGAATAGGTGTGGTTTTCTAAATTAAAACTGAAGTAGAATATTAATGGAGATGTTCTTAATTCTTGAAGGATTGACTTCATGGCACAATGTCAATCATTATTTTTAAGTTCAACTTCGCCCTTTAATTTACATTCATATTTCAATCTTATATATTTATTACATTAAAAAATATATTTTCTATTAATGTAAAAAGACCATAGTTTTGAAATTGTACTTCTTATATAGTTGTGTATTAAAGAACAATAAGAAATTGTTAAGTCTAATAGTAAATCCAATTAAATATTTTTTTTCTTAGTACAAATAATATTCCAATAGCATCCAAGTTCATTGGATGTGACTACCAATGTTGTAGGAGTAGGTTGAGAGTGTTCACAAATTTGATACCTATTGTTGATCATTGTAGACTCAAGGCTTCGGTGAAAGTATTGATGGCATAAAAGAGTATTGTCTTATTAGTGTGATATTGGTTCTTGATCATTACAATGTGAAAAAGGCACTTATTGTCTCTTTTGAGCTCATTGTCATTGTGAGAAACTATGGCTTTCTAATAAAATCTTACATGAAAAATTGATGGCGTAAATGTGTCACTTAGCCATTGGTTGAGAAAATGCAATGTGTGCTTGCTACATAATTACCCCACCCACCCCATATTTGGATTTTTGTGATGGGTGAATGCATGGTTGAGTGGACCAAAATCATTGTCACAAAATCATTTTCAAGAACCTCTTTTTATTGCAAGCACTATTGTGTATAATAAAAAATGTATTTTTTAATTAAAAAGTCATGCACTTTATTCTATACATGGTTACTTAAGAAACCATGTAATTAATGTTTAAAAAATCATTCACAATAAGTATAGGGGGACTTATGTATGGATTATTATGGATTGCCACAATGTCAACACTATGTATTTAAGCTTGTTTTTTGTGTATATAAACTTTTGTAAGAAAAAAAAGGAAATCTATTTTTTCATAGTCTAAAATGGTATATATTTTCAAATGTCCCTACCAAAGCCTTACTATGTTATTTCTTGAATTTTTTTTGGCTAATCCCTTTGGTATGGAATCTTCTATATGGGTGTGTATTTCAATTGAACATTATACAAGAATATAGGATCATTCTAAACTATAGTTATTTGGAATTCTACCACCTATAGGAGCACTCAAATTGTAAATTGAAATTCCAATTAAGATTTATGGCCTATGACTTTGCATACTTTATCCATAATCATTTAATTCAAATATATAAATTCTCCCATTTTTGTAGGGTACCATAGCATGTGGAATGGCTACTTGCCTATGGACTTCTACGGAGTCACCAAGTGCTACTTTTGGTCCATTCAACCTTGACATTAGAACATCTACAAATGATATGGAATATTTGAAAACCACTTGTTGTATGTATATTGTATAATTCGTATGGATATGTACATATTCCATACATATCCGATATGTACACCACAAATTGTTTATTTTCCATATCTATATCGTATTCCATATCCCAAAGCACTAATAGACAAGATCATTTCTTGACAACAATCAATGGCGATGGTTTGATTTTCTAGTTGGAGGTCAATGGCATTGGAGAGGGGGTATTTAAATGTCGATTTAAAAAAACGAAATCAACAATTCTTGATTTTTCCAAGAGAGGGGGGAGAAATTGAAACCAAAACACATGTTTGCTTCTTTTCAATTCATTGTAGTGCTATCATGTAGAGCTATTGGTTGTAATGTGATCCAATAAGTTGTCGTTGATCTTGATTTATAAAAAAAAAGGTGGAGTTTGGTCATTGGTTTGGATGAAAGAAAAGTTTGTGGTAAAAAAAGAGCTTAGAACCTCTCTATTTATCATCTAGATTTTGGGCATTGGAGCATTAAAGGATTCATCTCATTGCAAATGTAATCTGATCAAATATTGCTAACTTACAATCCATTTTTGCCAAAGTTGCATTTATCTATTTCCAAGATTGCCACTTGTTTATCTTCATTCAATGCACACTCACCTTCATTCTAAGCTTAGTGTGGAATATATTTTGCTTCAAAACATCTATTGAAATAAGAATTACATTCTCCAAGAGTTAATTTGATTTTCAATCTTCCAGATTTAAGAAAAAAAAGTCATGCTAAAAACTAAAATCATAGGAACCTACGTGACCTTTCATTTGTCAGCTAATGGGATACTGATCCTTTAGTTGTCAGTGCACCTCACAAATTTGCATAATTCTAGAATTAGTGCAAGTTAGAGTTATTAGTGCATGGCTTAGAACTTGAATTAACTTGTTTTGTTCAACAATTATGTTTCATTTCTTCAAAGTATTTATGTCATTTATCATTTGTTTGAAAATAATAAAGCGATTGACATCCAAAAACATGTGTATTATGGATGGGATATCATCTATTCATCCAAACTTAAACTAAATTCATCCAAATGTGGCAACGAGTAGCCCTACTTTTCAAAATTGGGTGATTCAATTCCGGGAAATTTTATCCATTTAAAAATTTGGATACAATATATTCCCCAAATGTTCCATTACATTGTCCCCAAAGTTAATAGTCAAAAGTGTCTTCCCAGGTGTCAAATCTTCAGGCATATAATATGCTTATTTTGTATTTGAAAACTGTATGGAAATCAAAAGGTGAAAGTGAGCCTTTCAGGTGTGTTTTATCATTCAGGTTGGGAATACTGTACATCACTCTAGTACATTATTTATTATTTTTATTATGCAAATAGACCTATCCCTAGGTAGTTGAGCAACCAGCCAGGGGGACTAAGGAAAAAAGATAAAAGATAAGAAAACTCAGGTGTTTTCTGGGGGATGGGACAATTTGTATGTGCTCACCTAACAAGATTACTCGGAATTTTGGATAGCAGGTCAAAGTGCCCAATATTTAATACCTTAAAAAAAATAAACATGAGTCAAAGTCAAAGAGTTAAAATATTTTAATACCTTAAAAAATAGATAGTGTCAAAGTCAAAGAGTTAAATATTTAATACCTTAAAAAAATCCACGAGTCAAAGTCTAAGAGTTCAATATTTAATACTTTAAAAGAACACATGAGTCAAAGTCAAAGTGCCAAATATCCATACCTTAACCCCTAAGTGCCTAAGCCTTTCCAAGTGTGTTTTGACTATGAAAAAAGAGCATGGGATTATAGTTATCCCCAATGAAGCAAATTGTGTTTTTTTCCAAAATCTAACTATCTAGATGTTTAAAGAGCTTGCTTATTAGTATGCCTACCAATTTTGAATGCAAAATTGCATAGAAGTTATGAGATTATAACAAGAGAAATGTGCATTTTCTATTTTTAGTATGTTGCCCCTCTCCCTAATGTATCCAAAATTTGCATACAAAAGTTTTTTGGGATTAGAGGTGACATGACCAACTAAAAATGGTGTTAGTACACGAAAATACATTTCCAAAAACTTTAAGTTCAAATGAAGAGCTATCAAACTCATTACACCATCCACCTTGCAATTGTTGAAATATAATTTTTTTTAATAAGTAGAAATTGCAATTAACTCCAAATCAGAATTTTCATGTTCAAATTTTCAATGGTGAAAATCATGAAAACACTTTACTCTTTCCAATGGGACCATTTTCAAAGCAAATAGATAAGTACAATTTCTTAGATCTCAAATCAAGTGAAATTGGCAAGCTTTGCTCAAAGCCAAGAAATCAAGTAAAATTTGCAAGCTTTATACTTCCACTAAGATACATATATGCCTTTGAGGACCTCTCAAGAATCAAGTATTTACCTTTTTCAGTGACAAATAAAATTTTTTAGTAGTTAACCTTTGAAATTGCTTGTAAAATTTTTTAAACCGTTCACAAGAACTTGACTGCCCATCCCATAATGAGTCTAAAATTTTAGATCGACCATATATGGTCAATTAGGCAGTTAGGAATTAACCCCTAAGTGCTCCACTGTCCATTTTGGGGACAATGAACAGATTGAAATTTAAGTTTAATCCTCTTCAATGCTTGGATGAAAGTTATTTTAATTTATAGAGATACTTTATGAAATTGTTGATCAATCTAAGGGTTGGATTTGGTGTTACTAGAGTACATTATTTTTCTAAAATTACAAATGTGAAAGTATATCAAGTGGTTGACTAAGCCAAAATTGCACTCACTCGAGTTCCAAATTGGATTTGCAAAATTGAGGTCATAGATATTAAGGACACAAAAATTTCAAAAAATCACCATCTGAAGAGAACCTAATTTCAAACCCATTCCAACCAAATCTACTCTAAAAATGATAATATTTGGCTTGTAATCAAATTTTGAATAAATTTTGAAATTTTCCTTTCTAAATTCATTAAAAAAATATTGGTGATAGCATCATCGAATCTAATTATATAGATGGAATCTACAATAGTTGAATCTCTCAGTCTTCAACATTTTTTATGAATATGAATTCCAAAATATGCTTCCAAATAACTCTTTATGATGATTTTTCTCAAATTGTCAATTGAAGAAATGTGTCTGGACGTTTAGGCGTTAACTCCTAAAGGACCACCTATTCGTTCAACGTACGCAAAAAATCTCAGGTAAGTTCCTATGAAGTCATTTTTGGTTGGATGTTCATGGAATTTGGACATGATGTGCAACTATGTACCCCCTACCAGAAAATCTAATTTTTTTTCCGGATTGAATGCTTGGATCAAAAGTTATGCTGCCCTGAATTTTACAAGCAGCTCGGGCAGTATGAGCAAAACTCTTCCTACGATTTTGAAATTTGGCCGTTGTGTAACTTACATGATACAAGGTGCAAATGTCAAAAAAAAATAACCATGTTTAGGGTAAGAATCTCATTCTAGAAGGAGGTAAAGTTTGTAGGCCTTGTCGGGCAAGGTTGAAAAAAATCTTTTCACCTAACTTCAAACATTATAATCTTTCAATCCTTGTGGTTAAAGTTTCTAAAATTTTTTTCCGCATGTTCTCAAAGAAGTCTAGTACAAATTTGTGCAATTGAATTTTGAAAAAAAAACTTTTTTTTTCCTTTTTTCTTGATGCCCTAAAAAGGGGCAATTTTTGACAGTTTCTACCCAAAATGTGCCTTAGTCCTCCAGGGGATAAACCCTACAAGTTTCTTGACTAGGTTATCACCAAAATTGCTCTATAACTGCCATTTCCAATACGATCGAAGCACCCAGAAACGTTAATAGAAGCACTATAGCATATTTGGAGGCACCTTTTGCTAAAAAAATATTTTTGTAGTATTAGAAATTGAAAATCATGAATTTAAAAAAAAAAGTTTTTTGGATACAACATGTATTTTCTATGAATTTTCCAAGTGGCAACTTCCTAGTCTAGTGAAACTGTTACATAGGTGGACGTGAAATCAAAATCTAACAAAAATTATTATTAAGGGGAAAATTTGATGAAACTATAGATGAACATTGAACCCTTAACCCCTACATTTCCTTGACTCTGTTATCAACAAAACCCCTCAAAAATTGCCATTTCTAATACAAGTACCAATTTTTTGAAATATATCATTTGGGGGCACATGTAATCAAAGGATCTTGTAGTACACTAGATTGAGAAGATTTGTAAAAAAATTCAGAAAATTTCACCATGTAGATTGCAAGATATTAGCATTTGAAGTGATAAAACTCCTTTGGGGGGCCCTATGAAAAAACGGGCAGCTACATTTCACAAGGTCATATTTGTATGAAAAAATGTCCAAAATGGTGGTGCTTCTTTAGATTCATCCTTCAATGCAAGTTGGCTACATGCTTGAAAATTTTCAGATCATTTGGAATTGTGCAATATATAGGAAAAAAATAGTAAGTAGAAAGATGTAGAGAATGATTCAAAATACTAAGTTGTTAACAATTTATTAATGGAATTGAAAAATCCCAATCCCTATGGTTGTAACATTGCAATAAACAATCTACATCTTATTTTTTTATTTTTTTCAAAAATATTGAAAATTGAGTTAAATAAAAGACTTCAAAGTTTATTTTAGAGTAGAGAATCCATACTTGCCCACAAACTAAAACATCTCATAACTTTTGACTCATTAATCAAATGAAATGATTCAAAGTTTTCCATGTATATATAAAGCTAGAAAACCAATTTCAAATTTTTATTCTTGAAAAAAATAATTTTCTTAGATCTGCCCAGACTACCCAAGTTGAAAAACAAACTACATATTAGGCTATAACTTTTGACTCATATTTCCAAATGCCCTACAATTTAGTGCACATGAAAGATATTCCTTGTTCACATCTTTTATTAAAGTTTGGGCCAAAAACACGGAAATCTCTAGTCACATGTACTTGTCCAAAAAAGTTATGTTGCCAAAAAACACGCTTTAGTCCTTTAGGGTTTAAATGATGCTGAGGACTTTTTTGTGTGATGGATGACAAAGAATCTTTCTATGTAGGACAAAAGTGTGATTGTTCATCTTCGAAATTATGTACAAAAAATAAAATTTTGCATGATAGTTTGACCTCCATTGAGTATTTTGGGTTTAACCCCTAAAGGACCAAACTGTGTTTTTTGGCAACATAGTGATTTTGGGCAGCTCACTATGAATGGAGATTTTCTTTGTTTTTCTTTGAAATTTTCACACAACATGATCCTAAGGAGTACCTTTAAGGCCCAACAATTTTCATAAATTTCGACTACATGGTTAAAAAGTAATGGCATGATATGTAATTTTCATGGATCTTTGGCCAACCCAAAAGTTTCTTAAAGAATCACTTTATTAAGAAATAAAAACTTGAAATTGGTTTTTTAGATTTATATGTAAATGGAAAGATATAAATCATTCCATTTTGATTAATGAGATGAAAATTATGAGGAGTTTTAGTTTGCGGGCACTTTCGGATTCTCTACATTAAAATAAACTTTTAAGTCCTTTACTTAACCCCTAAAGGACCAAACTACGGGGTTTTTGGCAATATAGTGATTTTGGGCAGCTCACTACGAATGGAGTTTTTCTTTTTTTTTCTTTGAAATTTTCTCACAATATGTGCCCAAGGAGTACCTTGAAGGCCTAACAATTTTCATAACTTTTGATTACATGATTAGAAAGTTATGGCAAGATATATAATTTTCATTGATCTTTAGGTAGCCCAAAATTTCCTTAAATTTTTTCTTTTAAGAAATAAAAATATGAAATTGGTTTTCAAGATTTAAGGTAAAACATCCCATTGTAGTCAGATGACCCATAGTGGACACCTCATGGCCCTATGACGATTTTCCAAGCCATAATCAATGTCTAACCTGACCCCCATGGAGTGATTAGTGACCTCATTAGGAGCATCCTACTTTTTGAGTGTAAATCATTGTAGGAAGTAACTTTTTAGGGTCTTCCACATTATAAATTATTGTGACCACTTTAGGTGATTAAGATGAACATATTGGATACAATTTTTGTTGGTTATCAGGTAGCCTACTGACTCTTTTGGGCAGATCACTTCAAAAATTCATAACAAATTCATACTTTGTTTGAAAAATAGAATTTCAATTGCTTTCACTATTTCTTGCACTTGTCTTTATATGGGAAGAAAATTTGAAAATTTGAGCTTTGGCATGAGGGTAGACTCCAAATTCTGACCACAATGGGTTGTTTTACCTCACACATACATAGAAAGCTTTGAATCATTCCATTTTGATCAATGAGATGAAAGTTATGAGGAGTTTTAGTTTGCGGGCAGTTTTGGATTCTCTACTCTAAAATAAACTTCGAAGTCTTTATTTCATTCAATTTTCAGTATTTTTTGAAAAAAAAAAATCATAAGATGTAGATTGTTTATGACAACATTACAACCATTGGCATTGGCATTTTTCAATTCCATAGCAAAATCCTTGACAATTTAGTATTCTGAATCATTCTCTACTTCTTTGTACTTACTTCTTTTTTCCTATATGTTGTACAATTTCAAATGATCTGAATTTTTTCAAGCATGTAGCCAACATGCCTTGAAGAATGAATCCAAAGAGTAACCACCATTTTGAATTTTTTTCATACGAACATGGCCTTGTGAAGTCCAGCTGCCTGTTTTTTCATAGGGCCAAAAAAAGGATTTTTGCTAATTCAATCACTAATATCTTACAATCTACGTAGTGGAAATTTCTGAAATTTTTTCCACATCTTCTCAAACCAGCGTACTCCAAGATCTTACGGTTACATATGTCCAGAAATCGAGTTTTTTCGTAAAATTTGGTACTTGTTTTGGAGCATTTTTGGTGAAAACATAGTCAAAAACATTTAGGGGTTAAGGATTAATGGAAACCTCGGGACATTTCAAGGAAACTTTACTATGCATGAATGGGAACATGAAAAATAGGGCAACTGCAATTCACAAGGTCACATTTTTATGAAAAAATGTCCATGTTGGTAGTGATTATTTGGATTCATTCTTCAATGCAAGTTGGTTACAAGCTTAAGAAATTAAGATCCTTTGGAATTGTACAACTTATAGAAAAAAATAGTAAGTAGGAAGAAGTAGAGAATGATTCAAAATACTAAATTGTTAGGATTTGAGTTTTAGAATTGAAAAATGCCAATTTCAATGGTTGTAATATTGTAATAAACAATCTACATCCTATAATATTTTTTTTCAAAGAATATAGAAAATTAACTTAAATGAAGGACTTAAAAAGTTACGGAGTATATTTTAGGTTAGAGAATCTATAACTACATAAAAACTAAAACTCCTCAAAACTTTCATCTCATTAATCAAAATGGAATGATTCAAAACTTTCTATATATATATGAATCTAGAAAAAAAATTCAAATTTTTGTTTATGAAAAAAGTGATTTTTTTCTAATATACTTTGACTTCCTGATCTAGAAAAAACAAATACATATCATACAATAATTTTTTAACCATGTAATCAAAAATTATGGAAATTGTTGGGCCTTACAAAAAAATCTTGTTCCTACGTTGTGTGAAAATTTCAAAGAATAAAATAAAAATTCCATTTGTAGTGAGCTGCCCAAAACCGCTATGTTGCTAAAAACGTAGTTTGTTCCTCTTAGATGTTAAGTTAGATTGTTTGTTTTGTTTGTTATAGTGAAATCTCCCGGACCATGCATCTTGAGGTTGCTTTCTTGGTATTGTTAGAAAACTCTCTACAAAGAGAGTTGCATGGGTTTTATTTTGTAGCATTCTAACTTACAATGTGAAGGATATTAAATTTCAAAGTTTTTATAAATTAGAAAATTAGAAATTTTATCTTATTTTATTTTGGTTGTAGCAATGGCACAAGGTACACTAGTCCTTATCTTAAGTTAAAATGTTTGTTTTGTTTTGTTTGTTATGGTGAGGTCTCTTTGACTATAGGTCTTTCAATTGTGTTCTTAGTACCATTAGAAAGTGCTTAGTAAGGGAGGTATGCAGAGGCTTTGTTTTATGGTGTTTGGACCTATCGTGTGAAAGATATTGAATTTCAAAGTATTTATGAATTAAAAAATTAAAAAATTATTTTACTTTTATTTTGGTTGTCGCAATGGCATAAGGCACACTATGCAAAATAATTTCAAGATAAACATGGGGACTTTAAAATATCATTTCAAGAAAATCAGCATTAAAATCCAAAAATTTAAAAATATTCAGCAATTACCTTACCTAGATTTCAAAGCTTGATGTAGTGAGTGTAGAAAGATGAGAAGACAAGCTCTTTCCACAAGTGTGGTGGTAGTAGATAAAACAACCCAAGTGGAATTTTTGACCTCATTCAAGCATAATAGAATAACTTTGTTCAAAATACTTTAAACTACAAAAAGTTGGAATAGCAAGCTAAATTTCACCTCCAAATAAACATTTCAGATTTCAAACCTTGAATCATGAGTTATGGACAAAGTTGGGAAAGGGGTGTGGAGGGACATTTTCTTTGACATTTTCAAACATCCTCTCTGAATTTTGTCTATAAGTTTTTTTAGAGACTCAAAATTAGAAATGGTTTCTTAGAGATGAAATTTAGCTTGATTTTCCAACTTTTTGTGGTTCAAAGTTTACAAAAAAAAGTTATTCTACTATGCCCAACTAAGGTTTAAAGTTATGTTTTAAACACAATTCTTATATTTTGACAATGAGTGGTCAAGCTCTTATTTTCAAATCAATGTCCCATATTCTTTTAGGATTTATGACGTATAATAGTTTTCATTATAAAAACGACCTCTCTAGTCTTTGTTCTCACTAAATGTCACTGATGTATATCCTTTATTATACCATCTAAAAATTTTGTGATGGTGGATGGTCAAATGATACATTGGTATTTGACTCAATGGATTGTTATTGGATTCTTTGGATTTTTGACACACCATCTTTACATTTACTTGAAGATTCAATTGTTTGGTCTTAGAAGTTTAATCAATTTAACCCCTAAAGGACCATTGTCCCCTTGGGGAGCAAATAGATTTTAGGTAAGTCCATATGACCTCAATTTTTAGTGAAACTTTTTCATAAGATAGAAAAATTAATTATATTTATGGAAATATAATTTTTATTTCAATTAGTGCCCATAGGCAAAAGTTATACTACAAAAGCTCATATTTCAACTCAACGAGTAAAAAAAGAAACCTACAAAAATTTTAATTAAATTTTTTTTCTTACATATCTTATTTTTATCTACATGTGAAACTTTGATTCATTCCATTTGTATTAGTGATGTGAAAGTTATGAACAATCTTGTTTTTCGAGCAATCTAAGCATCTTCTAGAAAACTAATATATAGGATTCATTTTTGCTTGCAATTTTCACAATTTTCCAAAAAGAATTGTTTGAAAAGGTCAAGTTTGCTTACTAGAACAATCTCATTGTTGGGATTATTATGTTTCCATCCCATCTTAGAACTAGTAACAATTTATTTTTTCTTTCAATTTTGGACCTACTTCTACTGAACAATTTTTTAAAGAATAAAAATCAAGTGTGTGTTTTTTGAAATTTATTCATAGATTTTTGACTCAATTCTTCAACACAATTTTCTTAAAATTCAAAGTCCATAGCAAGATAATTTCCTATAGATGGCAATTAAGGTCATTTGAAATTGTAGACCAGTGTTAAGAAAAATTCCAACTATGAATGCTAATATTTCTCAATAGGTATAGTCAAACTTCATGAAAAAAATAATTTAATTTAATTTAAAAAAAAAATTAAAATTAAAAAATTATATATATATATATTCTTGGGTGAACATAGGAGAAATGGCAATTTTGAGTATTTGTGAAAGAAAAATGACTTTGATCCTTTTAAAATTAAACCAATCTTACTATCCAAGTACAATAGTGTGTGCAAATTGCCCTATATTGATGAATTGCCTTGAATTTAGTATTTGAACCAAGTTGTATTTTATTTGTTAGTTTTTGAACCAATTGCTTTTGCAAACCCAAGAAAAATGATTGGAATGCCTTCCAAAAATCAAATTATTTATCAAATTGAGGTACTTTGCTCTAAAAGCGCCCATTTAAGATGTGATTGACTTCAAGGGGAAGCTAAACTCCTTGAGAAAAAAGAATTCAACAAATTTTCATAGAAAGGAAAATGGAATTGGCATCTAACCCAAGTTTTAGTTTGTTTTTTTAAAACAAATGAAACGGAATTTCATTGCAAAAGGCAAAGTACAAGGCCACTAGCCACAAGTGGCTTGGGGAATAACCCAAGTTGTTTCATATTTTGTGGACCAGCATGAAATTATTTATGAGGTTGTGAAGTTGAAATGCAGTGGTCACTGAAAGCAACCACCTCCTGAAATGTACACTCTTGGTACATTGAAGAAAGCAAAATGTACCTGTGGTTCATGATTGCTTTTAGAGCACCGTCACTTTGAGAGCAAACTACCTTACCTTCCATGACTAAGCTTAGGCAACAACCAAGTGACCATGGAGATTGGAGAACCACCAAATGACATGTGAAAAGAACGGCAAAAAGGCTGTGTCACTCCCATAAACTCCCCGTGCACTGCCTGACCCCAATTGAATATCCGCACCCACCACCGTCATGATTATTATTATTATTATTATTATTATTATTATTATTATTATTATTATTATTATTATTATTATTATTATTAATAATAATAGTGCGGACAGATGCGAAGTCGATAAGAACACACTTGGTAAGTTACGCCGAACGATTCCAAACTAACTTAACTCCGGTTACTCCGCTCCGACACCTCCGGTAGCGTATCTTAACTCCGGTAAGAGAACTCCGCCTTCCATCGTAGCCGCCCATTCACCCCACTCCGCCACGTGTTGGGCCCAAACTCTCTACGACCACTGCGATGCCGACCTACTCACGACAGTAACTTACTACAGTACTTAGGAATAGTTCCCCACTGGGTCACACTCCCTCCCTCAGTCAGCCATTAAGTTGGAACGAATTTGGGAACCTTTTAGTAAGTAATCCAGTTGCTCAATCACCTCGGAGCTCAATTAGGGTTTCGAACTCTCCTAACTTACTAGGGTTTTCCAGCTCCAGGGCAGGAAGAATGGATTCTCGGAGCCTTGACGACGACGACGAGGAGGAGTAGGAAGAAGCAGGAAGAAGCAGGAGGAGGAGTGTTAACGGGAGTGTACGAAGCCGCTTGTGGATTGCGGAGCTGGAGTGCGAAGAATGGCTGGAAATGGCGTGGCGTGATGAGTCCTTGGTGATGAAGGGCCGAGGGATTACGGGAGGCGCCGGGGCCGGACCGCCTTCCGTGACGCCGTTCATGTTGCACAATCTGACGAAGTCGTTAAGTGAGTCTACTACTAAGGGACCGAATCCGGGATATGTTAGTAAGCGGAAGGATCGGGAGATGGAGGTGGAGAGAGAGCGGGACAGGGACAGGGAGAGGGAGAGTGTGCGGGTGCGGCGTCAGGAGCAGCTGCGGTACGAGGGGGCGAGGGAGCGGGAGAAGAGGGATGGCGTGGTAGTGTGTAAGGAGAGGGCGGGCGGGGTGCAGTGGAAGTATGTGCGGAAGGAGGGACGGGCAGGGGAGAATGTGATGGAGGTTTTACATGCTAAGCAGCACCGTGATCCTGTCGCTGTAAGTCAATCCTGTTTACCTCGTTGGATTGGCAATGGGAGGGTCGGTGCATTGATGGAATGGTGTCTTTGGTGTTTTGGGAGTTATCACGACAGTTTGAAGCCATGTGAAACAATATTGAAAGGTTCTCCAATGCGGAGTCCCGTATTGCTTTCAATTTTGATTCTAGGTTGAAACGGAGGTATAATTGAAACAATTTTGCAATTCTCCAGGAAATTCTTAATTTGAAGAGATGCAATATTAGTATTACTGAATTCTTGGTGCCTTTGGTGTTTTGGAGTCATCACGAATGTCTAAACCATTTGAATCAACAGTGAAAGGTTCGCTAATGTAGAGTTCGATATTACTTTCAATTTTGGTTCTATGTTGACACAAGGTATTGCTGGGCCAATTTTGAAATTCACAATACTTAAAGAGATGGAAATGTAGTATCAATGCTTTCTGTTTATTGAATCGATCTAATCTAATCTAATCTTGTTAATTGCACATTGGATTGATTCCAGGCAATATCGATATATCGGTATTATATTTATGTCGATTTCAATGTTTTTTCGAATTACCTTAGATTCAATATTGGACTTTACGAATGTGGATTCGATATTGTTTCAATGCTGGTTCGAGTAGCATAACAACGATTGGGGATAATTGGTGTGAAATTGTAAAATGATGTACCGCATGTGGAAGGCGCAGATGCGTTCGCATTTGGATACGTTCTTGCTATAGAATTCGAGAAGAAAGCCTGTGTTGGTATGGCATTTAGAATTTGAATGATTAGGAAAGGAAGATGCACGGACAATTTGAGCTTGTATCTGATGGAATTTTGATAATGTTTGCAGGAAGTAGTCACATTCGTGAAATCATACATTGTACCGGAAGGCTATCCTGAAAGTGTTGCACCTTCCTACACACCGTACATGCAGTGGCGAGCTGTTCAGGTTTGTTTTTTTCTTGCAATTTACGACCATCTTACTTCTTCTGATGTTCTTAGTAGAGGAGCTGATTTGGTATCAATTTGTGCTCGACTCCTGGGCATTTAGCTATTCTTAGAATTGATGGTAGTACCTCTATTCATATGGGCATTGATGCTTGAAATGACTTCAGACTACTAATAGCACTGGCATCTATGTCGTATTACAGGATTTTGTTGCAACACTTCCTATGTTATGTCGTTATCTTTCAGCATAAGTGTATGTTGACTTGTTTAATCTTTTGATGCAGTATTTCTTTGGAGGTGCAATGAGTGTGTTCACTACGCGGTCATTGTTGCTTGCTTTGGGTGTGACCCGAGGCTCGGCTGCATCTTCCGCTGTCGCTGTCAACTGGGTCATAAAGGTTGATACCCATGGTCATCCCTTACAGTTGTACACCTTTCGTCTTCCGCAGTAGGCAACTTATTCCATTTTTGTTTTGTCCGCATCATCTGTCTCCGCAACGTGGTATGTTTTCTTTGCCTTCTAGGATGTAAATTATATGATTCTGCAGTGTTCTTAAATTAGATAAACCCTCTCGCTATGTGGCAGGATGGTGCAGGGCGTGTAGGAAAGATGGTTTTTGCTCGACATGGGAAGAAGTTCGATGTGGATCTAAAGCAGGTGCTTTTACTTTCTCTTATTTCCTGTGAGCAGTGTTTTGTATTCTGGTCCGTTTTCAACCTCTTGATATACCGTAATCACAAATATCAATGAAGCTGATTGGGCTCGCTGATTTGGCAGTTGCGATTTAAAGGAGCTATGCTGATGCAATTAGGGGCAGCGATGGAGCTTGCTACTATGGCCGCGCCTCATTTCTTCTTACCACTGGCATGCGCTGCCAATTTAGCGAAGGTACATTTTTCGTCTTCTGTCTGGCTTGAGCAATCCCTCTTCCGATTTGGTAATCCAGATGTCGCGCCTTTTCTGTGCTGTTAAAACCCGATACCATTTGGTCTTCATTCAGAAATGAATATTTGCACTTGGTGATTGGTGCACTTACATAGATAGCTTGTGTCAGCAAGCAAGGTTATTGATTGTGAAATTTTGGGTCTGCAATATTGACAGTAGCGTGTGTTTGAGAATCTGATCCACATTCCTCACTCCTGGGTCTTTGCATGAAGCTGGAAGACGTGCTCAAGTTCCGTTTGAAACTTGAAGAAAAATGAAAACCAAATTTGGTTTTGTCTATTGTTCCTTTTGTCCTTCCTATGGTATTGCACTGTTGAAAATTTAGTACCATCACATCTTAAGATTTTTTTTGTCAGTCTATTTTGATTTCTGAGATTTTGCGGTGGCTATGTGTACTACGTTGGCAGAATGTGGCGGCTGTGACTTCAACATCAACCAGGGCACCCATATATAACGCTTTTGCGCGGCGGCAAAACATTGGAGATGTAACAGCTAAGGGAGAATGTATTAGTAATATTGCCGACTTGGTAAGTTGTTGAAGTAGCCTTGTCGCGGATTGTCGCATATCTGGTACTTTACCATGTAGTATTCAATTTAATTAAGCTCCTCTATAGCATGTTCTTAGCATATTTTTGTCTTTGAATGTGCGAGGTTTGCGATAGAAACTCAATTTTAATTGTCGTTTTCTATTTGTTTACTGGTGGTGGTCAGACGCTTATATTCGATGTGTGACGCTGTTTGTGCAACCTACAGATGGGAACCGGACTGGGAATTTTCATCTCAAAGAGGAATCCTTCTTTAGTTGCCACTTTCTGTGTGTTGTCGTGTGGATATATGATTTCCTCCTTCAACGAGGTGAGTGTATTTCAAAGCTGGTGTCTTCAAGATCAATCGGGAATTTATTAGTCTTGGGGTTGGGGCTTCACTTTTATATTCCTTCAGACATGTTCGTATATACCTTTCGTTACAAGATTGTTTTCCAGTTTTTTGGGTTTGCTTGTGCGCTGAGAGTGTAATTGTCTATGGATCAGCATTTCAGTCCTTGTGGTTGATGTTCTCGTGCAATCATGTTTTTGACTTTCGCAGGTAAAATCAGTTCGTCAGGCCACATTAAATCGTGCCAGATTTGGAGTAGTTGTGCAGTCATTCCTTGAAACTGGTATGGCTTTTTCTGTTCTGGCTGGCTGATGTTTTTACGTCTGCTTTGAGTCAATTCATAAAATTCATTAGATTAGGCATTATGGAGTTGAACCTGAAGGGTGCTTCCTCATTTACTCAATAATGAAGCATGTGGTCTTCACTTGCCAGGGAAAATACCTTCAGTTGAGGATGCAAACAGGAGGGAGCACGTTATTACACTTCCTTGGCAGGAGAGACCGCTGGAGCTTGGTAGGGTTCTTTGGCATCTTTATATTTTTCGGTTCAATATACTAAGTTCGAAAGTTGAAGAATTGGTATTGGTTATTTATGAAGTCATGCTCAAATATGTACAGTTATTTGGATTATGGCCGGTACTCTTTGACGACCTTGTGCATTGAACATTGCGAAGAAATGTTTTCAACCATTTCCACAAGGTACAAATTTAGGACAAGAATTAATGTCATATTTAGTGTATCTAGACTTCTGTTCATAGTACTGATTAAATGTGTAGATGCTAAGTTTCTTGTTATACAATTGTTTCAGGTTCCCGAGTTGCTCAAGCGTTCTCTAGTCCAAAAGAGTTTTTAAATACACAAGAGAAATTTCAGGTGGGTTTTGATGTTCTCATATAAAAAGTTAACTTCTCTGGTGTTTTAGTAGAGTTCAGTGTCAACGATTTTCACTACCTGATTCCCTTACGCCGCTTCATGTTAGGTGATTTCATACTGTAGTAGAGTGTTTCACCAGATGACAGTATTTTGCTAGGATGAGAATTCTAAACAGCTCGAATTTTTTGGGGTACATACAGAGAGAAAACTATCTCGTGACCTATAGACCAAATAAAAGACGAGCATATGTTGTGATCAAGGAATCTGCCTCTTCTGACGATGTTGTCCGAGCTACGTTCCAGGTGAATCTCTTCCTGACATACTCATTGTTTTTCTCAGTGTGTAGTTGGTGCACCGTTTATTTTCAATTAGTTTGAGATTTCATTAGTGTTGTTTTATATCTCATTTTCTACTAGTATTATAGATATAAACATTGATAATATATTAATGTTTTCTAATTAAAAACATAGAATTTTGAGAGTTTGGATTAGGAAAGCCCGACTTTTATATTTCCGCATTCCATAGCTATTAGCAGGTTGTCAAACGCCCACGTTAACACCACAAAACTCCTTATAATCATGTGTACTTTGATTATATAGAGTTCTAAGAATAATGGAGAACACTTAAAAACTGCTGAATGTCAAGGGAATGGGTTTCTTACATCGACCCTGTAATTTTGTCGGGGTAGGTGATGAGGGCGGGTATTTAGATATGTTCTCTTGTAGTTCTTATTCCAGGGTTAATTTGGGCAGCAATAATTCATGAAGGACATGTGCTGCAAACAGATAAATATTGCTCAAATCTTAATCACTCCTTTCCGATGGACTTGCAGGCACACGTGATGCTGCACATGTTGAGGGAATTAGCGGGTAAACCCACAGGCAGCAATGTAGACGCTGTCGTGGCAGAGAGTTCTAAGCGCACCCATGCTTTGTATGCTGATTTCAAGCAACAGGCACACTCCAAGGTATGTTATTGCTTATGATGATCAGGAGTAGGGTTTATATGTCTTTTACCAAGGTGCTCATCATATGTTGGTTGCATTATATTATATTTTAAAACCTTCCTTTCCCCTGCAGGGTTGGATGATGGGAGAGGCATTGCTCAGTCCTGGAGATTCACGACTCTGTACCGAATCAATTTTGTAGATCAAATACCTTTTTATTGCCT
This sequence comes from Straminergon stramineum, assembly GCA_963920665.1. NCBI lineage: Eukaryota > Viridiplantae > Streptophyta > Bryopsida > Hypnales > Calliergonaceae > Straminergon > Straminergon stramineum. The sequence continues at coordinate 2,518,421 of OY987272.1, forward strand.
CATTCATCTAGAGCTTCCTTACGATTTTAGGTGTTCTTGCTAGTATATGCATTTCCGTTCCTTCATCTCTGTAGAGTAAGCATTGATATGGTTCAAGAAACCACACATTTAAATCCTGTACAAGCGAAGTTTGAGATTAAAATAGGGTGGTTGTGGTTGAGGAGGTTTCCTTTGCTTGACCTCCGGAAGACAGGCACTTACGTTATGGCATCCATGCCGTTCAGTTCTGATTAGTGCTTTTACCGGCTCATATGTTCAGAGCGTTCAGTACAGTAAAAGACAGCATTTGTTAACCATTGTTAACCCCTAAATGCCCGAGGTACCAAATTTTGTTGTTGACAATACTTTGAAGTTCCAAGTTACTATTTTTAGTACTTTATATCTTTGAAACTTTATTTTTTGAAGTGTAGGTTTAGCATCAAAAATCTGATTTTGAAAATGAATGATTGTGCTTTTTCTATTCAAGATTTTGTGCAAGGTTGTCCATTGGAAATCTTGATTTTCTAGGGGGGAGGATTCTTGGGAAATGGGCCTCAAATACACTAGATCTTGGAGAAAAAATCACATTAGAATTTTGTTTAACCTTTAAATGACGAGGGATGTTTTTTGTCTGATGTATGACGAGAAATCCTCTTGTGTAGGATAGAAGTGCAACTATTCATCCTTAGAATTAGGGGTGGAAGGGGAAGAACTTCTAAAGTAGTTTGACTTTCAATGAGTATTTTTGATTTTTTTAAAGTAGATGATGTCACATGGTTCCAAAATAGTTGATTTCCACGGTCAACAACTTGGCGTTCAAGGGCTAAAAGAAATTGTAGAGTAGATTTTGAAAAGTTGTAAATTAATTGGAGTTATGTATGTTATGTTCTATAATCTCATATTTTTTTGGTGACCAATTTCTTAGATATGATGTGTGATAAGAGGATTGAAAGATTTCAAATCATTGGCACATTTTTAATAGCGTATAATCAAACCTTATAATCTTTCAATTTGTAAGTGATATTGTTGTATTTTCTTTTCCAATGTGATCTCTAATATGTTTAGTTTGACTTTGTACAATTTCAATTTAATCAAAAAATTGATAAAAACTTATCAAAATATTGTCTTTTTGTTTAATTCAAAGTAAATTCAAAGAAGCTCTAAAAAGGCATTGAACAAATGTTGCAAAATGGGATCATATCTTGAAGTGTGTTAAGGCTTGTATAAGTTCTTCTTGCTATTGACGTTGGTCTTTGTGAGAAGTGTGATTCAAATAGTGCACATGATGAGAATCATGTAAGGTAGGAGGCTCAAAATCCACTCGGGCATTTAGAATTGCCCCTACAATTAGCTTTGAAATGGACATGAGATGGTCCTCAAATTGACCTCTTTATTCATTGAATGGATCAAGAGAAAAAAGCATAATTTATTGCACAAGCCAATCATCCTCATTACATTCCCTATTTTTCTTTACAAGTTGCAAGTGAACATTATATGGAATCTGACCTAGGGTCATAAATAGGGGCCTACTCGTTTGAAAATTCATAACTAATTCAATAATGCTTTGAAAAATATGAAACCACTTGTGTTACATCCCGCATCTATTTCTCTTTGTCTAGAGAATTAACTTAAAATATTCCCATCAAAGGAAATACTTGAAAAAGGCAGACCAAATAGCCCTTAGATGAGCGGTTTTCAAGCCTCCTAGCTTTACTAGGGGATGTTGACTTAAATTACCATTTCTATGCATGTATTTGAGAATAAGTGATTAGAATTGCGGACACCAAGTGAATTTCAGATAACATACATTGTCAAGGTGGATTTTCTTCCAAGGTGAACAAGCTTATAATTATGGAGGTTTCCTCATTTTTGTTTCCCATACCAGATTGTTTAGGGTCATTGCAGTTTTTTAATAAAAGAGACATCAGCCTTGTAAGTTGGAGATGAGTATTATGATCTCTTGCATGGGATACTCTTTTTTTTTCATTGTACACAAAAGTCGTGTAAAGGATAACCCACAAGGCTGCAATCCTACTATTTGGAAGATTTGATATCTGGCATTGTTAATCTTTAACCCTTAAATGACACTAAGGATGTTTTTTGTCCGATGGATGGATGACAAAGAATCTTCCTATGTAGGACAAAAGTTCAATTGTTCATTCATGGAATCTTGTGCGAAAAAGGAGAGATCTTGTACTATAGTTTGACTTCCAATGAATATTTTTGATTTTTTAAAAGTAGATGATGTCACATAGTACCAAAACAGGTTTAAGGGTTAAAATTGATAAGCACAAAGCATGAATAAATCAAATAAGTACTAAAGAATTAAATTGACAATTACAATCCCACTTACTTTCTCTTAGTTTGAACCAAGTATACCTTCTCATAGAAGTAAAGTAGAATACCCTATTCTAGTCCAAACTCCCATTTCTAACATCTAAGAAAAGTCCCATTCAAGGTAGTCTGCATTGGAATATAGAAAACACAAATGATGGGAGTTGATTGCACAAATTGAAGATAACATATGTCTAGAATGGGTTAGAATCTATCCCTTCTATTGCTTGCTTTAAAAAGTTGATTGTATGAAATGAAGATACAATGTATTTAGAATGGACATATGCCTTGGATTTCTTGCTTTACAAAGTTAACTACATGAAATGAGGATAATAATTATGTGTCTAGAATGGGTATATGCCTTAACTTGCTTGCTCTTTAGAGCTAATTGTACAAAATGAGGATAAAAAGTGTCTAGAATGAAAAAAATCTATGCCTTAATTACACATTGTCATCAATTCACTTTGAGTTAGCCTCAAATCAATGAAAATTGGTTCATTCTTGCAATAGAAGTATGCAATTGGTATTAAGGTCCTTATAAATTGGATTAGGCATGTATTAAGTCAAGCATGGGTTAGTAGAAGCCCTACAATAGCTATTTTTTTGATGTTGATAGGCATGTCTACATGCTTTCTTAGGAAGTCCAAGGCAACACCCTTCTATAAAAAAAATTTAACCACATGAAGTCCAGAATTTATTTATTTATTTATAATGTTATTTTTTATTGTTTTTCTACCATTGAAATTTAATCCCACATTTTCCTCATAGCAGATTCATATTGCACTAGTCATTCTTCCCATGATGGGGAAGTTTACCTTATGTAGTTTTTGAGTCATATGCATCAAAGTTAATTGTATACGGTAGTCTTCCCTTGTTTTACCACCTTGTGCTTTTACTTTTGATGTCTTGAAAGTATATGTATATGAAAATTTATTGAAATGATTCTATTCTTACAAAATACTCACATCTTTTTTAAACTTAAATCTTCAACCAAATTAAGCATTGAAGTTACACATGAAGAGATATAGAAGTATGAAGATGAAAATATGAAATAAATTGATGCCATGCTTCATCTTGTGTTTTTCTTTCATCTTTAAGAAATGTGTGTCCATTGATAATTCTATTAAATAAATCCTATTCAAGAAAACTAATTGCCTTGCAATAAACTCAAATATTCAATCAATAAATCATTGGAATTACAAGACAAGAAATATAGAGATTGAAAGATACATACTTGTGCAAACCTTAACTCCTAAGTGCCCAAGCCTTTCCAAGTGTATTTTCTACATGAAAAAACATTAGAAGAAATTTAGCTACTCTAGAAGCCAATGAGTTCCTACAAGTACTCAAATTGTAGGAACCTTGAAGTCAAAAGTAAGTTGATGTGGCCTTGTGATGGCCATGTTAGATAATAATATGAAATTTATTTATTCTTTATTTTTTCATATTTTTAAATTTTGGCATGTAGTGACTGGTTCTTAGCGTAGGGAACCAATGTGAAACAATCTTCTAGTGTAGCTGAATCTCTTCTAATGGAGTAGATTTATAATTATTCCTAATGAAGCAAATTATTTTTTTCAAAGATCTTGTTTACTAGTGTGCATATTAGTTTTGAGTGTGAAATTGCATAGGAGTTGTGAGATTATACCAAGATAAATGCTTATATCCTATTTTTAGTATATTGTCCTTCTTCACAATGTTCTACTAAAGAAATGGACCTTTCTACCTTAATCCCTCATGGATTGAGGATACCTTTAGATATTAATTCTCAAAATCTTCTATCATGTAGTGCATTAAGCAAAAAAATGAAATTTAAATTATACTTTGTGGGAAAAATATAATATTAAGTATGACCTATGTCTTATGTTTCTCTTATGTTTTGTTCATTATGTGTTTAAACCCTCAAGGCCTAGTAACTTCTTGAAAATTGAGGCTTTCAGCAAGTCTTCCCACTTTGATATTTTTTTGCACATGGGTGTGCCTGAAATTTTTAACTTTGACCGTAGAAAATAAAGACTACTTTGTCTAGTATGCATGGAATTAATTGTGAAAAATATTGACTTTTGTTTTTTTAAACCATAAATTCTTTTGATGATCAACTTATAGTAAAAAAACATAGCTCTCAAGGAAGAAAAATTATAAAAGAATTTCTTTCATTTAGACCCTTTCACTTAGATCCTGTCCAAAATTTATGCCAATTTATGCCAATTCTTTCAATTTCAATTTCAAACTAGACAATTCAAAATATATTCTAAAAAAATATGGATTTTTTTTGTTGGATTGAATTTATTGATACATACTCAAGAACAATACTTTGAAGTTAAATAAAATATTATCCTTTTATTCAATTTAGATCAAATTCCAAAAAGCTCAAAAAAGGCCTTGGGCATGTAAGAGCTTCTAAGGATCCACAAGGACCACATTTGTCCATGCAAATTGTCATAATTTGAAAAAGGTAGCCAAGGTAATGGTTCATATAATCCTTGTGAGTTTTCAATTTCACAATATTTGGTTTCTAATTATCTAGTTGTTGAAAATATAGGGCAATCACCGAGGCAAAAGGAAATTTGAAAAATAAATAAGTTGATGAGGAGGGCAAAGTCAAATGAGGAATGCCTATTTATTTATAAAAATTTTCCAACAACAAGGTGATTGACTAATGTAAGCATCCATCTAGAAATGAATGAAATATGTGATCAATGAATGAAAAATCCGTAATCATGGATTATAGGGATTTCACTTGCCAAGAAGAGATTATGGGAAATAATCCTCCCACAAAATGGATAGGACATTTCTTGGTGTGGTTTTACAAGGTGAACAAAACATTGTTGAAAATCAAAGAATGCAGACAAGAAAGGGGCTTTGAATTAGGGTTTCATTTGAGAGAGTATTAATATTAAGTTAAGCTTAGTGAGTGGTGGACTCTATGTCTACCAAGGTTTTTTAGTCAATGACATGGAAACATTTTAATTGAAGACTTTATCCTTTTTTGCTCAAGCCTAAATTGGCTAAATCCAAATGTTGAATTGAATTTTCTTAGAAGAACAAGATGATTGGAATCATAAAAAGATGTGGTAACAAGTGGATAAGAATAGGATCATATATTATTTCCTAAAATTTTGCGGTGTTTCAAGGATGATAACTAATTTATATTAGCTCTTTCCCAAGGCTAAGAACTCCATTTAACCCCTAAAGTCCCCCTTGTCCCCTCAAGGACGAAATGGATTTTAGGCAAGCTCCTATGGTCTTAATATTCATCATGATTTTTTGAAACTTTTTGTAAAGATAGGAAAATACATTAGTTTTCTGGGAATCTAATTTTTATTTCAATTGGTCCCCATGAGCAAAAGTTATGGCACAAGAAGTCCTTTTTTAGGTATGGTAGGCAAAAAAATTTTAATTTAAAAAAAAAATTCTCTCATAGATTGTAATTTAATGTAAATGGGAAGCTTTGATTCATTCCATTTGGATTTGAAATGTGAAAGCTATGGACAATCTTGTTTTTTTGGACAATTGGAGCATCTTCTTGAAAAAATAACTTTTAGAATTCATTTTGAAATGCCATTTTTACAATTTTTCAAAAAAATTGTTGGAAAAGGTTAATTTTTTTTGCTAAAACAATCTCAACATCGGGATTATTGTGTTTTAATCCCATCTTAGAGCTATTAACAATTTAGTTGTTTTTTTAATCTTAGACCTACTTCTAGTTAACAATTTTTTAAAGAATGAAAATCAAGTGTGTGTTTTTTGAAATTTTTTTCCTAGATTTACAACTTAATTCTTCAACACCAAAAACTTTTAATTCAAATTCTATAATGCAATTTTTTTCACAAATGGTAGTCAAATTTTTCTGAAATTGAGGGCCAAAGTTCAAAAAAACTTGTTCTTTCAACTTTGAATGCTAATATCGTCCAATCTATATAGTCATACTTCATGAAATTTTTACCACATAATCTTAGACTACTGAAATACAGTTAGATTCTAAACCCTAAACATTTTTTCTGTTTTGTTGGATGAATGCAATAGAACTAATATTTGTTAGTGGTTTGGGACAAAAAAATGGCCTTGGTATTTTCGGGGTTAAAAAAGAATTTAACACCTAAAATCTCAATGTCTTTCTTTCCTCTTTCAAAAAACATTCAAAATTGCCAATTCTATTGTAAAGAGCTAAAATTTTTATTTTTTATTTTTTCCATATTGAATCATAGGATCTTACACTAGTCTAGGATGAGGATGTGTGGAAGAAATTTCAAGAACTTTGGTGGCATAGATTCAAGATATTTGTGTTTAAAGTGAAGAATATATTTGTTTTTACTCCTTCCATGATTAGATTAGAAGACTTTGACTCTTCTTAACTTCAAATTTTTGCACTTCAGAATTTGAATTTCTAATATTTTATGTTAAAGGATTGTTACGAGGATCCGGAAAAAAAATATCAAAAAATAAATTTATTTTTCATTCTTTAAAAATTTGTTAAGTAGAAGTTTGTCTAAGATAGAATAAAAAATGAAATCATTATTAGCTCTAAGACAAGATTGAAAATTTGAAATGCAATAGTCCCATCTATGAGATTGTTTTAACAAATGAATTGAACCTTGTTCAATTTTTTTCTTGATAATTGTGGAAATTGATTTTAAAAATGAATCCTATATGTTATTTTTTCTAGAAGATGCTTTGATTGCCTACAAAACAAGAGGCTCTTTAAAATTCACAAGATTAATCTAAATGAAATGAATCAAAAGACTTTCCTTATAGACAAAAGTATAATCTATGAGAAACAAAGTGTTTAAAAAATTGTTTCAAGGTTTTGTGGATCTTTTGGGGTTGCTTAACAAACTACTATTTTTGCTTAGGTTGGTATATCTTTTGCTCATTTACACCAATTTAGGAGTTACTGAATGTAAATGGGATATTTTTTGTTAAACCTTAAATGTATAAGGATTTTTGAAAAACCTAGATGGTTATTTAATATATTACATCCTTGAATTTCTTTAAGCTTTCATCAAGAGAGAAAATGTTACATACAATTTTTGAAAATTATCTATATTCATAATTAAATGTGATAGGTCTTTGAAGACATTTCAAAGCAATTTGATTTTGAAAATTCACCAAAAAATAAATTATTTTGAATACTTCAATTTTAGAATGACAAGCTAAAACTATGAAGTGATCAATGTTTTATAATATGAACGCAAAATTCATTATTATCATCCCAAGCTACAAGATGCAACAAAAATCGTCAACATGAGGCAAAAGAGAAGTAGTGAGGGTTGAGTCGTACAAAGAGACATAAATGGTGGTTTTCAACTTAAAAGGTCATGAAGATAATCAATTTCAACATATTTAGAATGGATAAAAGGATTAGAGTTATTGCAATACTAAGGCTTCAAGTTCTTCATACTACTATCAATGACATTCAATTGTTTGAAATTATAAAATCTTGAAATTTATACATTTGTGGATTTCAAAAAATTAAAGTAGCACAGGATAAATTTATTAAACTTTAAAAATTTGATTTGTAAATTTAATAATACAAAATTGTAGCTTGTTGATTTATAAACATAAAAATGATATATTTTTTAATATCTAACATTTTAATTTAAAGTTTAAAAAGATCTATTTTATATTTTATATATGACTAGGCTGCTCATAATATTCGAAGTCATCCCAAACATGATAACATCACACAAAATAGCATATCTTACATAGATTGGAGGATTAGGTAAGTGTTGTTACTATATCATGGCTCCTTTGCACAATTATGATAAATTTATAATTTTAAAATATTAAAATATTTCAGATTCACAATCTATAAATCCATAAATTTGTGAATTTATAATTTTCTAAAATTTATAATTTGTCAAATTTTTATTGATAAATCAGTAAATTTGAAAACTTGTATGTTGTGTATTAAACTTTTAAACTTTAAACTATTACATTTGAAATTAATAAATTTATTGAATTTCAATTTTTTATTTTTAAAAATTTTACTAATTTAAAAATCAATTGGAATGAAATAGTATTTACTACTAAAGTTTTATTGATTACCAAACTACTAGTAATACAAATATTTTTTTAGAGCAAAGCTCAGACTCCCGACTAGCTATGTGCATAAAAAGTTGTTAAATTCCTCTGAGTTATGATTTATTAGCAAATGAAAGAACTCACACCATTGATTTATTTTTTAATTTTTTAACAAAGTGTTGTACAAATCTGTAAGAATCAACAAGTAAGCCCTAAATGCCCAAGGCCTTCTCTAAACTTTGCAAAGTTTGCTCTAAACTAAAAAAGAGGTTTTGTTAATTTTTATCATTAATTTTTTTTGTAACTATACAAATTCAAACTAGGCATGTCAATGACCATATAGGAAAAATAACCACAACAATATTACATGTCTACATCAAGATTATAAAGTTTGATCATGAGGTTGCTAAAATTGTAAAAGTGATTTGAAGTTATTCAATTCTCTTTACAAATGTAAAATGTAAAATTAAGGTTATGAAAAAAGTATGAGGCTAAGGACATAATATAATATACAAACCCCTATTTGATTTAAGACTTCTCAAAATCTACTCTACAACTTTTTAAAATGAATTTATAGTGCAATGTCCCCTATGATACATTATATTTGAAGCTCATCTCCGGGAGCCTTAAATACTAGAAAATCAAGATTTGCAATGGACACCCTTGCACAAAATCTTAAATAGAAGAATTAGAAATAAGTTTTATATTTCAGATTAAAGGGCATTTCAACTAAAAAAAACCCAGATATTCAAAATAGTACATTGTTAAATTTTAATTTAACATAAAAATTGGTGCAATACCAAATAGGCAGATATATAGTGCCTTAGGCATTTAGGGGTTAACCCTTAAAAATCCCAAGTGTTGTTTTTTGGAATTATAGATCTTTTGGGTAGGCCATATTTTTCAAGTTGATGGATGATTTGAAAGTTTTATTACTTGTAATTAAAACATTTTGGCAAGTGGTTTATTTTTTCTAGAAGTAGTTCAATAAGTGCAATCTACTTTCTAAAGGTTAGATTTGATATTATTATTTACCCTAAAGAATACTTCAAGAAAATTTCAGTATTACTCTAAATATGTGAAACTTTGACTGAGTTGACTTTCATTCTTAAAGTAGCATTGAAAACATGAATTCCTAGATTTATTTTTAAATTTGAAAAAATTAGAATGAAAACATCACATTCCAAAACCTTTCCAAGAAAATCATTCAAAACCACTAAGTTTTTTTCGAATCAAATTTAGAAAGAGTTTAAGAATTATGTTCAGAAAATTATATTCAAATATTGGCGATGGCTATGGTAGATTTAACCATACTAACATAATCTAAATATCAAAATCTAAAATTTTATTTGTAAATGAATGCTAAAGTATTTCTCTATGTTGTATTTTATTGTGAATCTTTACAAATTCTCAAAATGGAGAGACCTTAGGGCCTCTTCACACTAAGGCCATCCAAGTCGAGAGGCCGTGGGATTGAGTGGCCAAACTTTGGTGAGAGTCCAAGGAAATGAGCAATAAATAGGCCAAAAAAACTAGGAATTGGAGCCTTCGGCCGGCCATAGTGTGAAGCCTCCAAAGGCCAAAGTCCAAAGTCCAAGCCCAAAGTCCAAACCTATTCCATTTTTTCGACTTCTAATCCATCCAATTTCTGAAATTTTCAATAAATTGTCACTCATGTGACAATTTTTTCAAGCAAAAGGTTAAAAAACATGAGAAAGGAGTCAAAAATGGCCTTGGAAAAATAATTACAGCACATGCTCTCATCATTAAACAAGGAATATGAAGTATATAAATGGAATAAAAAGGTGGCATTAGACAAATAAACAAATAAACAAGGGAGGGCATCCTACCTATTTCTACAAAAACAATCCAATCTAATGGTTGAGATTTTGTTAGATTTTGAAAAAAACTTGACGGACTCTCGATTAGAGTTTGGGTCAGCCAGAAATGGAGACCCAAACTCTAATCGAGAGTCCGTCGCCATGTAGGCATTTGGTTGCCATATAGGCAGACAAGTGGGCGACGGACTTTGGATTGTGCCTCCTTGTATGAAGGCTCGAGAGGCCAAACTCTTGGGTTTCTGCAATCTCATTGGCTGAAATCGACAGACTCTCGACCTTGTGCCATAGTGTGAAGTGGCCCTTAACCCCTCACCGCCCAAGGCCTGAACAGGTCTAAAAACAACATTTCTTTTGAAGTGTTACAGATATAATTTTCACTAAGTTATAGAGATCTCAACCATACAATCTTGTAGTGCACTTGTTGTAGATTACATGCACCAAATTTGGTATCATTTGACTGCATAGATTGAAAGATTATAATGTTTTAGTGTTGAAAAAGGGTGCTGAAATTTTCCTTAATATACATTTGGAGGCGAAATTCAGTTTCTAAATCTACTCAAATGAAGAAACCTTAAACTACAAAGTGATTCAAAACCAACATAAAAACACATTGATGAAAAAAAATATCATTCAATTGACTCATTGTGTCTGCAAAATGACTTTGAAATGTCAAAAACTAGCAAGAAAAATTGCAAAAAATAAATCAAAAACTGAACCTCCTTCTACTAAAATGCTTCTCAATCACTCATAACTTCTTGGATTGATATGAAATTTTAGTCACACAAACTAGACTAGTATGCGCAACTTTTCCAAAAACAATTATTGGATTCGAACATTGTATGAAGAAGAAACAAGCCGCCGAAGTTCACTGTAATCCAAAAATGTCAGGATTTTGAACTTCGAATTGCTCCCAGACATTCAAAACAACCTGGATTGATATGAAAATTCTACCACAATAACTAGACTTCAACAGGAACATAACCCAACAAATTCTATTGAAAATGAACTTTGGATGAAGGAGATACAAGCCCCCCAAGTTGCAGCCACCAAATGCAGTTTGCTGAATTCAAATTGAACTTGTGAACTTTGATTGGTTTCCAAAAATTCAGAAAATCTTGGATTGATCTGAAAATTTTACCACTCAAACTAGAAGAGAGAGCGCAAATTCTCCAACAAGTTTTATTGAATTCGGACATCGGATGCAAAAGTTACAGCACTCTCAATTTGACCTAAGGACACTTTTGGTCCCCTTGGGCGGTGAGGGGTTAAGTCTTATACGAGTTACTATTGGGTAACTTCTTTTTGCATTCAACAATTTCTATCACCAATTTCTTAGAAGCTTCCAACGAGATTAAAATCACTTCTATTAAAATGAAAGCTATGGAGTTAGAACTTTAGAAGTAGAGCATATAGTAGTAAGTAGTTCACTTGTTCAAGTACTTTTTTCTCCTAAGATCCTATTATAAAAACCCTCACTAATTAAAAGATCATAATGCGTATGCTTCTAAAATTAACATAATCTACATAGTCATTTTCAAAGGTGAAGTATTATCTTTCAAAGATTTTAGTGAAAAAATGAATCCCTCGAGTTGTATATTTTGGACAACATGTTGGAAAATGAGTAGATATTAAATGGAAAAATTACAAACTATGGTGTTTTATTTTTTTATTTAAAAATTATATAGCATTAAAGATAGTATATGATAAAAAATAATCTAAAAGCTGAATAACTTTGACATAAAATTGAGGAATGTATAGCCATACATCTAGAATCCTCTAATAAAAAAATAATAATAATAAAAAATTAAATAAAAATTAAATAAAAAATAAAAAAAAAATATATATATATATATATATATCATATTTTTTATTTCAATTGATTTTTTAAAAATTGAGCTAAAAAATGTACTTCACTTGCTATTCCTGCAATCTTTGCTTGGAAAATAGAACTTTATGACATTCATCTTAATTGTTGAAGTAGAATAATTCCATGCTTTTGTGTAAACTTCAATCTATTGGTATCCAATCTAATGCAAATATTAATTTCTAATAGAAAAATATTCTTAACTACCTACTTTGAGATGAAATTAAAATTTTAAAAACTATGGAAATACTCATTGGAAGGACACAAAACTAAGCCTCACATATAGAGTGTGATGATGAAGAGCTACCTTAAAAATTTTATGCAAAAATTCAAAAGCCCAAAGCAAATTCTTTAAAACACTAGGAATTAATTGCAATAATTACATGAAAGAGGTGGTGATTTAAAATAATGACATTAAATCTAGATGACTTGGAAATACTCAAAACCTCTTTGAAAAACATAGTCCAACTATTTATTATTGTGCATTTTCAATTAATTGTAAAATTGGCATATGAAGAAATTCCATGTAAATTTAAGGATCCTTTTCATTTGTAGTCAAAGTAATGAAAAATCTTCTTATAACTGTATCCATAGATATGTACCAACTTGGTTCAATTGTGTTTGTATCTCTTGTAATGGACTATAATTTCATTCTTTTAATGTAGATATATAACTCAAAGGTAATAAGAAATACAATCAACCAATTAGTAGGAAGAATAGATAAACCTTGAAAGTTTGTTAGATATTTGCATGATAATTTTCAAAGATGTTGGAGGTGAATTCCCAATTTGCCTAACTTCATATTATGAATCTAATCAAAGAAATATAACTAACACCTTCAAACAATTATAACCAAAACAATATCTACGTACATAGAACTAATGCATATGGATGTTTAACTTTTCTAACCAATTGGCTTTGTATTAATTGTACATAGGGTATTGAGAACCATCAAAGTCCACATATGTTCAAACCTAACTTAGACCCTAATTATAGTAGGTGGGAGTAAAATTTATAAATTATGTTTTATAAGAAAGAGTTGTCTCTTAGCTTGGTATAGTTTTAGGTACTTTACAATAGAATAAATCCATGGTTTTTTTATTTGTGACTATTTTGGGAGGAAAAGTTAACATTAAAAGTATTTACCATTTTTGAATAGATGAGATTGCCAAAAATTAAACCCAAAAATTTGAAATATGTTGATTTCGTCACATTTGGACAACGATTTGCATTCCATCCAGCCACATTCTTCATGTTTTTCAAAGTAAATAAGGCAAGAAAACCATAAACAGTGTGGGTCCATAATCGGTCTCAATGTACCTACTCTTGTGCATAAATGACAAAGAGCAGATACATTGAAAACCGTTGTAGGACCAGCATCGTTTATGGTATTCCTACCTTAGCTTTGTCTCTCCTATCAAGATAGCAAGCTACGGAAGAGTTGACTATCTTGTGGAGAAAATGCAAACATTCACAATATTTAACATTTTTGAATGGATGAAATTGCCAAAAACCATCCCCCAAAATTCAAAGTATATGATGATTTCGCCACATGAGGTCAAACATGCTTAAGATTTGAAGTTAGAAATCTTAACTCCTTAAGGACTAAGGCCTTTCCTCCATCAAAATACACTCAAAACTACCACTTCTATTGCAAAGAGCAAAAAACTTTATTTATTTATTAAATTTTTTTTGCATATCTAACCATAGGATCTTATACTAGACTAGTATAAGAGTGTATGGAAGAAATTTCAGAAACTTTGATTGCATAGATTGCAAGATATTTACATCCAAATTAAAGAAAATATTTTTTTTGCAACTTGTTTGACTAAATTTTTTGGCTTTGAGTCTTCTTACCTTAAATTTTTTGTATTATTTATCTTGATTTTATAAGTTTTTATGTTGAATACTTGAGTTGAGAATCTAAGAAAAAAATTCAAGAAAAAAATACTTCATTTTTACTCATTAAAAAATTGTTAAGTAGAAGTAGGTTCAAGATTGAAAAATCATTAAGAGCTCTAAGATGAAATTGAAATACAATAATCACAATTGTGAGATTGTTCTAGCAAGCAAACATAACCCTCTCTAACAAAAAAAAATTGAAAAATTATAAAAATTGCATTAAAAAATGAATCCTATAAGTTATTTTTTCAAGATGCTTAGATTGCTTGAAAATCTAAGATTGTCTGTAACTTTCTCATCACGAGTCCAAATAGAATGAATTGAATGAAGAGGAAAAAAAATTGAAAAAAATTATTTTGACTTTTTTTGATTTTTTTGTGCTTCATGCCATCCTCCATTTTTGGCTTATTGTTCCATAACTTTTTCTCCAAGGCACTGATTGAAATAAAAATTACATATCCACCAAGGTCTCACAAAATTGCACACCCTCAAAAAAATTCACTAAAAAATTGACGTCATAGAAACCTACCCACACCCAAATTGTCCCCTGAGGAGATAAATGGTCCTTTATGGGTTAAAATGATTTTCCTTCCAATCCATCCTCATTCTTCATATATATATATTTTGAAAATCATTAACTACCTTTCATCTCTTCAATCAAGATTAGACGTTCGAAAATAAAAAATGAAATCTCTCCCAAAATCTTCCTCCTTGTGTCAAAGAAAGCATCCACATCCACATCCATGTCCATCCAAGTGAAGGGTAGTACATCCCCACCACTCCAAGTTGCGATTGGGGATCTAATCAAGGTGACTAATTAAATGAGATTGTCACCAAAGACCAAGTACTTCCAAATCTAAGGGGCACATCAGAAGTGTGCCACGTGTCCACCAGCCATTGCCCCAAATAAACTTTGTGAATAAATCAGAGTATATTTATATATATTTATATATAAAACTAAACTTACAGGAATAGTACACAACTGAAGGTGCTCATGTGGGAACTTACTGAAGAGGGAGACAGGGAAGTGGAATTGCCAGAGAGAGTACTTGTCATGAGTAAAATAAAGAGAAATCAACTGCCTGAAGCCCACGGCAAGTGAGGGGCAAGGCACTCCTCAGACAGACAAACAAACAAACAAACAAACATAATTATTGTCTAACGTACACCCAATTGTTTGGGAAGTTTTTGGAGCTGCCCCGGTAATTTGCCTCCTCTTTGGAGAAGGAGACATTGGGTGTTTTTTAGTTCCATGGGCACGGGTTGCATCTTTTCCTTATATCAAACGGTCTTCCAGTTCGTTTCCTCCAGTATCAAATTCTCACTGGTCACTTTCCTTTATGCAACTTCAGATTATGCGAAGGCTGCAATCCTCCTCTTTCAAAGATATGCTGGGGTTTGACCTATTGGTTCCAAAATTGAATCATTTTTGGCAAAGTACCTTGCTGATAGGTCTCGTGCATCCATTTAGGGTTAACTATAGAAAGATGTGATTTCTATCACCAAGGTTAGTAGTAATTTTTTTATTATTAGATTTTGGGATGGATTCTAGGATGGATAAATGATTGAAATTGATTCACAAGACTATCTTACATTCTTTTCATCCACTTTACCAAGTACTATATTGATCAAGATTTACTATTTATAAAACTTAACCCTAAAATACATTTCAATAGACCATTTCCCACACTTTTCATCCATATTTACGAGTGTCATCCAGAGATTCATGATTTATTATTTACGAAACGATGGAAATCCCACATACGATTCAATAACCCATTTTCCGCGCTTTTCATCCATTTTGCCGCGTGTCATACCGGCCCCTCCAAATGCCCTCTCTCCCCCCTCAGAGTAGCGAGTCGCGTCGGTGACAAAACCTCCGTTCATCCGTCCGTTCCCCCCCAAAGCGGCCCAGCTGAAGCGAAAGTGCGAAGCCCAAGTTGCCCAACTGCAAGGCGGGCAACGCTGTCCGCCAGTTCGTCGTTTCTCTATTCTTGGCAACGCCGCCTCCCAATCCGATCCCGCCCGTCTCTCCCAAATCGATGCACATTTCATGCCTGCCAGTCTGCGACATTCACTCCTTGCTTGCAGTGCGTGCTTGCTTGGATTTCCCCTCATCATTCCGTTCCATCCCATTCTCGATTTTTATCATATCTTATATGTACCCACTTTCACACCTTGCCTCCCGCCGTCCAACATTCCTCTCTCCACGCCGTTCCCTGCATCAAGTCCTCGTGATCATTCTATTCTTTCCGGAATCAATCGATCAATCAATGGGTTCCCTGGCTTCGATGCTCCTCACACCGACCTGAAAAACCAACCACCCAACTCCCACATGTACGTGTAGGATACATATTCGCGAACATTCGGGATCCCGAGGGAGGTTGTTACGTACCCATGAAGGTTGCAGTGGCGCGGTCGTCGATGGGGAAGCAGCAATTGCACGAGATGGAGTCCGAGATGGAGCCATGCAGGAAGCTGCTTCGTTCTGACGACGACGACGTCGACGGAAACAAACAATTACAAGACCCAATTGCCCTTCCATTGAAGCGGTTCAACAGGATTTGCGTCTTCTGTGGGAGCAGTCGCGGCAAGAAAGGCATCTTCAGCGACGTCGCCTTCAGTCTGGGCCAAGAATTGGTCAGTATGTGCATTTTCATTCCACAAGCCGAAGCTCACTCCGTCATAAGAAATTGTAATAGAAGGTTGGGATGGAATCAATGCGGGCCGGGAGCTTCTACTTATTCACGAACGTTACTTGTGTTGCGGGTTTGTTTTCTTGCAATTGCGTGTACACGCTCCTAAATGGGCGCGCGCGGCTTACAGACTGCAGTGGAATGAATGAAATCAGTAATTGATTGCTACATATCGATCATGACTCATGAGTCGTGGACTGTGAGGCTGGTTTGTTCATGAATCGTCCCAGTTGTGGAACGCGAATCTTCTAAAGGAAAGAACTCGTGATTGTCTGAAAGACTGAAACTCGGATAACTAACCCTGATAGGTTTGGAAAGTCCAATTTTGGACGTGGCATGGTGTTCTTTGGTGTGTTTGACATAACAGAAGGTACTGTACATGAATTGAGGTAGGCGGTAGTAGCAGAAGTTTGTACAGTATTCATGCTGAGCCTTTAATGGTCACCCATGAGAGGTGTGATACATTGTCAGTGTAGGTTTTCTGACAGTGTACCCTCGCGGTGGCTTATTGATCAAGTACCCCCGACATCTGGATTTAAAGCTCGCACTGACTCTTTAATGTTTGGGGAGACGTACACAAGGCTGGCGAGTACCGTATTTGAAGTCTCTACGTGTCATTCGTGTCGGAGGAGTCTTAATAGGTCATACGTGCCGATGAGTTTCTTTTGTCAGGAGTTGGAATATTTCTTGCTTGAATGAAAGTTAGGTTGAAAACTTGAGATCATGACTGAACAGACAGGTTTGGAGTGATTTGGATTCCTGGCTTGTGAGCTTGAATTGGGTTTTGGGGATGCAGGTGAGCAGGGGAATTGATTTGGTGTACGGTGGAGGCGGAAATGGTCTCATGGGCCAAGTAGCGCAAACGGTTCACGATGGAGGCGGGCATGTTATAGGGTATTTTTATGCTCCAATGAATTCCTTTAATTTCCCACACTTTTTAACTTACATATTTTGTTACGCTGTTTCAGGTTTGGAGAGAATCTCAATTAAATTGGGAATTATCCTATTGCTAGAAACGGGTTTTGCCTTTGATAATTTGGAGGAATTTGTTGTATTCCATTTTCCTCTGATTTTGCAACTTTCAGGCCTTTCTTAGATCAATCGGTGATAGAAACTGGTGGGAGTTCCAAGGATTGGGAATGCTCTGTTTGAGAATTTGACAGGAATGGTGTCTGAATTGGTGAATGTCCTTGGGTGGTTGGCAGTGTAATACCCACAGCGTTGATCGGTCAAGAGGTCAGTTAATTTTCTTCTGAACTCTTTTTGGAAAACCTGGACACAGCACTCGTGGGAATGCATTCATTAAAGAGAACAGTTTGGGGACTGCCAAACATGAGCAGCGCTACTGCTACTACCTTCGATTTTAAGATTTTAGTTCTGAGGAACTGCCTAATTGAAACATTGCTAAAGTTGTTGAAAGCACTGCCTACTGTTTGATGAACATTGTTCTTCTCGCTTTTCCCGCTTATAAGAGGCAGAAATGACTGCCAAGATCTCGGGGTAGCATTCTGGTCTACAAACAATGGGAATACAGTGGAAATACAATTGCTGCTTGATCATTCTTTTTGGTGAACTATATATGCTAGAATCACTTCATTGAATTATGCTTCAATCTCTACAATACACAATCTTCCGTTATGACTAATGGAACGAAATTGAAGTAAGTAATACATATACTTGTACAAAGATGTAAGCAAATATATTGGTAAAATTCAAAAAGAATAAACGCTTAAAGTGTCTCCATTTTGCAGATTTCCGGCCAAACAATCGGGAAGTTGGTGGCTGTGAGTGACATGCATCAACGGAAAGCCGAAATGGCTCGTGAAGCTGATGCCTTTATTGCTCTCCCAGGTGCACACCTCCCCTCTCGTTTTCAATCTCCAATTTATCAAGCGTAGAATTTGTTAGGAGAATTTTAAGTCACCACTGCTCTATAATGTTATGCACACATTCATTTCTCAGAAAGGAATCTCAAGCACTTCAAAGTCCATATTCTGGATGACAAACAGAGTGCTTACGGGTGATGTTCTGACCAACAATAACTTCTCAATAATCCATCCAAAGTAATGCGTGAATCTATTTAAAAACTTCGTTTATAACCAGTTTGATGAAACTGAGGTATAAACATCAAATGAATCTTCTTTTGTAACCAATATGATCAAATTGAGGTACATAATGTATAGTACAAGATACAAGCAAAATATGGATTGCAAACGTCCAAAATCCTTATTCTCATTCGGATGTTGAAGGTTTAAAATAAAACCAAGTCTTACAACTGCAGGCGGTTATGGAACACTAGAGGAGCTACTAGAAGTTATCACATGGTCCCAACTTGGCATTCATGAGAAGCCAGTAAGTTTTTTTCTGCCTTTGGTCTTTTTCTAATTTCCATCCTTACTCTCAGACGTCCTGAATGAGCGACAAGGTCTCAAATCTGCGCAATTATAACAATGAATTCACATACCAGTATTCGTGTTGAGAATTTGTACTAGACTGACAGTGGATGTTTTATGTTTAGGTGGGCTTGCTCAACGTAGATGGTTACTACAACCCGCTTTTGGCTCTTTTTGACAAAGCTCTCGAGGAAGGATTTCTGAAGTTTCCAGCTCGGAGCATTGTGGTTTCCGCAGGAACTCCAAGTGAACTTCTTGATAAGTTGGAGGTATGCATCTGGCTTACACCTAATGGTTATGACACGATTAATTTGTCAAGTTTGTTGATTAATTGGCACAAATCTGAAGCCAGATATTGTGACACATGTATCTGCACAAAGCTCTTTAAACTGGGACAGTTATAGATTCACATTTCAGGCCGCATATCCTGAAACCTGTACAAAGTAGGGGAATACCCCACCAATTTACAGAAATTTCTGTTATTAGTGCTCATCAGTTTCTTCGCACTTTGCCTTAGAGATTGTCTCTCTCTCTCTCTTTGATCACAAGTCTTGTTACAGTTTCATTAATATTGATATGCAGGCATACACACCAATCCAAGATCCCAGGGTCCCAAAGCTTCACTGGGAAGATGCTGAGCGCCTTGTGTATGGGCCTGCTGTTTCGAATACAGCACAATGACAATCATTCGGTGCATTTTTTTGCTTATTAATTTCTTATACAGGATGATTTTTTTCTTCAACCTTCCAAAGAGGTGAGCAGTGGCGCTGTGTGTGTCTCATCAACATGTTATACTGCTGAAGAAGAAGCAGCAGCAAACATTGAGGAAAATATGAATTGCGAATCTCCCGAAATGAAACCTTTCAGAAGGGGCATACATTGCATTTATAAGCAGACTTTAATTAATGGATGTAGTAATCCAGGAAGCTACAGATTTTAGTAAGCTCCATAGACAGAGAATCTTGACTGTAGATAACAATGCTCAAGAACATTGATTTTGTAACAAAAACTGCAGCTTGGGTTATTTGGAAAGTGTCTGCCAATTCGGCATCTGATGAATGTGCCTCGGTCTCATCTTAGTACTCAATTTTGCTTTCATAAATCTTCGGTATTTGTGACCGTCATATGTGATTGATAGCCTGATTGACTGTTGGATTCCAAGTCATGTAGTTTTTTTCTTTGGGATGGACTTTTGTGCCGCAAGCTCATGACCAGTTCATGAGTCGTGATTTTTTTTTACTTGCTTACAAGACATTCAGCAGCCGCGTTCAGAGTGTGTTCTGCTACATGTTTTCATTTACAACCAGAACATATGCAGATGTTTTGCTGTAATCAACATCAATTTCCTGAAACTGGCAGATTTCATGACTTTGGCACATTAAATTTAGGGCAACTTAAATTTAGCCATGTTTTGTGATCACTTCAAAGAGGCTACTGTGATACTCATTCAAGGGTTAGTAACAAAGAGGATATTATTTGCATTACTTTTCAGAATTTCAACATGCAAATAACTTAGGAGTGATTTTTGGGAGATGTGGAGAGGGTTTTGGATTCGGAGCCAAATATGTTGGGATCTAATTTTTTTTAATGTAAATATGAATTTCTTATCCAATTTCAAAGTGGGATGTTGCACATCAATGTATATGATGATGATAGACAACCCCATCTTCATTAAAGGTAAATAGAAAGGTTGATTGTCATACACAATCAGCCATGCCCTTGCACACAAGTTCAACTAGGTGTATGATTGAGGGACAATTTACACTAGGGCCAAACCAAGGACCAGAAGCCTACTCCATGGTACCCCACTTTGTTAGATTTAAGTCATGTAACAATCCAAAGGAAAAACTCAAGACAAAATATACTAGTGGCACTTTGCATGATCAAAAGTGGCATAGGCCTTGGTTGCAAAGTGTAAACCCAACATGGACCATGCCTATCTCTCCACCAATCCTTGCTTTGATAATTCAAGAGACCTTCGATCAAGCCCTAGTGTAAACCATCCTTTAATAGACGAGTTGTTTGCACATAAGTTCCACCAAGTTCATGAATAGATGAATTGTTGATAATAAGAATCAATGTAGACTGAAGATGGGATCAAGTCCTTCCTATTCTATAATACAAACATTGCCAGAAAAACTAGATGAGGATGTTGACAACATGGTCAATGTAGGAAGTAGGATCAGGTCCTTAATGGTTTTAATATCTTCCTCTTCAATTAACTTTTAAGTTACAAGAAACTTAAAATGTACTGTCACAATTTCATCTATCACAATTTTTCTCTATTTTCATCCAAACAATTTTCTATTCATCTATTCTTGATAAACCCTAATGCACATTAGAATTAGATGATGCAATGCGGTTGTTGTTGCAAAAGTTGCAACATTTATTCTGTAGTAGTTTGGAGCATAGCATTATACAGTCCATCCATCTGACACCCTTGAAAGTTGGGTACTTGGGTCAATTGAAAAGATCGTGTTCTGATTTTCTACACTAAGTTAAGTTATCCTGTTTTCCCCATTTCCCCCACAAATCCAGGGGGTCTCCCATTCTAAGTTTGACATTTGAACTCCATACTGCACATTTAAATCATTACAAGCAATAATATGAAAGAAGTTGTTGCATTAAGAAAGGATTTTCCGTAACATCACAAACGGCAAATGTAGCAGTGTCCTTCAGTTTCATGTTGAGAAAGCTATTTTATATGCAAAAGATAAATAATTAGCGAAGAAGGCCATTTACAAATGACATCAAAAGCTTCTTCATTACATATTCTTCTGTCCCAAGTTCATTGACGAAGAAACACGATGCCATCACTGTATCTTTCCCCAATTTTTACCTGTAACTTGTTCAATTTTGAGCATCGCACAACTGCAAAACTTATTTGAAGCTGGCTTCATATCACAAACTGGGGTAGCCTTCTGCCTTGCTGATCAATGTCATGAACGTTATGTTTTCAAATACCCACAAAACAACACAAAAAATTTTGCTGCCAAACTGCTACTTTCGTTTTGCATCTGTAACCCTAAAATAAAATTGAGCCTGGTGTTGGTTGATGAATGCTTGTTGAATTAATTCTCCACGGTTCTTCGCCCGGAAATCCTCGCAGTCAAAGATTTGTGAACGACCTTCAACTTCCAAATGATAATGGGTGTGTGTACAATCCTCCTATCAAGCGGATGGATTGGTTTAAGCGTAATCCAGACGTTGCCGAAGCAGGAGGAGGATGATGACGATGATGATGATTCTCATGACTTGGGGGAACAAATTTGTCGCGAAAAGTCGTGCCTCTTTAGTCACCAAATCCCCCCAAAAAATTCCTCCGCCTCGTGCCCTTCTCTTTGTTCCAACCAATGAATTCGTGATGCACCGGGAAGAAGAAGAAGAAAGCGCCAGGGCCATAGAACCTCGCGATTTAGGGTTGATGCAAAACAGATTTGAAGCTTGCTCTCTGGCTTGTGATGCACACACAAAAAATGTGTCGAAGAAATACAAACAGCATTCATACTCCATTTTTTTCATGGTGGATATATATGCGATTTGTGACTGAGTCAGATCGACAACCTCGTTGTGGGTTTATAAGGGTTTGATTATTCGTGCAATATGGAAAAGCCCGCCTCTCTTGCAGGAGCTCGATGTAACCGAGATGACATCAATCGGATGGTGAAATAGGCTCAGACACAAGCATGCTTGAAGCTTGAAAGTCAGACACAGTGGAAGAGAAATTGAAGAGAATTGCAGAGCGAAATTATGGCGTGGAGGCTTCTCTTTGAACAGGTACTTACACTCAACCGTCTGGAATTGCGCATTGCCTCAGATACTACTGAGTTAGCAACTTCAAATTGCAATGAATTGTCGCACTCATGTGGAGGAAGAATGCTCACTTGTTGCGCTTCTCACACTCGAGGTGTTCATTGCGAATGTCAGATGAAATAATTGGATGATATTTCTCCAAGATGATATTTCTCCAAGATGATCATCAAGAAACTAACCCCCCATTGCATCAGTATTGTTGCAATGGTTGAGCAGTCTGATATTGAAATTGGACTGTTGCAGTACTTCAATAGAATTGCAATAGTATTGGATTTGTACATTTTCAATATACCTACTAAAAAAGTACTGAAATGTATTATTGCAATACTATTTGTAGTATTGCAATAGTCCAATTTCAATATTGGATTGTTCAACTACTGCAACAGTACTACAACCATATTGATGCAATGGGGTTTTTTTTCCTGATGAGTGATATCGTGATGGATTTTGTGATAGGAGTCGTGACAAGGTTGTGACTTAATGTAATGGATATCCAACAAGTTGAACAACTCTGTCATATTGTGTATGCATATGTTGTAATAGATATCCAACAAGTCGAACAAATTTGTCATGTTGTGTATGCATATAATTAGAATTTTTTGCAAGTCAAGGTGTAAATGAATGTAATGAGAGATGATTTGTCTTTGAGTGAATGCAAGTAGAGAGGGTTGAGTGTAATAGAAGAAAATCTCACAATTGAATCTCTATTTAGGAATGTTTGCTCTATTTTAAGGTAGAATGAGCTACTTTTAAGCAAGTTTTTTTACATCCATGATTGTGTGGAAGTGAGGTTTACTTCTCGATCACTTAAGAAATCTACAATTGAGTGTAGTTGAAGTCTAAGAATGAATATTTTATGCAAAAATTGTAAGGGTTCTATGTTTAATTAATTAATTTCTAAACATGGCCCCTAGTTTCAACATTCTAATGTTGAAGATTTTGCACTCTATACAAGTATGCATATATTTATGATTTGTTTTTATCAAGGCACAACTCTTGATAGATGCTTGGTTTTAGCTCATCTTACATTCTAGACTTGTTTGTTAGAAAATGAAATTAAACTAGTCATGAATCACTAAGCTATAAAATTGTGGTATTTGTGGTGACGATTATAGGGAAGCCATGTTGCTTGACAAATGGCCTCAATGCACAAACTAGGAGGGGTTGGAGGTCTTGGACAATATTTCAAAGCATCACTAGTTCAACAAATAGGCTTGCGAGCATGGCAACCTAGCTTTGAAGGTACATTGAATATTGTAATTCAATTTTTGTATCCTTTACCAACCTCTCATAAGATAGAACTCCTAACCAACATTCTTGTTCTTAGTAATTGTATTTTAAATATGAGTATATTTTTAGTTTAAAAAATTAGATTTCTGTTACAGTTCCTATAGAATCCCAAATTGTTGGTGTATGAGTTATTTAGATCAACCTTGAATGTTTTGTGAATATTTTAAATTATTCTAAGTTAAGTTCTTTCATTGCCATTTGAATTTGATTATCTATTGTGTACTTTTATAATGACTAGATTCTTTATATTCATTTATTGTTTTGGTTTTAATTTATTAAAAAAAAAGTAGTCTAATGGATTCAAAAGACATTTATATTAGTAAAAAATTCCTTCTTAATTGAAGTATAAGTATCTCTGTAGATTTTTTGTATACATTGTACAATATTTCACATATGTTCATACATTGTTTTGCTCAAGGTAGTCAAAGAAGACAAATGTCATCCTACTCCAACTACATGCGTAGATTGGAACAATTGGATCGGGAAGTAGCAAATAAGTTTGATTTAGATGAAAAACAAGCTGCAATTCTTAAAGAATTGAATAAAGTAAATCCTGAAGGTGTTGTACGTTGGTTTGAGAGTCGGCCTATGGGGACACAAAGTTCAATTGCTCTTACAGAATATGTCAAGGCTTTGGTGAAAGTTGATCGATTGGATGAAAGTGCCTTGTTAAAGACATTGCACCCAGGTTTACACATTATTTTTTCTACCTAAAAAATGGCGTCTTTAAATTAAAATAAATATTGAAGAATGAAAAGTTAATTTTTAAATACCATACTCAACACTAAATGAAATAAATATTAGGCAAGTTAAGTGCCAAAGTTGTTGGTAATGTATAGTATTTGAATGCTAAGTAGAAAATTTAATATCAAAATGCCTAGAAATTTATTGATTTTGTTTTTTTTGTAATTTCAATATGAATTTTATTTATTTATTTAGAACATCAAATATATTATAATTTCATTTATAATATTTAGAGACCCTTAACTAGGAAAAAAAATATAAGAAATTCAATGTTATTAGAATTTCTTTTTAATTTCAAATTCAAAAGCATATTCTCACAAAATGAATGTATTTAATTAATTCAAATCACTCATCAATCTGCCAAATTACATTTATATATATATATATATATATAATGTGTGTATGTGCTCTATTTTAACAATTTTGAGGATTGGATACAATACAAAATGATTTTTTTCTTCTAATGAAGCTTATACAAATTTTCATTGTTGTGTCTTCATCAAAAACAAAAAAATGAGTGTAGTTGTATAGCCCACTTTTATTTCAACATTATTTTAGTACATGTAGGGGAAATATAATTGAGGGCATTGATTCTAATGAAAGTAGAGCAAAGTGTTTGATTAAAAATATTTGAATTAGTATTAGAACTAATTAAATCTAGCAACAAAATCTTTCTTATTTTAACTTTGTCCTCATCCTAATTTAATCAATTGCATAAGGTAGAAGATCTTATTGTTGAGCTTTTTGTACTTAATATATTCTATTTCCCATATAATTATTTTGTGTACAAGATTATTTAGAAATTTCTGAAGCAAAAATAAAAAATTTACAAGTATAATTTTTAGGAGCTACAAATTCAACAACAAATGTAGTGGCAAAAGGAGAATCACTTGACAATACAACTTCAACAACAATCCAAGGTCATTCAATACCATCATCTGGGGGAAGTTTTGTAGGAAGCATTGGGATGATGACAAAAGATGGACAATTAGGAACAGCCAGTGCACCAATTCACATGGTCTCGTGTGAAGGGAGCCTCAAAGTACAAGCATGGCGAACTTTACGTACACTTGCTTTAGGATTCCTCCTCCTCTCAGGTGTTGGTGCTTTGATTGAAGATCACGGCATTACCAAAGGTGCAGTTGTATTAAAAAAAATATTGTAGGTGCCTTCATTTCCATTATTTTATGATTTATACTTAAAGATATTTAAGTACAAAAACTCACACATCAAAGTATAATGTGATAGGTTTGGGTCTAAATGAAGAGATTCAACCTAGCTTTGAATCAACAACAAAATTTCTTGATGTCAAAGGTGTTGATGAAGCGAAAACTAAATTAGAGGAAATTGTTCATTATTTAAGGGATCCTAAGGTATTTAATATAATAAACTCTTAGAACACATAGCTTTAGAAGTGTAAAAAACGATTTTTGTATTAGAAAAATTTATATGACAAACACAACAACATTATTACACTTCAATCATTGTCAAACAAATAGGATCTTTATGATAAATGTGGCATACATAAAATCTTTTGCGCCTATATAAAAATCATTGTATACCAATATATTCTTAAAATAATAAATAATAAAATAATAACCTATTTTAAAATATTGATTCAGCGATTCACAAGGTTAGGTGGTAAACTACCAAAAGGTGTACTCTTAATAGGGCCTCCAGGCACTAGTAAAACCATGTTAGCTCGAGCAATTGCAGGAGAGGCTGGAGTTCCTTTCTTCTATTGTAGTGGAAGTGAATTTGAAGAGATGTTTGTTGGTGTTGGAGCTCGTCGAGTTCGTGATCTCTTTTCAGCTGCAAAGAAAAAGTTATATACTTTAGGCTCTTTCTTTACTAAATTTCTTGATAACTAAAATAAAGCCTGTACATATAAGATGTATTATAAAGTGAACAATCATTAATGTTTAAAAACTAAATGAATTGTAGATCACCATGCATCATTTTTATGGATGAGATTGATGCAATTGGAGGTAGTCGGAATCCGAAAGACCAACAATACATGAAAATGGCTCTGCACCAACTACTAGTTGAATTAGATGGATTCAAACAAAATGAAGGCATCATAGTCATTGCGGCTACTAATTTTCCTGAATCTTTAGATAAAGCTTTGGTAAGGCCAGGTCGATTTGATCGCCATGTAGTTGTCCCAAATCCTGATGTTGAAGGCCAAAGACAAATTTTAGAATCTCATATGCTCAAGGTTTGCTAAATGTGTATATATATGAAGAATACACATAGAATTGTATTTGGACATTGAAGTGTTGTAATAATGTGTATACAACTATATAATTTTGTAATCAATGTAATTAAATAATCAAGAAATAATAATCTTAATAATTGAAATGACTGAGATGACTTGTCCAACTACATTAGAAGGTCAAAAAATTTAGAAAGAATTAAGCAACAAAATTTTATTTGAATGGATTTAATTGAATCTTATCATTACTAAGGGTTTTTTAAATAATAGGTTTAAAATGAGTTTAATGTGAAATTCTTGAGTTTATGACCTTTCAAAAATGAATTGTTATGTAGGTACCAAAAGCCGAAGACGTAGAAATATCAATTATAGCCCAAGGAACACCAGGATTTTCAGGAGCAGATTTAGCAAACTTAGTAAATGTTGCAGCATTAAAAGCAGCCATGGAAGGTCAAAAAGATGTTAAGATGTTGGACCTTGAATTTGCAAAAGATAAAATTATGATGGGAAGTGAAAGAAAGTCGGCTATAATTTCTGAAGAATCTAGAAGACTCACAGCATACCATGAAGGTGGTCATGCTCTTGTAGCCCTTCATACAGATGGAGCATTGCCAGTCCATAAAGCTACAATTGTACCTCGAGGAATGGCTCTTGGAATGGTTTCACAACTTCCTGACAAAGATGAAACAAGGTTCTCTTGAAAACAAATGCTCGCTCGCCTTGATGTTTGTATGGGAGGTCGTGTTGCTGAAGAACTTGTATTTGGAGAAGGCGAGGTACACTATTACATCCTAAAATCATAATTGTACAAGATTTAGCATCCACATAAAATGATATTGAAAGTAAATTTATAACACTCAAGAGGATAATAATATTGAATTCAACATTTGACTGACATTTTTGGAACAATTTGCATAGGTCACATCTGGAGCATCTTCTGATATAATATCAGCAACAAAATTGGCACAAGAAATGGTGACAAAATATGGAATGAGTAAAACAATAGGTGTTGTAGCACACAATTATGAAGATGATGGAAAGTCAATGAGCACTGAGACTCGATTGATGATTGAGAGTGAAGTACGAGTATTACTACAAAAAGCATATGAAAATGCAAAAAATATTCTAACCATTCATCAAAAAGAACTTCATGCTTTAGCAACGCATTTAATAGAACATGAAACTTTAACTGGAGCTCAAATTAAGACATTACTCTCACAAGTCAATGAAAAGACATCTTGGTCTACTCGTCCTAGTATTACAACTTCATCTGCTGCTATTGCTATTGCTGCAGTTGGCAAGAAACCTACTCCTCATCCTGCAAGCACTTAATTTTGAAGATGATTTTATTCTTTATAAAATGCACTAAAGTGGATATGCTCTTTTTTCCATTATGTTCTATTTGGAACCATATAAATCTTTTGTGCACAGTGTCTTTTTAAGGGGTCTCTTGATTTATCTAAAACTTTGATTCTAAAAATTGGATTATTTTCTTCATTTTCATTGAATTTACATGATGGAGTAGGGAACTCCTCTTTTATGGATTTGAATGGTTGGGATCTATTTTGAAGCAATTAGTATTGTTTTCAATAAATCTCAAAAAACAACATGTTTTTTTATGATATTGAAAAGAAACATATGTAGACCCACAAATAACTTAAAGGCACAATTTTAATTAAATTTGGTATGAATTGACTTTGTTAATCCTTATATTTGATTATTGATTATATTCTAGATATTGAGTCTATACAATAATTTGTTACCATAAAAGTTCTAAATGTAAGAATTCAAGCTATCAAACAAAGAAATGGTTCATTGATTGCTAAACTAACTTAAAATTTGGATTTGAATTCAATATAATAATTTAAAACACGATATAATACAATATTGGACCTATAATAAAAATTCCATTTAAAAAATATCAAAAGGTAATTTTTGAGACAAAAAGAATTAAAATGAAAATTGAGGTTACAACATTAAAGATATAGAATGTTTAATAAAAAAAATGATTAATTATTATAATAAGATTGAAAAACTATTGGCAAGAATTGGCAAGATTATGTCAAAATATTACTATGATAAATTAGAAAATATCAAAGAATTTGCTTCATAAATTAATTATTCATCTATTTTAAAATAATTTAATGAAAATATTGATAAATTATTTTTAAAATATCGTAAAAACCTTGTAGATAAGGAGTAGTTCTCTTTCCAATCATAGCATCTTCCTCAATTTTGGTTGAAATTGCATAAGTAGTTAGAATGATAATCTCACAGAAAAAATTAAAACAAGATAATAAAATAACTCCATGTTTAGACTAACTTAAGACAATTATGCCTATAATTTAGAAATAGTAAGGATGTTCTATTCCACTTGACAAAAAATTCATCTATATTGTATTTAGAAGAGACCTTTAAAATCATATGGGAAATAAGACATGTATTGTGTTTGTGATCAATACCAATTTCAAAATACAAAGGTAAAAGAAAATTAGTGGTGTATGTTGGTAGAACTTTCATGAGTTCACCCCTAAGTAAACAGATCCAAAGTCAAAATACATCCATGCAAAGTATTAGAATGACAACTATTTAAGTCATTGTTGTGTACCGTATTAGTCTTTATATACAACTACAATATTGGAGCAATGTAGCAGCACTAATTTAGCATTTGGCACATGACTACAACCATTATTTAGGATCAAGCCATTAGAGTTTTGGATAGGTTATTACAATTCTACTACTAGTGTAGTTTTTACACTTGTTAGATGATGTATTTCAATTATTTTCTATTATTAGTGTAATACTATTTTGCAAATATTTTAGATTTGTCAATTGTATAAAAACATTTTTGTTGATTTTGTATGCATCTTTGAACATGCAAATTCACATTGTATTATTGTAGAAACTTACATCTATGTCATGAAAAAAAATTGATAATTGATTGGAGTACGAAGAATAGAGAACCCCAAATGCAAATCATATAGACTATGTTATGCCTATTTTTTTGGTTAGTAATGTATTTGGATTTCTACACAACAATAATGCTATTAAAAATATGTGCAAAAAGATAAACCTACTAAGGTCCTCTGTAAATAAGCAAGAATTCTATCCAACATTTTTATAAACTACATCCATTTATAGTGACAAATAAAACTCAATATGGATTTGGAAATTTTTCATTCAAACTACCATACCATATTACCATTAGTATCAATGGGAAAATTTCAAAAGTCAATGCACAAAATTTGTAGTATGTGACATGTAACACATTTCTACAAAAGTTTCAAGAAAAAATTAGTTGTGATGTAAAAGAAAATTCATTTAAAAAGTTGGCCATGTTAATACTTGGTTTTATTTGTTGTAATTTGGAATTACTTTATATTTTGTCAATTTTTTTAGAACTCCAAAAAAACATTTTGTGCTTTGGCATGTTGTATACATCATTTCCAATTGTTGTACTAAAAAATTAAAGGAAATTGGCATTCATATTCACAATTTGACAAACATGCAAATGGTATTGGTTCTTATAATATTTGAATATTTTTTTGGAGTTAGAGCATGGAATTGCATTAGCCATTGTAGAGAGAGTATAGGTTTTAACATGAACCATTGTTACATCTTGATGTAACAACATTAATATTTGCAAGGGCATCAAGTAAAAAAGATTAATGCATTCAATTTAAATATTAGAGTTACATAATGCGTTTATAGGTTTGAATTCTTTCTACAAAGACTAGAGTTTATAATACACATAATTGACTAAACCAATCCCCAATTTTATTTCATTTTTTAGTTTCAAACTCTACCAAATATTTCATTCATTTAACTTATCAATTTCTCTGGAAATACTAAATTAATAAAAAATTTGACAATTGTACAAGTATCAAATATAGCATGCTATTAAGTATCATATATATTTTTCTTTGCACTTGTACTCTATAGGCATTCTTTTTGTGTAATCATTTACTTTTGGTGTACTATATTACTAGTTTTTTCCATGTAATCATTTACATTGATTATTGCTAGGAATTGTGAAGTGCAACACATCTTCCATGTATGAAAGGACAAAAATAGGCAACAAGCTTAGATTTGATTTACAAAATAATCATTTATTTGTGCATGCTCTAATCATTCTCATGGGGATTTTCATTATTCCAAAAATATATAAAGGATCAAAATAATAAAGCTTCCTTTTATCTTAGTGGTTGCTTATAAGAAAACCAAGTTTCATTTGTTTTCATAACTCAAATTGTGATCAAGTTTTGAAATTGAAAGTGTTTGAAAAGGCCTAAATTGGTTGGATTTTTGGCAATTATAGGTGCTAGGAGTTTCTAAGATTTTTGGCAGTAAGTTATCATTATAATTACAAATTTCTTAAAAATAATTAATTTTTGCTGAAATTAAAAATGTACTATATGATAAAAATGTGCTCCAATCCTTTAGGAAATAAGAAATTTTTGAAAACTAAAAACCTAAACTTTTAGTAAGGTTATATTTTCTTAGACTATAATTTCCATTATTCAAGCAAAAATCTTAAATTCTAAATTTCATTAATACCCTTTAGTTTGGAATTGTTTTAGCCGATTTTTCAAGTGACCTTTGCGATTTCTATACCAACACATATATAGTCTATTTTACAACCGTGGGGTCCATTTGAAGTTGAAACTAAAATAGTGGGATTTTAAAGCCACACAACTAAAACTTGAAGCCCAAGAGAAAATTGAGTGTCTTTTCAATCCATTTGCAAAGACTTGTAGGTCTAAAACAGTTTAGCTTACATTTCATTCATAAAAAATACTAACAAGTTTTTTAGAGAAACTAGTAAAAGGATTGAAAAGATTTTTGAGATAACCACTAGTTAGGTATTACAAAACTAGGGTCAAGAAATTACAAATTCCGTCCAAACTCCGAGTTACGCCCAATTTAGAACAATGTACGAAGAACTTATAGTGTGAGAAAATGTGGCTTTATGAAGAAATCATATATGAAAAATTGATGAGGTACACGTGTCACTATTTCTTTGGTTGAGAAAAAGAGACATGTGCTTGGGACAAACCCCCCACTGTCATATTTGTGTTTCTTTGACATATGTTTGCTTGCAAATGATATGGAATATTTAAAATGTATATTGGAGGGCTATATATATAATTCGTATGCATACATATAAATACTAAATATTTATGTTTATATTCTATATGTATTCCACATGCCATATGTATTTTGTATCTAATAACATATCCATATTCAATATAATATTTTGTATCCTATAGCATCAATAGTGACAATAATTCTTTGATCGGTTAGATCAACGATCCTAGATTTTCTTCATATTTTTTAACATGAAGGATTAGAGGGCTGAAGGCAATGGGTGGGGATATTTGCCTCATTGTCATTGTCATTGTCATTGCGAGTGTAAGATGAGCCAATTCATTATAAATTTTCAATCAATATTTAGACAAGATTTTATAATTGGATATAAACAATTTTCTTTTCTTAATGAAAAAATTTGCGCTTTGCACTAGAAATGATAATTTTAGAGTGTTTTTTGATAAGGTGTAGTTATAAAACCTTTGGTGCTAAATTACCCCTACTTATTATTTGTGGCCTATAATAATAATTTACAAAAAATATGTATTTTATAGAGGAATTTTAATATCTACAAATAAATTTGCAAATTTTGAGGAAAAAATTTGTAAATTAGAAAAAGTTAAACTTAAAATGAAATTTATCTGACAATATATTTTCATCTATAGGTATAACATATATTTAGGTCAAAAAATAATAGTAAGAACTTCATCAATTTTACATTTAATAGATTTTTTCCTATTAATTTTCTTTATGAATGTAATTTTTAGTTTCTCATATTGTTACTAATAAGTCCATAGTACTCTAATTCATGAATTTTAAAGGAAAAATTACAAAATACTATAGAAAAAACATTGTCAATGATAAAAGAAAAGTTAACTTAATTCCTAAAGTTCTAAGGCCTTTTTTTCATCAAAAGCCATTCCAAACTGCCATTTCTATTGCAAAGAGCAATTGTTTAAAATGAAAAATTTTCTTTGGCATATCTAATCAAAGGATCTTGTACTAAACTAGTGTAAAAATGTGTGGAAGAAATTTCAAAAACTTTAACTGTGTAGATTGCAAGATATTTACATTTATAGTAAAGAAAATCAATTTTTTTCACCTTTCTCAATTAGAATTTTTGCCTTGAAATATTCTAAACTTTAATTTTTTGAAATCATGATTTTAAATTTCTATTTTTTATGTTGAAGAAATTATTTGAGAGTCTAGAAATTTTTTTTTAAAAAAATACACTTAATTTTTAGTCATTAAAAAATTATTAAGTAGAAGTAGGTTCAAGATTGAAAGGAAAACTAAATTGTTAATAGCTTTAAGATGGAATTGAACTACATTAATCTTTGCAATGAGATTGTTCTAGCAAGAGATCTTAACCATGTGAATTTATTTTTTGAAAAATTGTGAAAATTGAGTTCAAACACAAATCCTACGAGTTTGTTTTTTTAAAAGATGCTTTGATTGCTTGAAAAATAAGATTGTCCATAATTTTCATGTAAAAAATCCAAATGGAATGAATCGAGTTTCTTATATTGATTAAAATACAATATATGAAAAACAAAATTTTAAAATGTTTTATTTCAAGTTTTTGTGGGTCTTTTTTTTTATGCATCCCAAACTAAAAATTAGCCTTATATTGTACCATAACTTTCTTTCTTGGGCACTGATTGAAATAAAAATGATACTTTTGGAAAGCTTATGTGGTTTTTATTTTTACAAACACTTTAAGAAAATCCTAATGAGTATTGAGACCATACAAGCTTGCACAAAATCCATTTTGTCCCCCAAAGGGACAATGGGATTAAAGCAATAATATTTTGGTTTTTTAATTAAAATTTAAATGAACTTGAGCTCTAGATCTAGCATTGCTACATCAAACTCCTCAACAAGACCAAACAAGACTCAAATATTACATCCACTTACAAATTACATGTTTCAATAAACTTTCTTGACTTCCATAAATATGTTTTTGGGGTACCCACTTTATTTCCATTTTCAAGTTTTGTAAAACGTACTAGGGCTCTCTTGCTCTCCATGCTATCAATGGCTTCTTATATCCCATGGTTGCAAAGTGGACCCTATATTTGTCAATACAAAAGTCTCAAAGGTCACTCTGAAAATCATCTAAACAAGTTTCAATTTAACATCACTAGGAGTTTGTGAAGAAACATTTACAAGGTAAACTTAGTTAGTCATAATCTCATCTATTATATTAAGTACATAATGTCACAACCCTTTCACGATTCCTATCACAAAATTTATTATGTTTTCATCCCAAAGTAATATCATCTAATTTTTTCATCCAACAGAATTGGTCAAACATGATTAACACAATTATCATGAGATTGAGGGTTGCAGATCAATTGTGAAGATTGCATAGTCAAGAGGTTGTTGTTATTGTGGTGGGAGTTCTTTAGTAGAACATAATCTCTCAAGACATTAGGAATCATGTCCACATAATCTACAACTATCATAAAATTCACATTGTCACAAAAACAACATTTATCCAATTCAACCAAATCTAGATAATTTAGTCATTCTAGAATCCAAATCTCAAATAATCCAACATCTCTTTGTTTTGAGAGTACTTTTCACCAATGAGAGATCTTGTATAGTCCAAGATTGGTTAGTCTGAGATTAGTGTCATTTTCCAACAAATGCTATCAGCTCCTCAATTTTGTCCCATTTCCATCAAATGTTGTTGTTCCAAACAATCTCCTTTATCTTAACCCCTCATTGCCATACGGGACCAAAAGTGTCCTCATAGAATTTTAAGTCCAATTTAAGGTGATGTAACTTTTGCATTCAATGTCTAAATTCAATAAAACCTATTGGAAAATTTGCACTCTCTCTTCTAGTTTGTGTGATAAAATTTCTAGATCAATCCAAGATGTACTGAGTTTTTGGAAGCCAATCAAAGTTCACTAGTTCTATTTGAGTTCACCAAATTGCATTTGATGGCTGCAACTTGGGGGGCTTGTATCTCCTTCATCCAATGTTTGTTTTCAATAAAAATTTGTTGGATTATGTTCTCCTTGAAGTCTAGTTATTGTGGTAGGATGTTCATGTCAATCCAAGTTGTTTTGAATGTTTGAAAGCAATTTGAAGTTGAAAATCTCAACATTTTTGGATTATAGTGAACTTCGGTGATTTGTTTCTTCTTCATACAATGTTTGTTTCCAATAAAATATTTAGGAAAAGTTGTGCATACTAGTCTAGTTTGTGTGTCTAAACTTTCATATCAATCCAAGAAGTTATGAGTGACTGAGAAGCATTTTAGTAGAAGGGAGTTCACCCTTAGATATGTTTTTTGCAACTTTTCTTGCTATTTCTTGGCATTTCGAGGCCATTCTGCAGACACAAGGAGTCAATTGAATGAAAAAAATTTCTACCAATGTATTCGTAAGTTGGTTTTCAATCACTTTAAAGATTCAAGTTTTTTCATTTGAGTAGGTTGAAAAATCAAGTTTCACCTCCACATGTGTTTTTCAGGAAAATTTCAGCATCCTTTTCAACACTAAAACATGATAATCTTGCAATCTATATGGCCAAATGACTCCAAATTCAATTCTCATCATTTGCAACACGTAGACTACAAGATTGTATGGTTGAGATCACTATAACTAAGTGACCTTTAGATCTATAAGACTTCCAAAAAGCAATGATGCTTTTGAACCCATTCAAGCTTTAGACGATTAGGGGTTAAGCTTAGACTTTTAGTGAAGATTTTGTGTGCACACTAGTAACAGTATATTCACACTCGATATTAAAGAGTGTTGTTATTGAGGGCCTTATGAACGAATTTAGACCTACTTGTGGACTGAATTCACATTGCAAACATCACCCCTAACAACAAGTGCGAACATACCATAAGTTCTTTATATTTCTTTAAATATGTCTTTGAATAAACCCAAAGACTATAGCAAAGTTACTTATTAATATTTCTCTCTCTCTGGAAGCAAACAGTGAGTGAGATGTCACATCACATGACACAAATTGTGTTTAAACGAAGTCAAATATTAAACAGACAAAACCCTGCTCGTTGACTGATTGGAGGGGTTGAGACATACCTTAAGTATTTGTCCGCAAGAAAATTCAAATCACATGCTTATAGAGCTTGAAAACTTTTGAAGTATCATGTAAGATAGGAACTCAAGACATCGAATGATCATATGTTTTCCTTTTGGGAGTTCAGTTGCAATCAATGCATCACCAACCAAACACACATAAAGGAAGAGCTTAATAAGTTACGCTTACTGTGGGATGCATTGGCGTTTGTCAAACTAAGTTAATGTCCACTCATTCAATCTGCTAACTCAGCACTACACAAACATGTTGGACCCTGGCTGTCATTAGAAAGGATTAACCCCTCAAGGCCCAAGGAGCCCGTTTTGGGCCTCTCACCTGTTAAACAGGTCAAAGTTATAACTTCTTTTCCTGACATTCTAAGAAGTATATCTAAGTGAATTTCATATTCTGATGTTCATATTGAACAGGGAAGTTCAAAAATACAATCAACATCATGTAATCAGCTTGATGGACAATGCATACTATTAATCAAAGTTCAAACTTGTGAAAAAGTACAGAAACCGCTCGGGCCTTGAGGGGTTAAGGCAAGCAACCCACTTCCAACCACTTAACTCTTAAAATGTTGATGCGGACATTTTGTGTTCAATGGATGACAAAGAATCTCTCCATGTAGGACAAAACTACAACTATTCATCCTCGAAATTCTGTGAGAAAAGGGTAGGTCTTCTACTTAGTATGACTTCCAATGAATAATTTTTATATTTTTTTAGAGTAGATGATGTCAAACCTTTCCAAAAGGGAGGATTTTCATGGTTACCAGTCCATCCTTTAAAGGTTAAAGCAATTATGTTTATATGGAGAGTGGGTTTCTCGAGTGGGGAGATTTTTTTGGGTACAAAAATTGAGTTTGGAAGGATTCCATAATTTTTCAAAATTTTATTTCTCTAAAGATGATTGCTGTGAATTTTTTATTAGCTCAAAGATATGTTCGATCCATATTGGTCGTATAGGTCTTCCTATTCCCAATTAGGGGTGGTTGCAACATTGAGAGTCTTATCTTGTAGCCAATCATAATGTAACACAACTACACTGGGAATTGTGTCATGACTATTTACTACTCGTTACTATTTGAACAAAAAGAAAGTAATATGTAGGGCAGACATGGGGGGGGGGGGTGATTGGAAATGGATCACCTCCCATAAATGTAGTGTGCTCTGTGCCATTGCCAGAGTCAAAATAAAAGTAAAATTAATTTTCTCATTTTTTAAATTAAAAAATAACTCAAAAACCAATAACTTTCACACGATAGGTTCAAACGCCACAAAAAAAGTCCTTACACCCTTCATCATTGAAGGCTTTCCAATAGACTATATCAAGAACACCATGAGGGGACACATGGTCCTAGAAATCTTAATGTAATAAGTAACTAAAACAAACAAAATAATACAAACTAACAACCTAGCTTAACCCTATAAAAAGACCAAACAATGTTTTTTGGCAACATAGAGATTTTGGGCAGCTCATTACACATGGAATTTTTATTTTTTTAATTGAAAATTTTCACACAACAAAAGGATAAATTTTTTCTTTAAGGTCCAACAATTTTCATTAACTTTTGACTCCATGGTTTGAAAGTTATTTGTATGATATGTAATTTCTTCCTCAATCCGAGTAGTCTGGGTAAATTAAAAAATCAATCTTTTTAGAAACAAAAATTTGAAATTGGTTTTCTAGATTTATATATGCATGGAAAGATTTGAATCATTCCATTTTGATCAATGAAATGAAACTTATGAAGAGTTTTAGTTTGCAGATAAGGTAAAACAACCCATTGTGGTCAAATGACCCATAGTGGTCACCTAGGAAGTCCCCCCATTGTGGTTTTTTCCAAACCCCATCATGGGTTTTATTACAAAATGAGATTTGGACCACAATCAATGTCTTACCTAACAATAATGGAGTGATTAGTGATTGCATTAGGAACTTCTAACTTTTTAGTGTAATTTCATTGTAGGAAGTGACTTTTTTAGGCCTTTCACATTAGAAATTATTGTGATTGATTTAGGTGTGTAAGATGAGCATGATAAATATAGATTTTGTTGGTTCTAGGATAGTCTACAGACTCTTATGGGCCATGATGGGTTGAACACTTCAAAAATTCATAGCAAATTCATACTTTTTCAAAAAAATATAATTTCAAATGTTCTCACTATTTCTCACACTTGTCTTTATGTGGGAAAAAAATGAAAAAATCTCAGCCATGGCAAGAGTACAAACTCCTTATTCTAACTGCAATGGGTTGTTTTACCTTAGTTATGGATTCTCTACTCTAAAATAAACTTTGAAGTCCATTATTTTACTCAATTTTCCATATTTTGGGAAAAAAATAAAATCATAGGATTTAGATTGTTTATTACAATGTTACGACCATTGGAATTGGCATTTTTTGTAATTCCATAACTAAATTCTTAACAATTTAGTATTTAGAATCATTCTCTACTTCTTTCTACTTACTATTTTTTTCAGGCAATGGTCAGCTTGGGGTACCCAAAAAGGTTGTCTTAACTAAAATGTTAGTCCACTCCCTTGTGTCAAATGACCTCATCTTTTAAATATAACAAAGTACAACTTCACAAAATGTGGTTTTAACTACCTAGACTAATAATGTATCAAGAAAAAAAACTCATCACAATCAAAGAATTTAAAGAATTTTTAATGAATTTTTTAGTTGGAAAAGTAAGTTTTGTCCTATGTACATAAAATCCTCAATAACAAGCATTTGGAATATCAAATAATTTTATTTTTGTATGATTTTGGGACATGACTTATATTTATTGGTCTAATACATAAAACAATTTATTTTATCAATAAAAATTTAATAAATTATACATTACAATGCCTACAAATCACCAAATTTTAGCATTTTTTCTCATGTCTATGAATAGATCCAAAATTTTCAAATTTCAAACAACAAACTCATGAGGAATATACATTTTGATCCCGTTGAGGTGCAAGAATTTTTTTTTCATTTTAGGGTCTTCTTAATTGATCAAAATGAACAAATTAGACAAACTTTGGAGGTTTTAAACCAAAATCACCTAATTAGTGTATCCAAAAAGTGATACCCCAAGCTGACCATTGCCCCTTCCTACTTATTGTATAATTCCAAATGATCTAAAATTTTTCAAGCATGTAGCCAACTTGTCTTGAAGAATGTCTTTAAAGAAATACCAACAACAAGGACATTTTTCATACACATGTGATCTTTTGAAGTGCAACTATTGAGTTTCCGTAGGGCCAAAAAAAAGATTTTTGTCAATTCAAACACTAATATCTTACAATCCACAAGGTGGAAATTTTTGAATTTTTTTCCAGATCTTTTCAAACCAGATTATTGCAAGATCCTATAGTTGCATGTGTCCAAAAATATATTTTTTTCTAAAATTTGCTACTTGTACTAGAAATGGCAGTTTGGGAGTGTTTTAGGTGAAAACATAGTTAATAAACTTTAGGGGTTAAGGACGGTATGGATTTTTTTTGAACCAAATCTATTTTTTCAATTACCATCCACATTGCTTGAAAGGGAGGCAAACAAATATATGCATGTATTTGAATTGTGAAGATATGATGATTTTGTGCAAGAGTACCCTGTAGTAGAACCTCTTAAGGTGGGTACACCCCAACACCGCCACTTTTTGCTATTGTGCCTATTTAATATTATTATATTGGTTAAATTTCATATGTCCTTTTTGGTAAGTGAAAGAAGGTTCCAACACACCAAAGAACGTGAGCTTTTAATACCATATGCAAAAATTATGAAGTTTTTTTGGTATAGATGTTCTAAAGTCATTTCTTCCACATAGGTACATATTGATTTTGGAGATGTACATTGAGTGATGATGGTGGTTTTGAGTCAATGGCACAAATTTGGGGTGCCCACCTAAGTACTAAAAAATTTTGATTTTGATTGTTTAGTGCATATCACTAAGGTAGGAGCCCCCTCTTAGTTCAAATTGTGGTAATATCTATCCTACTTGCAATTGAAAACTTTAAAAAGGATGAGAAAGTTAGATTTTGATTATTAAGTGAAAGTCAAATTCAAATGAAGTTGTATTTGAAGTTGAAAAGGCTTGAGCACCCTAAAAGTCAAAAATTGGCCTAATGATTGTATAGAAAAAGTCAATTGAGAATTGAAAACCCTTGAAAAATCCAAAAATTATTCAAATGCCTTAAATTTATATTATATATAAGTAAATTAGTATGCATTTATTGAAATAAATTTAATTCAAATTTTCTCTTTTACCTCTAAATAAGTGGAATATAATTATAAAAATATCCAAATGAAGGAATTTTGTACTTATGTGGAAACTGCTTGTTGCCTCATTAATTGTAAGTTTTTGCTAAAAGATGAATCCTAATGGACTTTTTGTGAAAATAGACCTTCCTATAATCTATCAAATTATCAAAATGAAATGCTTGATCTTGAAAATAGAATGTCTACAAATTATATACTAGCATTAACGCTAGTGACATAAGTAAATTTAATAATCCTATACCTAATATAATGTATGTACTCCTACCATATGCATTTCCAATGGTACATTGCAAAGACTGAAAATATATATGTATATATTAGGTTAAAAGTGTATGTTTCATATATACCTTTAAGACTTATTGAAGTTCACACTATGAGATTGGAATCCAATCATTGTTAGAAAAGAGTTTTAAAAAGTAGATGAAATCACCAAAAGCATCTCAAAAAAATTTAAGATTTGCTAACATATGGATAAAGTTTACTATTTTTATGCAATATTTTGGATGACTAAACGATAGATGATCAAAATTGGATGATTTCTCCCATGTATTTGCATTCTAGGGAATGTGTCATGTAGGAAAACTAAAATAATCACTAATCCAAAGCAAAAACATTGTTCTAATTTAAAAAGGAGTGCAAAATTTCAATATTCATGGAGAACTACTGATTAGTTCATCGTTAGCTATAGGAATTGGGGACCCCCGGTTGCAATTGTAAAACATCACTTTTAAACACTTTTGCACTTTTAGAACCCCTTGGTGAAAAATCTATAAAATTTCTATCTAGAGGAAAAGAACTAGACTTGGTGATTGAAAAAACACTTCCACGTGGGAATTGAAGGAAAATAGCTAGTAAAACTAAAAAAAACATATCCCTAACGACTCCCATTGGAGCAGCTCATTTTTAGTCCTGCCCAATGAATTTGCTCCATCTGTGTTTTATAAAAAGCCACAAAAAGGCTTGAACTTTTCAGATTTTTCTGGAACCAAGCCCAGTGCTAAACTGGCAACCAATGGGCTCCCTTCCAATTGCCTAGGACACTGATTTGTGCCAAATTTTACGGTCTACAATCAGCTAAATTATAGCTGTCCATGTATATTTAGCTAACCTCATTGAAAAGTTCCATGATTTTTCAATTTAAAAATAAATAAACAAATAAGTTCCATAATTGCTTGGTAGCATCTTTATAATGGGGGATTGGAATGTTTTCATTTTTAGCCCCCAATTGGCAATTCCCGGCCCAAATGTGGAATTTTAACATTTTAACATAATCCTTATTACTAGTGGATTAAAAAATCCTGCCAACCAAGATTCGCCCATTCTCACAGGCCACTAATTAACTTAATATCTCCAGGCTTCGGTTTGGAATAGAATTAACTTATTAAATTAGCTAGTGGGGTTGATGGATAAAAGGACGAGCATGTGTGCCCAATAAAAGGGGGAATAATCTCAACTAAATTAATTCAATGTCTTACTAAAAATTCCATTTTAAGGAAGCAATAATTCAAGGATTAATAATTTTTAGGGGGATTATTTTACTAGTTGCTCTCTCTTGCTATAGCTTGTTTTTGTTTTTTGTTTTTTTCTTTCCTTTTCTGCTCGGTTTCTCTTATTTTGTCCAGCCTCATGGCTTGGCTGTTGTTCCGGTTCTTTTTTAATGACAGTGGGTTCTCCCATTTGTTTAAAAAAAAAAAAAAAAATCAATCCCTATGATGGAATGATCCGGAATTTTTTTGGAGGTCCTCCAAATGATTTCCGGACAGGGAGGATTGCCCTCCTCATTATTGCCCCGTGTTTTACCCCTGGAGAAAATATTGGAATTTTTTTTATTTGCCACGCATGATAAAATTTGCAAATTTTGATTTCATTTTTGCAATTGGAGGATCCGAATTAACTAAGTGTGTGTGAAATGTGTAAAGAAATACAGAATTTCCTTGGCACATATTAGGGTGCAATTTTTACTTTTATACTTAGTTGGGGCAATAAGGGGGCCATCCCCCTTGGCCCTTGATTTCCTCCTTCCACAAAAATGAACTATTTTTTTTAACAATGGTCACTAGTTGAATCCTCTTAATCCCAAAAGTGATGGTTTATTTTCTAAAATATCAATTTCTTACCAACCAGATTGAAATTGACATTGGTTGAATTGCTAATTTCCTAAAACATAAAAAGACAAACAATTCCGAAACACAAGTACTAATTAATATTGCATCTTTAGTAGGAATTGAACTTGACAATTTGAAGGCCAAGGATCCTCTCAACCCATGCAATATGGAATTGAGGATGGAGTTATGAAAAGTTTGCATGAAATCAAAAGAGTTGAATTTTAACCTTCTTCACTACTGGTTCTTTTGTTGCCCTTGCAAGGTACCACTTAAGATTGGGCTATAAATGACGAAACTTAGAAGAATTCTACCACAAGACAATCCTCTAGAATGTTGTCAAAGTCTTTGTTTGGTCCATCCAAAGCTAATTGCATGATACTATCCAAATTTGATGTTGTCATGTGATTTCAAAGTTTTTGCTTGATGTTGTTATGCACAAACAAAAGCCCCATGAGATGAGATTTTAGGCCTCACCGAAACCATGAGTTCCTAGATAGTGGGGAACAATGGCACCCCCCAAACATTCAATGAATTGGAAGGCTTGAATTGTACGGGACAATTTAATGAAATGATTTATTTTTTGAAATTGAAAAATGTTAAAAATAGGTTTGCATGGTATATCAAGATGTGTGAGCATTTCAAATAATGATAATTACAAGAAGTTGTTTTATCCAATTGCAAAAGTATAACTATGTCAAAAAAAATTCTATTCGAATATAATTATCCTAATTAATCTAGATAGTGCATGTGATACTAAAGGCATCTATAGTTGAAATGTGAAACCGAGATCCCCTCCAATAAATCCATTGGCCATGTCATGTGTTGGTGTTGTAGTCTTTTTCCTTGGTGCAACACCTCAATCCAAATTATCACCTAAACTTTGGCATCTTCAATCTCCTTTCTTGGGTTCCACATTCTCATTTATTCAAAGAGGCTTCAAATAGAAACTTTTGCACTTAAAAATGCAAGAAGATTAAATGTCTTTAATAAATCATTAAATGCAGAGCCTAGATCTAGACCGTACATCATACTTTGTTCAAGTCCTAGGCCTGAGAGGACAAATTTAAAGCCCAAAGGAGTTGCATTGGTCCCATTCAAAACCTTCATGCTCAAACTCAACAATAGAAAATCATTACCAAACCAACTAATAGTTGCATAGTGGATGCTCTAATGGTTACTTGTCAGTAATCTCTTTCTTGAATTTCCCATTCTCTATGTATTGCCCATGGGTTTTGGTTGGTG
Source organism: Straminergon stramineum (assembly GCA_963920665.1). Lineage (NCBI taxonomy): Eukaryota > Viridiplantae > Streptophyta > Bryopsida > Hypnales > Calliergonaceae > Straminergon > Straminergon stramineum. The sequence goes on from OY987272.1 coordinate 2,562,289, forward strand.
ATGGTTGGTTCTACCATACCCATCACTACAATTTGAGCAACCCTTTAGCATCATGACTATATACATTTTGGGACAAGACATGTCAGCATGTGATTTAGCATGGGTCTACCCATGCTTTATCAATTTAGTCCAAACAAACTTTAAAAATTCACAAAAAATTCATTTCTTGTTGGAATGTCTTGATTCTACTTGCAAAGGGCTTCTCTCAAACTTTTCTATCTTTGAAAACTACATGAGTTGACAAATAGCTTCTCCAACGTACCTAGATAGCTTGCCAATAGGCATGTTTACCTTGAATCAATGTACAGTACTTGATGAAATTTGTTGTCTCCACTACCCAGAAATTTTAAAATACTTAGAAAGAGCACTGGTTGGAGGTACAGAAAAGGAGAGGTGGGCAACAAGGCGCATGCAGGAAGGAGGACGCCCCACTCCACTCCACTCCCCCCAAGGGCCACCATCACGGAATGGCCGTCCGCGGCTGTCCACGGCGTTGACGCCGGCAGTCAGCGGCCTATCCTCCACCCGTCAGCAGCGTCCGTCCAGGTGCAGGCGCCGCAGGCTTTCGTTTGTACTCCCCCTCGTCTGGACCAACCAGACGCGCCGGGGCAGACTGTGTCCACCGCCCGCAGTAACATGCCGTGGTAAGTAAACTCCCCGCAACTCCAGGTGGGAGAGAGACAGACACAGACACACAGCGCGCGCGCGGGCAGGCTGGCGGGGGCGGGGTGGGGCGGGCAAGGGCCGCTTTGTATGCAGCTCTCTCTTTCTACTGCTACTTATTCTGCTTTGCGCTTGTCGATTTCACTGTTCACGCATAGCAGAGGCGTATTGTACAGCAGCGTCGTTGTATCCATAGTTTGTAGTAGTTGCTGCTGCTGCTCCTCCTGCGGCCGCTGTATCCTGGCGCCGTCATCGCATCTTTTCGTTACGCGCATATTCTCTCTTTTTCGTTTTTTTTGCAGGAAGTGAGTGACGAGTGAGAGCATCGAAGTTCTTGTATCTTGAGGTGAGGTGAGGTGAGTGTGTGTGAGAGACAGAGGGGAGTGAGAGAGACGGAAGGGAGACCCGAGAAAGAGAAAGGAGCCAGCAGTGTGACGGTGAGGATTTTGTAGGTGTAAGTGGTTAGTGTTCAAGGCTTGGAAGGCTACGAGAGCAACACGAGTTGCGAATGGGCCTTGAGTACTAACTGTTAAGCCTATTGTGCGAATTCGTTGAGGGTCATGACCGGCTCTTAGCTCCATTTCGTACAACGCAGCTCTCTGTTTCTGGAAACTGGCTCGTTGATATCCTGAGCTGCAGCTACGGAGCTAGAAGGCTTCATCTAGTTTTAAGTAGGCAGATCAGTTATTTTCGATATCGGGGAAGGGATGGCCATAGCTGGCTAAGGCCATATGAAAATATTTGTCGATCTGCTGTGAATTGAAGCGCCGTTTGACTTCTTCCTTCTCCAGTCAAGAAGCGCCTGTGTGCGAGACCTACGATCCTTTACTTTCGAGGTTGTGTGATAAGTCAAAACCCTTGCAAGTTCTAGCGGGACACCGCACTGGTAAAACAGGTTCAGAGGACCTTTCTGTAGTGCTCTTTCGTTCTTGTTCTAGCTTTTTGGAAGTCGGACAAACCTTGTTTGGGAGCAGTGGCAGGAGTGAGTGTGAACGTTTTCCAGCTCCGCAGATAATGTGAGGGACAGACTTGCCTGCGAGATCCTGCGAGCCAGCAGATAATGCCTGCTCCGATGTTTCACATGGAGAACGATTTTGAGAACTTCGACTCAAGCATGGAAAAGGTAGTGTACAGACAGATAGGTGTTGACGGTGACAATGTGATGCATTCTGGGGTGGGAGGCAAGATTTTTCTGTACGTCGTTCTCCTACATTCGCGAGTTCAGTACATATGGAATGCGGGAGTTACGAGCCTAAAGTTTTGTGCTCGATTTGAACGGGATTGTAGTGTGTCGTGTTCCTGTCCAACTCTTAAAGCCATAAGGGTCAAGGGGTGCTTGATTAGCATCTACAAAATGTGGTCCAGTAGAATGGTAGTTTGGTCTATATTTAGATTTACTTTCAGCGGTACCGGTAATGTGTAGGTGTGATAAGTCCTGATTTAACGTTTGCTTTTCTCGATCAATGGATTCTACTCTCTTGATCTTTCGGATGATTTAAAGAAGATCAGCTATTTGTTGTGGTCTTCAAGCATCCGGGGAAACTCGCACTCCATGACAATAATAGTGACCTTTTAATGGAAATTGCAAGATTTTGGCTTCATGCTGGACATTCAGTTTTTCAACTGTCCAGGGTCTGAAGAGTTTAAGGTTCGTGGAGGCAGATACTCTTTTAGAGAGTGCAGTCTGTAGAACGCTGTGTGAACATCTTCAATCTTAGCTTCTGGTTGATGTGGATTGCGAAATCAACTAATCTTTTCTTTTTTCAGTATTCGTATTCGTTTGCCCTGATACTTTTGATAATGTGCTGTGCGAAACTTATCGTGTAGGTTAGGGGAACTGTCTTAAACTTTTCTGACGTTCATATTGGAAATTCCTTTCGGAACGCTATAGGAGCTGAAGCTGGTCAGATATATTATTTAAATTTCATGGAGATGTTTCTTCTGCTGTCATTTCAGCATTCCATGATTAATGTCCTCTTTCTGTATCCTCTGTAAATGGGAATACTTGAGCATGTTTGAACCGATCTGTTTTACTGCATGCAGGCTGGTTCTGATAAATACAAGAGCATGGATGCCTCTGGTAAGTATGTGCGTTACACTAATGAGCAAGTGGAAGCATTGGAGCGTGTTTATCACGAATGCCCGAAACCAAGCTCTATCCGACGGCATCAACTAATTAAAGAGAGTCCAATCTTGGCGAATATCGAGCCCAAACAAATCAAAGTTTGGTTTCAGAACCGCCGGTATGAATCGCTCAGATTCACATGTATTCCAAGATATTCTACGCATACGCAACTCTAGGGCACTAACTTCTCTATTTATTAAAATCCTTCAATGGGGATTGATCAGCATAATTTTTGGCTACTGAGTGAGGAAGTATTTGCATGACTAGATTAAATTCAATCTTGAGTCTACTGCATGCTGAACCGCCGCTTCTTAACTTCGCCACTTTACTATTTCCTTGTGCAAGCTTTATATATTTACTGTTTAGTAGATCGGCAGAGGGGTCTGTGCAAATGTTCTATAGCACACTTCGTTAGAAGGGAGAAACTAGTAATATAGGAGGTAGTAATGATGAAAGTCATTGTAATACTTGTTTCAGTTGTCGGGAGAAGCAACGGAAGGAAGCAACGAGACTGGTCAGTGTCAACGCAAAGCTCACGGCGTTGAACAAACTGCTAATGGAGGAGAACGAGCGATTGGCGAAGCATACTTCGCAGCTTACCCTTGATAACCATGCGTTACGCCAGCAGCTACCTAACCTGTCCTTACCTGATGGCAAACGTCGTCTTTCTGCGCAGGTGAGTTTCTAAGTTGTAATCTACAAAATCTTATGCAAGTTGGAGGCCAGTATCAGATGCATAGTCTAGAGCTGGAATTTATGGATCATTATACCTGCATTTCTATGTAGGAATTGGAGAGCAATCTAGAGGGAACTGTGTTTAGTGATAGAGCTTGAAGTTGTACACAAGGTGGTATCTTTGTTAAATTAGATGGGCAGGCTGGTGTGGCCTCCACAGATACCAGCTGCGATTCTGCTGTTACTGGTGGACTTCCTCAGCACCTCACTCCAGAGAACTCTCCTCCGGATGGTAGCCCTGCTGGGTAATACACATTTTGAAAGCATGCGCCTTTTTAAATGAACTTAGTATTTCTGCTAGAATTATTTCGACTTGAAGAGTCCGGATTACTAGTGTTTTGTTCTAGGACTTTTCAGTCCTGTGTTACGCTTTCCTTTTATACCCATGACTGGAGAGTAAATCGGATAGCTGGCCATGTTGATGTACCGATCGAGTTTCTTCTATTGTTTCATGTCCGATTGATTTGAGACATATCCACCAAATAGCTCGCCGCTACCCTGACGCGACGCTTATGTTTTCAGATTAATTTCTATCGCGGAAGAGGCACTAACGGATTTTCTGGGAAAGGCAACAGGAACCGCAGTGGATTGGATACAGTTACCTGGTATGAAGGTACAAACGTCACACTTTCTGAACCATCATCACGGACGTGATCTGACAGCAGGAATTAAAACCTGTTGTACTTTCTCAGTCTGTAGATTTCTGAAATATTTGTACCATCACACGTAAATTTTATAATAACTTTCAACTTGAAGTAATGTAGTCCCATCAATCTATTATGCAGATAAGTAATTAGATACTGGAATGAAGCTAACGAGGACTGACACTCTAGCTGACACGGAATCGATACTGACTTTTGGGCTGCGAATAAGATCATGTTGGTGCTTGAGCCAAGAGTGTGTTGGAACTTGAATTGTTTGCAACGCTCATTACTGATACTTCCCTCATGAAATGCAGCCTGGTCCGGATGCCATTGGCATCATAGCTATATCCCATGGTTGTGTGGGCATAGCCGCCCGAGCCTGTGGCCTTGTGGCGCTCGATGTTACTAAGGTTGCTGAGATCCTGAAAGATCGTCCCGGTTGGTCCCAAGATTGCCGCCGCATGGAGGTTCTTGGAGCCCTTCCTACAGGAAATGGGGGCACCATAGAGCTTTTGTACACCCAGGTACATTAAATATTTGTCTTTCTTAATTTCGCTTACTTGTGAAACACTGAATGAAAGCAGATATCTAACGACTGAGACATCTAATTATCTCCTCTAATTATCTGAAGGACAGTATATCGTCAGTTTCTACACGTTTAAAATCTGGAAGCTGAGTCTATTTCTCTTCATGGTTGGTTTCGTATACTTTCATGAGAAATACGTTGGGCAAACTTGATGCGTAATGGATATTGTGGCAGATGTACGCTCCTACAACTTTGGCTCCTGCTCGGGATTTTTGCACGCTTAGATACACTACTGTTCTGGATGACGGAAACTTGGTGGTGAGTTGCTTCACAACACCATTCTTGTTGTGTTTCTCTAGCCACATTGCAGTTACAAATCACTGTTCACCTTCTGTTGGAATTATGTGCCTGGTCTTGACTGTCGATTCATAGGAGGAAGGACTGACAAGCTTTCTTGCGCAGATCTGTGAGCGGTCACTTACTGGGAAACAAAATGGACCAACAATGCCACCTGTCCAATCTTTTGTTAGAGCAGAAATGTTTCCAAGTGGGTATTTGATTCGTCCGTGTGAAGGAGGAGGGTGCATCATTCATATTGTTGATCACGTTGAGTATGAGGTAACTGTTGACTTTCCCATTATTTGAGTGAATTTTTGTATCGATCGTATTATTGATCCAATTTACGTGTGAGAAGAGTAATCTGCTGTTTTTTCTCTACTTGTGTTGGCACCTAGGATTCTGTAGGATAAAAAAAATATCATGAAGAATATTAGTTTTCAACATGGAAGGGTGTATGTACTAGAGACTGAATGCGAGCTACTCAATATCTAGATATATTTCAAAATGTGAAGAGTAGTATGTTTCTGACACTGGTTGTTTGCGTCTGTGTTTTCCTTTGCCTCATCCTATAGCCTTGGAGTGTGCCTGAGGTGTTACGACCCCTTTACGAGTCTCCAGCTGCCCTTGCACAGAAGTCTACAATTGCGGTATTGACTATCACTAGTAATTTCTTCCGACGTAGGGAAATTCCTGATAGAATCTGGACACATAATTTTCTTCATATTTGCTTTTGAGAGTCTGTCACTACATTCAAGCAGGCATCAAGGTTTTGAAATAAATTGTGGATTTGATGAAGGCATTACGATATTTGAGGCGCATAGCAGCAGAAGAAAATAGAGAGATCACGATCCGAAATGGCCAACACCCTGCAGTGCTTCGCACTTTAAGCCAGCGCCTAGCCAAGTACGTCTTTACCAGTGCACAGTAATTTCATAGTATGCTGGTGCATTCTCGACCTCCTCTAAGAAATTCATGACTGGGATTGCATTTGGTTTCACCTGCGAGGTTTTCTGTATGCAGGGGCTTTAACGATGCTGTTAATGGTTTCGGGGATGATGGCTGGGTTCCCATGGGGAGTGATGGCATGGACGACGTCAGTGTTATGCTTAATGCTACTCCCAAATCTATGGAGGGACAGATTGCAACGGAGAAGTTGCTATTTTCACTTGGTGGAGGGATATTATGTGCGAAAGCGTCTATGCTTTTACAGGTGCACCTTTGAATCTTACAACATTTTGCTCTAGACTCTTGTATGCCAGTGACTGCTTTTGGCGCAGGGAATGTTATTGACCGTATGTGCGTGAGTCTATGTTGCATTTAGAACGACGAAGCAGCCTGCGTTTCCTTTCATCCAGTTCTACGATTTTTGGTTGGACGCTAATCGACGTGCTTGTCTGGCGATGCAGAATGTACCGCCAGCGTTACTCATAAGGTTTTTACGAGAACATCGTTCAGAATGGGCTGATCATGACATTGACACAAATGCAGCCACTACCTTCCGAAATACCAGTAACGGTCAGGTTTCTAGAGGGGGCATGTCCCATATGCAGTTGCCATTGCCTCTAGCTCACTCTGGTGAACAAGGCGAGGTCAGTTTACTTTCATGATTCTTGTTTAACTTCAAGATCGATCCTTGCAGTAAGAACAATGCTCCATTGCCTATATCTTAGCACCATGCAGTTTCCAATGCATGGTGCTAAGATATTGTAACATTTCTGACATGCTCCAAATTATTCTCGTAAGCTCTCGTTGCACATTCTTAGAGTTATGGTGGTTGTTGTGTAGTTTCTGGAGGTTGTCAAGCTTGAAGGCCCCAATGCAGTACAACAGTCTGTGCTGTCGCGAGACAGTTACCTGCTTCAGGTCTCTCCATCTTATGCTGACCTAATATCCCACGACATCCTTGGGAGTATCTCAGAGAGATTTAAGTATTTAATCAAGTTGCTTAGAAGGTTTTCAGAATGGGCTTGCAGATTTTTTTGGCGCTATTATGCATAATAGAGTGGCCTTCTACTGAATGCTTAATGTTATGCGACAAGTCAATTTGCACTGGAATATATGAGTCTGTCGGAAGTTATTGACTAGGTGTGGTGATGCTTGCGAACAGCTATGCAGCGGGATTGAGGAGAGTGCCATTGGGGCTTGTGCCCAACTTGTTTTCGCTCCCATGGATGCCACAGTATCTGAAGATATCCCTCTTCTTCCTTCAGGCTTTCGTGTAATACCTGTTGACAACAGTGTTATGGTGAGGACCTCAAGCCCTGGCATTTTAATAATTTTATCAACCGTTTAGTAGGCATCTCGTATACATTGAAGTGGCCTTCCTCATATATATTGAAAGCTATTGAAAACTGTGATATTATTGTGGTGAAGGGAAACACAGTTTAAGAACGAAAAACTTTTTGTGTTGCAGGATGGATTTGGTCTGAATCGTACATTGGATTTGGCTTCCACACTAGAAGGTGATCACGACGTGGACCTGAATGGAGAAAGCAAGTCCAGTGGCCAAGTGCGGTCTGTGCTCACCATAGCCTTTCAGTTTGCCTATGAGGTTCATACACGCGAATCATGTGCAGTCATGGCTCGTCAGTACGTCCGCACGGTGGTTGCATCCGTGCAGCGGGTAGCCATGGCTTTAGCACCATCCCGTGGTCAGCCTCGACAAGTACCTGGCAATTCAGATGCCATCAGTTTGGCACGTCACATTCTAAGCAGCTACAGGTATCGATAGTAGTTTTGCCGTGACAGCTTTTGGGGAGCAAACCTGTTTTGAATTCCTCTATATTAACTTGGCTTTTAACTTAGGTTTTTTTTTTCTGAAAGTGAATGGCAGTATGTAAGCTGTTCAAGATCTGCTTGCTTCTGGCTGGTACAATGAATCATACATTTCAGACTAGGCTACATTTGGTATAATGAATTTGCAAATTATGTGGAAAGAACGTATTACCGTGAATTCAATTGCGCTCATCGTGCTTTCAATCTGTAAGAATCAGTGCATTAAAGTTTTTTCTTGCAATTGTAGAGTGCACTTGGGCATGGACCTCGTCCGACCCGAGGTTGTTGGCGATGAAAATTTATTCAAGATGTTCTGGCAACATACGGATGCCATAGTGTGTTGTGCCTGGAAGGTAGCCCTTTTCGCTGATTATGGTTACGAGAGGAAATTTTTTCTCACTGGGAAACTTCGAATTAGAATCATCCTCCCCTTGCTGCCCCCTATGGATTTTTATGAATTATGCTTTTGTTTAGTGAGTTTCACTTGCATTATTGTAGTCCGTATTTTTTTATTTTTAATAATTGCTGATTTGTTGTGCGGAACAGGGTATGCCAGAGTTTGTGTTTGCCAATCGAGCAGGTTTGGAGATGTTTGAAACCACATCAAGCTCTTTGCAAGACCTGGCCTGGGATAAGACACTAGATGAGGATAGCCTCAAGCTTTCCTATGCTACCTTTACCCAGGTCCTGCAGCAGGTAAGAATTTCAACCATGTTCACTAAGCCTGTGATGTCAGAAAGTTGTGCATTTCTGGTTTATTTTTTCGCATTGCTGAGGTACCAGCTGAACGCTGTGAAACAGAAATTGCAAGTACTTGATGCTTCACCAACTAGATTTCTTACTAAAATGATTTACTTGCAATGCTTTTCGTTGAATGGGACAGGGATATGGTTATCTACCGTCTGGAGTGCGCATCTCCAGCACTAGACGCACGGTGACTTACGACCGAGGTCTTGCTTGGAAAGTGTTGGATGACGACAACACTATCCATTGCATTGCCTTTCTTTTCATGAATTGGTCCTTCATGACTTGAGTTTCAGTAGTAACGCTTGTATTTAAACTTCCTATTCCCTCTGCTGTTCAGTAATTTGTGACGATTGAAAGAAAAACATTGCTCGAGTACTCTCACGTGGGTTGCAAACTGATTCAGCTTTTGCTGAAAACAATCCTGTATTTATTAACTATGTAAGCTACCATGGATTTTTGGTAGCATGTTCAACCACTAACTGATTGCTGTTGCTTTGTGTTGAATGTAGAGTACCTTGTGTATGTTAATCCCTTGGAGCTTAGCGGCCTGACTTTGAATCATTGAAGTGTACTAGCCTAAAACTTGTAAGAAATCTGAGAACGTGTTGTGAAGGTCGGGTTTTGAGCATTTGTCGACAATTCAGTATGAAAAAATAATGTAACTGGGTAAAAGAGGTCTTAAATACGAAAGGAATGTGTATAATACAAGAAATATCTTCTCAAATTTCGTAGGATAGAAGGCTGCTTGTTTTTTCGCATGTTAACAAAAAATTTGGAGTTGTCTCTACATGAAATATGAATGTAAATAGCATACCAATTATACTCTCATGTGCAGAAACTAGTATATTGCATGTAATAAGCTGGGTATACCCCAAACTGCCACAAACTGAACTCTGGGTAATTTGAAGGTGAAATAGTGAAGAGTGAACACAAGATAGAAAAGAGATGTGTAGAAAAGGAAGAAATGCACAATTTTGGCAAATGTAGACATTGTATTAAGGTGGGAGCACCCACAAGCGTCAATATAAGCAATTTAGCATAGTTGGAGGCATCTTTTCTTTAAAATTACACTTTTGTAATATGAAGAAGTGAAAATCATGAATATAAAAAAAAAAGGAAGGGTTGGCTCCCTAGACCACTGTATGTGTCATGTAGGTGGATCCAAATCTGAACTCTGAAAATCAGCTGTAAGCTGAAGTGAATCATAGTGAAGTATGTGACCTTCACATGTGTCAGCCAATTAGAATTAAACCTATGGAGGACATATTAACTAAAGTCTAGGGACACATGTAGTGATATCTAGGGTACAAGGATGGGATCAAGGAAGTTAATGGGTGTTTCTACCTTAGGGGTAGAAAATTTTGGAAGTGGATTGTTTGAATTGGTGCATAGGGAGCATTGAAAAAGTAGTGGTCACATGGATGATGTCTACCTTTGAAGGTGTCAAAAAGAAAAGAAATGGAATTGGAATTGCGTTATTATTTAAATAGAATATGCAAGCTTGTTAATTAACAAGTAATAGAAGAGCATGTTAGGAACAAAGATTATGTAATGTAAGCTTAAAAGCCTATCACCAATGTTGAAATTACTAATGTTTCTTTGAAGGATTGTACATCTCACTTCCTTTTAGTGTTTAATGTACACCATTTTAGGGCTTATTTAAGAATGTGGTTTAAGGTACTATGTGATTTAGTAGGTACCTACTATATGGAAAAAAAGATTTTATGTTTCTTGAAGATATGTCTATTGAATAACTTTACAAATTTATAAATAAAGTTGAAAAAAGTCATCAATGTGCAAGAAGCATCTTTGGAAAGTTGTACAAGTATAGTTGGTAGTTCTATAGATTAATTTCTATTGAAAATCTCCTTATTAGTCATTCCTTATAATTTTATGTTTAGGACTATATACAAAAATTTACTTTAAACACCCTTTTCTCTTATAGTGTACAGTCAATTTGAAATTTGAGTCTCATTTTGGTGAGGTTAGTTAAATTCCTTTTATCTTTTAAAAAACATTTATAAGTTATTGAATTTCAATGATTAACTATTGAAAACTTTTACTTTTGACTTAAAAATGTAAATTTTGGATTTTTTTGAGAGGTCTTCAAAAGCATATATGTACCATTATTTAAAGAATAAAGTTTGTCAATTATGTTTAATTTCCTAGCTTTGAATAAAGTTTGCCAATTTCATTTCATTTGAGATCTAAAAAATTGGATTTATCTATTTGCTTTGAAGATGGTTCTAATAGAAGGAGTAAAGTGTTTTCATGATTTTCACCATTGAAAATTCAAACATGCAAATGTTAATTTGGAGTTATTTTTTATTTCTATTGATAAAAACAAATTGCATTTTGATTATTGCAAGGTGGATTGTGTAATGAATTTGATAGCTCTTCATTTGTGCTTAAGGTTTTTGGAAGTGCATTTTAGTGTGCTAATACAATTTGTAGATGTTTGTATCACCTCCAATCCCCCCAAACTCTTATGTGCAAATTTCTCAAACATTGTGGGGAGGGGCAACATACTAAAAATCATATATGTACATTTCTTTTGTTATAATCTCACAAATCCTAAGCAATTTTGCACACAAAACTAGCATGCATACTAATAAGCAAGCTCTTTAAATATCTTTAGAATTAGATTTTGAAAAGTAAAACAATTTGCTTCATGGGGATAACTATTAGTCCATGTTCTTTTTTCATAGGAAAAACACACTTGGAAAGGCTAAGGCACTTAGGGGTTAATAAAGTGGTTCAAAAAGTGCAATCTCTTTGATGCCTATTTTACTCATAGGATATAGAAAATTTGACATTGTACAAATGAGCTAAAAATTCTGAAAATTTCAAAGGTTTTAGTTTACATATTGGGGACACTAATTTAGATAACAATTAGATTACAATGTTCAAGAGACTTATTCAAGCAATGAATGGATGTTGAATTGGTACACATGTGGAGCAATAATTAATAGTTACTCAAATTTCTGGTATTTATGCTAATTTTTTGTAATTATGCACCTTCATCAATTTAGGCTTTGACATTCAAAAAAATTTGTACAGCTCTGCATCATATACTAAGCTTAGATCCCAGGCACCCAAGAGCAGTACAGTGAGCATTCAACAGTTTTTAGTATTCGTAACACCCCAAGCAGGAGACAATGAAAGTCTAGCATTAACATCCAAATGCGCAGCTATAAACCATACCTGTAAACAAGAACAGAAGAACTCCGGAAACTTGCAAATGTCCACAGAACCCCCCCGCCAAGTGCAGATATACAGGTGCATTACAAAACCCATAGAAAGCGAAACAGGAGTCCAAAGTAGACTAAAAGTACACAAACTAGATCAAAGGTCAAATAGACCATGCATGGGGAACGTTTACGATGGGGGTTTGAGAAACACCGCAAGATATACAGCCTACTACGCCTACCGCGGAAGTCTATTATAAATCCAGAAAGGACCAATGAGAAGTGGAAAGTTGGCAAGGTATATCTGAGATATATATACAACGCCGTCTAAGAAGACAACGATCGCATCAACGAGAGAAATGTAGTGTATTCCAACTTGTAATGCTAACAAACAATCTAAAAAATTGAAAGACCGCTAGGAGGAGACATAAGGAGCCCGCGCTGCCATACTTTCGACGTGAGAAGATACTTGCATTTGTCTAATCCTCTGAGACGTAGCACGATGAAAGAACTGCTCCCGGGAGAGGACTCTTACATGCTTCAAGTAGGCTTCAACAGGAATCACCAGATCTTGAACTCCTTTATCTATGGCGTAAAGTATATCTTCAATAGCCAGATCAGAAGCCTGGCATTCCAGCAGCTGCTTCGAAAGGGTATCAACTGGCTCAAACACATCATCGATGTTCACTTCAGTGACTCCCTTGTCATTAGCTCTAAGCCAATTCTCCAATACCTCCGTGTTGGTCAGGGTGGCTTGCAGCTGGTTCTCAAGCGCCCCTTTTTCTTCCTCCAGTTCACGGACTCCACTCTTCAGCTGCTCCGACCTCTGGGCCAACAGAGCCTGCAAGGAGAAGAGCACATCCGGTAAGGTAGAGGATACTAAAACAGATAGGAACTTTGACTCTTGTGCCCTAGATCTCTCCACTGCTCTATACGTAAGTTAAAATGCTTAGTGTGACGCAAATAGGAGCCTCCATGTTAAAGAGGTCTTCATTAAACCAGATAAAAGCAGAAGTAAATAGCATGGATTCGGTACAGCGTTGCATTATCTAGAAATTTAAACAAGTATATAATCGTGCAGTCAGAAAGACTAGGGGTATCCATCAACGACATAGCCACTCACCTGTGTGTTAAAAATCGACTCCATCTCATTATTCCGTTCCTGCATCATTTTGTTAATATCGCCTCTGCACCGCTCAGTCAAGGAGGAGACCAGGTTCCGCTTATACTGTTCTTGCGGATCATCACTCCGGCTGTGAGGAGGCGGCGGAGGCGTATGCTGGTACGGAGGATATGTAAGTGGCAGCCGTGGAGACTGAGAAGGCGTAGGCCCTGGGGAGGAAGAAGGATTAGTTTGCATATTTCCACCTGTATGAATGGGATTCATGAATGGAGGCGGGTGAGGTGTAGGAGGCGGTGGAGGCCGAACATTAACAGGCGCGGCGGGTCTGGAATACAAAGGGGGGTCCTGTCCAAAGAGAAGAGACAGACTCTGAACCAATTCAACTAAATTTGATCTCGGGTACACCCAGTGTTGAATATAAAGAGAGTTTACCAGGCCGGATCCATCTACGTAAGGATGACGGGGCTTGATTATCATGTCCCGCGTGGGCGTTACAAACACTAGAGGAGGTTGGCGAGGGTAGGTTTCCAGAAGCCACATCGTAATAGGAATGTTGTATTTTACGTCTTGATAGTACATAGGAATAGTGCCAGCAGCTTGCAATAGGTTGCTTGTTCGTCCATCATTGTGCGTGAACACCGCAGTCTTGACCTACACCAGAGATTCAAAATGACAAAACCTAAGTCCAGGCCCGTGGAGAAGAAGAATTGCTCGCCCAGGCTCGCAATTTAACAACAAGAATTCAGGGTACTAAACTGTCAAATTCAGTTTCCGAAAATAATTGAATTCAGATGCAGCACTTCCTACATTTATATCACCAGAATCAGTGAACAACATAGCACGAGTTCACCAAAAAAATATCAAAGATAACCACAATTACTGACACCTACCGACATAAATGCAACACTCAAAAATACATATCGATTTCGAAACCATACACCACCTCAGCATCAAAAGTTCGGTATGTATTATTAGATCATTACATAACATTCTAAACTGGAGCAGATTCACCCCTCCCATTGACGATCCCAGCAAAGAAGAACATCCCATCCGGAGATACCTGGTAGGGGTTTAGGTTAATTGCTTGCCTGCTGTGCATCGACTACATTCCCCTCTCTAGCTACCAGAGTAACATATTTTCATTATTCCATTACCCGCACGTGATGAATTCAGAGGTCGCCCCTAGCAAGGGCTAAAGAATGTTACATAATCACTAAAACTTAGCAACTTCTGCATCTGGTATCCAAATAATCCTTTCTTTGGCGCGTTGCAATCCCCTTTAATTCACCAACAAGAACATTCAAGAATCCAACCATTCTCAATACAAAAATCGCGCTCATCCCTAAAAGCGTCGCAATTCCTTCCGGGAGCCTAAAAGCCGGGCAAAGAAAAAGTCTCCAAACGACCTACTCAAAACTGAAACCCAATTGGAGCCTCTGGGTCCCCTATGAATCAAGAATCAAACCATCCTAAAATAAAAAAAACAGGCTCACCCCTGAAAGCGTCGCAATTTCCTTACTGGAACCTAAAATTCGGGACCCAAAAAAAATCCTCAGAAGACCTACTCAAACCTGAAACCCAATTCGAAGCCTGTTGATCCCCTCCGACTCAGGGATCCTAGAATCGAGCAACAGAGAAGCATGCGTACCTGCAATCCGGGAAACTCCTGAATGACGAGCAAGAGATGTTGCCGAATCGACCACTTGTCATCTTCCACATACGGCAAGGCTTGCGGTCCGCGCTGCGACAACACCGTGTTGAGGAACTGCGTGGATGCGTGCGAAGTCGGTGCTCCCGTCCGCCCCACCATAGTTCTCAGCAGCTCCAGCCCTTCCCAATCGGTCCTCCTCCTCGGGCGAATCGCCCCAAACAAAACCCTAGACTCTAACGAAGACGCGATCTCACTCTCCGTTGTTGGATTTCAGCACTGCGAAGTAAGTTAAGGATTGATTTGGATTCTTCGATGCTGGTGAAGAATCAAACCCTAAATCGGAGTGAGCGGAGTGATGTGAAGCCAAGTGCCAAAGGGGATGCCGACCCAGTGAAAAGGATGCTGAGGCGGAGGACGGTTGATTGCGTGGGCGTTTTGTGGGAGACGAGGGGACTTGCGGGGAAGTTGCAACATGACTTGGGCACAGGGTTCTAATAGTTGGGAACGCTTCGGGCACGGGGAGAGAATAGGGGAACCTCCGTGCGGAATCGGAATCGGAAATGAACATCAGGAATTTACAATTAACCCCTAAAGGACCATAAGGCCACCACATGGCTTCTGCAACTACATTTGTAGAAAATTCAGAATGTCAACCTCACCAATAGTCCATGACCAACAAAGAGACCCTAGATGATTTTTTTCGCTAAATCCATCAATACAATCTGATCGAGAAATGATTGAGTGAGTGATTTTTGGTGAATTTTTTGAGAATAGAAAAGTACTCTGGGCTACTCACTTCACATGCTCATATCTTTTTTTCCACACCTCACAATGATTTGAAAAAAATTACCCATCTAAATCATGATGGTATGTACTTGTGGGAAAAAAATCAGAGTTTTTGAATCACTTTTGAGCATTCCGATTTCAACATTCCAATTTCAGCACATGTACAAAGTTCCACTGAATTGGATATCTTTCATCAATTTTGTCAATGGTGGCATTTTCTCAAAAATTGTGCAATTTTGTTGATCTTTTTTTCATAGGAAAGCTAAATAAGTCTTCTTTCATTTCAACGGTGGCGATCATCAAAAGCATATCACATTTATGAGAAATTGTGCTTGCTACAAGAGCTAGTCAAGAAAACAAGAGCTTTGCTCAAACACCCCCGGTCCTTAAGGGGTTAACTAACTTAGCGTGCCCTGTGCCGTTGCTACAGTATAGGAAAAGAAAAGTAAAAGTAAAAGTAATTTTTTAATTATTTAATCTTTAAGAAAAAAAATCAATATTTTTTGGTTGTGAGTCAGAACACCACAAAACAAAGTCTGTGCATCTTTAGTTTGTTGCAGTATGAGGTTGTATTTCTTATATGAATAGAAAGCTTTTTGCACAAAGGAGTGCAAGGGCTTTAATTCATGGCATTTGAATTTTGGACATGTGATGTGAGAGTTATGGTTTTTCCAAAATAAAAGATAATTTCATTCAATTTTTTGATTCATAAAAACTTTGAAATTCAATGACTTTCATAGTGTAGGTCCAAATGTCATGAGAGAAAGTTCATACACCCCTACTTGCAAAGAGATTTTCAACAGTACTAAGAACGCCACCAAACACTTCATGATTTCTTAGATCTTAGCATATCAAACAAAACAAAACTAAACTAAACTAACTAGTTTAAGATATAGATGTACTAGTGTATTTCTTGAAAAATGGAGTCCAAAAAAAAACCATCTTTGAAAATAACAAAGTGCATTCTCTAGGAATTTCACACTCTACATTTTCCCCCATTGTGGTGTTGGAGGATTCCAAAATGTGAATTCAAAGAAAAATAAACTCTATTTTTTTAAAAACACTTTCTACACTTTAAATTTTAGACTCCAATTGATAAATGTGGACAAATTAATACTCTCCTCAATTAGTACTAAAATTAGTAAGAAATCTCAAAGCCTTTCAATGGGTTCATTTCTCCCCTAATGATGTAGCACTAATGGAAGATATTCCTTGCCTACACAATATAAAAAGAATTTAGCCTAAATATGTCAAATTTCCTCTCACATGTACCTACCCAAAAAAGTTATGTCACCAAAAACACAAGGCCACTCCTGTAGGGGTTAAGGATGAAGTATTCATAATTTCAAAACAGCCATTTTGATTGATTGATTAAATCATGTGAAAATCTTTATATCACTAGATTAACCCTTGAGGATCCAAGAGCATCCCAAAAGTGGATGTGCCCTTGTCAACCTTGATTGTAACTTTCAAAATAACCATTTTTTGCATTAACGATTTAATCTAAGACAATGAAGTTGAACAAGTTTTGTTTCTATTCCATTTTAAAATTTTGAAAAATAAAAAATGGAAAGAATTATTGCAATCACAAGCTTTGAGTGTTAGAATCCAAGTTACACAATATTTGTTGGTATGTGAAGCTCATTTTTAAGAGCCTTCAATACTAGAATATCAAGATTTGCAATGGACATCCTTGCATGAAATCTTTAATAGATGAATCAAAATCATTCATTTTCAAAATTGGATTTTCAATGCTTAAAACTAGACTTCAAAAAGAATTTACTTAAACCCCTATTAAAAACAATAATTCTGTAAGGTTTTATTTTAACTTCAAAGTTTTTTCGACACCATCATTTGGTGCCTTGGGCATTTAAGGGTTAAGTAGGCACTATAGCTAGCAAAGATAGCTTGACTTGAAAGCACACAGTAGAGGGCACAAATATGGGCAAGTGTAAAGTAGCATTGAACATACTAAAGGGGTGTGTTATATAGCTCAAGGTACTATTTAACAAGTTTTATTTTACTAAAGTGCAATTTTATTTTGATCACTTATTTTTGCTGGGTGGGAACTAAGTGACCCATTGAGATTGCATTGCAAGTGCACATGCCTTATTGTCATTCCATAAAAACAAGCTGAATAAAAATAAAAATAAAAATCTAGAATAGGAAGTAAACTAGAAACCTAATGGAAGACACATTTCGTGAAATTTAGGATACTTCTATGGTCTCATGAATTGATAACATAAGATAGAAATTTGTATGTCATTTACAAGGCAGAATTGAACTTAGAAATTCTGTTTGATCAGCCTTCAAGACGCTTCATTATTACTTTAAAAACAATTTGATTGGCCAAATCTATTTGCACAACACATCTATGATTCTAGCACATAACACTCAATAACAACCCCGTCTAATATCAATATAATAGCCCTTTCCCTAACGCGACCGGATCGAAAAGGTTGAGGCCGCCCAACAATAGTAGCAGACTTGGTAGATTTGGCAATTTGTAAATGCAGTAGTACAGTACTGTACAATTCCTGGAAATTACATTGGCAGTACACGATACACTGCCAAGATTGACAAATCCTCGCAGAATGCTAACCGGGGTGAGGACAAGGCAGTGGGAAATCACAGTCGTACATACAATGGGAAATACAATGAGAAAAAACTGGAAAAATTGGACAATGGAATAACTCTTTGATTTCAAACAAAGTTGCCATCAACATTCCTCAACATACAAAATTAGAACCAAAAGCGGAGTCCACAGTTGGCATCTGAATGACAATTCTGCTCCCGCACTTGTGAGAGAGGGTTTTGATAATTAGGTGACACGAACGGACATCTAATAGAATAAAACATCCTCCTCATGACTAGCCCCAAAGTTGCAGAATAAATCCCTCCGAACCAACGCCTGAATGATACTCTACCTCTTCTTGGACACACCAACAGTCCTTCCACGACGCCCGGTGGTCTTGGTATGCTGACCGCGCACTCGCAGGCCCCAGTAGTGACGAAGTCCACGATGGTTCCTGAATACCACACACCATGAAGGTTAGAGTGTGAACGACACAATAAGTAATCTATATACTAGGTAACCAGTGTCAGACATACTTAAAGGGTATCGTAAATCTGAAACTCTCTACGATTTGAGATAACCTAAGCTAGCGTAAGGATATCTTGAATCTAAGAGTGGTCTAGATTTGAGAATCTGTCATGCCACTCGCCTCTATAGCAATGCATCTTGTGGTGATAGATGTGAAGGGCGTAATGTGGCAATTGAAAATACCAAAGCACACGTTCACATCCATGTTGTCACTTTGCCCAATCTGGCACTCACGCATACAAAATACTCAAATCGCGAAACACTAATACCAAAAATTGGTGACCTGCTTAATATATCGTGCATCCGAATTAGTCGAAAGATTAAAAATATGCGTACCTGATCTTCTTCAAGCGCTCAAGGTCGTCCCTGAGCTTCATGTCCAAGGCGTTGGACACAACCTGGGAGTAGCGACCGTCCTTGTGATCCTTCTTCCTGTTCAGGAACCAATCTGGGACCTTGAACTGGCGAGGGTTGCCAACGATCACCATTAAGTTCTCGAGCTCGGCGGCGGACAGCTCACCAGCCCTAAATAGAATTTAGTTGTAAAAGTGAGGACAATATATAAAATTAATCGAGGGTTTGCGAGACCTAAATCACGTGGACCTCGCCACCAGCAGCAGACACCGTAAGCAGTTTATCCATACGAAATGACATTACAAAGAGGAACCCTAAAATTCACATGACGTACGCACCTCTTGCTCATGTCGACATCGGCCTTCTTGCACACCAGATTGGCGAAACGACGTCCCACTCCCTTGATGGAGGTCAGGGCGAACATGATTTTCTGGCGTCCATCGACGTTGGTATTGAGAACACGAAGAATGTGTTGAAACTCCTCGCCCGCAATGAGCGACTGCTCGCAACCACAGTCCACAAACAACCTCAGTCACCGAAAGGGAGAAACCCTAAAAAAACATAGAAAATTTGCACTGAAAAAAGAGACATAACTGTTGATCGCCGTAACAAAAGTGAGAGTCACACACCATGGTGGCTGCGGAGCGACGACGAAGCGAGGCGCAGCAGAGTATAGGCTATGGCGCGAGGCTGAGGCGACGAAGCCGAGCTCGGAAAGAGCTGGGGATGGCGAGAGCAGGGTGTTTCTAGGGCTTGCGAGTGGATGAAACCTGTAATTCATCCATTCTTTGGACGACGAGGAAAATCATTCATCCGTATAGTTCAGAAAAGGGAGATACACTGTAATTCATTAAGTAAACCCCTAAACGTGCAGATTCATCTCCAGAATTGGCGATTTAAGAAAAATCATTATAAAGTGCTATTTGGAAGATTATTTTGGAATTAATATACTAATAAAAGTTGTAGATTTTGATTTGTAGATTCCATCTGTACGGTTAGATTCACCAATGTTATCACCAATTTTTTTAAAATAAATTTTGAAAGGAAAATTCCAAAATTCCTTCTGAATTCAATTACAAGCAAAATATCATCATTTTTTTAGTAAGATTTGTTGGAATGGATTTTACATGAAATCCTGTTAACATGGTGATTTTTTAAAATTTTTATGTTCTTAAAATCTATGACCTCATTTTTGCAAATCCAGTTTTGAACTAAAATCAATTCAATTTTGGCTTGGTCAACCACTTGACATACTTGCACATTTGTAATTTTAGAAAACTAATATGCACTCTAATAACACCAAATCCAACCCTTAGATAGAACAACAATTTGATAAAGAGTCTCCACAAATTAGAATAACTTTCATCCAAGCAGTTAGGAAGATGAAACTTGAGTCTCAATCTATTCATCGTCCAAAAATTCGATGTTGGAGCACTTAGGAGTTAAGATTAGTGCACTTGCATATTTCTTACTTGAAGACTTTTTTGTGGGTCATTTTATGAACTAAAGAAGCTTTTTTTTTACGTGAAAAATACTTATATACTTTGATTTGCAAAATATTTTAAAAATAGAATTTTGAAAATATATACTTCATGGATATTTCACATGAATTCAAAACTATTACAAAATAAAAAATCATTTTGTTAAAATATCTATTCACTATTAATAATATTCACTATTATTAATATATTCATTATTCACTATTAATAAGAAAAATCAAACTCATAACCTTCTAAGTTGGACAATTTTAAGTGTTGTGAAGACATCTACAATGCTTTTGACAAACTAGCTTAGTAAAATTAATAAATGGTGAATGATCAATATAGAATTAGCACTTGCTAGTATTGTCTATCATTAGAAGCATTGATCCAAATGTATTTAAAATAGACAAAATAATATCTTAATTTATTATTTTGATGACTCAAATAAACACACTTGAAAGCAAGTTGAAAGACAAAAGTTATAGAAGTTTCAACAAATCATGACTATGAGCATCTTCAATGGGTTTGCTATCGGTAGGCGACAATAATATTAATTAGGTGTAGCACTTGTAGGCAAACAATAATGTGCCCCAATACATCTGTTATGTAGCTCTTGAACTTTATAGGCTTGTTACATTCTACATTCAAGTCTACACTTCAACAAGCTTTGACATCCTTGTGACACCTTGATAATCACAAATTAGAGCTCACACAACCATTTTTGCTATGCAAAAGTTACCTTTTTTTGTAGTCATGAGCCAAAACAATGAAGACTAGGTCGCAAAACTTGTATTGGCAATTCTTTTTTAGGACACCATTAAGTCAACTACATTGATAGAAATCACCCGGCTACCAAATGAGGGCCTTGATTTGGACCTTGAGATACCATTGTTGAGTACCTATGCTTGTCATTGATTGAGGATGTCCTAAGAGCATTTCAACTTACTATCCACTCAAAAGATAGACCACTTCCTGCTCAATTAATTAGCCCCCCTTCCCCCAAAAAATTAGTAGCCATTGATCGTTTTTGAAGAAAAATAAAAACACCCCCTTCTTTGCCGTTGATCATGATATGAATATTATGATACCATATGTATATCGTATGGATACGGATACGGAAAACAGATATAGAAAACGGGTACTGAATATTGATTATGTACTGAATACATAATGTATACTATATACATACTAATTACTGAATATCGAATATGTATTGAATATGTTGATATAACCCATATCGTTTGCCAAATAAACTGCTCATCAAAAACATAACTAAGTGTGGGAGTAGCATTTACAAAAAAAATTGGTAAGAGGGGTAATAAAATAAAAAAACCAATCCCATTGTCTTTCGGGTGGATACCAGTCCCTCACTATCCACTCAAAAGACAGCCTACAAACTTACTACTCGAAAGGGGCATGTTTTCGCATAGATTGAATTGATTATTGTCGATTTCAGCAATTATTTATGCTAAAATGACACATTTGTCGATTTTGGGGGGTAATCAATACAAATTGCTTGAACAATATAGATTTGTTGAAATGTTGAGCTCTAATCAATATAGATAGCCTAAAACTGTTGATTTGAAATCTACAATGACCAAATTATAAAGAATTCATTCAATTTCAAGTAGTATTTTAGAAAATTTTGGAAATTTTTAGAAATCTTTGAAGAATCTATTGAAATCTTTCGAATTTGTCAAGAATCCTTTAGGAATCTATTACAATATTTTGATTTTTCAAGAATCTTTTAGAATCCTTTAGAGAATCTTTTGAATCTTTTTGAATCTTTTTTGAATCTATTTGAATCTATGAAGAAATTCCAATAATTTTGTAGAATCTTCTAAGAGTTTCTTAATATTTTTTAGAAATCTACTAGAATCAATTAGAGTCTTTTCAGAAACCTTTTAAAAAAACAATTGGGAATCATTTAGAGTCTTTTTGAATCTTCTAAAATTTGTCAAAATCATTTAGAATTTTCTATAGAATATGAGTTTGAATTTTCATCAATTGAAATTTGTAATGAGTATAATTTGAGTTTGAATTTGATTTGAATTCAAATGAAATTCAATAACTATTATGCAAACTTAGAATTTGATCAAAATTTTAATAAAATTATACTCTAATTCAAACTTTGATTCAAATTACTCAATGAAAATTCAGACTTGATTCAACACTAAAATTTCAAATCCAATTGGAATTCAAATTTCAATGCAATTCTCATTAGTTTCCTAGAGAATATATTTTGATTTGAGTTCAAACTTATAATTTTGAAGTGTAACACTACATGTATACATAGTGGATTTTCTACATTCTTTAGTTGCTTTATTTAATAATTTCACTTTGTAAATAGAAGTTTTGAAATTTTTTTATTCTAATTTTTAATTTGAGTTGAATTCTTAATTATAAATAAAAAAAGTTTTAATTTTGAACTATTCAGTATTCAATTCCAAGATTTGAACTATCCAATTTGAGTAATTTCAACCCTACAATATAAAAAGCATTCTTCTATCAAAAAACACTTAAAATTGCTATTTATGTTGCATTCATCCAAGAAAATAAAATGAATATTTTTTTAATAAAAGGCAACCCATAGGATCTTGTACTTCACTTGTCTTAGATTATGTGGTTAAAATTTCATGAAAATTCGACCATACAAATTGGAAGACATTAGCATTCAAAGTTGGAAAGAATGTTTTTTTAGATGCTAGTGAGCGATTTAAAATGACTTTGACTACTATTTGTGGAAATTTTTTGTACCATAAAATTTAAATTTAAGAATTGTATGTTGAAGAATTGAGTTCAAAGTCTAGGAAAAAATTTCCTCAAAAACAAACTTCATTTTCAATTTTCAATTTAAAAATAAAATCTAGGTTTAACATGGAACAAAAATTTGAACCATTAATAGCTTTGAGATGGAATTGAAACATAGAATCAAAACAATTAGATTTCTCTAGC
Organism: Straminergon stramineum; assembly: GCA_963920665.1. NCBI lineage: Eukaryota > Viridiplantae > Streptophyta > Bryopsida > Hypnales > Calliergonaceae > Straminergon > Straminergon stramineum. Next base: position 2,585,484 of record OY987272.1, read on the forward strand.
TTACTAATTTAGCCTTGCCAAAAAAATGAATTCATTTGTTAAAATTGCACTAAAAAATCATCCCTATAAGTTATTTTCTCACCAACTTACTTAGATTGCCCCAAATTTAAGTTCTTCAAAACTTTCTCATTACAAGTTCAAATAGAATGAATCAAACCTTGCCTCTGCATTGTTGCTGTGCTAGCAGTTGTTGCTTTTTGTGTGTTGCCCGAGAATTCTCATGTGGTGGCAAAGGATATTTTTTTTTAGGATTTCGATTCTTTATAGAAATTGTCCAAATCAACATAGTACTATGCTAAAAATTGACTGAATCAAGTTGTCCTAATCAACCTTTCTATCAACACAACTATGCGAAATCTATGTTGAAATCAACATGGACTTTTCTAGTAGTGACTCCAACCATGAACTCAACAAGTTGGAGATGATAGATTGGGAGTTAGAGTATTTTTTGTGAAAACCCACCAAGAAAGGGCTAGGGTTGTCATGTCTACCAAAGGCTAATTTGGGTTGTTCAAGACAATAGATGAAATGTGAACATGCATCTTGTGGATGACTGCAACACTTCAGCTTGCTTGTGTATTGACCTTTATACTACCTTGCAATAAAGCTACTTTTTTAAATTTATTAAGATAAATTTAATATGATTGCAAGGTTTTTGTCAAACTTTGTAATTGCTAGGGTGGGGTTTTCTAACCACAATTTGCAATGGCTAAAAACTCCGACCTTGCAAGTTGCAATACCTCTAATTGCCCCACATGTGGTAGTCTATGGCTCACTAAGGCATTGTAGCCATAAGGTAAGCAAATCTATTTTCAACACTATAAGGAATTTGCCTTTATATATATGATATCAAGAATCATAATTGACCAATTTGTGTTGATTAGCCTTTTGGTGATAAACCCACTAGAAAAGGATTTATCTTAATTTAAAAAAAAAATTCTATGAGTATTTGATGTAGAAGTAAAGTAAGTACCTATTAGTGTCCCTAAGCATGTACTAAAATCTTTAAAAAGTAAGAATCCAAGGTATGAAAATCCATCAATATCTCAAAAGGTGAGTGTACTTCATCAAAGTTGGATTCTAAACAAGTTGATTTGGGGTCAAAAAGTAAGACTCACTAATAGTGAGGTCTACTTTAACATTGTGTATTGAGTTGTGCAACTCCCCTCTCTAAAAAGTTATCATGGCCTTCCTTGAATATTTGTAGTTGGTTGAAGCAAGAATTTAAGTTAACATGATTTAGGTCATTGTAGGGCACCTTTCCAAGGCTAGGATGAACCACCTTCCTCGCTTGACCTCTTGAAGTCCTTGACTTTTTTTCCAAGGGTGCATGTTAAAAAAAAGACCCCCTATTTTGTGCTTGATTAATATATTTTCTATACCATTCCTAGCTCATTCAAGGTCTCTAATTGCAAATCTGAATTCAAAATTTCAAAATTTTATCATGTGTGGCAAATAAAAAGGTCTTGTGTCTTCTCCAAAGGATAAAAACGGGGACGAGCGAAGAGGTTGGCTTATAGCTAGGGAGGCTTGACCCCCTCATTGCTCCAACCAAGGGTACATGTAAAGATTACCCCCTATTTTGTGTTGTGTAAATTTTGTATTCTTTCACCCCTCGCAATTGATTGGGGGCCTCTGATTGCAAATATGAACTCAAAATTTGCAAATTTTGTCATTTGTGACAAATAAAAAAATTCCATTGTTTTCTCTAGGAATAAAAACACAGGACAATAAGGGGGTCAATGCTCTTGGCCAGGGAAGATTGACCCCCTTATTGCCCCATCCAAAGGTAAATGTAAAAATTGCCCCCTATTTAGTGCCACTTAAATTTTGTATTTCATCTCCTACTCCAACTAATTTGGGCCCTCTAATTTGGGCCCTCTGATTGCAAATGTGAACTCAGAATTTGCAAATTTTATCACGAGTGAAAAATAAAAAATTTCATTGTTTTCTCCAAGGGTAAAATACAGGACAATAAGGGGGGTTCAATGCCGAGTCAGCAGAGGATGCAAAAGGGACCCTGCCTCCGAATGGTAAGCAAATGCGGCACGACCATTTTTCCCTTCTAGTGAAAATCGTTGAAGGGCGGTCTCCGTAGACAGGGGAGGGTTTCCTCCAACGAGAGCCATCCACGTGGACGTGGCGGGCGAACAGCAAGCCAGCACCTTATCCCCTGCTCCAAGCACCCTTTCCCCAGGTGCTATCCCGCCCCCCCGGCCAGCCCTCGACCGCTTGGGAAATCCCGCAACAATCCCGCTTCGCAAATCCTCGCAATAAAGGCTTCGCAAACTCCAGCAGCCAGGGCGCCTCGCATGGCGTCGACGTGACCGACCACGACCGTTTTTCTCCCGTCCAATTTGGTGCAGAAACGAACCGTTTAGGTTTAGAAACAGGCGAGTGCAGGGGACAGAGGTTTGGGACGAGGAGGAGGAGATGGCGGCCATGCTGGTGACGCCTGCTGCGGGGCTGGTGCAGGTGCAGCAGAATGGCCGGCGCGCTCCGGGAGTGTCCGCTACCAGTTTGATTTTGGCACCGGGCGGGACTCGCACGCGGAGCAATGCGGTGCGAGGGGATTCTGTGTGCCGAATTGCCGCTCCGAAGATTAGGTTTGTGGCCGAAGCACGCTGGGATTTATGTTTTGGGGAAGGAATTGGCGATTGGTTGGTTGGTTGACCTAAATTTTGGAGATTCGAAGGATTTGTAGGGGATTTCGTCGGGTTCAGCTCGACCTGTTTGTCAATTCTTTGGTGAATTTGGCAGTTTGTAATTTTGACTGACGAATTCTCTTCACTTTTGTCGAATCAGTTCGGTTAGAATGTAGAATTGGGTTCCTACTGGCAGTTGCAGTATACCCAGGCACTACTGGATGTCTTGTGTTCCAGATGTTTATAGTAGGAACAACTTGCAGTGGAGGTTCCCGATTCTACATCTGTCGCAATAAGTTCTGCTGAATTGGAGCCATTTTATTTTTATTTCTTTTTGGTGGTTGCTATGTGGGACAACCGAAATCGCCATTTTTGCTGATGAGCGTATTAGGCGTATTATTAGACTGTGCTAGGTTTTGAGACGTGATGCAAAAGATACGAAGGTTCAAAGCTTTGTTAGGAGATGTTCTTTAAATTTCTTCTTGGACTTGAGTTCCATATTTTGTAAGTGAGGGGATGTACACCAGCTGAACAACTGATCAAGTTGCGCTTTTGCAGTTTTAAGAAGTCCTTGGATTGGAGTGCTTTTCATTTGACAATTGCAGAGTCTTGGAGAGCTGAAGTTACCACGGTTTGAAGAATTTCTCAATTTGATACAGTCTCTGAGTTTTTCCTTGGTGGTACTCCAGATGGTTGCAAGGTGGGGATGGGAATATCGAGCTGAAGGGCCTTGATAGAAGGCTAGCAGTGCACAAACGCCATAGCACTCTATCGGCTTCGAAGGACGTGGAATGTGTGACTTGTAGCAATAAGTTAAGGCGAAGGACAAGCTTGAATTGGTTAGCTCCAAGTCCTCGCAATTTGCCAAGTCACGATGGAATGCAGAAGGGTTTTTCAAAGAGAGCTCTTTTCGTAAGTCGCCCATCTTCTGCACTCACTCTCTACTCATTTGGACTTTTCATCGTGCTTGAAGGAGTGGAGATGCTGCACTTTCTGGAGAATTTCAGATATTTGCATTTGATTTGATTTTCTAGCAATTACGGCAATTGCGCAGTCCTATAGTTGTACGATACAATGCTGAGGTATAGCGTGTGGCAGCTGACACAAGCCACGGCTGGGCCGAACGAGCCCCATGCCTCAAATTTGACATGGATGCCGGAGGAAGGGGTCCTGGAGATTGAAGATCAATCACAGGGTTTAGAAGATGCTTTAGGAAAGGAACTAGACGCTGCCGACTTTTTAACGTCCAAGCTACCAACGCATCCCAAATTGCACCATGGTCGATTGACGAATGGATTGCAATATGTCATTCTACCGAACAAGGTGCCTCCAAATAGGTACTACTCAACTGTTGCTAGTTACGTCTTGTTCTCTGCTTAGCGAATTTGAACATCTGGTTGGGGAGCAAAATGAAGGCAGTTTTTTAATGTACACTTTAGATAATGTTGTAAGGGTTTGAGTGGTATTCGATTTCAAGATTGTTGGTTGTAGCGTTGCACTCTTTTTCAGTTGTAGGCTACGGCTTCATTATGATTGTCTGTTACCAGAGCTTTTGAATGTCATAGGAAGACCTATTTACGCAACTGTGACGTCTCGTCCATCCATATCTCTTTCAGTGGCCATTTGAGGCCATGTTTATCGAATGCTTACGGAATGGTGTGTTCCTGTCGTTGAGAAGTGTTTGCAGCAAATTTTATGTTAGTATTTTCGTTCTTGCAATGTCGTCTCAACGTTGTGGTTGACAATTGAGTGCCGTTGGCAGATTTGAGGCCCACATGGAGATGCATGTCGGTTCAGTTGATGAATTAGATAATGAACAGGGTATTGCTCACATGATCGAGCATGTGGCTTTCTTGGGGAGTAAGAAGCGTGAAAAGCTTCTGGGGACGGGCGCTCGGTCCAATGCATACACAGATTTCCATCACACTGTCTTTCATGTTCACTCGCCAGTCACTGCTCAAGGCTCGCAGGAGCCCTTGCTCCCTCTTGTGCTGGAAGCACTCCACGAGGTATACCTCCTGACTGCAGTGATGGGGCATGGCATGATTGGGGCCTATTGGAATTGAACCTGAGAAAAGTGCTATCTTACTTTCCTTATACAATCCCCGTGAGAGTTTCTTCTACTATTCTATTACAAAACGCGTGTATATGAATCGGGGCTTCTGTGACCATCGCAGTAAGCTAATTTTTTATGGTGTGGGTTTCCGAAGTTTTTGGATAGCGTTCATGTTCTTTGGTAACAAAGTTCTTAGAATCTTGTTTTTGAAGCTTGTACAAGAGGGTGTTTGACCGGCAGCCTATTTTCTGAGTGATAAGCAGATTGCGTTTAAGCCTAAATTCTTGGCATCTCGGGTGGAGAAGGAGAGAAGAGCGGTGCTGTCTGAGCTACAGATGATGAATACCATTGAATACAGGGTTGATTGTCAGGTGTTACTTCTCTTACATTTTCGCTTTTGAGATCTATTTATGTTCCTTTTTTTTTCTGCAAGCATAATGAGCAGAAGAGTTTTTGTACATATTTAAGCATGGTTCAGTATACCTGACCAATTGCTCTCTTATCTGATCGCTATGAATTGTTAATGATCGACTGCAGCTTCTTCAGCATTTGCATTCAGAAAACATGTTAGGGTATCGCTTTCCTATAGGCTTGGAGGAGCAAATAAAGAAGTGGGACCCTGAAACAATTAAGGCTTTTCATGAACGTTGGTACTTCCCAGCGAATGCCACTCTCTTCATAGTTGGTGATATTCGCAGTGTTAGTCGGACCATCGAGATGATTGAGGTATGCTGGATTCTCCTTTCCTTTCCATGTCATCAGCTTTCGTGTGACCTTTTCCACTTCATGTAAGCGTTTCTAGGAGTTTCTAGATATTTATTAATGCATAAACCGTCGGGGGTGCTTCTTCATTGGTGAATCTTACGAGGTGATTTTGTCGGGTAGGCACAATTTGCTTCGACACCGGCAGGGGTGATCACATCGACTCAGACTTCCTTAGAGAACATTAACCCAACCGCCATGACAGTTGCCACTGTGAAGGAACGGCATCCTGTCCGACCCCCAGTACAGCACGCATGGTCCTTGCCAGGTGCTGAAAACCAGTTGAAAAACCCTGTTATATTCCAACATGAGCTCCTTCAGAACTTCTCCATCAGTTTATTCTGCAAGGTGATAGTTGTTTTACTCTGGAAACTTCTTCAGTCATTTTTATGATCTGAATTATTGCCATCGACTCCTTTGTTGGCATCCATGTTGAAATTCATTTCATCGGATCATGGTACTGAATGCATGAGTTTTCTCTTCGTTGCTAATACCTCTCCTCAGTCTTGGAGACTCTTATCTCATGTCAATTTGTTTTGTCTTGATGCGCAGACTCCTGTACAAAAAGTGCAGACATTTTCTGATTTGAGAGATGTCCTGATGAGACGCATCGTTCTATCGACACTTCAGTTTCGCATCAATACCCGTTACAAGGTATTTATTACTTGATGTGTTATAGATGTTCGAGGTCTACTTGTTCATACAGATATTTTATGCGATGGTTTCGCCTATAGAGTTCTCTTGCAGTAGCCTGAGCATGTACTTTTGTGAAATTGAACTTGTTCATGTTTGAACTGAGGTTTTCTTTTGTATTTAGTGAACCTTTCTTTAGTGATATTTGCAATTATGTTTTGCAGAGTGCCAATCCACCATTCAATGGAATTGAACTTGACCACAGTGACTCGGGTCGAGAAGCATGCACCGTTACTACTCTTACCATAACTGCAGAACCCAATCATTGGGAAGGTGCAGTCAAAGTTGGCGTCCAAGAGGTTAGCTCCACCAATGCATTGTATTCACCTATTTCTTAGATTTTGAAATGATGAAAGCCAGAGTGAGAGAAATCTGTAAAATGCTGTTCATTTCAAAGAACATCAGGTGTATGGAATGGGGCATGCCACTAAAGATGCTCATTTTCTTCATTTGGCGTATAGGTTGCTTGCTGTGTCATATAAGGAGCTCCTTGGCTGTTGCAGGTTAGGAGGTTACACAAATTTGGAGTGACAAGAGGAGAGCTTCATCGCTATCTGAATGCTTTGCTAAAGGACAGCGAGCATCTTGCCGCCATGATAGATAACGTGCCATCCGTTGATAATCTGGACTTCATTATGGAAAGTGATGCGCTGGGTCACACTGTCATGGACCAACAGCAAGGTCATGAAAGCCTGATGGGTGTTGCCAGCACAGTCACTCTGGAAGATGTAAGCTTGTTCTTGCATCTTGCATTTGTACCGAAGGTTTCTGGGTTCTGGACTCTTAAGTCCATAACACAATTTTTCTGTTTCTATATTATCTTTGTACTCATAATTTACTGTTGTGAATGCAGTGAATGTGAGGTCCTTGTTCTAAATGATTCATGCCCTTATTTCACTAGGTAGCTTACACTGAGTGGTTTGTTGCTTGGGATTGAGCAGGTAAATGCAGCTGGAGCGAAAATGTTGGAGTATGTGGCTAATTTTGGTCAACCAAGTGCCCCTGTGCCAGCTGCTATAGTTGCGTGTGTACCAAAATTTCTTCACGTCGAAGGAGTGGGGGACAAGGACTTCGACATCACCCCTGAGGCTATTCTTGGTGCTATATCTGATGGTCTGAATGAGCCTTTGGTCTCTGAGCCCGAGGCAAGTTTGGCTTGATTTACGGATGTCCCCGATCACGTTGTCTGAAATTCTGAGTTCATCTGAAGATATGGCACTAGAAGTCTTGAGTTATGTAGTGTGATCTACTTATATTTTCACTCAAGTCACTTTTCTATAAGTTACTGAAGTCGACAAGACAGGATGCTCTGTTCTATACCATCAATCTAACAAAGCTGAAGGAAAATTTGAAGATGCTGCCCTACATTTTAGTGATAATGCCGAGACTCTCCGTAATGGTACAATTTGTATTTAGTCCTAGTTGCTGACGTATACCGATGTTTTTTAATGATATGCTGCACAAGCCTGATTGGAAAATTCTGACTTTAAGATTGTGCTTCATGTAATCACGTGCAGCTTGATGTTCCAACAGAGCTTCTGAGCTCAGTCCAACTGGCTGCTCTGCATATGAACAGGCAGCCTCGGTTTGTCCCGGTAACTGATACTGAGAGTTCAATAAAGCTCATGGATGATTCCACTGGTGTCATTCAGCGTCGATTATCAAATGGCATTCGTGTTAACTATAAGGTGCATTGTCTCCACTGGATTTTCCTTCATGTCCTTGATATTGCATACTATTTAATGTCGCCGATATTGTCAACAGATATGTTTCGCATTAACTATTACTTTTTTCTCAGATGCGGTTTGCTGCTCTTTTTCTGTTGCAACGATTGTGTTGGCTATCTGAGTAACTTGCTATGGTAACCTGCCCAAAGATGGCATCTTTTGGTTTGGATTCTTTTTAATAAGATGGCCATCACTAGTTGAGTTGTACATGTGTTGACAGCATTTGTAATGGTTGTCTTGCAGATGACTCAAAATGAAGCTAGGGGAGGGGTCTTGAGGCTAGTTGTAGCAGGTGGAAGAGCCCAGGAGAAACCTGGTGCCAGTGGGGCTGTAGCTGTGGGTGTGCGGACTCTTAGTGAGGGAGGTGCCGTTGGTGGTTTTTCTAGGGAACAGGTAGATTTCTTTACCATTCTGTCTGGAACTTGAAACTTGTAAGCGGCCTATGTTGTACGTATATCTTTCTGCTGATGCTGCTACCAATGCACACTTGTGTTGCTCGTGATTTGGATTTTTTTACATCTGTCGAGTGTGAAGAGAGTGTACGTTTTGAATCGAGAACAGCTTCTCTTGAATCTGGACTATTTTCTAATTTGTGTTTATTCCCTTGGGGACTGAACAGGTGGAACTTTTTTGTGTGGGAAACTTGATCAATTGCGTGCTGGAAGCAGACGAAGAGTTTCTGTGCATGGATTTCCATTTTACACTTCGTGATGGTGGCATGCGTGCCACTTTTCAACTTCTTCACATGGTTCTTGAGGTATTGATATCCTCGTCTCATCTAGGGGTTTAATGGGTTCATGTTTCATGGTTTTTAAACAACGCTTTGTATGGTTGTTGATGCTAGATCTCGTGGTTTTGTGTTCTGAAGGACTTCTGGTTATCCTAAACAAAAGACAAATCCTTGACTGGAATGCCTACGCTTTGATTTCTCCAGTGCTTTCCCTTGATCAGCCTATCAATTCACGATCTTCGTGGTTTCTATTATATGACTAACACGTTTTCTTTCTTGCAGCATAATATATGGCTGGACGATGCCTTGGATAGGGCTAAGCAACTCTACCTCTCACATTATCGTGCAATGCCGAAAAGCTTGGAGCGAGCAACTGCTCATCGGTTGATGCGTGCCATGTTCAACAGTGAAGAACGCTTTATTGAACCTTCACCTGAAGCCATTGAGAACCTGACGTTACCTATTGTGCGGGAAGCTGTGATGAAGCAGTTGGTTCCATCAAACATGGAGGTAAGGAAGTAGTCGGAATCTATTATGTACTTCGCAACATTTCTAGTTTCTCCACAGTCCTTTGAATCTGGTCATGTAGAAAATGGTTCTCTATACCCATGTGTGATTGGTCTAGAATACTGCTCTTCTGAAATTCGCTTACATTTGTTCGGTCTAAATGTGTCAGTTTAGCGCCACCCCGGGTTGGTCTACGGCTTTGTGAATTGTGGTAGCAGTATGGGCATAGAGAATTATTTATTCAAACATCATTACTATTTATTCTTGTGCGGACCATTATGGACCAATTGCGATTTTCTTGAAGTGATCGATACGACCCTATGTTCAGCTCTTGTTAACCTGTTCGCCTTTTGGATGTTTCCAGGTATGTGTTGTAGGGGATTTCACAGAAAGCGAAGTGGAATCATGCTTACTGGATTATCTTGGTACTGTCACCCCACCAAGCAGTGACGAGCAGCTGCGGGGTATTGGGGAGGAGAAGCCCGTAGTGATCAACGCTAATTCCACTCCGGAATTGCGAACGCAGCAGGTAGGGTTGCAGTCGGAACTCATGATCGATCCAATAAATATGCGTAGCTTTCATATATGACGTGCTTTTTTTATCTCGCTTTTTTATTTTCTTAAATGGACATTCTAAGCCTGTGGAGTGAAATTTTGCAGGTGTTCTTACGGGATACAGACGAGAGAGCATGTGCATACATAGCTGGCGCTGCCCCTAATAGATGGGGATTTACTTCTGATGGGCGAGATCTGAACACCTTAATCGAGCCTGTTCCTCCATCCTTATCAGGTCTGTCTGTTTGAGCTTAGAACCATTGGTCGCTGTTGTTCGATCTTTCATTTTTGATTAGTCGGAGAGCATGGCGAGTAAGCAGCCACTCGCCAGCGTCTCTACCCCAAGTAGAAACGTATAATTTTCATATGTCTGTTCCCATTTTTTCCCAGCGCAATCCTATGTATAATCCTCATTTTTTAATATTTTAAATAACCCTAATGAACAATCCTAGAATGCCACTATTTCTGTATCCACGTGTTCCAATTCTACGAGACATAAGAACTTCGTTCTTTGGACTGTGAGCCCCCAACATGTTACTGTTGATTTTATCAACTTCTCGTTTTCATTGGGCACCAGGAACTTTCTAAATGTTTGAAACATTGCGTAGTCTCGCCCCTTGAGGTAGAGAGAAGAAAATTTATCTGGGAGTGAGGAGGTTCGTTGTTATAAATGGCTAATCGTTTTTCATGCTCCATGTCTTCAGTCATGATTCTGAAAGATGTCTGCCAATTTTTTGGGTTGTTTTCAGAGGAGCAAGCTAGAGCATTGGCCCCACCTGGTGTAGAAGTAATCAAGGATAACAGTGAAATTCTCTGTTGGAAGAGGCATCGTCATCCCTTATATGCGTCAGTAGCATTGACTTTGTTGGCAGAGATTATTAATGCTCGGTGGGTTTCCAAATTCGTCGAGTTTTCGTACGGAACACCTATTGTTTATGGGTGTTTATATATTGTCAGCACTGTGTGAATTTAGAATTTCAACTTCAATTTTTGTAGGTTGAGATGATTTTCCATTTCTTGTTCCTTGTCTATTCAAGTTGTATTTATGTTGAGTTTTTTGAATGTGAATCATGGTTTGATTGTGGAGCTTATCGGCCTTGCTGCAGGTTATTTACAACAGTTAGGGATGCGCTAGGCTTGACATATGATGTCTCATTTGAGTTGAGCCTCTTCGACCGGCTGAAAGCTGGTTGGTTTGTCATATCTGTGACGTCCACCCCTGCTAAGGTGAGATGTCCCTTCTTTTGGCATTGAGCTTTGGGTTATGTGATGTTTTAGCATGATGAGCCTAAAGTTAGCCTAATATTCAGAGTAACCGGGGAAACGAGGTAATTCTCCAGTAACTCAGTCTGATACTCCCTATCCGTCCAACCCGTCATAATTGTTATGTTAATTTTTGGGGGCTGAGTTTGCTCTGTATGTCTGCTGTTTTGATGAGCCCCTTGTTTTGATACGTTTAAGCATCACTTTTTGCAGATAAAATATGCTGTCGATGCATCTCTGAATGTGCTTCGCAGTATCCAAGGCAGCAGAATCAATCAGAGAGAGCTTGATCGGGTACGCCCCTCTTATATCAATGTGCTATTTCTCGCCGGTTTAAATGGAGCCGTAGTTTTATTTCCGCATTAGTCTGTCTCCAATTTTGTGATTGTCATTTAAAAAATTTAGGTCGACAGTTTTAGTTCGATAATGAAGAGTCGGGCATTTAAACTTGAAACTTTGTGTGAGCATTTCAGGCAAAGAGGACACTTTTGATGCGGCACGAGTCTGATTCAAAGGACAACACATATTGGTTAGGATTGCTCACGCATCTTCAGGCGCCGTCTGTGAGTAGGAAGGTAACGTCCGTTCACCTCCGATCTTGTCAAAACTCTACTTTGGTCATGGAGTAATATGATTTCAGATTGAGTTGTTGTCAATCGTTTTTTATTTGGGTCTCTCCTGTGTACCTTTATATAAAACTTTACAACACAGAGATTTCCTCCTTAAGGCCTCCTGTGATGCCTTACCCACCCCCTGACCATTATGTATGGCTGGTCTCTCCGCAATTTGCAGGATGTGGGATGCTTACGGGACTTGCCATACTTGTATGAGGTAGCAACGGCAGATGATGTCTATAATGCGTACAATTACCTTAGTCTAGACGACGCGTCCCTGTTTACATGCATGGGAATTGCGGGCGTGGAAGTGTCCAAGGAAGCTGTGACAGAAGAGATCATCGGTATGTGTTGAGTTTGGTTTTTCATGTGTGAGAATCTAGTATTTATATCGACATTGGAGATGCTGCTCTATGGATGCTCAAATAGAAAAATGAAAACTGTAGGTGCTCTAGTTCCTGGAAGCTCAAAATTTTTAATCAGAAGACAAAATGTTGTCACTAGGATAGAACTAATTTCTGAAGGAAAATTTAGTGTTATTGGGCTTTCTAGAAGATAAGTTGATAAATAATAAATGAACAAGATTGATGTTTGTACAAAACATCGTACAACTCATGGCCTTCTATTTTCTCTGAATGAACTAAAAATTGTAACTATAATAACAATTACTATGGCTTACACTAAATTGTTGTGCCATGTATGCGCAGATGTGCCTGTTGCGAACATGCCTCTGACTCACGGCCGTGGAATGTCGACAATGACGCGACCAACAACTTAAGCACCAGATTTGTTCCGGGAAACTATTTAACCAAAATTTTGGAAAGTAGTAGCTGTAGGTGGATGGATTAATGGCATCTATTATTTGTACTATGGTGTAAGAAACTATGAGTGCGAGAATTAGCTTCAGTGATTTTGTACTAGATTATTTCCTGACATTGGTCTCAAAATTTTATCACATGTCTGATTCTTGTTTGAGACATTTCGATTTCTTGACTGGAATTTATCAAGTTTCAATGTAAGGTAGAACTACCTGAAACCTTTTTCACTCTTTCTGCAATTCTGTCATAGATGGGTCTTTGGAAGTGTTACCGACTTATGACGGTTGACCCTTTATTGCTTGTTCAATATCTCTACATTTTTGCTTATATCTTTGGACAATTCTAGCATTTACGTCAATTTCATCAACTTGTTTATAAAGGACTGTTTGTCTTTTGAGATTTAAGTTTTACTTTCAGGGCAATGAAACAAATCGTTCATCACTTTGGAATTTGGAGTGTTTAGGGGTTCTACTTTCCCTGTGAAATGTCTTCAACTGTACACACGATATTAGAAACATTTGGGGTCATTATCGGGCCTTCTACTTGGGCATTAATCCGGAAAGGACCATTGTTCCTTTGGGGGACAATTTGGGGGACAATTTGGAGTTCACGTATGTGCTTATTTGTCTCAATTTATAGTGAATGCTTTTAAAACTTTTTGAAGATGTGTAGTTTTGCGAGAGCTCTATGAATATATAATTTTTATTTCAATTTGATGGCGGGTGAAGAAGTTTTAGGTTGTTATAGGCAAAATTCAACTTGAAGGACATGTTGGTTAGCTAATTTTTCCTTGACTTTAGAAGGGGGTAAACTTCTTGGAACTAAGGTAAAGGTTAGAATAGGTAGCAGGTGAAGGAATGGATCTTGGTCAAATGGGCTAGCTTGTCTAGTCAAAATCATTTGTTGGGTCACATGGCATGACCTAGCCACATGGCTTAGGGAAGGAGTAGCATTGAGAACAGGCTAGAAAATATTGGGGACATAGTGGGTGCCATTTTTCACAGACAACCCAATGTCTTGGTCTTACTTGTGTTAGGCTTATTCTTCAAAAATTCATAGCAAGTAGAGGATTTTTTGGGTGGGATTATTTCTTTTTTTTACTTGTGAAATATTAGAAAGTCTTTCAATCCACCATTGGGATTTCAAATTTTTTTAATTGCTTGGGAGAAAATTTGTCCCCTAAATAGTGCAATGTATGACCAATTTTCAAAGCAGATTTGCATTGCAAGATTTATTGAAGGTTCTCTGCTTTTTTTATGCATGAAAATTTTAGGACATGTTTCTAACATATTTTAGAGTATGAAATTTTTTTATTTTCAAAATATATAAAGAAAAAAGATGAAGTGCACAACAGTCAAAGCCTTCTAAAATTCTTGGATAGAGTCCAAAAAAACTTTTTACTTCAATTCAAATGCTAATATCTTCCAATCTCAATGTTCAAACCTCACCAAATTTTTGCCATGTGTTCTTTTAGAAGTCCAGTAAAAGATACCATGGTTAGATTTTGAAAAAAAATATTTTTTGTGTTTTCTTTGGTGAATGCAACAAAAACGGCAATTTTGAGTGGTTTTGGACAAAAAAACGCCTTGGTCCTTTAGGGGTTAAATTAGCTTATGACTATTGCACAATGGTAACAAGAACTTGTAGGGGGGTGAATGCTTGCTTAAGATATGTTCTATACAAGGGAATCACTTTCAAGAAGTAACAATGACGAGTATAGTTAACATGAGATTAGCCCAATAAATTATGGTGAAGAATCAATGATGGCCTCAATCTTGGTGCCATAATCAAATGCTCCTAGTACAAGCCATGTGAGAACATACCCTAGGTCGGGCATGATTTCTTCCCAAAGGATGATCTTACTGAAAATAAGAATTTGGAGCTAGGACACTAGGTTGGTATATGTTTGTGGATCTAGATGGGGACCATGTTCAATTAAAATTCACCTTTTTGTATTGATCAATCTCATTTTTTACTTTGGAGTACTAATATTTACAAATGAGATTTCATAATCAAAAATTTTGAGCATTGCTTGGATATACTACACCTACCTCAGTGGAACCCTAAACTTTCTAACCTAAGGTAGAAACATCCCAAACTATCCTTGTTCTCATTCATTTACAATAGATTTCCTTTGAAGTATCCCTAGACTTTAATCAAAGTGTCCCTCAAAAGTGTCATTGACTTCTAAAGCACTAAACTGGGTTTTATTGGGAAATATAGCGATTTTGGCAGCTCACTATGAACACAATTTTTAATCTTTTTCTTTTAAATTTTTACACAAGATGTGCCTGAGGAGAAGCTTTAAGGCTGGACAATTATCATAACTTTTGACTACATGGTTAAAAAGGTTTTGTATGATATGTCATTTTCTTTGCTCAATAGGCAGCTTTGGTAGTTAAATAAAATTCTTAAAAAATCTCTTTTTAAAAAAATAAAAACTGAAAATTGGTTATCTAGATTCACATACATGTGGAAAAGATTTGGATTCATTCCATTTTGATTTATGAGATGAAAGTTATGGTAGAACCACCTAAAACCAGCCAGGCCCCATGGTCAATACTTACGTAATGGGAAATTCAACAGAGAGATGATTGACAAGTAACCATTAGTTTCTTCGTTTCCCACCATCTTCTAGCCATCACTATTATAGCACATGTACTTTGTTTTGAGAGCCAAATTAGTCTTTAGATGAGTAGTGATGGAAGAATCTATGTATTGGGAATGGATGTAGGCCAACTTTTAGCCTCTAAAATTCATAACAATTTGAATTTAAGGAAAAAAATTATGAAAATTTGATAGCGCCCATAATTTCTATCTCTCTACAAGGCAAAAAATTAACAATGCCTTCACTACTCCAAATCATGCACAAAATGCTTAAGTGGCTAGTAATGGGTGGTTCTACTATATGTGGAGTTTTAGTTTACAAGCAGTTATGGATTCTCTACTCTAAAACAAACTTTGAAGTCCTTTATTTAAATGAATTTTCAATATTTTTTGAAAAAAATAAAATTTATAGATGTAGATTATTTATTAAAACATTACAACCACTGAGATTGGCATTTTTCAACTCCAAAACTAATTCTGAACAAATTAGTATTTTGAATCAATCTCTACTCCTTTCTACTTATTATTTTTTCTTATATGTTGTACAATTTCAAATGATTTGAAATTTTTCAAGTATGCAACCAAATTGCCTTGAAGAATGAATCCAAAGAAGCACCACCATTTTGGACATTTTTTCATAGAAAAATGACCTTGTGAAGTGGAGTTGCTTGATTTTTCACAAGGCCTAAAAAAGGATTTTTGTACATTCAAACACTAATATCTTGCAATATACAAGGTGGAAATATTTTTTGCATCTTCTCAAACTAGTGTACTAGAATATCCTATGATTACATGTGTCCAAAAATATTTTTTTCTCTAAAATTTGGTATTTGTACTAGAAATGGTAGTTTTGGAGAGTTTTTGGAGAAAATGTAGTCAAAAACTTTTAGAAGGTTAATTAACCCCTACAAGACTTGATCCATTGTGAAATGGTCAAATTTACAGTCTGAGATAAATTTATCCTTTTAAGTGTGTTCAAACAACAATCTTATATTTTTATTACTTAAAAGGATAAATTCTGTATTATTTTAAGAAATTACAATTTGTATCATGAATTGTTAATATGATTGTTAACATTTTAATTGTTATCATTTTTGTTGCAAAAATTGAACATAAATGAGTAAAAATAGAAAAACAATCCAAATCATTTCATTTTTTCTGGAAATTTACAAGTAGCAATGAAGATTAGTGTAAAAAAATTTCCATTTTTTATTTTATTTTTTACACCCAAAACAACCACAACAAAGACCTTGAAGTAAAATTTGACTATCAAACCAAATTTATTCTTTTATTTAATTGATGTGTAAAATTTTGATATTTTTTTCTAGTGGAAAAATGAATTTTGAATTTATGATTTATTTTTTTCAATAATTTTGATAGAAAAATCAAATTATTGTGATTTTTTAAAGCTCAAGGTGGAAATAAAATTATATCAATTATAATATATATTAGAATAATCTGTAATTTTTACCATAGATGAAGGGTAGAATGAAAAACATAATCTTATAATTTAAATTAAAAATAACTTAAGAAAAAGAAAATATGAACAAAAAACACACCGTATTGTGTTATTTGGATTCTAACACATGGAGCTTTCAATTGCTCTTTTGAGTTTTGAAATTTCTCAAAACTTTAAAATGGAGTTGAATCAAAACTTGTCAAGCTTCATTTTCTTCATTGAAATCAAATTCCAAAAATAATTATTTTGAAAGTTGCAATCGAGGTTGACCAAGGTACATCCACTTTGGGGATGCTTGGATAGATCTTCAGGGGTTAAACTGTCCCCTTATTTAACCACAATTAGTTGATTGTCAATTTTGTCCGATTTCAATTTTAGATCCAACTATATGTTGATTTTAGTAGTCTAGGGAGCTTCCACTCTAAAAATTCACAAAAATTGAAATTCCACACCATATTTGATTTTTAATTTTTAATTTATTTTTAAATTCATGATTTTCTATTGCTAATACTACAAAAGAATTTTATAGAAAAATGTGCCTCCAGCTATACTGAATTGGCTTATAATCTTATATGGACGATTTTAGGAATTTCCACCATAAAATGGTACAAATAAGCAATTCAACATTATTAAGCAATGTTCCCAGTTTCCATTATTATATTGAAAAACTTCTTGTGGGGTCTTGTTGGTAGTCAAAAGGGGATTCTAGGTTCTTTTAGAATGCATTTTTTGGACACTATGAATAAACTACGAATTTTTCAAAGTGTTGAAAATAGGTATTTCTAAAACCAACCATAGACTCTCAAGAGTAGTGGGAGCACATTTTAGGCAAGAATGTGGACCGGTCGATCATAGGAAGGAGTCTAAATTAGGTGTGGCTCCCTTAAAACTTACAATATCAAGATGATCACCCATATCCAATCACTTAAGCAATTCAGCCTATTTGCAGCATGGAAAAGTTCAAAAAAAAATTTCCCTGTGTCAAGAAATAGATTTCAGAAGGATTTCGTATTTTCCTAAATTTTTCTCCTTGAAAGCAAAATTATCACGAATTTTTTTCGTGAAGATTCTATTTGTCCCATTCTCGATATGTAGGCAAACCTATTTCCAACCATAGGATGGTTCCAAAATCGATGTAAGGCTTTCAATGTACACGATGTGATCATATAAGCTTCCAATGTACACCTCCTGGACATTTTTGTTGTCCCTGGGGTCTTGCAATGCATGAGCTGTCACCTACAATCCACCTGATCAGAAATGGATCAGCCTATACTGCAAAAATGGGAGACTGATCGGAAATGGGTGATCTCCTTTAGTGGTTGTTCCTCTGAGTTCTGAGTTATGCAACGTTCAATCTTCAGCCTCATGTTGCACCGTTCTTTATTGGGATACTATCTTCACTGTATTCCTAAACCCTTGCCCTTCAGTATACACGGAGTATATGTTAGTGATCCTTGCGCCTACAAAATGTGTCCGATGGATGACTTCACTGTTGACTGTAGAAAAACAGAATGCACTGGCACCCATTGGACCAATAATTGGAGCAGTTTTGCTGACTACCTTGGTCATGGTTAAGGGTTATTAAGCTGGTGCACAACAAGCTCCGGAGGCGCATCGACAGTCCAGCAGAACCAAAAGCATGCACATTTGAGACTCATCTACAGTAGATATCTAAACCGCGGGTCCCATAGCAACTCTTACTTGTAAAGACCTGTGCCTGGTTGCCAGTTCAATTCTTGCCATGCAAGCCGACCTTTGGGCAAATCTCATTGCAAAAATCTAGTTCGAAATCTAGTTTGAAATCAATTGGAAATCAATTGAAACCAATTGAGACGTCCCTCACAAGCTCCCACTTTCGGTACCTCCGGCTCCAGACCTGAAAACGTGGCAATTCCTCGGGGAGACAGATCAGTTTCCTCTTAGTCCATATAAACCCCCCGGCCTACTCCCAGACACTGTAATCTTAACATCCCACCAGCACTTCGATTCACTCAGCTTGCAAATCTTGGACTAACTTAAGTTACATTATTTGACGTATATTTGCATTTCAATCTGAGCTTAGTTTTCACATTCCGAGACCGATCCAGCTATGGCGGGGTACGCAGGTAACAGCGGGTACGGCGACGATGCCAGCCAGGGAAACTCCCTCACGAAGGATCAGGTACTTATTCTGACAACCATGTTTGTGTGTCTGCGATGTTAAGGTTCTGAGAATTTCAGAATACATTCATTTGCTTGTTTCCTTGTACTCTGAGGAGCACCTGGAGCTCCTGAATCAAGTTATGCTGAATTTAAATTGTAGGTGGTGGTTTTTAGACTGGATTGTAACTATCCATTCATGTTGCAAATTTTGACTTAAGTTAGCTAAATTGAATAATTATCGTCATTGTCATGTGGTACCTCCTTAATTCTCACTAGTTTACGCGATCTTTGATCAATCATTTCCTATTACAAGACAGTGAGATAATCGTTGAGGATGGTTGTTTTTTTCAAACGTGAATGGAGCTCGAAAAACTAGTACTGACAGAGATCTGTGACTAGTTCAGAAATTTTTCCAGTTGGGGTATTATATGGATAAGTTTTTGAATATTTGACTTAAAAGTGTGATGGAATTGTAGACCAATTTCTTCAAAGTTTTGCCAGTACTGTTGAACGTGTGGGAGATTTTCCGTTTCTTTTGAACAGCAGATTGAGAATTTGGCCAACCGAACTGACATCTCCGACGAGGAGAAGCAGAAGAGGCGCCACAAGCTCGAAGAGGGAGTGGCCGCAGGTGTTGTGGGCGCAGGCATTGTAGGCTACGCTGGATATCACCACCATGAGAAGAAAGAAGGCGAGAAAGTAGGCTCCGACGTTCAGCAAGGCGAGAAGAAGCATCACCACTTCGGACTCTAAATACCCAAGTTTTGTGCATAGATTTGAAGGAAAATCATGTAGACGCCGGGTTCTGCGACCTTGTGGTGCAGCGTGTGACCACGTGAAGCTTAATATGTCTCTATTTTCTGAGCCTTGGTTAGTTTCTGTTCACTAATCAAGCTTCGATTTGCAGCTAGTATAGATGAATGATGTGGGCGTGTTATCACGACATGCGTGTACATGATGTATGGTTTGTAGACTTTGTAATACGTGTTAATCATATGATTGTACACATGGCTTTTCTATCATATTTGTGGAGTGACTGTTGCCAAGCTTTGCCGTAGAAAAGAGTTAGTAATGGCATGGTTGTGCATGATGATTTAAAAGCTTTGCAATACATATCAATCATATTTTCATGTAGGCATATTCTATAATTGCGTTTGTGGAGACTGTTGCCAAGCTTTGCAGTAACTTAGTAAGAGTTCATGGCATGGTTATACATGATGGTTTATGGATACTTTGTAACTCGTGTCAATCAGAGGTACAGACGAGGATTTTTTATTTTATTTGTGCAAAAGTAACACATTGACATTGAGGAGGTGAAGAGAACTAGTTCTTTTTGTCACAACACTTCCAACCCTTTATTGCTCAAAAGCTTGACTTGTTTAAATTTTTGCATGTTTTAATTATTTTGCTTATATCTAGATAAAATATAGTTATTTACCTCAATTGATCATAAAGAAAATTTAGTATTTAAACATCTCCTGTATTATTTATTCAAATGTTGTATACCTTGTTTCTCTTTTTTTGTTGTATTGTTAGTTTATTGGGTGATTGCAAGAAACACTTGTCCTATTTTGTGTCACATAGTGTGTGCTGATTTGTTTTCTGTCCATTACTTTTGTGTTTTGGCTCCAAATGACTCAAGATTTATAGGGAAGGTACTCATGACTATCATACACCTTCCCTAATTTTTTCCTAATTTTCAAAGATAATTTACTATCCAAAAATAGACCCAATTCAATGTCACAATTGCCAATTTGGAGGTTTCTAGTACTATTTAGAACCCCCCAAAATAGATTTTGAGCTGAAATTTTGAGGAAATGGTCTTGTAGTAGACTTGTAGCTTTCCAAGAAAGGAATTTTAAAAATAGTTAATTTTTGTGGTGTGGAAGTCTACAAAGTGAGCTTCTTTCTGCTTGCATTTTGAAACATCTAAAATATTATTTTGGGTAGGTTTTTTGGTGAAGGACCATCTCCATAGGGTTGTTGCAAATGGAAAATTTTTATTTTGTGTATTTACTTATTTTTAATATTTTTCCTTAATTAAAACATCAAGGTATGTATTTTCTTAAGACTTAGCACTTTTCTAGTTCTCCTACTTAGAGAATTTTTCTAAGCAATTCCTTCCTTGAGTACCTTCATCTTAAAGGTATATACATTATTCCTATTTTTAAATTAAAAAAAAATTAATTTTCTAATTTTAAAGTACTCCTAAAAAACTTAGCAAAACGCAACAAAATGGATAGGTGTTTCTTGCAATCACCCTATTATCGCCCACAATGGGCTCTTGCTAGAAAACAATTAATGTGAAAATAGAAGCTTTGAGGGTATCATGGGCAAGAGGACAATCGATTTTAAAATATAAAGGTGGCCATATGAGGACATTTTACTTTCTCTCCAGAACTCCTCGAAGTCGTAGTTCACATGCAATATTTAAGGTTGTATTGGTACACCACTATGTTAATAAAGCTCAGTGGTGTTCCACTTTGAATACCTTCAATTCGTGTAGGTAGTTACTAATTTGTTGAAATGTACATATTGTGAGCAATAGGTACCACACCTTAGTTATTTTCTAGTTGAAGAATTTGAAGTCAAGAGTATGGGATTTGAAGAACATTTTACTTCCTATGAGGAGCTTCGGGAAAGGAATGAGGAAAGGAACTTGAATGTCATATGCATGCTAGGGTTGTTTCTCTCAAGGTAAGCAAGTCACTTTTGCTTAAGGAATTGTGTTTCTGGAATGAAACAATAGGTGAATTGCTAGTTTGCTTGGAAGAATTCAATTGGTGATTCCATAAGTCTTTCTCATAGTCTACTATTTTCTTTGTATAGCATGTGGAGACATTTTGATTTATGCAACTCGATCACATAAATAGGAGTTTCCACAATTCAGTTGCACAATCTTGCACAACCATTGAAAGACGCCCTAAGAGGTCCCACAAAAAGTCTCAAAAATTTTTCACTTGCAGAAATATCCTTTCCAAACAGTCAACCGCCAAAATCCACTCCGGGAAATTCATGGAAATTCCCGGAGGGTAGTAAAATCTCACTAAAATTTGGATTAGGTTATTTTATGTTAATAAGTCTCCCCGACGAGTTTTGTGACATTTTGATAGCGAAAGGTGCCTGAACCGGAAGATTCCCTCCAAATTTAACAATGTGGTATTGTAGGCAAGGAGTTGACCAACGTCTTCAGAGTGTACGAATTCAAAACAAAGTCAATGAAAGGTCTTTTTTTACCCCCTTGGACCTTCTAAATCACCATGGCCAATTACCTTGTTCAAAAGAAGCAACACCAACAAGCTAGATTTTTAACCCTTTTTTGACAAGGGATGAGGCTAGGTTTTGATGGATTTTTTGTGAAGGAAAAAGTGTAGGGGGTTTCATTTGCACTAAAAATGGCCTTCTAGAGCCAATGGCGCAATCCGTTTGCTAATCAGAATTAAACTCCAAAAGTTAGAAAGTGGACCAACATAAGAATGTTGAAGTCAACACTCAGTTAAAACCATCAATTTTGTGAAGATTAGGGTTAGAAGTTCCCTTCTTGGGAGCGGGATTCCCGGATTGTGAGTAGTGGAGAGCTTAGTTGTCAACATCCTTACATAGGTAGAAATCCCGAAGCAATCTAGGGGTTGTCAACGCCCTAAAAGTAGGTAAAAATCTTGTAGGAAATCTAAGGTTTTAGGATTCCTATCCATGGGAATGGAGTTCCCAGCTTGTAACTTTGAGGGGAGCGAGGGTGCCCATCCTCCTATAAAAAGAGGTTCCCTTCTCCTCTCAAATCACCCCCATTTTGTATTTGAGTTCGTTGGGTCTATTGGTTCCACTTTGTTGGAACTCTTGGCGTTTTGCCAAAAACCTTGGCGGTGTTTGTCTTTTTTTTTTTTTTTCTCATTTGCTCTCTTTTGGTAGTCTTTTGCCCTCTTATCTCCCTTTGCTAGTCTTGTTACTCTTTTGGTCTCCTTTGGTTAGTTTTATTGCAAGTTGTGGAGGTTTGGGGTTCCTTTTGCACCTTGTTCATTGTTACTAAGTTTTAGGTGCCTTGGTGGTAGTTTTGTCTATAGTTGGCTCAAGTCTTGAGTTCTTAGTTCTACTAACCTTGAATAGGGCATCATGCCTTCATCCATTAGAGTTTTGTCATATTTTGAAGGGTCTTGAGGGTCATTTGGTTATTTGTACTAATCCTAGAGTCAACCCACCACTGTACCTTGGCAATGCCGCTTTGGGGGGCCTCTATCTTGTTTTGAGTGCTTACTAACTTGCTTCACTAACTGTTGCTATAAGGGGGTGAGAGTGTCCTAGGTCATGAGAGTCTTAGATTGTGTGTTAAAATCT
The DNA here is from genome assembly GCA_963920665.1 of Straminergon stramineum. Lineage (NCBI taxonomy): Eukaryota > Viridiplantae > Streptophyta > Bryopsida > Hypnales > Calliergonaceae > Straminergon > Straminergon stramineum. Next base: position 2,608,394 of record OY987272.1, read on the forward strand.
CATCAAATGGTGGAGGCTTGAACTTGTAGGTCCTCTTAGTTTTAGATTTGGTGTTAAACCCAAATCAGTGGTGGAGCTTTGATTCCACAAGGCATTCACCTCCAAAGTTTAATTCCCAAAACATTTTAGAAACAAGTCAAAGTTTAGCACCCCAAACCCGGTCCTAGGTTCTAGCTACCAAGTATAGGACTAGTGTGTTCTCTAAGTCTTATTTCCATTCTCATTAGGTACTTTTAGCAACACTAGGAAACCACGCTCCGAAGGTAGTTTTTACAAGAAAAAGGGGAGACCACCCCAAGCAACTAGCACTAGGGCCCTCCCTTATAAGCCAACACCGGAACTAGTATCGGCACCTAGCACCAGTGGCCAACATCAACAACTAGTATTGGGGCCAGTACTAATAGAGGCTGCACTGGAGCCCAACACCAAAGGCCAGTACCGGCAACCGCACTAGTACCTAGTCGAAAGGTCCAAAGTTTGGAGGTCCAATTTGGGAAAGTCCAATAGTTACATAGGGGCCAGGGAAGAGAGGAAAGGTAGGATAGGAAGTAGAATAAAAAGAGACGAGAGAAATAGAAGGTAGAAGTAGGGTAGAATGGGGAGAGCATAGAAGGGAGAAGTAGAGTAGAATAGGATTAAAGTAAGGCAACCTCCCAAACTTGTTCTCTCCAACAATGCCATAGCAAAACAAGTGAGAGAAGAGGAGGGAGATAGTGGATTAATAATGCATTAGAAAAGGTCTTCCACCATTAGGAGTAGGAAGAAAAACATGGATATTGATTAGGAGTTAGTGGTAGTAGTCATTAATTATAGGCTAGTGGGATTAGTGTACAAAAGTAGGCTAGTGATCATGAATCACCCGGTTGAGGTTTAGAAGTAGGTGGCCAACCGACCACCTCACTCCATGTGAAAGGCAAGTAGGAGAAAGAAAGGAAAGGGAGAAGTAGGAAGGAAAAGATGGTGAGTTAGGCTCACCAAGTGTAATTACATCCAACCTATGGAATTCATCCAATCAATCATCCAAACCTACGAAGGTGACATGGTGGCGAGAAATTTGTTGAAGGGGAGTCTTGGGCACCTAGATGAGGCACCCTGAGCCAAGGTATGACTCTAATGCTTCTCCTCCCATTTAGCTAAGTTCATCTCCCCAACCGTAGAATAGGGCCGAGGCCTAGGAGTAGGTAGCACCCTTAGAGCCAGGGGTCAAGTCAAATTTAGCATTAGAATCATAGAGTAGACATTGAGGGGGTTCTATGGGTATAAAATATGCCCCCAACCGACTCAAACCAAAGAAGTTGTGAGCAATGAGTGGATGAAGTTTGGGGGTCCAACATGGATGAAGTAGGATAAAAGTCATCTATTGTGAGCCCTTAATTTGGAACCAAGGGCTCACTCTTTCTTTTTTTCATATTTTGTCATTTTAACGGCACTTTCTTTTACAAAGAACCTTAAAAAGAGTGTAGAACCAAAACAGGAATGTCACATTCCAATATAGTATTTGGTCTAATGTGATTATGTTGTAGCTAGAATGGCCCAACCACGAGTTGTAAATAGGTTAGAACCCAACTAATCGTGGCAATTGGGTCAATTATTAGTGATGGGCGTTTCAAGCTCAAAACTCCATGTGGGACAGACATCTCTAAGCTAGATTTGGTCGAGGGAACCTTGGTGAGTTATAGGAATTAGTTCCCGAAGATAGGTTCTAGTTTCCCCATTCCACCGACGAAATAGCAGAACTTCAAATTGTTGGTTTGCAAATGTTGAAAATACCAAGGCAAGACTATGGAGGAATCTAAGGTCCGAGGAGGGTGGTTTGGGGTTAAAAGCATGCCCAGGAACCAACTATGAAGTCAATTCATCAAGATTCCCCCGATGTGGAAGATTCCTCGACCATTGATAATTAAATGAAGGGGTGGAAATTGTCCCCCTTGGGTCGATGTGTAGAGTAAAAATATGAGCCTAAACATGTGTCGTAGGATCCCATGGGAGGTTCCACGAAAAGTTTTGAAATTTTCTCATAGTCAGAAGATGTCTTTCTGGATAGTCAACTATCCAAATCTACGATGGGAAATTCCTGAAAATTCCTAGAAATTCCCCAGGTAAATTTCCACTAAAAATTATCATAGCCACATTTATGTTAATAAGATTCCCCAACAAATTTCATGACATTCTGATAGTTAGAAGTACCCAAACTTGCAACATTCCCTAGCAATTAACGGAAATTAAAGTCCACAAGGTGTGTGTGTGACCGATGGAGCGGGAGCATACGAAAGTGGAATGGGGCACAAGATAGGTCTTTTCTCACTCCCCCATACCTACTTAGGAGCCTAGGCTAGTTACTTTTGCTAGAAAGCCAACCCCCCAAAGTTGGGATTTTCCTCGGTTTTTGGTGTTAAGTTGGTGCTAGGTTTCGGTATGATTTTGAAAATAGAAAGGGAGAGGGGGAGTTTCTTAGGCCTAAAAATGGCCTTCTGAAGCCAATGGTGCAATCTGTTTGCGATTCGGAGTTAATCTCCAAAAGTTAGCTTAGTGGACTAGCATAGGATGAAAACCTTGAATTTTGGATGAAAATCCAAGAAAATAAGGTTAACTTAGATGAACGAGGAGAGGTGGGTGCTTAGGAAAGAGTATAAAAGGGCACCCCTTCTCCTCTCTCACAACCCGTTTTTGTATAATTTGGTCTGTTGGGTCCAATTGATGTTGGAATTGTGACATTTTTAGTCACAAATCTTACAATGGTGTTTTTGGGCACTTTTGGCCATTGTTGTTGTTTTTAGATCTTGCAAGGTCTTTTGAGGGTCCCTTGCCTTTCTTTTTTGATTGAGCGTGGTACTAACTCTTCCAAGCTTAAGCTTGGAAGTTTTTACTAACTTACTAGATTGCTAGAGCGAAGGTACTTACCTTTGAGGGGCCCTTTTGGTCATTCTCCTTGTGTTTTTGGTGTACTAACCCTGAAGGAACCCCCTATATGATTGGCAATGCTGTTTTGGAGGGCCTTTAGTTCAAATTATTGATGTTACTAACTCGTATCGCTAGCCCTTGAGTGTTCAAGGTCCTTTCCTTGTCGTTGTCCTTATCCCTAATCATGACGTGTCATCCCTTGGTTGAGAGGCGCGAGGGTGTAAGGGTAGTGGGTCTTGCCCATACGGTGAAGCTTTGAACCCATAGGGTAGAAGAGTTCTTGTGGTAGGTCAAATAGTGGAGAGACAATGAAGCTTTGAACCCCCTAGGGATAAAAAGTCTTAGCAATGTATTAAAAAGGAGGACAACGACGAAGCTTTGAACCCCCTAAGGGTGAAAAGTCCTAGCAGTGTGTTAAGAGGGGGAACAACGACAAAGCTTTGAATCCCCTTGGGGTAAGAAGTATTAACAATGCATTAAAACCACCTCATGGGAGAACCGTGAGATCACGTGGCCCCTCTCCCTACAAGGTTTAGTTCCCAAAAAGTGTTGGAACAAACCAAGGTTTAGGCCCCAAAAGATTAGAAGTAGGTGTTAAAGTTGAGGGTAAAAGGCAATCAAAGAGAAATCAAGTAAGGGTAGCCCTCCCCAGGTCCAGCTTACGCCCACAACCCTCAAGCATGGCATGTCCCAAATCCCCCTAGCAGACGCAAAAAATCAACAAATGCTCAAACCAATTCAGCCCAATCCAACACCTAGCCCACCAAGACCTTGATACTCGGATGGTCGAACTTAAGCATCAAGTGGGTGGGTCTGGGTACTGGTAGAAAAGACTACCAACAGTCAAGGCAAGAGTCCTTGGGAGGGTCGGGGTGTGATATTGGGTGCCGGTGAGGGTCAGGTGCGATACGGGGGTCCGGGGGTGTCGGGAAGTAATACTAGGGTCAAGAGGTGTCAGGGAGCGATATTGGCGTCAATGAAGGTCAGGAGTGACACTAGTCACCGTGAAGGTCGAGGTCTGAGACTGGGCCACAAAAGAAGGCTATCTAAAAGAAGAGAGAAAAAAAAGGGCCGGTAATCAGTACGGAAGAAGGGAAAAGATCTCCAACAAACTCAACCATGCTAAGCAATTGTTGGGGCGGGGAAACCAACTCCCCATCTCTCGTAAACCACCACCGAGATGACAACAAAATGGACAAGAGAATGAGAAGGTGATAAGAGAGGGGGCAATTTGAAGTAGGAAGGGAATGAGATAGGATAGGAGGGGAGATCCTCAAAGCTCACTTAAGCCATTAGATTAGAATTAGGTGATCACCACAAGATTAAGTGTGGGATGTAAGTATAGGACATAAGAGGTAGCTCAACTTTAGATTAAGGCGTGACACGTACTTTAGATTAGCCTAGTAAGAAGATTAAGAGTTAGTTGGGCCACCTTAGAGTGTGGAAGGAAGGAAAAGAAGAGGGGAAGAAGGAAATAGGATAGAAATTGACAATTAAACCCTTGTACCAATTTATTTTATGATTAGAATGGTGGTTTGTTGTCTCACGGCGCGGGAGTTCATGGCGAAGGAGGTAGAGCTTTTGGGTGGCGTAGTCAACGACTCAAGCTCCAAGGTATGAGTGAAGACCTCTCTAGACTTTCCCTAGGTCTTTAACTAGAGTTTAGTAGCTTGGGCCGAGGCCTACCCCCAAGACAGACCCTTAGGACCGTGGGTCAGGTCATTTCCAGGGGCATAATCTTAGAGAAGAAGGTCGTGGCTTTCCAAAACCCTAAAGCACGCCCAAATCGGGCGAAAATCAAGAAAGTTATGGCAAAATGAAGTTCATGATCAAGTTGGATGAAGAATAGCTAAACTCCGGGTTAGACATCAAATGAAACACATTAGAAGGGGGCTCCCACCTAGGGTCCAGGGCCGAAGAAAAAAAAGTCAATTCCGAGTTGTAGGTTAGGAGAAATTAGCGGATGAAGTTTGGGTAAGGCTTGGATGGAAATTCAGTAGAAATCCCCGATCAAGGTCCAATTACAGATCTGGATAGGGGAAATCTTTGCAAACCATTCGCCGAAATTTCGGATATTTCTGAATTAGGGAGCTAGGTGTAATTGATGGATGAAGTTTGAGGAACCGAGTAGCGGTCAAGCTTCATCCAACCATAACTTTGACTAGGAAGGTCGGATAAAGTCGAGTCTTATATTTTTAGAAATGGCACGAGATGAACTAAAGGATTCTTAGGATAGTTCTGCCTTGGGTTGAATCCCACCCAAATCATCCAACGTTGCTCAAATCGCGTGGGGTTTTCTTATACCATGGGTATGCGATTCGTACCATGGCGTCCAATTTTTGTGGCGTTCATTTCTCTGTTTCTTGTGAATTGAGAGATTGTCTGATGCCTGTGTAAGTTGGTAGATTTTTGAATCGCGATTTCCTGCTTCCTCGGGTTGATTAATCCCTAGAGAATCAAGAAGCGCAGATTGAACCTCATGTCTTTGGGGAGTATGAAGACTTTCTTTTGTTTTATTACTGAAATCAGATCAACTAGTCTTCTCTATATATCTAAAATGTGGCATCATCTAAATGATATTCTTCACAATATGATCAATTGATTAGGGAATTTGCAAATCGCAAGTCCTTGCTAATCAGAGAAGGGAGCAAGTGCTGATAATACTTGGAGGTTCATCGCTTGTAATGTTGAAATCTTTATAGGTATTGGCGCAACTGCGGATTTATTATGATATTTGAATTCGATCAGTGACAAAAATGCCTGTGCGTTCACATGTTACCCTAATCCTCTCTTTTTGTTCTCTACAAACATCTTTTGATTCTGTGAAGTTTTAGCATGGGATTGCACTCATCTCTGGATGTGGAAGTGTGCAACATGTTATTCGTGGTAAGATTGGGAAGACCTGTTGGAGGTGCTGGAATCCGGGCACTACAAATGGATGAGGAAGGCGGAGATATCGTCTGAAATTAGGAAATTGCCCTCCACGAAGCCCTCCGGGCTCCAGGAACCCGGACTTGGAGGAAGAGCTGTTGTTATTGCGAGGCACTTCACGAAGGTCAGTATCACTTCACTGTCGGTATCTGCTTGAAGGAGCTTGATAATTAGGGTGTTCCTGATTTCTGTAAACAGATGCATTGTCTGTTAGCAAGTCACAAGGGACGAGGACTATCATAATTAGTGCCCTACCTGACGACAGCCGCTGATTTGCTTCAAATGTGGAGAGAATTCTCACGTTCGAAGTCTTTTCATAATTCAATTGTGATTTCGTGAGTTCTAGACCAATAATTCTGAAATTGGCAAGCAATGAATTCTATTTCTGAAAATTCTTGAGAGAGATAACTGCTACGGAACTGAATGCATGCTTCTGGCTTCCTTGTTCTCATACAGGAAAATGTTGTCCGATACATTCACTTCACAGGAGCCTTGATATTGAAGTAAGGGTTTTGTAGAGGTTTTGGATATGCTAAGCTGAGATTTAATTGCTGAGATTTGAAGGGACGTTGGGGTGCTTGTTTTCCAGGGATCCGAATATGGAGGCCGGATGTTGGCTTCCCTCCCATCACGTGATGACTTTTCAGCCAGAGATGACGAGGATTATGAAGAGGATAACCTTGGCTACATATATGGAAAGGAATCAACCGGTACATTCTTGCAGGTACTTAGAGTAGAGATCCGTGGTTGTGGACTCCCGCAATTTGACAGATTTTTCTGGACCCCAGTGAGTGGCGTAAAAGAGACTTATTAGTGCAATGTCATTTCATTTTCTGGTACTTGGAGCCTGAAAGATCGATTCCGTTTAAGCATGAATAGTATGGACTCGCAGTGTTACTCACGTACTTGTGAGGACTCTTACTTGTGTCCTGTCCAAAATTCCAAACGCTTTGCAAACTATTGGGATCAAGTTCTGCCCAAAACGTTTGCATGAATGTAATGATTCACAGTTGTAATCTAGAATACTTGTTTAAAGTTGTACACCTTTTGTGCAGGAATATTTGTTTTAGGTCTGGAGGCAGGCATCACTGTTAATACAGTCGTCAACAATAAATCAATAATACTTCTCCGTTTAACTTTTACTTTGCAAGGAAAAAAAAAATTTAATTCGAAATTGATGTCTCTCTTGCAACTACTATACCTTCAACTTAACTCCTAGACATACATATTATTATTAATGAACTATTTACACAAAACAAAACAAAATATTGCATTTCCCTATTTGTCTTTACTATTTGCATAATTGCATTATTTGTCAAAAGGATAGGAAATGTCCTTGCTAGCATTCCAATGATAAAATGCCATTGATTGTTTAGGCAACTATGGTCACCACATCTGAGTCTACTAAAACACCAAGTCCATCACACCTTTTAAAGCCTTGTTCACAATTCTAATAGTGGAGTGGAGTTACATGTTGTCTTTACCATCTCTCTTTTTATTGGCAACTAAAACTACTTTGACAATTCAAAACCAATATATGGAAAGAAATTTGAGCCAATCAAGCCAAAATATTAGATTTTCTATTTAACTATGGGGTTCTTCAAGAATATATTAGAAAAAGAATGGACCCTTAGAAAGCCTAGCCTCAAGCATTTGACAAGTGAGGTTATATTATGAATGAAGGCTATGTAATTTATGACAAGTACAATTTCTGTGATAGACCCATTTCTTTCTCTATCTTGTATATATGAGTTTCTCAAAGCTTTTCATAACCTTTTATTCTATTAAATTGTTCTATGTACCAATTGATTTATTACAAAATTTTTTTATTAAACCCTAAATACCAAGGTGGATGTTTTTCGTCCGATGAATGACAAGGAATTCTCCTATATAGGACAGCAGTGCAACTATTCATCCTCAGAATTAGGAGTGGAAAGGGAAGATCTTCAACAGTAGTTTGACTCCCACTGGTTATTTTTTATTTTTTTTAAAGTAGAGGATGTCACACGGTTCCAAAATGCCTGATTTCCACGGTCACCAGCCGGCATTCAAGGGTTAACCCTTAAACGACGGGCCGGTCACCATGGCACAGAGTCGGTCTGTGAATAGTAGCGCATTGGAGACTGACCGCTGGAAAAGACACTGTTCACGCCAACGAAAGAACTTGCAAAAGCCCGCATGGCATCTTGCCCTCACAGAAATTGCTAAAAGGGCAGCATAGTGTCTATAACCATCTGTGTACATCTCTGACAATTTGGGGTACCTGAAATTATAAATGCATTCAATGACAATAATTTTGGCCTCCCATTACAGAGCACTTCTCTACAGTCGCAATGAGAAAAAAAAATGGATGAAAAACGGCTTTCCTACATCTAACAGATTGATTTTTGTCATTCATCGGACACAAAACGTCCGCAGCGTCCTTCAAGGGTTAAGCTAGTGCACAACCAGCTCCAGAGACGCATCGTCGCCAGCAGAACCAAAAGCAGATTTGAGACTCATCTAATATCTAAACCGCGGGTCCCATAGCAACTCTTACTAAGTTAGTAAAGACCTGTGCCTGCTTGCCAGTTCAACTCTTTGCCATGCAAGCTGACCTTTGGGCAAATCTCACTGAAAATATCTAGTTTGAAATCTAGTTTGAAAATCAATTGAAACCAATTGAGAAGTCCCTCACAAGCTCCCACTTGCGGTGCCTCCAGCTCCTGAAAACGTGGCAGTTCCTCTGGGAGACAGATGAGCTTCCTCTTAGTCCATATAAACCCCCCTGCTCCCAGGCACTGTAATGTTAACATCCCGCCAGCACTTCAATTCACTCAGCTTGCAATCTTGAACTAACTTAAGTTACATTGACGTACAATTTGCATTTCAATCTGAGCTTAGTTTTCACATTCGGAGGACCGATCCAGCTATGGCGGGGTACGCACATAACAACGGGTACGGCGACGATGTTAGCCACGGATATCACAAAAGCTCCCTCAAGAAGGATCAGGTACTTATTCTAACAACCATGTTTGTGTGTCTGCGATGTTAAGGTTCTGAGAATTTCAGAATACATTCATTTGCTTGGTTCCTTGTACTCTGAGGAGCACCTGGAGCTCCAGAATCAAGTTATGCTGAATTTAAATTGTAGGTGGTGGTCTTTTAGACTGGATTGTAACTATCCATTCATGTTGCAAATTTTGACTTAAGTTAGCAAAATTGAATAATCATCGTCATTGTCATGTGTTACCTCCTTAATTCTCACTAGTTTACGCAATCTTTGATCAATCATTTCCTATTCAAGTGAGATAATCGTTAAGAATGGGGTTTTTTTCAAACTTGAATGGAGCTCGAAAAACTAGTACGTACTGACATAGATCTGTGACCAGAAAAATTGAGAAATTTTGCCAGTTGGGGTAATATATGGATAAGTTTTTAAATATTTGACTTAAAAGTGTGTAATGGAATTGTAGACCAATTTCTTCAAAGTTTTGCCAGTATTGTTGAACGTGTGGGAGATTTTCCGGTTTTCTTGAACTGCAGGTCGAGAATTTGGCCAACCGAACTGACATCTCCGACGAGGAGAAGCAGAAGAGGCGCCACAAGCTCGAAGAGGAAGTGGCCGCAGGTGTTGTGGGCGCAGGCATTTTAGGCTACGCTGGATATCACCACCACAATAAGAAAGAAGGCTCCAACCATCAGGAAGGCGAGAAGAAGCATCACCACTTCGGACTCTAAATACACAAGTTTTGTGCATAGCTTTGAAGGAAAATCATGTCGTCGCCTGGGTTCTGTGACCTTGTGGTGCAGCGTGTGACCACGTGAAGCTTAATATGTCTCTGTTTTTTTGAGCCTTGGTTACGTAGTTTCTGTTAGCTGATGAAGCTTCGATTTGCAGCTAGTGTAGATGAATAATGTGGGCGGTGTTATCACAACATGCGTGTGCATGATGTGTGGTTTGTAGACTTTGTAATACGTGTTAATCATATGTACACATGGCTTTTCTATTATATTTGTGGAGTGATTGTTGTCAAGCTTTGCAGTAGAAACGAGTTAGTAATGGCATGGTTGTGCATGACGGTTTAAAAGCTTTGCAATACGTATCAATTATATTTTCATGTAGGCATATTCTATAATTGCATTTGTGGAGAGTGTTGACAAGCTTTGTAGTAATAAGAGTTTATGGCATGGTTTTACATGATGGGTTATGGATACTTTGTAATTCATGTCAATCAAAGCTATAGACAAGGATTTTTTTATTTTATTTGTGCACAAGTAACACATTGAGGAAGTGAAGAGAATTGTCTACTTCTTTTTGTTGCAACACTTCCAACCCTTTATTGCTCAAAAATATGACTTGTTTAAATTTTTGCATGTTTAAATTTACTTATGTCTTGATAAAATATAATTATTTACATCAATTGATTGTAAAGAAAATTTTGTATTTAACTCCTAAAGTTCCAAACAGATTTTTTGGCATTATAGATATTTTGGGCAACTCACTACGAGCGGAATTTTTCATTCTTTTCTTTGAAATTTTGACACAATATGTGGTTGAGGAGTAGCTTTAGGATCCAACAATTTTCATAACTTTTGAAGACATGGTTAAAAAGTTATTGTATGATATGTAGTTTCTTTCCCAACTTGGGCAACTCGAGCACATCAGAAAAAATCACTTTTTCCAAAATTAAAAATTTGAAATTTATTTTCTCGATTTCTATATATGTGGAAAGCTTTGAATTATTCCATTTTGATCAATGAGGTGAAAGTTATAAGGAGTTTTAGTTTGCGGGTAGTTATGGATTCTCTTCTCTAAAATAAACTTTGAAGTCCTTCATTTTACTCAATTTTCAATATTTTTTGAAAAAAATAAAATCATAGGATGTAGATTTTTTATTACAACATTACAACCATTGGGATTGTCATTTTCAAATCCATAACAAAATTCTTAACAATTCAGTATTTTCAATCATTATCTACTTTCTACTTACTATTTTTTTCCTATATGTTGTACGATTCCAAATGATCTGAAATTTTTCAAGCGTGTAGGTAATTAGCCTTGAAGAATGAATTGAAAGAGACACATCCATTTCGGAAATTTTTTCAGACAAATTTGATGTTGTGAAGAGCAGCTGCCCAGTTTTTCATAGGGACAAAAAAAGGATTTTTGTCAATTCAAACACTAATATCTTGCAATCTACAAGGTGGAAATTTATGAAATTTTTTTCACATGTTCTCAAACGAGCTTACTACAAGATCCTATGGTTACATGTGTACAAAAAAAAAATTCTAAAATTTGGTTCTTGTACTAGGAATGGCAGTTTGGGAGTGTTTTTGGTGAAAACATAGTCAAAAACCTTTAGGGGTTAAACATCTCCTGCATTATTTTGGATGAAATGCTCTTTGCAATAAAACCAACAACGAAAAAACAGTGTGTACATCATGCAGATGTGAAATATAACATATAACTGTATATATTCTTCTTAGTAAAGGAATATTCTAACAAACCAAGGGATCTTTATTGATCTTCTAACAAAAGATTAAGAATATAATATTCAAATGATGCATTTTTCAAGCATGATGTGGAGAGATTCTATTGGTTCAAAGTTTTATTGATAAATATTCTGAAATAAAGGCGAGTTCTCATCTTGAACTAGTGTACAATACCCTCCAACCCCATTATGAAGCCCATCGATTTTTTTTCTTTTGGATTCCATTTTAAGAATATTCTATCAAAACTAGCCTATTCAATCTATTGCTTCATGGAACCTTAATCAACATTTGAAATTTCAATGTCAAAAAATAGGAACTCCATTTTTGGTGAATTATTTTATTTGTTTTTCATGGTTTTACATAATAATTAATTGAAAAATATATGTGATGATTTTTTAAAATTTGATTGTAGAGGTATTTAGGAAATATCCTTGTTCACATCTTTCATGTTACAAAGACTCACATTATGTACGTAAAATTTTCCTCTATGTGATTTTGCAATTTTCTTTCATACACATTTAAGGCAAAGAGAAACAAGTCCATTTATAGAAAAAAAATTTAACAAATGTAGTCAAATAGGGTATCATTAGAAAGATCTAGTACTATAGAAGCCTATTATAACATGAATTTTACATTATGTCTTGTTCATAAGCAACTACTTTGCATCAAAGTGGTACATACACTACCATCAAATACTACCACCTTCAGCAACCATCACAACTTCCATTTGGTTTGGCATTGTAGAAATTAATTTTTTGATACTTTCTCGAGGTATATCCTCCCAAGTCAAATTCACTAATGTCCACATTTGGTCTTTGTCATGGGGTCCACACCTTCTTTGCACTAGATCTTTGACTTTCTTCCATAAGTTCTCTATAGGATTGAGGTTAGAAGAATTTGTTTGGCAGTTAATGATTTTCATATTATGTCATGGTGCAAAGTTAACTAACACTACTTAGAACTTCACAAAGTTTGTTTATAGAACTCCTAGCAACACCACATATACAATATTCTAGACAAACATCAATATTTTCTCACAAAACTTCTAGGCAATGTCTACAAGCAACAATCACTAGAAGCATGCATGCAGTAATGTTGATCCTCTCAACTCCAAAGCCAGTTGACATCTACTATGTGTGATCTCTTACAATGAAATTTTTAAGTGAACATAGTACCTTTGAACTCAACTTAGTGTTTTCAAAATCAACCACCTCTCACGAAAAGAGATATTTTTAAAAAGTGAAATGAGTTACAACATGGTACAAACTCACCTTGTCCAAGGCAAAAAATCTCAATCAAATACCTAAATTTACCTACCAAGAGTATGTTTTGTAATCAAACTACTTGGTAGAGAATTAGACATGGGGTTGCAAGACTTATTGGAAGGCACTGTACACCATCAAAATCAACATACAAATTTTTGCACAATTATGAAGTGCCACTTAGATGTTGCAACTAGGTGAGGTTATATATTTTTGCCTATTTAAACCAAGTCATGTTGAAAATTACAAAATTGTTGGAATTCCTAAAATCATGTTGAAGCTTCTCTTAGACAACAAACTATACGTGCTAATCTCGTCACCGATACACCAGATATTCGTACATATTGTTAATACTTGCAATCACAAAGAAGTTGCGAGATACTACCAAAATCTCATCATATGTGAAAAGAATTTTTTTAATTTGAAAATTTTGCCCCTCATAATATGTTTAAAGCTAAGTACTATTGAATTATCTCAAATAGATAGTTATGATGTTTAGTAAAGTTGTTGCTATTTCTAACAACTTGAACTTTGATTAATTGGTGGTATTTCATGACTCCGGCACTTTCAGGCTAGGCAATTTGACAATTTAATCAAGTTTTGGCGTTTTTCGTAGATGAGTGTCACAATTTTTGTTGCACCAATTTAACAAACTTGAATATCAACACACAAGTTGTGCATTGATACTTGTTTACTTCCAATTATTTTTTCTCTTCTACTTCTATGGAATTTGGTGGATTTATTTTTTATTTGGGTGGTTGTTTTTTGATGGAGATAAAGACAAGTGATGTGATTTTCTTCATTTTGGTGCAATTCAGATCGCCAAAATTGTGACAATCCACTATTCAAGACTTTGACTACTAGGATTAGTCTAGATTTGCAAACACTTCTAATCATGTTGGAAATTTGTTAGCTTCAAAGACCAAAGGTCAAAAGTTTCCACTGAAATTAATGCTCTTCATAGATTTTCATTCTTCATACAATGATTTTTCTACAAGGAAGAATTAAGTGAACCTCAAGTTTTGAGACAAGAAAATATAAACATAATTTAGGTCTCTAGAAGGTATTCTAGGGTTTTTAGCGTCACGTCATGCTAGATGGACGGCCGACGGATGAAACATTGGGATTCAACCCCACGTTCGTCCGGATTCGAAAAAAATAATATAAAATAAAATAAAATTTCTAGACAATCAATCTATCAACCGGGACGGTCCATCCATCGATGGCAATGGCCTATGGTCAATAGGGACGGATCGACTGTCCAAGTCGACGATAGGCCATTGATAAAAAAAAATTATTTTTTGGCCGTCAACTGTCAGACGTGATCCCAATGCATCAAAATGTGTTTGGACTGATGTTGACGGTAATCCCGACGTGAAAAGCTAGTGTCATGTGGCAATGGAAAACCCTGAGGTATTCAGTGGAAAGGAATTTCAAACTCTATGAAACATGACAACTAATGCAAGAAACCGGATTGAATGTAGACTGATTGGACAACTAGTATTATTTCTCAACTATCGACAAATGGCATCTCGGTAATGGCAAATGACATTTTGAAGACGTTACCACATGTTGGACCTCACTAGGGCGCCTTCTTTTAAGATGACACCCGATGTTCCCCAGACATTCATAGTTGCTTTAACAATTCCCCAAGAGAAACTGTGGGCATATTGCGCTACTAGTTGCCTTTGTTTTTGCCTTCGCGATTGCTCTTGCTTCTTTTTCTTTTGTTGGACCTTTTGGAGCTCCTCTTCATGTTTGAGCTTTTTCATGTCCTAGATTTTCTTCCCTATGCTCTTCTTGCATTGGAAGTTAGCCTCAAGGTCTTCAAAGAAAATGCACATATACAAAGTCATACACATATTAAACATTCTAGGTCTTACACATACTGTATGTTTGCTTTACGTACCTTTTTCTTAAACTGTTGGACGTGGTCAGAAGCACTATCCGCAACATTGTCGATTTGCGGCTTATCTGAGAAGAATTGGGCTCCTCCAGTGGCAACTAAATTAAATGCATTATCTTTGGTATTTATTTTGCAATAGATAGGTGTCATCATGAAATACTTAGATGAATGTATCTTATTCAACCTATCCACTATAAGGGAAATTGTGTCCTATTTGATAGAAAATTGACAAAAGACTATCAATTGCTTTGTCAGTGGAAACCTATAGACTCGGCCAATAATTTGACAAAATTCTATCAACTATTTTGTCATTTTGCTATAATTTTTGTCAACTTCTATTTGCTAATATCTTCCTTTGTTAGTCGTCCCATTGCCATGCTAGCATGATGGCCTAATCTATGGTTACAAATGTCCCCATTTTTTGTAAAAGACCAAATATCAAAATCGCTTTAAATTTAAACCTTCATATATTGATCAAAAATACATATACAACACAACCAATTGCCATTGCTTTACAACACTTCATGAACCACTTACGTTTTGAAGATTTGAGAAGGGAAGAGAGCTTTCTATATACACATGGGGTGGTAGGAGGTAGAACAACCCATGTGGGATATGTCATTTAAAAGTTGCAAGAGCTCAACTACTCGTAGTTAAGTTTGAAATAGAAATTGTATTAAAACTAAAATTTCAGAACTCATTTAGGCATAGTAGAATAACTTTTCAAAAAAATATTTGAACTAAAAAAAGTTGGGAAATCAATTCAAGTTTCATGTTCAAAAATCCGTTTGATATTTTGATCCTCCAATCAAAAGTTATGGACAAATTTCATAGAGGCGGTGGAAGGAAATTTTGTTTTGACTTTTTCAAACATCCTCTCTGAAATTTGTCCACAACTTTTGATTGGAGGATCAAAATATCAAACGGAGATTTGGACATGAAACTTGAAATGATTTCCCAAATTTTTTTAGTTCAAATATTTTTTTGAAAAGTTATTCTACTATGCCTAAATGAGTTCTGAGATTTTAGTTTTAATACAATTCCTATTTCAAACTTAACTACAAGTAGTTGAGCTCTTGCAACTTTTAAACGACATATCCCACATGGATTGTTCTACCTCCTACCACCCCATGTATATACAAAGAGCTTTACTTCTGCACATAACTCCAAATAAGATGTCCATGGCAAATCATCAAATGGTAAATGTATGAAAAAACTTAATAGAATCTTTGGATTTTTGGCAAATCATATATCTTAACAATTACTTGTGAGTCTATTTGTCATCCATGAATAGTTGTTGCCTTGAAAATAGAGAGAAAAGAATCATCAACTACAAAGTTGACAAAAATTTGACAAGTTCTCACAAATTGACAAGATGAGATAAGAATAATGTGGCTATTAAACACAATATTCATTAAAATGAGAGATTTCCAATGAAATGGGAGGTGTGGAGCCCCGCTTTTGACATTTAAAACATGATATTTATCCTATTGAGAGACTTCTTTGAATTTGAGAGGTAGAAGAGGAGGAAATAAATTGACAATGGAAAAAAATTATTGGAAGAACAACAATTTCCATTAAAATGAGAGTGAGAATGTTTTTAAAATTGAGACTATTTAGGTCAAATCGATCTAAATAGTTTAAAAAAACAAGTTGGATTTGTCTAATTAGGTTGACTAGTTTGATTGTCTTTTCGATCTATTTAGGTCGATTCGACCTAAATAGTCAAATCCAACTTGTCTTTTCAAACTATTTAGGTCAATTCAACCTAAATAGTCTCAATTTTAAAAACATTTTCACTCTCATTTTAATAAAAATTGTTGTTTTATTAATGGTGGCACCTAAATCAACCTAAATGGACATGGTTAATTTGAGAGGTCCATAATCTCTCAAAATCATGAATATTATGTTTATTGTCATTTCGGACAATTCTTTGTCCAAAACAAGTCATTTTTGACTGCATATCCTTGTAGTGTAAAGATAGATATTCTTATACATTTATTCCTAACCAGTGGTGCTGATACTAGTAAAATATTCACGTTACAACTTATTGTACAAGGATTATTGTGGTTTTATCATAGTGATAGAGAATCAGATCCTTTAAAACCAAAAGCACTATTGATGACATATTCCGGAAAAGTTGCATTTAATATAGATGGATGTACTATACATTTAGCTTTACACATTCCAATAAATCAATCATTATCAAACATTGAAAAATTATCATCAAAATTGCTAAATAAATTAATTGATCAATACAAACAAATAAAATTAATAGTAATAGATGAAATATCGTTTGTTGGAGCAAGGATATTGAATGCAATTGACCAAAGACTTCGTTCTATTAAACATGTTCAAAACAATTTTTTTGGTGGACTAGATGTTATAGTTTGTGGTGATTTTTATCAAGTGCCTCCCATTATAAATAAATGGGTCTTTCAAAAATTAAATCATGGACTAAAATCTTTGGCACCTAGTTTTTGGTATGAATGTCTATAGTGTTATGAACTAACTATTGTGATGTTACAAAACGATCAAATGTTTATTGATATACTCAATAGGTTTCGAATAGCCACTCAAACCATTGATCAATTCATTATGCTTGAAAACACCTCCAAATGATTTCACTATTCCACATTTGTTTTATATGAATAAAGACACAACAACACATAACATAAAAGTTTTTGATCAAGCTAAAGGGCCTACATATCATTTAAAGGCAATTGATATTTGACACCTTTCTTTGTCCACATCATTTGAAATTCCCAATGATCCTAGTAAAACTATTGGATTACATACGATAATAAAAGTAAAAAAAAGTCATGCTAGTAGAACTTTGTGCAAGAAATTATGCTACACATGATGGTTTAGTTAATGGAAGTGATGGTCTTTTCAAAACATCAATTATTAAAAATTCAAAAAAATATATTTTGATAGAATTTTTAAATGCAAAAGTCAAAACTTTAACACGTTTCGCAAATGCTCATTTATACAAAGACAAAAATATTGCATCATCTTAGACACCTATTGAAGCATTAACAAAAAATATAATGTTTGGAGAAACCCGAACACATCTCATCACTTACATTTAATTTCCAATACAATTAGTAGGTGCATGAACCATTCATCGTTCTCAAGGTTTATTTTTAGATGAAATGGCATTTAGTCCAAAAGGTGTCAAGAAGCATGGACTTACATATATTGTTGTGTCACATATTAGAACAAAAGAAAAATTGTACTCCGTATCTATTGTATCCGTTAACCATGTCAAATTTTCATTTAGATAATTCAATTTCTTTAGAAATGGAATGATTAAAGTCAACAACAAAATGGAACTTATTTATACCAATGTTAAAAACCATGCGCCATTCACATATAATCATTCAAAGCATTAATGTTAATTCTTTATCTAAACATCAATATGACGTACAAAGTGATCCTAATCTTCAATCATCCCACATACTATGTTTTCAAGAAACCAGGGTAAATCTTATATAAGAAGTATCACAATTTATAGGCACATCCAAATACAACTATATACATACATTTGACAAACACATCTACTTTTGTTGTATAATAAAAACATTACATGTTCAACACATTCAATAAAAAAATCAAAATAGATCTAAATTTGTAGGAGCAACATTTAATGAAAGCACTCAAAGTGCTATTCATGTAATAACCGTTTATCAATCTCATTCTACTTCTATGTCAATGTTTCTTGACATTATAAAAGAACTAATTTCTAAAGCACCATTAACATGTCCTATTCTTATTCTTGGAGATTTTCATCTAGATTTATGTATGAAAAATAATAAAGACAATAATTCTCGACAACTTATTCAAGTCATGTCTAAACACCACTTCAAACAACAAATATCAACACCTACTACTAAATTAAATTCATTAATAGATCATATTTGGACAAATATACCAGGTCAAGATACAATTATACAAAGTATGGTCTTATGAATGCATATTGGCCAAATTATTGGAAACCAATATATTGTGCATTTAGACTACCAAATACAATGCCTAACTCTACATGTAATCAACAAAGTTTATTTTTTATATAAAATATCTTATATTAAAGATTTTTTCAGTAAAACAAAATTAGTAATTTTTTCCAATTCTTCATTTATATGTATAATTGAAATATATAATCATATATACATATGTTTATTTATTTATTTTATTACATTTGATATTTGACGTCCTTAGATTTCAATTCCATTCTTGAAATAATTTGTGCAAATTAATGAGCAAGATTATTTTACTTTGAAAATGATCACAAAGTTAATTTCACTTTGATCAACAATTACTTTTCTTTTTTTACTTTTTATATTTTCAATTTAATTTGTTTCTTTTACTTCTTTTTTCTTCTTCTCCTTTCAAATCTTCTTTATATTCCCATATAAATAGAATTGCTTTCAAATATATTTTTCATTTCATTTTTGATTAGAAGATCACTTTTAGACTCTCATGAAATATTGCATTACTTGCATTACTAGATTTCTATTTCTAGTATTTTATTATTGAAATTATTTGCTCAAATCAATTTTCATATTCTAGTACAATATTGCATTCCTTGAATCAACAATCATGGCAATTTTGAAACCTCAAGATTATGAAAATTTTGCAAAGTTTTGTAAGACCTTATATCTTCAATTTGTTCAAAATTATGATTATGGAGTTGGAGATTGTTTATTTGATGCTGTTAATTATATAATGCTCTGTGGAAACAAATTGTCAAAAGTTGAACAATTTGACTATTCAAATCATCTTCATATCCACATAACAAACAAATTAAAAGAATATGTTTCAAATAGTGAGCTCCCAATTCATCACTTGGGACTCACAATTTTTCTTTTTTCCAAATTTCGCAATTTAAAAGGTATTTAGATGTAAAAAGACCAAAATAGAGCATAAGGCCGAAATGGGTTGTGACATACCCAAATAGGTATTTGACCTCATTTAGGGTTTTAAGTCTAGTAACATTGTAGATGCCTACCTGTATATAGGTTAGAACCCAAAATGGTGGAAGTTAGCGGGTTTGAATGAAGTTGCCCAACGATAGCCAAACCTACTAAGTCAATAGCCTAGTCTAGCTAGAATTGAGCCAAGAGAGTCCCATGAGATCCCCAGATAGGTCTCCATTTCCCCATTCCACTGTTGAAATTGTAGAGCTCCAATTGTTAGCGTTGCAAGGGTTACTATGCCAAGATTAGCTTGTGGAGTAATCTACAAGTTTTGAATAGGAATCTAAGGTCTGGAGCATGTTAATGGGTCAAAAGCGAAGTCCATTCGTCAAGATTCTCTTGTATGCAAAAGATTCCCTTGTATGCAAAAAATTTCCTATTTCCTACATATTTAGCGGAGGATGGGATTTATCCTCCCCACCCCTGCAAATGCAAAGTAAGAATATGAGCTTGTACAAACATTGTGGGATTCCTTGAGAGATTCCACAAAAAGTCTCAAAAATTTTTTAACTTTCAAAAATATTCTTTCTAGATGGTCAACCGCCAAAATCCACTACAAGAAATTCATAGAAATTCCTTAGAGGGCGGTAATCTCACTTAAAATTAGGGTAGGTTATTTTATGTTAATAAAGTGCTTTGACAAGTTTTGCAATATTCCGATAGCGGGAGGTACCCAAACTAGGAGCTTCCCTTCAAATTAAACGACATGGTAATGTGGGCGGGGAGTAGACTGATGTTCCAGGAACTCATAGAATCGAAACGAAGTCAACAAAAGGTCTTCTCTTACCCCCCTTAGACCTTCCAAATCACCCTGGTCAATCACCTTCTTTAAAAAAGGCAACCCCCAAAGTTAGATTTTCAACTCTTTTTTTATTAGAAATGGCATTAGGTTTCGATGGGATTTTTTGTGAAAGGAAGAGGGATAGGGGGGCCCTTCAAATTGAAATGGCCTTTTAGAGCTAGTGACGCAATTTTTTTGCCAATCGGAATTAAAATTCAAAAGTTAGAAAGTAGACCACCATAAGAGCTTGGAATTCAACATTCTAGTTATGACCGTAGATCTTGTGAAGATTAGGGTTTAAGGTTCCCAACTTGGGGACAAAGTTCCCGGCTCATGATTCGTGTAGAGCTAGGAGGTCAAAGCCCTAGTGTAGGTAGAAATCCCAAGGCAATCTAGGATTTATCAACGCCCTAATATAGGTAAAAATATCAAGGGAGATCCAAGGTTTAGGGTTCCCATTCGTGAGAACGGAGTTCATGGCTTGTAACTTTGAGGGGAAGAAGGGAGCCTAGCGCCCCGGCCACCTATAAAAATGGCATCCTTCTCCTCTCATTCCTCCCCTATTTTGTATTTGGGTCCATTGGGTCCACTTGTTGGAACTTTTAGCGTTTTGTCAAAAACCTTGGCAGTGTTTGTCTTCTTGTTGTTTTTTTCTCCTTTTTGCTAGTCTTATTGCAAGTGGTTGAGGTCTTGGGGTCCCTTTGCATTTTGTGTCTTCTTGTGTTTGTTGTTTTCAAGCCTTGTGTTCTTTTGTGGTTATTTTGTATCAAGTTAGGTCAAGTCTTGAGTTCTTAGTCCTACTAACCTTGGAGAGGGTTTTGTGCCTTCTTCCGTTGAATCTTGTCACATTTTGGGAAGTCTTTTTGAAGTGTCTATTGATTTTTTGTACTAACCCTAGAGCCAACCCCCCATCGTACTTTGGTGATGACGTTTTGGGGGCCCTCTAGCTTGCTTGAGTCTCTTGCTAACCCTTGCTATACTAACCCTTGCCACGAGGTGGTGAGAGTGTTCTAGGTCCCCATAGTGTAGTAACCTTGCCTTATCTTACACATATCATTGCGGGTCCTGGCGGAATGAGGATGCTTTGGATCCATTAGGTCCTTAGAGTCTTAGATTGTATGTTAAAAACCTCAACAACGGCAGAGCTTTCAATCCTTAGGTGCCTCCAAGTCTTTGATTTGGTGTTAAACCCAAATCGACGGCGGAGCTTTGACCCTATTTGGTGTTTATTTCCAAAGTTTAGTACCCAAAAATTACAGAATAGGTCTAGAGTGCTCAAACCTAGTGTTCTTCATGTCCTAGGTCATTCCAATCCTCTCTTGCAAGTCTTAGGCTTAGAGCAATTATGGTCCTAGTTGTTGTTTGTATTAAATTGTAAGGACCAACCCAG
Source organism: Straminergon stramineum (assembly GCA_963920665.1). Classification (NCBI taxonomy): domain Eukaryota; kingdom Viridiplantae; phylum Streptophyta; class Bryopsida; order Hypnales; family Calliergonaceae; genus Straminergon; species Straminergon stramineum. Next base: position 2,630,019 of record OY987272.1, read on the forward strand.
GCTAGATTGTTTGTCCAGTTGACGGAATTTCTGTCTAGTAGACGTAACTTCTATTTAGTCGACATCTACCCGTCAACTGGATGGATAAGAGGACAGACTTGACGAACTTTGTCAACCTTTTTTACCCCAGGGTAAACAAAAGTTACCATGTAATAAAAAAATTATTAATTTTTTTTCTAGTCATTGGCATTCGGTCGCGATCTTGACACATTAGGACATTAGGACATGTCTAGACAAATGCTGATAAACATCCCAATGTGAAATGCCAGCTTCACGTTAGAATGGAAAACCCTGCTAAGATCCAAGTAGCATTTAATGTAGTTTATTTTAGTACAATATAGAATTCTTATGTATTATTACTAAAGATATAAGAAACCTCTTCATTGCTTCACATTCGGTTGCATAGATTGAAAATAACTATTTTTATATTTGACTTTCATTTTTTTCATTAATATTTTTTATTCTAATAAAACATTCATTTTTAAAATGATTTTTACAAATTCTTTACCAACAACTTACAATCAACAATAATATAAATAGTTTCAATCCCTACTTTCTAACATGAAATCATCTTTATCAAATTTTCTACTATTTATTTTTGTTTAAAAAAATTGTTTAATTTTTCTACTATCAATATTATTATTGACCTAAGACAGAGCCTCAAGGTCACACCATTTTTGTTTAAAGTCATTGTAACTACCATCTTTCTTTCTTCTAGAAAGAGTTTATTTAGGGTCTTCAGACTTGACAAATAACTGATATCTTTGAAGCAAACTTTCACGAGTTTAGTTACTGGAAATTTTATCAAAAAAACCACAATTCTTATAATAAAATTTGCTTAGTTGATGGCTATTGAAATGAATGTTGATTTGGTTAACTCGGCGGAATTCCCCGACTATCGCACTTTTTAGGGCATGCAACTAATCGAGAACATAAATCAATATTAGTAAGTTTTAATTTTTAGAGCTTTACGAAGATGAATGTATCAGGTTTTGGCTCCCAAAATCACACCAATTCAACCAAATTGATGGTAATAATATGTGAAATGAATTTTGTTGTCTCCTTAAATGCAAAGTGATAGTATAGTTATGAATACTTAGCAAGGCTTGCTCTTTCTGTGTTTGAACAGATTGGGGATCACCAACAATGAGTTGCCAATCACCACCTATGTCCATGTGACATACCCAATTGAACTTTCCACAAGACTTTCATTCACAATGGTCCTAGCATCAACATCACAATTGTTCTTTCTTCTTCTTTACAAAACCTTGGAACACTTATGGAGACCGAAACATTCCTTCATTTGTAATCCCAAGACAATGATATCCAAATTGATTATTGAAAAAAGTTTTTTTTCTTTCCTCTAGTTTCATGTGATAGGTGATGACAGAGTAATTCCCAAAGGCCCATTTACTATACAAAGTCATCTCGTTGAAAAGATATAGTCTGATCCTCCTCACAACATAGAATCAGGGTTGTTTTGTCAAATGTGTTTTAGGATTTGGGTGTCGAGTTGTTTGTTTGGTGTCACATGTTGTATAAGACAAGTGTCACATGTATGAGACAAATTTGACGAATAAGGAATTAGGGTTTTGAAGTTTTTTACCCCTCGGTAAATTTTTTTTGTCATACGTGGCTACCTTTGAAGAGTGATGTGGAAAGTCAGGTCGACGTCAACATGGGCACATGCGGGTGGAGTGCATGTAGGTGGAAAAAAGGCGACTGCGGGTAGAGGTGCATGCAAGTGGAAAAAGGGTGCATGCAGGTGGAAAAAGGGTGACTACGGGTAGGGGCACATGCAAGTACCTGGGGCCCATGTAGGTCTTTAAAGGGCTACTGCAAGAGAGAAGAGGGCGACTACAGGTCTAGAAAGGGCGACTGCGGGTGGAGAAAGGGTGACTGCAGGTGGAGAAAGGGCGACTTCGGGCAGGAAAAGGGCAACTTTGGGTGGGAAAATCACAATTTTGTGAAGGGGTGCCTTGGAAGTGGACAACCGTAGGTGGATGAAGGGATAATTGTAGGAAGAAAAATATCCAATCTCTTTCAAATCCAATTGTTTCATATTTGATCTTCTTCAAATTCAATCTCCTTCGAAAAGGTAAGAATTGCAAAAATTAGGTATGAATTTGATTCATTTTGAATGAATCTTTGCAAATTGCAAATAATATAAAGGAAAGCTAGTAACTATTAAATTTTTGTCTTTTATTTATTTATTGAAATATGAAAATAAAAAATAATACATGATTACAAATAAGTTTTGAGAATTGAAAAATATAGAAGGTGAAGTGTTTATTTAAATCTTTAATTTTTATTGATAAAATCAACATGGAAAATAAATCATAATTAGGAAGACTTTTGGAGAATTGCAAAAATAAAGAGTTTGAATTTTTACTTAATTCTCCATCCTTTATTTTGAATTTTTAACTCAATGTGAATAATATTACTTAAATAGAATGAGTCATTGAGAATTACAAAAAATAATTGAGGAAGCTCTAAACTAAATCTCTACTTGTTAGTTTTTATTTATAAAATAAAAATTTTAAAATAATTCATGATTAGAAGGAATCAAGAAAAAATTGAAATAAATAAATAAGAAAGTTCTTATTTAAATATCCACCTTATATTTTTTAATTTTTAAATCATGTGACAAACAATACATGAGAAAGATAATTATTTGTGAATTGCAAAACATAAATTAGATATACAATCTTACATCAATCCCTCCCATGTAAATTTTATTTTTAGATCAAAGTGGGAAATAATATATGAGTAGGATTCTTAATTGAAAATTGCAAAACACAAATAGGGAAGTTTGATTGAAATCTCCAACTTTTATTCTTTGTTTTTAAAATTAACATTAAAATTATTCAAATTAAAAGAACTCTTTAAAAATTTCAAAATTACATAAAAAAAGTTTTTAATTAATTTTTCACCCTTTATTTTTATTTAAAAATCAGTGTGACCATTAATGTATGAATACGATGATTCTTGAAAGATTTCAAAAAATAAATTGAGGAGATCTAGCACTTAAAACTTTCATCCATGGTTTATTATTTATTCTTTATAGAATCAAAGTGACAAATAGTTCATGATTAGGAAGAATTGTGAATACTTGTGAAAAATAAATCAAAAGGTTTAGACTTATTTAAACTCCACCCTTTATTTTTATCATGAGATCAATGTGACAAATAATACATGAGTAAGATGATTCTTTGAATATTACAAAAAGTAAATTAGTACATTCTTACTTCAATCCCTACACTTCATTTTTATTTTCAAAATTGACTTCACAAGTAATTGAAAATTGCAAAAATTAAAATTAAAAGTTATTTCTTAAATCATCGTCATTTACTTTGTATTTATAAAATCAAAGTGGAAAATTATTCATGATTAGAAGAAGCTTACAAAAATTTCAAGAAATAAATAGGAAGGTTTCTATTTAAATATTCATCCTTTATATTTTATTTTTAAATCAATGTGACAAATAACACATGAGAGGGATGATTTTTTGTGAATTGCAAAATATAATTGAGCATGTTCTTACTTCAATAATTCAATCTCTACCCTATGTTTTATTTTAAAATCACAATGACAAAGAATATGTGACTAAGACTTAGAATTATTATTTGAGAATTGTGAAAAATGAATAGGCAAGTTCGTTACTTCAATTTCCACCATTTATTTCTTTATTTTTAAAATCAATATGATGAATTATTCAAAATTGAGAAGACTCTAACTTTCAGAATTGTAAGAACAAAAATTAACAAGAATGACTTCTTCTTAATTCACCACCCTTCATTTTTATATTTAGATCAACATGACAAATAATACATAGATACGATGATTTTTTGAAGATTCCCAAAAGAAAAGGAAGAGATTTCACTCAAAATTTATACCTATTTTTTTTAATTATAAAATCAAAATCACAAATCATTCATGATTAATAGTCTTCAAGATGACTTGCAAAATAGAAATGAAAATGTTCTTACTTAAATGTCCACCCTTTGTATTCCATTTTTATTATCAACATAACAAATGATTTATGATTTTAAGGGCTCTTAAAGAATAGTTCAAAATGAGAAAGAGAATTTTTTCTCATATCACAACTATTTTTTTTTGTTTTAAAAATCAATGAAGAAATTTACTCATAATTAGGAAGACTTTTTAGGAATTGCATATAATAAAAGGTCTTACTTAATTCTCTACCATTTTATTTTAATTTTTAGATCAACTTGACAATTGATTCATGAATGGGATGGTTCTTTGAGAATTGCAAAACACAAATGGGTAAGTTTTTACTTAAATTTTCACCCTAAATTTTAAATTTTAAAAATCAAAATAGAAATGATCTGTAATTAGGGTGACACTTTGAGAATTTCCAAAAATAAGTAGGAAAGTTTGTACTTAAATCTCCTCCCTTTATTTTTTATTTATATACTCAAAATGAAACACTTTATGATTATAAGGACTCTAGAAGAATTGTAAAAAACAAATAGGGGAGTTCTGATTTAAATCTTTACCCTTTACTTTTCAATTTTGAATTCAATGTAACAAATAATTCATGATGAGGACTTTGTGAAAATTGCAAAGATTAGAAAGGAAAGTTCTTACTCACATTTCCACCCTTGAATTTTTATTTTTAAAAGTAGAGTGACAAATATATTGATCATGAATTCATGATAAAGAGTCTTGGAGAAATAAAAAGGGGAGTTTGTACTTCAACCTCCACCCTTTAGTTTTTGCCTACAAAATGAAAGAAAAAATAGTTTATGATTAAAAGGACTATTTGAGAAATGCAAAAACCAAATAGTGAAGTTCTTATTTCAATCTCCACCTTTTCTTTTTCTTTTTAAATCAACGTGTCAAATAACTTCAAAAGTATTAGAACTCTTTGAGGAATGCAAATTTCAAATAGAATATTTTTTCATTAAATCTCTACCTTTTTTATTATTTATAAAATAAAATAACAAATAAATTATTAGTAGTATGATTCTTTGAGAATTATAAAAATGGATTGGTATAGTCTTATTTCAATCTTCACCTTTTAGTTTTGATTTTTCCATTAACATAGCAATTAATATATGACTAGGATGATTCTTTGAGAATTGAAAAATAAATAAAATGGAAGGTATCTATTTAAATCTCCACCCTTTATTTTTTACCTTTATAATCAACATAACAATATAAATTAAAGAATAGGACAAGGAAAATATTACAAAAATTCAAAGGGTACATTTTTATCTAGATTACCACCCTTTATTTTTTATTTCTACATTCAAAGAAACAAATCATTCATGATTAGTAAGAATCATGAAGAACTTCAAAAGAATGAATAGAAAAACTCTTACTTAAATCTCTATCTTATATTTTCTTTATTTATATAATTTACATGACAAATAATACATGAGTTGGATAATTCTTTGAGAATTGCAAAAACTAAATGAGTGAGTTTTATTTAAATTAATCTCTATGTTTTATTTTGAAGAAGATTAGTCCTTAGTCTACTTTATATAAACCCTTCTCTAGGTGCTACTCACATGGTTGTCCCACCTACATGCACTTTATGAAGAAGAAAAAATTTCTTTTGAAGGAGATTTAATATTTCTTCTCTCCAAGTCACTCCATCAATGTTCTCCTCTACCTACTCCTTAAAGATGATGAAAATAGTTCATGTAACCTCCAAAAGACCATTAAACTATTTTCTTACATAATTGTACAATTAATTGACTGTTGATTCTCTAGATTTTAGTTTGATGATCTATATGAGCCTTCAAGGGAGAAAATCTTCCACTTGAAGTCACCTTCATACCCGAGGTCACTGAAGACCCGAAGTCGCCCTTGTACATGCGCCCCTTTAAAAGGAAAAAAGTTGTTGTTTCAAAAAATGACCTTTCCTCCACATTGAGGTCGCCTTTTTGACCTGAAGTCGCCCCCCATACCCACGGTCGCCCTTGTTTGTGCATGCGCCCCCTGGGAAAGAAAGTTTTCAGTCCCCAAATGGCCTTTCTTAGACGTGAAGTCGCCCCCCACACCTGCAGTCGCCCTTGTTTGTGCATGCATCCCTTGGGAAGGAAAGTTTTCGGTCCCCAAATGGTGTTTACTAGACCTCAAGTCGCCCCTTCGACCCGAAGTTGCCCCCATACCTGTAGTCGCCCTTGTTTGTGCATGCGCCCCTTGGAAAGGAAAGTTTTGGTTTGAAAAATGGCCTTTTTTCTACCTTCAAGTCGCCCTTGGATCCAAAGTCGCCCCTTGAGACCTACTCTCATGCCTTGGGACCCACACTCACCCCTTGGGACCCACACTCACCCCTTTGGGACCCGAAGTCGCCCCTTGGGATCCAAAATTGCCTTGTACCTGTGGTCGCCTCCCACCTACAGTCATCCACACCCGCAGTCGCGCATCCACGTCACCTCTCCAATTTGCCACGCGGACGCCACATGGCATCCATGCAGGCTTAGATAAATGGGGGGTAATTCTGAAAAAGTCAATGGTAAATTTGACTTTATTAGATGGACAGGAGGGTCTACTTGATGTGTTGGACGTCATGTTGTCGAACTATCCGCTAAAACAACCCTGCACAGAATCTGATGATGAGGCGTTGATTCTTCCAGTTTCTAGCTCATAGGGACCACTGTTATATACTCCCTCTGTCCCATAATGATCTTCTTGTTAGCTTTAATTTTTTGTCCCAAAATGATCTTTGTGTTGCATTTGTGACATTGTGAGTTGGTCAAATTTTGTTTCTAAGAGCTATTTAGGACCAACAAAACAACTTTGAATAGTAGTTCTCCCTCCATCCATGCAATCATCAATCAAAAAACAAATGAAAGGATTGAAGGGGTTAATCAACACTACTTGTTATTCTTTTTTGCATCTCTTTAAGTATGGTAGATGGTGGTAATTCTACGTGTGTTCTAACAATTGCCCTATAGGTAGAACAAAAAGTGTTCTTCTAACATTGTTAAAACAGTGCCTCTGATGATGTCCTTGATATATGGACGTGATTGGAAATGGTGTTGGACAGTTTTGGAGTTGAGAATAGTGAAATTTTAAACCATACTTGGAGAATTTATAAATGCAATCGTAGAGTTAACGAGGCTCTTATAATATTTTCATTTTAAGTTTAGGAGTTGTCAGAGCTTGATCAACAAACCTTCATATATAATTTTATAATCTAATTTTTGAAAGTTGGCATGTGTGCCAAGTTTTGTATCCTCCCAAGACCATACTTGAACCAAAGGGAGGCCACCTAAAATTAAGGCACTCACATTTGGTAGGTCTAATTGCACCATTCAAGGACAAATGCTTCACTTTTATTGATGTCCTCTACGAACATAAATAGCACCCTATAGCAATTGTGTTTAAAAAATCATATTCAATTCAGCACACTAGCAAAAATTATGAAAAAAATTGCTTCTCAATTCATTTTCTCTTTTTTTACTCTTTAAAATTCATAAAAATTGTTCAAACCACAATTTTAGACTATGGAAGCAAAAACGCTCTTAAATGAGCAGTTTCTGCACCATCTACCTTATTTCTTGATTGAAGGAGATGAAGCTTTGGGAGGCAAAACCAAGGGCCACACATGGTCTTGAGAGCATACTAAATGCCTATAAAATGACGATCTCACACTCAACAATTAAATACCTAGTAGTGCTCTTTGAAAATGCCCCCTAAAATTCACTTTTCAATATTCCAAAACTTCACTTTGAAAAGGGCTCCAAAACTCAAATTTTCTAGGATGCTAAGAGTACACCAAACTCTACTTATATCATGAAACCTTAATCTGGAACATTTTGTCCAACAAGAAGATCATTATGGGACAGAGGGAGTATCATTTACGCTTGGACAAATGGTTTTGCTTTTGCTAAAAGGCATGCTCTGAAAGTAGAAACCAAATCCATGAGTTAGCAATTAATCAAACAATTGGAGGACCTAGTGGTGAATTTCATTAAAATCACAGAACATTTCATTACAATGGTGCAGAATATGTTAAAAATTGCACGATATTCCATTAAAATGGCATGGAATATGTCAGAAATGGCACAATAATACCACCATTTTAATGAAATTGACTATCTTGGTAAAGAGTCGATTGAAAGTCAAAATTAAGTTGGGAGTGCGTGTTGGATCGAAATGAAGGAGACAGCCTTGATGTGCACAAAAGATAACATTTACCGTGCACTGGAGGAAGTTTGAGTCAGACCTTATTACCCGAGAAGCTCGAGCAAATGCCGCTACAGAGAAAAAAAACTCTCATGGCGTAACTCCTCGCAAAATTAAATTGTTCCAGAAGTGGGCAAAATGTTGGATCTAGTATAAATTCTAAGAAACACGCACTGCTTGGTTTTTGAACAAATTCCATCCTTTTTTGAAGTTATTAATGTAAGTTAGCCCCAGTCACTCACTCAGTGGATCGAGTGTTGTGCATCACTCTAATTGGAGTTTTTAAAACGTTAAAATCTGTCTGCTAATTAACCCCTAAATGCCCAACCGACCATATATGGTCGATCTGAAATTTTGGGCTCATTTGGGGATGGGCAATTAAATTCCTGTGCCCAATTTAAAAAATTTTACGGGCAGTTTCAAAGGTTAACTGCTGAAATTTTTTATTTTTCACAGAAAAAGGAAAATACTGGATTTTTGAGAGGTCCTCAAAGGCATATATGTATCTTAGTGGAAGAGTATAGCTTGCAAATTTTACTTGATTTCTTGGCTTTGAGCAAAGCTTGCCAATTTCACTTGATTTGAGATCTAAGAAATTGTACTTATCCATTTACTTTGAAAATGGTCCCAATGGAAGAGTAAAGTGTTTTCATGAAATTTATCATTGAAAATTTAAACATGCAAATGCTGATTTGGAGTAAATTGTGATTTCTACTTATAAAAAAAAATTCCATTTCAACAATTGCAAGGTGGATTGTGTAATAAGTTTGATAGCTCTTCATTTGAACTTAAGGTTTTTGGAAATGCATTTTAGTGTGCTAACACAATTTTTAATTGGTCATGTCACCTCCAATCCCAATAAAATCTTATATGCAAATTTTTGAAACATTGTGGGAAGGGGCAATATACTAAAAATAGAAAATGTGTATTTCTCTTGTTATCATCTCACAACTTCTATGCAATTTTGCTCTCACAATTGGTACACACACTAATAAGCAAGCTCTTTAGACATTGATACGGTTAGATTTTGAAAAAAAAACATTTTTTTGAGTTGGGGATAACTGTAAGCCTATAATCTTTTTTCATAGTCGAAACACACATGGAAAGGCTTGGGCATTTAGGGGTTAAGATACAAACTTACGGAGAGGGATTGCACCTCTACAATTAAACAACCCAAGTCAATGATGTCTAGCGCTTCCGTTGTTCTCTCCATTAGAACCTCAAACCAAGATTGTCGATACATACTTGAACAATGCTTTTGAGGCTATTGTGTTTAATTTTACGAAGATATGATTCTGATCATCATTTTCCACTTGTTATGGGAGCTATCAGGTGTTGAGAAACAGGAGAATTTAAGCTTGATCCATTATGAAAGTATTCTCTGTGTTGTAAGCCGAAAGTCATGTACACTTAACATCAATAATGGTCAATTTCATTAAAATGGCGGTATTCCATGTGCCATTTTTTAGACCACACACTCTAAACCATAAAAAGAACATCTAGGATTGATGTAGATTTCACACATCTAAGACACTTCTAGATTTTTAAAATTTACTATTGGTATAGATTCTAGATCACATTGACTAATTTATCTATGGCATATCTAGATTCCAAACATCTAGGGCAGGTTTAGATTTGAGACCACACAATCTAAATCTTTAAAATGCCAAAGTAGTGAAATAGCCCACCATTTCAATGGAATAGCACCATTTTAATGAAATTGACCATCAAGTAGTTACTATGATTTTTATGGAAGGATGAATGAATAGCTAAATTTTTTCACAATATATGGTCATCCCTTTGATAATAGTAATTAAAGTCAATTTTCAAGCCAACATTGCTGAGTTCATGCCAACAAAGTTTCAACATCAAAGTTAGGTCGCATGGTTAGGAGAATAGGAGACCAAGAGTGTACAAAGAATTTTGGTTTGTGCATTAGATTACACAAAAGTAATTGGAGTTTTTTCTACTAACCACTATCTTGTAAACATAGTTTAGAAACTCAAAAGGAATAAAAAAACTTTCAATTAGGTACACTAGTTCCAAAAGAAAAATTAAGGCTATTTCTCTATTAAAATGGAGCACATGCTATTACCACAAGGCTTATAAGTTGCCTGACAATCCAGAAACACTCTTCCATAAAATTCACTCTTACTACCTTTTTTTGGTTGAAAACTCAATAATTATTTACACAAACAGTAGACAAAGTAAAAAGATGAAAAAACTATGTTGCAAAGCTCATTGTAAGCTTCATTGCTACTTCACTAACAATATATATTAAGCCCTAATAATACCTATTGAATAATAGAATATTTGCAAAACAAAGTCTTTAGAATCTATACCTTTGTCAAATTTGGAGTATTGTACACATTTTCTAAGCAAATGGATTTGACCCATTGAAACTTTGCCATCATTATGAAAGTGAATGTAGATAGGGGAAAAAGGTTTAACAATTTTCTCGAGAAATATATTTTAACCCTTAAAGTCCCATTGTTCCGTCATAGGACACACTAGAAGAAATTCTCGTTCATGGAGATGATGTGTTTTTGTTAGAAAACACAAAACTATGTTGGAAAAAACACAGTTTTGTGTTTTCTAACAAAAACACATCATCTCCATGAACAAGAATTTCTTCTAGTGACAAAATCGATTTCAAGTAGGCACCTATGGTCAATTTTCATCACGAAAATTTTTAAGGAAATAGGAAACCACATCAACTTTTTGAAAATATAATCTTTATTCCAATGAGCACCCCAAAGCAAAAGTTATGCCACCCTAAGTCCAAAACAAGGGGGGAGGGGAGAATCACCAAAAAATCACAAAAAGCCAAATTAAAATTTTTGATATTTTTTTTTCTTTATATAAAGTATTTTTGTCTATGTGGAAAGATTTGATTCATTTGATTTGGACTAGTGATGAGAAAGGTATGAATACTATCTTATTATTTAGGCAATCCAAACATCTTTAGTTCTTGAAAAAAATAACTTTCATGGTTCATTTTAGAATGCCGTTTTTATAATTTTTCAAAAATAAATTGCTAGACAGGGTTGAGTTTGATTTCTAGAACAATCTCACCATTGAAATAATTGTGTTTCAATTCCATCTTAGAGCTATATTAACAATTTTGTTTCTCATTCAATTTGGGACCTACTTCTATGTAACAATATTTTAAAGAATGAAATTCAAGTATTTCTTTTTCAAAAAAAATAATACACTTTCAACTCAATTTTTCAACATAATTTTTTTAATTCAACATTGGTAGTACAAATGTTGTAAGCTAAGAAGATTCATTTGAAGCCTTAAAATCTAAGCAACAAGGTACAAAAAAATTCACTTTCTTCACTTCAAACATAAATATCTTGCAATCCATGTGGTCAAAGTTTTTGAAATTTGTTCCACTCATTATTATAATAGTGTAGTGCAAGATTCTATAGTTAGATATGCAAAAAAAACAATATCTTACATTTTTTCACTTTGCAATAGAAATGGTAGTTTCAAGTAGAATTTGATGAAATAAAGACCTTGGGACTTTATGGTCTAACGAGTTAGGGGTAGTTTTTATAGATTTTTTTAGAGTATATTCTTTTTCTAATGTGTTTCAATTATATCTTGCACTTTTACTTGAATTAGGATATTTTTGAAAATTATAGATCTATAGTTTATTGAATTTGCTCTAAAGCTTTTAGGCAATTTGGGACAATGTGTTATCCCATTTGTAATAGATTTTTCATTCTTTTTGGTGTTGATTTTCAAATATTGCTACTCCTACAAATATGAGGCCACATTAAATAGAGTGTTTGTCATCAATTATCATAGATTGTGTTTGAATTCATCTCAAGATTGCAAAACCATATATTGCAAACACCATATATGGTAAAGACCACACTATACAAATAATTGTAATAATATTTTAAAGTAAAAGTAAAAAACTCAATCACAAAATAATATAGATTCCTTAAATCATAGGAAAAACACTAAACAAAATTATCTCAAATACTACAGGTTGATTGCAAGAAGCACCTACTAGTTTGGTTGTGTTTTGATTTTAGAATGCTATAACTTTTGTATTATGAATCCAATTTGAAAACCAAAAAATCTGTTTTTAGATCTCTTGCTTATTGTTGTGTCCCTAATTTTTTTAGAAATTTTCAGAAAATCATTTTATATTTAAAATTCAATTTTGTTAATTTGTGACACTTTGATGTTTAGGGGGGTTTCATACTATTGAGTGGTTTAAATTAGTGATTTTTAGCTGAAATTTCTATGGTATATTCTTCTAGTAGGCATACATGTTTCTATCCAAGGAAATCTAAAAATTCATTATTTTATAACCTCCATGTTCGTGAAAATAGGCCTCCCTTGCACGAACATAGAGGTTATAAAATAATGAATTTTTAGATTTCCTTGGATAGAAACATGTATGCCTACTAGAAGAATATACCATAGAAATTTCAGCTAAAAATCACTAATTTAAACCACTCAATAGTATGAAACCCCCCTAAACATCAAAGTGTCACAAATTAACAAAATTGAATTTTAAATATAAAATGATTTTCTGAAAATTTCTAAAAAATTAGGGACACAACAATAAGCAAGAGATCTAAAAATAGATTTTTTGGTTTTCAAGTTGGATTCATAATACAAAAGTTATAGTGTTCAAAATTCTAAACGCAACCGAAGTACCAAACTAGTAGGTTCTTCTTGCAATCACTCTATAATGATATCTATTTAGTATAGACCACAAGAAATAGAATGAAGAGTGTAGCTTCTAGTTCTCCCCATCCCTTGTTCAAAACACAAAAACCATAGACTAAAGTTTAACTTGTTGTACAAGTATTTAGATATAGAATGTACTAGATGATTTTCATCCTCTCTAACAAACCACCAAGTCTATCATCACAAAAAATCTGGACCCTGAAAGAGGCTGCAACTTTGCTGCGGCAGTGGTGCAATTAGGGAAAAAAATAATAAATTATTTTTCAAAAACAAAAAATTAATTAAAAAATTAATTTTTTTCCTCAAAACGACAGGGCACTAGTGCGACCACGTCGGATATGGCAATTTTCAAAAAACCTTTTTTTTTTTTGTCTTCGGTGTTTTTTTTAATTGTTTTTTTCTAAAAATATTTTCTGTACTGGCACTGTGCTGCACTACCAAACGTCCTCTTTTAGGGTCCAAATTTTTTCTCATGAGTATCCTACTGGTTTATCACACATTGTCACTATGTAACCTCATTCTGCAATAAAGGATTGTTCTCATGGACAACCAGACTAGATCTTGAACTGGGCCTAGGAGAGTTTGCATGTTAGAATTGTTAACTTGATTACCAATGGGAGCTCCACACCCTCCTTTTTTCTATTGTCTTTGATTTTAAGATTTGCAAGCTCATTCTCCTTCCCATCAACCCGACTTACTATCATCTAAAAGTATCTTCCATTTGTTTAATTGTCTCACCTATTTCAAGACTTATGGTCAATTTCATTAAAATGGCAGCGTTCCAATAAATTGGTGGTATCCTAGTATATTGGTGGTCCATTTCACTACTTTGGGATGGTCTGAAATCTAAACCTGTCCTAGATATTAGAAATCTACATATGTCTTAGATGTCTAAAATCTAGTTTAAACCATATGATTGTAAATCTATAATATTTTGAGATTTTTGAGATCTATATGTATCTTAGATGTCCGAAATCTATAATAGTCTTAGATGTTCCTTATAGTTCAGATTGCACAGTTTGAAAAATGGCATTTGAATACCGCCATTTTAATGAAATTGACCATACTTGTTTCCATGGCTCTCTTCATTCATTGATTGTCACATGTCATTTAATTCTAAACATTAGGAGAAAAGTGGATATTTTATTTGGTAAAACAATGCACATCTATAAGCATAATGCGGCATGGACTGGACCTCACAACATTAGAGAAAATTTGGCCCTTGTGGTGGTCTGTTTAACTTCTAGCAAATGTGCAAAATTACAAATCTAGGGGAAAAGAAAGTTTTTAATTTTTTTGAAAAAAAGGTGTTTTAGTCCCTAGTCTTGTATGGCATACTAGGTGATCATGTGGGCAAAAACAAAATTTTTAATTTTTAATTTTTTTTTGTAATTGCACATTCTCATGGAGTCAAATGACCTTGCACAGGGGCCAAATTTCCTCTAATGCTTTGTGCTTGGAGCTCCACCTCTGGTCTAGTCCAACCATGTGGAAAGCCTCTAATTATCTTGAACATCTCCATGAACTTCATGGGCCCTAGATTGAATTGTTTGTCACCTTTTGCTCTATTCTTCCAATAATGGATGAAGTTGTAGCCCAAGAACAACATAGCACAAAGGAAGAACACGCTCAAGGCCACTTCACATGCAAGAGCGCATTTATAGTCAATATAAGGGGCCAAAAATTGTGAGCACACAAAGCTAAAGAACAATGCTTCCAAGGACAACATGAGAAAATACGAAGCTGACACGATTTGCACCCGAGTCTTGTAGAGCAACTGCTTCACCTAGAGACAGCCAAACTAAGGACGATTAGATATATTAATATCACTACAAGAAAAATGGGTGATTTAAGTGAGTTTTAAGTATAATCCTAAATATAAGATTATAAGTATTTATTTTCTAGGAGATTTTCAAGAAAAATTTACTAAAAAAGTAGAAATACATATATTTCTAGTAAAAATTTACTGAAAATCTTATAAAATGTCATTACTCATATTTTTATATCTAGGATTACACTTTAAAGTTTAAACTTACTTAAAACATCCTTGTCTATTGTAGTGATATTTATCAAGTTTGATAGACACAAATCTACAACCATGTACAAAATAAGTCTAAATGGAAGTTAGTTTCGCAAAGGTAAAACGTTTAGGGTACACTGTACCCCCAAAAACCAAAGCTATAGATAGGCAATTTCATTAAAATGGTGGTATTAAGGTAAAATGGCGCAAAATATGTTAGGAATTGCACAACATTCCATCAAAATGGCGGAATAATACTGCCATTTTAATGAAATTGCCTATATAGCTAGTTTTGAAAACAAATTAAGGTATTAAACTGATCGTCACGTGTTCGTTGAATTATTATGCAAATAGGAAAACCTCATCAAATTCATTAATTTCTTTTGGCTCTAGCTATTCCTGGTATCCATCGGGAACCTCAAACGGTCAAACCTAGCTACACCAGTCTCATTATATTAGTTGTTTGCAACGTCAGTTTAATTGAACTGGTGATAATATTTTGACACCATTCTCTGATCGACAACTTTCAGAGTTTCAGAAAGTGCGTTCTTATACATAAATCTATACTTGTCCTAAACTTTAGACCTTTACGTACATATATATACATATGGCTGAAACGGACAAATTCAAGTCATGTAGAACATGAGAAATTTGAGCGTCGTAATAACGTACCTTCGTGTCATCTACGGCTTCATGGAAGAAGAAGGCGAACGAGAACGGCAACGCGGCGAACGCTGCTAGAATGGTCGCCATCATGGCCTGGAAGAACGCCCACCTCGGTAAGAGAATAAAATCGTACCAATGAACGATCTTAATCCCAGGCGGCCCTCCGAACTCCTTCAGTTCACTGATGTCCTTCCGATGTTGCGCCGCTTCGACCGACGACAAACAATGACCAAAAGTCAACGTGACAATCAAGACCGACACCACCAGAATCGCATTCGCCGCCGTCACGTAGTACGTGTACTTCTTGTGCATTATCTGGACGTCCCGCTGGACTTCAGGGAGGTCCCTCAGCAGTGCCTCAATGGTTTCATTTTCCTTCTCCAAGGCTTTGTGCATGGCGACCACGGCTTGCTTGGGATACCACTTCACAATAAGCCCGACTACAGTTTCAAGCTTTTCTGACACTGCAAAGTGCAAGAGATTCGCTAGATAGTCGTCTTCCTTGCGCTTCGAATTCTTCACGATTTCTTCGTTCAATTTTTGGAGTAAGAAGTCGGCGATGACCTTCATAGTAGCCATAGCGAGGAGATCCACGTAGAAGTCGAAGGTAGGACTCGGGAGACGCTGGATGCAAACTTGGAGAATTTCCTGGCGCCCACTTCGCACTGCGTGATGCAATAACCCAAATCCGTCCAGGTCTTTGATGTTGACGACGACGTCGACGACGTGACTGTTGTCGACAAGATCCAGCATTCGTTCGACTAATTTATGGTGACCGTTTCTTGCTGCTAAGTGGATTGCGAGGTTGCCTTGGTGGTTTTTCAACATAGCAAGCTCATGCTTGCTACCCAAACTCACGGCCTGGAAAAAAGCATCCACAGCGTTCTCAAGACCCCTTGCTGCTGCGTAATGGAGTCCCGTGTTCCCGAACCGATCTTGCTTTCTGAGAAACTGGAGGATGCTTTTGACTCGCGATGTCGCCGATTTGATGATCCGGCATGCAATGGGATCACTAGTCTCTTTCAAGCTAGCGTCCATGTCGCAAGCAACGTGGAGAGAGGTTTGCTTTTTGTAATTCACGGCCGCTACGTTGACTCGTGGATCATCCAGGAGGATGGCTACACAGGGTAATGATGAAGCTCTCGCGGCGGAGTGCAGTGGATTGTCTCCTTTGCTATTTCCCACGTTGGGATCCAAATCAGGCCGACTCAGAATCAGTAACATTGAGTCTTTGAGGTTCTCCTCGTTCCCGTCTTCATTGCACATCGACACTGCCAAATGAAGGAGGGTGTCCCCTTCTTCACCGCCGAATTCAGGCATGTTCACTTGGATTTCGGGCTGCTCCAGCAATAGGCGCATGATGCCGATAGAGTCCTTGTTGAACTCCATGGAGCGTGCGACGGCGATGTGTCCATGCGTTCGGAGCCGCTCCCTGGGTGTGCGTGTCAAGTGCTCTTGAACTTGGGACACCGTGCAACAGTGAGTATAAGCCTCCAGGGTTGCATCAGGAGGTAGTAGTATTGACGCCATCAATCAGCCCGGGGGTGGCAAGGAAACTCCTGTATTACACGCATTACACGCTGGGGACATGCAAAATACACGATGCGATTAGTCGCATTAATCTAAGAATCTCATTTCAAATTCTAGCTAAACTACTGAAATAATGAATTTCATTAAAATGGCGGTATTACGGTAAAATGGTGCAACATTCCATTAAAATGGCGCAGAATATGTTAGAAATTGCACGACATTTCATTATAATGGCATGGAATATGTCAGAAATGGCGGAATAATACCGCCATTTTAATGAAATTCACTATTGGAGCTCCAAGTTCTTAGAAATTGATTCCAAACTTATGGGACATTCAAGTTCTGGTTACGTTCAGTAGAGTTGCTTATTTTGACATTTGAAAAAGATCTTTCAAATCGTGCCTTTCGAATCGCCAGTCTAGCACTCGAGCCAGATCAGCATCTGTTTCGGACACGCATCTGAAATATCAGATGCACACCTATCCTAGAAATTTTTCTGCTCTGAGGCTGGTATCAGGTAAAGAACTTACTAAAATCTACTCGACCTTGCTCTCGGACCTCTCTTAAATTTACCAAATGAAAGAATATGAAGGTACGTACCTTGCAAAAGTCAGAACTCCAAATTTCATTGAGGCTTCCACATCTAGAAATCGATCTATCAGCTTGACTTAGTTTTCTTCTCTTGGCCTTGGTTAGTGCGGACAAGCACGTCGATGGATGGTTGGCAACCATCTATGAGCATTGGCCGGGCTGCTCCCTTGCTACATATGCTTTACTACAATGATGCTCATTGCATTGCACGCAATGGCAACAAAAACGTTTCCTAAAGCTGCAAGCTTCATAATTGAATGAGAAACTGAGGGGAAGTCATTCGGGTTTTATAAGAACCAGTGGATGAAAAATAATACTGATGAAATTGTGACACTATACACTTCAGTGCATAGAAGTTGTGTACACCAAGGTCGACGTATGAACAAGCCTTCTAAGAGTAGTTGTTCCAGGTTCCAGTATCAAAGCCCTCAAATGTCGTCGTAAAAGTCTACATTGAGACTGCGGTACACGTTAAGCATCGGATAAATTCGGGTTCGATTCCAATCTGGACTCCTACGTACCAATAATTGCTCTCACGCAAGACTTTTAAACATTTTTATTGCAATGATACATCGAAGGCGTTTCGTGCGCAGTCAACTACATATCCGACATTCCCGATTTTGGTGAACCTTGTAGCTAGTCGGCACTGAAAAATTATCTTTCACCAAAAGCTGCAGTGACAACTGAAAAGTTGGCCAATAGAAGTTTCCAGGGGGGTATTTTTCAAGGCAACCTTAAAAACTTCTTGGAGCTTTCGGTTGATTTCGTTGACAATTGAAGGTCTCTGTGTGAAGGTCTGTCGGAGATGCGCTCGATGAGCTTCGTGGTAAATCGGTAGTAGCTGTATAATTATATGATGATATAGTCTAAGAGGCTGGTGTCTCGAAGCCCATCTGTGCATGCACCCGTACAGACTGGAAACATACAGTTCTTCCAGACTCCAAGGGTACAGTTGGTTGTAGCTAGTGTCACCGTCATATACAGGGTTGGGAATACAGTGAAGATTCTAAACCGATGAAAAACGGATTAACGTGAGGCTGGAAAAGAAAGATTGAACACAAAACTCCGAACAGCAATTAATATGCCAATATCAGTAAGTTCAAAAGAATGATCTAGGAAGTGAGAATTAGAATACCCAAAGCAGTGCTCAAAAGTTTAGATAATGCAATTAATCTCATTGGCAACCAGACAGAAAATTTTATCACCAAATTAGATCAACGAAAACGAAAAGATCACATACTCCAACCTGGACCCAAATTCTTAATTTCAGTAAGATCGTCCTGTTGGAAGAAATCCTTTGGAGATTTTTAATTAAGAAAGCTATTAGGATGCCAGAGAATTAATATTGGAGGTAATGGTGGAAGAATGAATGAAATAGTTAGTTAGGAGCAACGTATTTTGGAGGGCAATTTGATTGCTCTGACATACCGACACATTTTGGCCTCTCAGGCTTGGTCCCTCGGCCATGTTCGGGCAGTGCAATGAGGCCAACGCAAGACTCGGTCGGTATTCCAAAAAAAAATTTAGTTGGGAGAGAATGGAGGACTCATAGGAATCAACAAAGTAAGCTGCGTACAATAAGAAATCAGTTATAAAGAGGAAAAGGATTGTCTTCCTCAAAATTTTGTAAATCAGTGACTGATGTTTCAAAATCATATTTTCCATTACAAAGTGAAATTCGGGTTCCCTTTGGTCCAGGAGCATATCAAGGAAAATAATCATGGATTCCATCAAAGTGACACAATTCCATGTGCCAAATATTGTGATGTGCATAAAAAAAACTAGGTTATTAAGTAATTACGTATTTACATTTCACAGTACATGCCTTAAATAGTGGCAAAGTTGTAGAAAATCAACCAGTTTAATGATATTGACAACGGATTGAACTAAACCAATTTAGTTTAATTTATTCAAATGTTAGCAGTACTTAACCCCTCATTGCCCAAAGTTCAAATATGTGTAAAAGCATCCTTGCTTTTTAAGTGCTATAAGTCTAAATTTCAGTGAAGTATGAAAATCTCAACTACAGTAGTACAGTGTGCATGTTGTAGATGGTGTGAAACAAATTTGGGTCATTTGACCATATAGATTTAAAGATTATAATGTTTTAGTCTTGAAAAAAGATGCTGAAATTTTCTTAAAAATACATTTGGAGGTGAAATTCGATTTCCAAACCTACTCAAATGAAAAAACTTTTAGCTACAAAGTGATTCAAAACCAAAAGACAAAAATTTTGGTGAAAAAAATATCATTCAATTGACTCATTGTGTTTGCAAAATTGTTTTGAAATGTCAAAAAATAGTGAAAAAAGTAGCAAAAAATCACATCTATGGCCAAACCTCCCTCTCCTAAAATGCTTCTCAGTCACTCATTACCTCTTGGATTGATATGAAATTTTAACCACACAAACTAGACTATTATGTAAAACTTTTCTAATAAAAATGATTGAAAACAGACCATATATAAAGAAGTTATAAGCCACAGAAGTTCACTGTAATGCAAAAATGTCTGCATTTTGAACTTCGAATTGTTCCCAAACATTCAAAACAACTTGGATTGACATGAAAATTTTATCTCAATAACTAGACCTTAAGAGGAACAAAAAACAACAAATTTTATTGAAAATAGACATTTTATGAAAAAGTTACAAGACCCTGAAGTTGCAGCCATTAGAATGCAATGTGGTGAGTTCAAATTGAACCTGTGAACTTAGAAGGGCTCTCAAAAACTCAGTACATCTTGGGATTGATCTGAAAATTTAGTAGTGAAACTAGACTAAGATTCTCAACTTTTACAACAATTTTTATTGAATTCGGACATCGGATGCAAAAGTAACATCACTTTGAATTTGACTGCCAAACAATGTAAGGACACTTTTCGTCCCCTTCAACGATGAGAGGTTAAAACATTCATGTACAAAATTTAGCTTGCACTAAAGGAATCAAAGTGTGTCATTGGCAATGAATAATTGAATGTAGATAACATAGCCAATGAATGGCGAGTCAACTATTTGACATAACCTTCTCCTAAGAATTTAATCAATGAAACTTAGAGATCTCTCAAAAAGTGAATGGAAGGTGGGGTTATGAGTGTAAACCATGGCTTCACTTTTTTCAAAATTTGCCTTATCCTTGATGGCAATGAAAGAGACAAGAGAGGGTTACACATTCATTAGTGAAATAGATGTTCATTGTAATCTCTTTGTAATTTGATATAATTATGCATTAGGAAAAATTTAAACTTCTAAAGTGCCTATCAAGAGTTGACATGCAAAGCTATTTATTAAAGGGTAGAGAAGCTAGCCTAACTATATAAATGTGTTGCTAACTTGTGTAAATTTCATCAAGTATCCATGAACTTTTTAAAATAAAGAATTCCCTTGTAGTACCAACAATTCAAATTATTAGAAGTACCTAATGTCTCATTATCCAATAAGAAGCATTTCATTGTGCAAACATCACAAGCCACTAGTACTTGGTTGGACCAAATTTGTGTTTTTCTATACCATGAATTCCTTCAATGTACTATAGATTTGAATTACAAATAAGAATATTGTGAAAAAGTGAAAGAGCACATTGAACATGTCTTCCAAAAATCAAATTGAGGTGAGCATACGTAGAGGCTTAAAGCAAATGAGCCGAAACCTAGTGCCTGTGTCCACATGTTAGTGAACACAAAGCTAAGTATAAACATACAAACCTAGGTGGAAATACCTAAAATTTTCAAAATAAGAAATTTAGCTCAACTGGAGGTTCTTTTTTTCTAGAATTTCTTTTTAGTATTAGCAATTGAAGATCCTGAATTTTTTTTTAAATTAGAATTTTCGGATATGACATGTAATTCCTATGAATTTTCAAAGTAGAAGCTCCCTAGGCTATTGAAAACATCATATACTTGGATCTAAAACCAAAATTTAGAAAAATCAACAATCCACCGAGTATAGTCAAGTATAGGTCCCATTTAATGATACTTCTGGGGGACACTTTAATCGGAAAGTCTATAGACACTTTAATTAATGGAAGTTTATAGAAAGTGTAAGAGTGGATATAGGGATAGCTTGGGTGTTTCCAACTTTAAGAGACTCATGATTTTCAAAACTCAAAATTCAAAGTCATGAAGTCAATTAACACTCAATCCAAGATTTGGTTCTCTAGACGTATTAAGGTAAGTTAGAAAAAGACATTAAGGTCAAAAGACCCATGACCAACACTAGGGAATGAACCCATTACAAAAAATTTCCAACAAATGAGGATTGGGCCACAATCAATGTCTTAGGTGATAGTAATAGAGTGATTAGTATTGTAACCTCAATATTAGGAACTTCCAACTATTGAGTGTAAATTCATCATAGAAAGTGACTTTATGTTGCCTTCTACATTAAGAAAAACTTTGAGTGTTTTAGGTGATAAGACACCAAGACAATGACCATTATGTATATGCTTTTTGTTAGTTTGGAGGTGGTCTAGAGATTCTTTTGGACCATGGTGGCTAGCACACTTCAAAAATTCATAACAAATTCATGCCTTGTTGAAAAAATATAATTTCAATTGCTCTTGCTATTTCTTACAACTATCTTTATGTAGGAATTTTTTTTTTTAATTCAAAATGACATGAAAGCAAACTCCTAATTCTAACCATAATAGGTTGTTCTACCTTAATCCTACTTTGAAATAAATTGACTATTAGGTGATTGAAAGTTCAATCATGAGGTTGTGGAGCATTAATCCCTTAGCCCTTGAAAGATGCAAGCCCCTATGACCAAGGTAGTTATCAAAATGCTCCTATTATTGGTTCAATAGATACATGATTCTTTGTCTCTACAATGAACAATGAAGTCACCCATTGAATACATTTAGTCTTCAACATCTTTGAAGGGTTAACCATATAAGGACAAGTTGATCATTGTAAAAATCACCATTTTTGGTATAGTGTTCATCAACTTAAGAAAAATCAAAAGCACTCATTGTAGTTCAAACTAATATACAAGACCTCCCTTTTTGCATAGAATTCCAAAGATGAGCATATGCACTTCTTTCTTAGTACATAGAAGGATTCTTTATCAGCCATCTCACTCCTTTCATCCATAATGATCTTTCTATTTGCTTTAATTTTTGTCCCAAAATGATCCTCTTGTTGCACTTGTGATGTTGCAAGTTGGTTAGATTCTAGTTTTAATTGTTGTCTAGGACCAACAAAACAACTTCCAAAAATAGTTCTCCCTTCATCCATGCAATCATCAATTAAAAGACAAATCAAATGATTGAAGGGTCCATCAACACTATTTGTTTTTGTTTTTTACATTTCTTTGAGTATTGCCCGATTGAAGGAGATAAGTTTTAGAAGGCAAAACAGAGGTCCCCACATGGTCTTGGGCCCATACTAAATGCCCATAAAATGATGACCTCACACTCAACAATTAAATGCCTAGTAGTGCTTTTTGAAAATGTTCAAAAAATTCCACTTTTCAATATTCCAAAATTGCACTTTGAAAAGGGCTCCAAACCTCAAAGATTCTAGGATGCTAAAAGTGCACCAAACTCTACTTCTAGCACAAAATGGGTCTTAAAAATATTATTTTTGGCCTTAATCCAAAATATTTTGTTCAACAAGAAGATCATTTTGGGACGGAGGCAATATTACTCCAGTTTACAATGTCCTTACAAGGTTGAGGACTAAGAATAGTCCAAATTTCCAAAATTGTGAAGATGTATTATAGAATTCCATTTAGAAGAAGAATTTAATTATGACTCAAACATTAGTTGTAAAATATGATCCATAGATCATATTTACATGATTTAAACAACTAATATATAAAAAACCATATTTTTCAATAAAATTATAAGCCAAAAATGAAAATTTTCTTTTAAGATTGATTGTAGATTGAATATTATTTTGTGACTTTTACAAGATTTGTTTTCCTTGAAGTTCAAATGTTAAGTTCTGTTCATAGTGATTTTTGAAGATTTTTATTTTACTTTTTATTCATCATTTTAGAAGGATCATTTTTTGAATTGAAAAGATTATTTTTTGAGATTAAACCTAACAACACCTATTGAATAATAGAATATTTGGAAAACAAAATATTTAGAATCTATACCTTACAAATATGAAAGAACTAATACTCAAATCTTCCAAAAAAATGATGGATGAAGAAATAGAATTCAATAAGCTTGGGATGTATTCGCATTCATCAATTGTTCAAAATTTGAATGTCTAGATCTTTAGGGGTTAAGGACAAAATATTCATAATTTCACAATGACCATTTGCCCAAAGTAGTGCTACAAGCCTCCAATAATGGGGTAAGAATTTTTTTTCCCCATTCTCATCATGGATGTAAGAACCTACCCCTATTTTGAATTGTGAGACCTCCATTACCTAATTCAAGGTCTAGGCCTCCAAAATTTCCAAATTTTATTCCCCACAATATATAATTTGTTTTTGTATGTTCCCCAATGTAAAAAATTTGAAGCAATGCTACAAGCTTTTGCCCTCTTGATGAAGGCTCATAGAACTGTTATAGTGGAGTCAAACCATTTTCACTTATCATACTATGAAAATTGAAAAGTATAATAATTACTATGAGAAAATTCTTTACATCTTTAGATTGAGTAATCTTTATACCATTAGATTGGGTTACCTTTATGTCATTAGAAGTGTGGGAAAATGAGTTACAATTTAGGGCCACTTCACACTACAGCACAAGGTCAAGAGTCCATTGATTTCACCCAATGAGATTGCAAAAACCCAAGAGTTTGGCTTCTCGAGCCTTCACACAAAGAGGTACAATCCAAAGTCCATCACCTACTTGTCTGCCTATATGGCAACCAAATGCCAACATGACAACGAACTCTCGATTAGAATTTGGGTCTCCACTTCTGGCCGACCCAAACTCTAATCAAGAGTCCGTCAAGTTTATTTGTTTATTTGTCTATCAAGTTTATTTGTTTATTTGTTCGTCAAGTTTATTTGTTTATTTGAACCCTAGTCTCCACCATTACAATGGGGAGTCTTTGCATTCTATGAACCTACTTCCCTTCAATGTTTAATGCCACCTTTTTAATCCATTTATATCCTTCATATTCGTTGTTTAATGATGAGAGCATGTGCTGTAATTATTTTTCCAAGGCCATTTTTGACTCCTTTCTCATGTTTTTTAACCTTTTGCTTGAAAAAATTGTCACATGGGAGACAATTCATTGAAAATTTCAGAAATTGGATGGATTAATGTAGAGAGAAAGGATAGAAGTCAAAAAAATGAAATGGGTTTGGACTTTGAGCTTGAACTTTGGGCTTGGACTTTGACCTTTGGAGGCTTCACACTATGGCCAGCCGAAGGCTCCAATTCCTAATTTTTTTGGCCTATTTATTGCTCATTTCCTTGGACTCTCACAAAAGTTTGACCACTCAATCCCACAGCCTCTCGACTTGGACGGCCATAGTGTGAAGAGGCCCTTAGTTGTATCAATTGACTTCGTTGCATTGAACTATCAATCAAGTGTTTGTTCAAAAATTAGAGTATACAAACAGATCGATATTCTCATGTACAACTCTTCCAAACTGCCTAATCAAAACAAGAGGCCAGATATGGGCCTTACATCTTTCAAGGGTTAAAGAAAGATAATTCTGATTGCATTGCAGATATTCGGAGGTCCAAGCTCTTTCGCCAAGTCCACCGACACAACCGAATTGTCAAAAACATATGCTTCGTTCAGTTTACGCTGGAGAGACTAAAGCTAAATGCCCTTGACTATTGAAGTTCTCGAACTGAACCTGCTCGTGACACCACAATGCCTCCGTTTGTCCAGTTCTCAGTTTCAGATCAGGAATTAGTTCTGAGCAATCGTTTCCTCACATAATGATGAGGACGATCAAGGTATTTCAAAAACAATGCAAGAAAACTCTTGTTATACATTCATCATGGCAAACTCGTAAGTGATCTATACCACAACCACGTGCTCTGAAAATTTCGGCCCGCCACTGTTACATAAGCTTGTACCTTCTAAATGCCCTGCAGAAGATAGACACACTAACGCTTCTTGGACACACCGACGGTTCTTCCACGTCGTCCGGTCGTCTTGGTGTGCTGTCCACGTACTCGCAAGCCCCAATAGTGACGAAGACCACGGTGGTTCCTGGACAAACAAACATCGACTCCAATCAGTGAACAAGCAATTCAACAATCCTCGACAAAGAACAGACTTAGCCAAGCCACACCGAAAGAATTGTCAGCACCGCACCAGAAGCACTTAGCCTAAAACATTTTTTCCCTCCTATGTCATTAATAACAATCAGAATACAAGAGTATGTAAGTTAGTTACTCATTCAGAGGAAGACAATCACGAAATTTATCATACCTGATCTTCTTCAGACGCTCGAGGTCGTCCCTGAGCTTCATGTCCAAGGCGTTGGACACAACCTGGGAGTAGCGACCATCCTTGTGGTCCTTCTTCCTGTTCAGGAACCAATCTGGAACCTTGAACTGGCGAGGGTTGCCGACGATCACCATCAAGTTCTCGAGCTCGGCGGCGGACAGTTCACCAGCCCTGAACATAGTTACGTACGAACAGTGAGAATATTGCACGAATTTTGGAAGAGTATCAACGATCACAAATGACCTAAACATCAGTTAATATAAACCCTAGCCACCACTAGCTCATCAGTTCACGAAATGGCTAGAATCGAAATTAACAGGACGTTGTACAAAAGGATGTTATCACTCCGAAGAAACTTTTTAGGTTTTTTAAAAACGACAGATAAAATATAGCCTCATGCACCTCTTGCTCATATCGACGTCGGCCTTCTTGCACACCAGATTGGCAAATCGACGTCCCACTCCCTTGATGGAGGTCAGGGCGAACATGATTTTCTGGCGTCCATCGACGTTGGTGTTGAGAACACGAAGAATGTGTTGAAACTCCTCGCCCGCAATGAGCGACTGCTCGCAACCACAGTTCACAACCAACTTCAGTCACAGAAAAAGGAAGAAACCCTAAAACAGCATGGAAATTCGCATTGTAATAACAGAAGCGAATGCTGATCGCCGTTACAAAGGGAAGAATACACACCATGGTGGCTGCGGAGCGACGACGAAGCGAAGCACAGCAGCGGGCTGGCGATGGCGCAGTGCAAGGGCGATTCGGCCTAGCACAAAAAGAGCTGCAACGTCGAGGAGAGTAGGACTTTCTAGGGTTGGAGGGGTTTGGAAGGGTTAGGACTTCGAGTTCGGGCCCCGGCCTGGTTACTGTATAAGCTTTCATCCATACACATACACATCCCATGGATGAAATATTATTTGAATTTCAGTTGGTGGAATTGCGGGAGGCCAAAAAATTCTCCTTTACCTCTTTAATATCACCTTCTCTAACATCATCATTTGTTCACTCGAGCACCTAGATCAAAACCCTTTTATTATTCTTACTATGACAAATCCTTATTTCATAAAAGAT
This sequence comes from Straminergon stramineum, assembly GCA_963920665.1. Classification (NCBI taxonomy): domain Eukaryota; kingdom Viridiplantae; phylum Streptophyta; class Bryopsida; order Hypnales; family Calliergonaceae; genus Straminergon; species Straminergon stramineum. The sequence goes on from OY987272.1 coordinate 2,657,155, forward strand.
GACATACAAGTGAGATCATTGGTTGGTAAGACAAGAGTAAAAAAGGATTCTAAACTTCCTTCTTCACTCCCTAAATCGTAAGTACTTTTTAATTTTAATTTTCATGCAATACTACATCATGACAATGTTCCAAAATTTTATATTATCACCTCTAATTTGGACACCTAGCTATTGCAACATTAGAAAGATTTAGGTGTATGTATTCTCAAAATTTCCTAATTTAGTGTTTTGTAAAGACTAATTTACATTATAATTTTATAGCCAAACAATTATAGTTTAGTAAAAAAATAATTCTATAAAGTGTTATGCAATTATTTTACCAAAAAAATTGTATAAAGGATAAAAAAAAAATTAAGAATATTTAAAGGCTTCAAATCTTGTTTTTCAAAAAATAATATTATAATTAATTATTGCTTGGATTATTGCAAATGTGGAGAATCTACTATTCAATAAATACATAGAGATGAAAGAAAATATTGTGAAGGGATATGAGACATTATAAAGGAAAGTATGACATTCTCCTTTCTAAAACTTCAACTTTCAATTGACAACTCCCAATAATATCATATTTGTATTGCAACCTCTTATAAAATTATGGAGGGTGATAGTGCAAATGTATGAATAAAAAATTGTTATATCCCAAACTTGGATGCAATCATAGAATTTCATCAATAAGGAATGTGTTAACCAAGGGATTTGGTTGTATTAATGTTTACTAATACTAGTTTGTCCTACTAGTTAGGGAGATTAGTGGACTACAATATTATTTCAACCATTACTTCTTTAGAATAGTGTGACTTTGGCAAATGAGTGTCTTATATAATAAAAGGACAAATCAATGTAGTAATTTAGAGAGATCCAAATTTTTCTCTCATATGTTTAAATTTTTAAAAATTACACCAAAAGTGATTTATTTATAGCTACAAAATAGGAGGATACCACACTTATTAGTTCTAAAAAGACAAGAACTATTACTAAGATAGTGTAAAACTAAATCAAATGATTGGATTCCTAGATGAATTGTTGCATTATTTGTTTCTTCATTTTCCCTTAAAGTCATTCATCAAACACTTTGAGTCCTTGACAATCTTACAAGTTAACCCTAGAATGCTAGAGGAGTCCAAATGTGGCTTTTGGATGACCAAAAAAGCTTTTTTGAAGATGTAAAATAGCATAATTTTATCTATTTTGGAAGGGGTTTGAAGAGAAGACTCTCCTTATCATAAAACATACAAGAAGGGCCTTGTGGGGATCTCCAAGAATTTACTAAGACTCAAGAACTGCCATGGTTCACAAAAGAAACCCTTTTAGTGTATTTTGGAAACTCCTACCTTCATGTTCATGATTTGAATTTGAGACTTGTAAATGATCTTTTCGGAATTTGAGCTGCCAACTATTGAATTTAAGCTTATTGAATCTAGTTTCTACTCTAATTTGAATTTTTATTAGTAATTTCTTAAATCAAACATTTTATTGCATATAGAATATAGGACCTATAATCACATACTATTGAATTTCTATTTTTTAGTTGAATACTAAAATTTTGTTTACACTTTAATATTCTTCAGATTTTTGAGATAATTTTGAATTAGATATTAATTTCTTCACACTTTCTTCAAAAAATCATGGACAATAAATCTGAACGGAGGTAATCAAATTTGATTTTCTAGCACATCAACGTGTCACGTGAGCTATTTTTGAAAACCACGTTGCCAAGGGGTGCAAGTACCGTCCCCGGTATTTGGAACTAGACCATCGTTATCCGCCCTGTAAAGAATTCGGGAACATGGGATAAGGACAGGGAACTCCCCAGGGAACCCCGAAGAGGATAATGTACACACTGCTGTGTATATGGACCACCCTCCTCTGTTTCCTCCCAGCTCTTCGTCTCCGCCATCGCCATTGCTTCCCAATCTCTTCGTCCTCGCATTGCATTTTCCCCTCGAGATTGGATTGAATTACAATGGCAGCCATGGCGCAAGCTTCGTTTGTCACCCTCCCCGCGAGTTTGGGTGCTTCCTCTTCCCTAAGCCGAACGGGGGAGTCGTCCTCCCGCTTGCAATTCGCCGTTACCCGCGCGGCGCCGCTGCGCTTGCAGAAGAAGTCGCTAGTGGCTCGCGCTTTGGTAACGGACATGGAGGATTTGTTGACGAAGGTCAAGGGGATGACTCTCGCCGACGCCAAGATTTTCACAGACCGCTTGTCGGAGGATCTCGGGATCTCTGCTCTCTCCTTCGGAGCGCCCGCTGCTGCTGCGCCTGCTGCTGCTGGAGGTGCCGCACCTGCCGCTGTGGAGGAGAAGACGGAATTCGACTTGAGTTTGGATGAGGTGCCGGCTGCGTCCAGGATTTCGGTGATCAAGGCGGTCAGGACTTTGACTGCTTTGGGTTTGAAGGAGGCGAAGGATATGATTGACTCGTTGCCGAAGAAGGTGAAGGAGGGAATTACGAAGGAGGAGGCCGAGGAGGCGAAGAAGGTCTTGGAGGCTGCAGGGGCCAAGTGCAGCGTCAAATAAGAGGTTGTGCGCTCAGCAGGTAGTTTTTTTTATTTCATGTGCCGGGCTGGGGTTTAGGGTTCATTTCCTCGGCTTGTGGTCATGGTTTATTAGGTGAAAAAAAACACTCTTAGGTTTAAGGAAAAGCGGGTTATACTTGCTACATTGTCAAATTCTTTGCAATGCCAAATGCTGGTCGCGTCGTCGCGACTTTTCAACCTCTTGTTTCTGCGGCTCGAGTCCTTCGTAGATACTCCTAATATTTCCTCTTTATGTTGTGATGTGAAATGTTGATTTATAATGTGTCTGTTCTGGAAAATGTTTTATCGTGTCTCTATTTTTAGGGATGATGTTTTGAAATGGCAGGTCGTTTTCCTGACCATGGGTTACAGATTAGGCTTCGCTGTAAGTATGAGCAGGTGGTTTATGATTGTGAACAGAGCGTCGGGAATTTGGTTAGTGAACTGAAGGTCGTGTGTGTTTCTGAGTGCGCAAGCTTGTAAGTCACATATTTGTTGACTTCAATTTGCGGTGCATAGTCATAAGCATCGAATTTTGAGACCATTGGTTTCCCACATTTATCAGATAAGCAATGCCTGATGTCGTGACTGTTTTCCATTATGCTCTCAATACTAGTAGCACATGCTTCCTGATTCTCTGAGTGTACGAGTTTTGAGGTCCAAACCTCCTTATGTCAACGTGTTATTCCTAATCTATGATGGTATCCAGTATTCCTTACTGACAATTTAGTGAATCGACATCACTTCTGTCATCTGCAACTTTCATGTCCCGTGCAACCTACTGTTTCTGTTATTGCAGACTATGAGGTGAATATCCTCGTCTGCTAGGACTGTTGCGACGTTTCAACCCTGTTTATCAATGGTGTCATATACTAAGAGGGTTTATATGCAATGTGATTGATTGTACGTGGAGTATAAAGGGTTTCAGAAATTGGACATGCTTAGATCAATTCGTGCTATCCTCAAGAACTCTTCAGTGAGTAGTAGTGACTTCTATTTGACGATATCGCTTCCTCTACGCAAGGTTAGCCCTCCGTAGTCTGCAGCCAAGTTTTAGAGAAAGATCAACAAAAAATTGAAGTCCATGAACTGTAATTTATGGTCAGCAATGTGCAAATTTGTGTTGAATTACTTCTACTATCATGATGGGTGCATGATGTAGCAATGCTATCGTTCCAACGTTCATGACATTCTCATCTAAACTTACTCTCCTAGTTTTCTCCATTGTAGTTGGAGATTACAAAAACTCTCTTAAGTCTTCACTTTTGTTTTAGAAAGTGATGCATGTGGATCAATGAGTGACAAACACTTGTCTCTTTTGTAGCCTTTTGTTATTGGGATACTTGCTACTTGAAATGAGCTCAAGATTGTGCATAAGAAAGGAAGTTGAATTGCTTTTCTAAGGGTTTCAAAGGCAACTACAAAATGTATTATGTTTGCTATAATAGCAAGAGAACTACCTTATATGCTAATAATTTTGATCTTGTTGAAAGTTTTCATCTACTCAATCTAGCAAATTGAGGGGACCATTCCATTTCACCATTCCTCATTAACCTACTCATGAAATACTATCTACTAGAATGAGGATGCTACCAATGCTTGTGTTCTTGGATGAGTTGGTTCTCCGACATAAGAACCAAGGAAGAGTCCAAGAAGACTCCAAGAAGAGTTTATTGTATATATTGTGGTCCAAATTTAGCTAAAAAACCATTGTTGGAGGGTTTGTGTGTCTTTTTGGTTAGTTTTGGGGGGTCTGTAGGCTTTATTGGTGAAATGAGAAATAAGTTGGAGACTTGGAGTAGCATAAATGTTCGACGATTTATTGCTAAAAGACCTCAATACTAATGGGTGCTACGCCATCCTCTTGATCTTATGAGGAAAGGAATGAGGATTCCAAAGTACTTTTGTGTGTGTTACTTGGACATTGAATGAATAAGTTATGAAATTTAAAAATATTCTATGTAAATTTACCTAAAATGGACACTAGGCTCTCCTAGACTCTTATACTTCAATGGCATACATCTTGTATCGTCATGAATATGTAGATTTTAGTATGTACCATGTTTTTTGTCCCAATGTAGGTGTCACATTCTAGGTAGTGATTGTGGGCACATAATATCTTACACGGTCTCTTTATTGTCTCTGTCAGAAGGAGACATTGAATTGACTAAAACTCCAAGTAACCATGTCTAAAAAATAATTTTGAATAGGACCTTTCCAAAAAAATGACCAATGCTACAGACTAATGAAGCCTCTACCTACAATGTACATTAATTTGACCTATTAGTGAGGTAAAGAGATTAGCATCACTACAAAACTTTATTAGTGTGAAAATTGGCTTTTTAGCACCATAATATTTCAACCTATACTATTTCAAAATGTTTTGGGCAATTTGTTGCTTAAAAACCTTACTATTGATGGGTTGAACACTTGAGGCACCTTTGGTTGCAAGGACACATTAGTCTTGGGCTAGATAACCGGCCCCATAATTGGTTGTAGGGATGTAGTTCTCTTTTACGAACCTCTAAGCTCAAGGCATTGAAGTTTTGAGGGGTCTTTTGGTAGAAAAGAATGCCTATTCTCATGCCATTTCTATCTAGCTAGAATATTGGAATGACTACAAGCATAGATTATTCTACAAAAAAATCCAACAAATCTATTAATGAAGTATTGTGAATTAAGACTCGACACAAGTCTACACAATCAACTTTAATGAAATGGTTTCTACTTTTCGATGAAAAAGAAGCCAAGAAAATATACAAAATGGTGAATAGTAGAAAAGTAATAACAATGTGGTGTTAGTGGTCATTGTAAATATAAATGAATGTATTTATGATATTGTAGAGAGTTGACTTTATAGGAGTATGATTTCTTGTAAATTTTCTTTTAATTTGTTTGGTCAATTTTTAGACCATCTACCTGTCTTTTCTTGATGTGCATCAATTGTATTTTGGATTCACTTAGGTTTCACACTTTCACTTATAGCCTTCTACTATCTCATTTTTGACAATTTATAAGTAATTTATTTCACCTCCTAAGCAAATGCAAACACTTGCATTTTGCTTTACAAGTTGATTTGCCAATATGAAAATACTTTTAGCACTTTTCCTTCCATAACTATTTATGCATAGTGTCACAAGCATATTTCGATGATTTTAGATGTTGTCACTTTATAAACAATTTATACATTACACATTGTTCTAAATTTTTTTGTTCTTTCTAAAATACTCTCAACCTCTTTAATGATATTTCTCTTTAATGAAATTTTTGTATTGACAAATTTGATCCATTTTGCACTTTCATGAACATTTCAATCCTTCTAAAGTTCTAATTCACCTCTAACCCAAAAACTAGGGCCAAAAGTTTGTGTGCCACTAAATTGGTATTAAAAAACTTTAGATCTTTCTTTGTGGCCTAGAGGTGCATGGACAAGACCAACACTCAACTTTAGTTAGAAAACAACTAAATATGATGAAGTTGAATTTAATTAATCATGCATTGTTGTCATTCCAAAAGAAATTGAGATTGGAGAAGAAAATAAACTCAATGAAGAATAAGAATCAAAAAAGGGAGTCAAATAAAGATTGATAGTTTATAAGCTACAACTGAATTCTAAAGGCCATTTTCGCTCAAAACCCATTGAAAACTGCCATTTCTAATGCAATGAGTCAATTTTGGGTAGGCTCTTATTGTCTTAATTTTTGCTGCAATTTTTTGAAGCTTTTTCTGGAGATGCTAAATTTGAAGAGTTTTGTGGATCTACAAATTTTGTAACAAGAGGTGGCTCCATCAAGAAGTTATTGGCATGTTTCTACAAAATGCAACTCTAAAGGCAAGTTGGGTAAGGAAATTTTGGCTTGAATTTGAGGGGGCAACTTTTAAGTGAGGGATTCACTACAATACTTGGTCAATAGGATTCACGTACATCTAGTAAATGTGGAACATTAGTTATAGAGGCATGCGGCATGGCCAATTGAACACATTTAAAGGGGAATATGCCAATGACTAAGTAGTGGAGCATTGGACAATCATGCCCAATGCTAATGCATATGGTTGGGATCACCGTTCCCAATGACTGGGAAATGTCAAGAATTTGCTCATAATATAGTAGGAATGAAATGGGACTCTTCATTTGGGGTGCCTAATGCATTGGCCTCTTTTTCTTTTGCATTAGCCTTGTAAATTCTATACGAATAAGAAGGGGTCAATTTATTTTCTAGGCCTTCCAAGGACGATTAAATCTTTAGATCCACCATTTAGATTTTTTTGTTACATCAATATGTCCTTGTCAAATAATGTAGCATATGGAGGGTTTCTACTTGCTAACATAGGAGCCTAGGAGCCTAGAAATCTAGGACTTATGTTTTAGGCACCTTTTATGGTTATAGGATATCAATATTATATAAATCTATGTTATAGGTTCCTATATTATAAGCACGTTACATGGTTATAGGGTACCTAAGTTATAGGTACATACTAGCGTGCCCTATGTTGTTGCCATAGCTAAAATAAAAGTAATAACAATTTTTAAAAACTTTGAAATTCAATATGTTTTATGCACAAAGGAATGCATAGGCTTTGTTTTGTGGCTTTGAGGCATGCAACAAGCCACAAAACAAAGTTCATGCATCCCTCTTGGGAAGAGTTTTAATTCTAACTATACCAAGAATGGGGTAGGACAAATTATAATTTTTTAGATCTCAATGTACCAAACAAAAAACAAACAAACAAATTTAAAGTATAGATGTTATCAGCACCTTCAATGGTTGTAGAGTACCTACTTATACCAAGACTTGAGGCTCATAGGCTCTCATCTCTAGGCTTACATGCTAGGCAACGTGGTTGTGTCGCCAAAAAATGTTACTTGGTCCTTAAGGGATTACATTGTTATGCATGTGGTTTTTTTGACTCATGGAGGTGCATGCATCTCTCTGATGAAAATTATTGCATTCTTGTATAGTGATAGTAAATATTTTTGTAGTATAAAATGTTGAGAAATTAGTGAAGAAAAAACTAATTTCACTATTTTGTGTATAGAAGAGATAAGCCCAAGAGTCAATACAACATCATCAATCTAATAAATGTTTGGATGTATCTAGTCATTGATTGATGGCAATATTGGTACCATCAATCTTCCACTACATTACCATTCAACATTTGGGAAGTTTTTGGAGTTGCCTTGATAATTTACCTCCTCTTTGTAAAAAGAATGGGTTTTATTTTTTTGTAGGGCACCAATTTCATCCTCTCTCTATCAAAATCTCTTGATTCATTCCCTCTAGTATCAAATTCTTACCATTCGCTTTTCTTCAACTTTAGATTTGCAAAGTTTACAATCTTCTTTTTTCAAAAACATGCTCATGTTGAAACTCAACTCCAAATTTCATTACAATGGGCCAACACGGATGATGCAATAGGAATTGGCCACCATGACCAACTCTAAAGCAATCTCCACCCTCGCCATGTCCAAGCACTCTAAGCCCCTCAATAGCCAACCCTAAAGCAATATCCATTAGTTTCGATTCACAATGACAAGCAGCTAAATTCTAACAATTTCATGAAAGTGGCATCTATATATCCATGGTTTATTATTGCACACTTATTGGTTGTCAACATTAGATGAAATTGAGGTGCTAAACAAGACTATGAGTTTCCTTGCGTTCCGAGATTATGGGGAACTATGGGAACTATACTACATCAACAATCTGACATGGACGGAGTTTGGCCATGTCAAATAATATTATTTAAGAAAATATGGATTATTGAAAATTATTTTTAAATATTTGATTTCTAATTCTAAATTTTTTTAATTTTTAATTTTATTATTTAATAATCTGAAAATTGTGCCCTTGTTCACTACAAAGAAAACAATCTTGAAACAACCCTTTACAGGACCTAAATTTCATCTAATGTCCTCCATATTTTTGTTTGATTTCGGATCCTCTAATTTCATACTCCAACCAGTTGTTCTTACAAAGACACCTATGAATCTCCCCAAGCATTGGTACCATTTTAGCCCTATAAGGACGCTTCAAACTAGAGTGGTTTGATGGATGATTTCATTGTTAATGGTAGAAAAAAATAATGCACCTATTGGTCCAATAATTAGAGAATTTTGGATACTACCTTGCTTACGGAGGACCACAAAAATGCCAGGCCATCCACTTTGTAGGTCAGGTGGCAATTGACCGCCCCACCCATAGCCTATTAAGAGGCCCAGCTTAGCAAAACTAGGAGGTAAGGGAGGCAACCCATTTCCAACCACTAGTAAGTGGTTACACCTATCTAGAGGGCGAGTTTCTTGGGTGGGTGGGTGGGAAGATTTTCCAATTCGCAAAAATAGAGTTGGAAAGGTTTCCATAATTTTCCAGATTTTTATTTTTCAAAACATAATTACTAGGAATTTTTGAGAGGAAGATTCCGTTCCTCCCACTATGGTCATGTAGACCTTAGTGTTTCCCACAAAGGCTGGTTGCAAAATCCACCAAGGATTGAGAGTGTTGTAAAACAATCACAATGTGCCACAACTGCACACCGAACTGTGCTGTAACTAATCACTATCATCTCCTCCTGTGCGGAAAGGGAGCACTCTATATTGCCAAAAGGGGGCAGTGATCAGGAATGGGTTGCCTCCCTTAAATATCAAAAGGCATACAAGCTGTAAAAATCGTGCCCTAAGTTCAGAAAATTCCAAATTTTTAAAAAGTGCTGAAGCTTTTGAAATTTTCAAAAATATGGCTGAATATACTGGTTTACCTAGAAAATGCCAGTGGTTCTAAAAATTAAGAGAAAAGGCTGAAATCGCTGAAATCTACTCAGCTATAAGTTTTCTTCACATGTTCGGATCAATGATCTGAAGAAAGTAATCAGTTTCAATCGTTGTAGAATATAAAGCCCTCAGTTATTCCAATATCAAGGTATTCTAGTTGATTCTTTCCAATTGGAAATCAGTATGATATCAACCTTAATGCAGAGACCACTGTAGGGTAATTCAATTCAAAAGTTTTATGACTAAGGATTACAATCTCCAGAACTTGAATCAGTAATTAGAATTTCATTTTTTTCTCTACTCAGTGGATTATTTACTGATAAAACAAAAGACACTGTATGTCAAGTGCCGATAGAAATTTTGAATTTGAATCAGGAAATCATAACATGGAGAGTTTAAGAAGTTCAACACAAGCTTAACTCTAAGCACCATCTCAGTTAATAACCGTGTGGAGGTAACTCTGGTTACGGGGAGATGAAAATACTTCTCCCGCAGCTTCCGCCGGTAGTGCGGAAAGGCAACTCTACTCTTGTCCCTTCCTGTTTTGCAAGCCGAGTTCATTTGCAAGCCGATAGACCTCCATTTGCAAGCCTCACTTGCAAACAAGTCATCCAAAATGCCAGACGGGTGGGGCAGTTTTACAAGCCAATTCATAAAAGTCATCCATTATCCCAGGCAGGTGGGGATGCTCTTAGAGCATCCCCATCCATCTCGCAAAACGGATGACTTGTTAAGAGGACCGGCTTGCAAGTTGACGTTGGCTGGCAAATTGGGGTGGTTTTCCAAGCCGGCTTGCAAGTCGACTGGGGCTGGCAAAACACGAAAAGACAAAAGAAGAGACCTCTCCGCATTGCCGGCGGAAGCTGTGCGCCCAGGATGCACAATCTTCACGCGGACGGTTTTTTAATTCTCCCCTGCTGGTTTAGCTCCTGCACTTTCTGGAGCGTAAGCTTAACTTGGCTACCAGTAAACTTAACTTCTTAATTACCTCCCTCGTAGCTGGTTAACAAGCTGCTGGTGGGGCACTCCCTTCCCAGCCGGCTCGCAAAGTGTATGGCTGGCATTTTGCCAGCCCAACTACCCTTGCATTTTGCCAGGCGGGTGGGGATGCTCTTGTAGGGTTAATTTACAATAATAACTTACATCTCAGCAACTTACTGCAGTACATGGGTAGATATTGTTGTTTTAGTTTTTTCAACTATTCTCGGTGCAAGTGACTTCTGTCACAGTTGCAGAAAAATTGGCAATCCAAAAGCAGCCAGTAAGGGAAGTGCATCCATTCTTGTAGCAACATTAATAATGATATATTGTGTTATTAGCACTATTAGTAATTGGTTTTAAAATGGTGTAAGTTTTTACCCTCTAGAAATAATTTTGCCACCATGCGTACAGAGATTATCCTTTTGGGCCAGGATGGATTACCCCCCTTGCTCGTCCCCAAGGGAAAACCCTGAAATTTTTTATTTGTCAAGCATGATAAAATTTGCAAATTTTGAATTCATATTTGCAATCAAAGGTCCCAAATTAGGTAGGAGAGGTCTAGGAGGTAAATTAGTGAAGCACAAAATAGGGGGTCTTTTTTTTTACATGCACCCCTAGATTGACTTGGGGAGGGGATGAGCAAGGGGGGCAATCCACCCTAACCTCCTTTTGAATACTATTGGTATCTATACACTTGGTAAAAATATTCATCAAGAGTAAAAACTTATAGCATATTAGTATAAGTATCACTGAATATCATTACTACACTGAATAGGGGTATTAAGGGGACCCATACTAATTAATCGACATTCCACACTAAAGAAATATCTACCTTTATTGTACATCAGTAGTTATTGGAATGTTCAAGTAATGTACATCTTGTTTCAAACATCTACAATTTTCTCAAATTAGTCCTTTTAATTTTTTTGTCCCCTTAATACCCCTATTCAGTGTAGTGCATCGAGCTTGATTACTAATATAGATCCTTAAAGGTTTGTGGGAAACCATATAAATGATGTCATATTTAACTTCTAGAATAAAAATTATGTACTAAAATGTGAAAAGACATACACCATTGGATTGACAATTCAATAATAGACACCTTTCATTTGGATGCCTTTATAAGGTCTAAATCTTATCTTGTGCAAATATCGCACCATATTACCATACACTTAAAATACAATTCCATTGTGTAGCTTGAGGCATGCAAGAGGCACATAATGATTCAATTGTGAAATTAGAAGTGTAATGTGTAAGCCATGTGGTATTGAACCAGGCGTAACATCAAATATTAAGTTTTTTCACTGATATAGAACTTAATTGATGCACATAATGTCAAATACCCCCCCAAAAGATATCATTTTGAGTCAAGAATTGGGCTTTCCAAATAATTAAGAGTTAAACAAAATGAATTAATTTTGGATTTGACCAAAAAATAAAACAAAAACAATTCAAATAATTTTAAATGTTTTCCATAAGAACTAGCAATGATGAATAAAACATATTGGTTCTTAAGAAAATATCTAGATAATAATAATTTAAAAAATATATATTTAAAATAATAATTTCAACTCCAAAGTTTAACCCGAGAGTGCTCAACGCATGTTTACCGTGTTTACTCATTCCAATCAAATTATCACCCAAAACAAGATCCACAAAAATTGACCATATTGATTAGTAGTGGAAACAAGCCTAGAATTGTGGAGAAATGGCCAAATGATTTCACTTTATCGTTTGAAAGATTACAATAGTCGAACAAGGCAATCTTTCAATTTTAAAAGGCCATATTTGAGGCATGGGTGCACTCAAGGGTTAATCAACACCTAAATGTGGTGACTTGGGCATTTAGTGGTTAACATGTCAACACATTGATTCATCTCTTTATTTGAAACACTAGAAGAAAACAGTGTTGAGTTCAACAGAATTTAGATGACATGAAATTCTGAAAACTGCCAAAAAACACAGTTTTTGCGTTGGTTGCAATGCAATTTTCAGAAAACTGCGTTGCAACCAATGCAAAAATTGTGTTTTTTGGCAATTTTCAAAATTTCATGTCACCTGAATTCTATTGAACTCAACACTATTTTCTTCTAGTGAAATTTTGTTAAAATGTATTCTTAAAAGTCACTTGGGAAAAATAATTTGGAATTAATTCATCAACAAGTTTTGGAATTTGGAATTTGGAATTGCTTATATATGGTTTGATCTAAAGTTTCTATTGCCTATCTTCATAAATAAAATTTTAAATTTTAAAAATATTTTTTTCCATAATTTATTACATCCTATTTATTAAAAATTTTAGAATATTGTAAATTCTAATCTTTAAGAAAATAAAAATTAGGGTTTCACCTCTCCATGTATTATGAGTGACAATTGTCAAAAGGCTAAAAAAGGAACTTCTAATAAATTTTATAAAAATTTAGAATTTATGAATTTACAATCTTAAATTCAATGCCTCAATTAATTATGCAATTTTTATTCTATAAGTTAGTAGGCTTTGGTAATAAATTTATGTATTTTCTAGGTTTTGGCTAGAAAGGCACTTGTGTGTATTCGATTATTTGTTGGAATATCTTTCATATGTGAGTTTTGATCCAAGTTACATGTCTATTTGCACATAGCTATTTATATTAGTGGCATAAAAATGTTCTTAAGTTTTAATCCAAACTTAATCTCCAATCTTCAACAAAATGAGTTTTCAAATTCTTGATTTTTTAATTTCTGATTTCCAAATTTTACTAAATTTGTGCCTAAAAAAACTCTTAAACTTTCATTGTTTGCTTTTGAAAACTTGTGGTAGTTCTTGATAGTATAGGTGACTATTCAAGGCCCAAATGATGAAAGGATAGAAAGAAATGACTCCAAAACATCTTTTTTTCCTCATGATCTCTAAAATCTTGGAAGTTGTGAGCTACGTCAAGACTGCAAAAATGTTTGTACTGCACTTTAAATGATTGGCCAATAGAATTGAGTCATCTATCACCACTTGAATTAGTCATCATTGTTATCATCTTAGAGCATTGCCCCTTTCAACTTTTATCCCTATCCCTATTAATGGAATAGACATCTTTTACCAATTCAAGTACCAAATTTTTAACAATTAAATTATTAAAGGCTAAATGAAGCTTCATAGCTTCTATAACAATGGTCATAGAAAATAGTATTTAGGTGGTTAAAAAGTAAAAAATTAATTAAATAACTTTCACACTATTTTGTGTTGTTGTTTAATCGTTAAGAAAAAATTTAAATTAACATGACTTCCTTGTTATATTTTTCAATATTTTTCAATTTTTCTCTAATAAAATGATCAAAATCACATTTTTTTACAAATCTAATTGAAATTTTTCACCTAGGTACCAAGAATATTGTATTAAGACTTTTATTAGTTCTAAGAGGACAAATTGAGCTTGGAAATGACATTGACTATGCAAAGGATTTGCTTGATCCTGAGTATCAATAAGTTTTGCACTATTGAAAAAGGTCATAGTATTCACCCAAATTTCGATTTCTTTTTATACTTAAAAAATGAATAGGATATATTATAGGTCCAAAGTTTAAATTACAACAAAATATTGAGTCCTAAGAAATTTCAAATTTCCAACTTGGAATAGAATTTTGGAATGATAAACTTCATATCATTAGTTGGATTCAAATTGAGAAGACATTTTTTTGGTTGCAAAAATTTAGATGAAGAATAAGGAGTCAAAAATTGCTCTAATGGACTTCAAATTGATTTGTGGAAATACCTTTTCTTTTTTTAAATAAAAATAGTGTCTCGATAAAAAGATTTCAAAGAAAATTCCCGAATTAACCATTCAAGCAACTTTCAAAAGATATTTAGATGAAAATTCTGTAGTTTTTTATGATTGTGCATCTAAAGTCATTCACAAATCAAGTTGATAAACCACATATCTTCTAAGATTTTCTTCATAGTTGAATACAATAGTTTAAGACATCATAGTGTAAACTAAATTTCCACAATATTCTATAACTAGAAATTTAGTAGACCTATTGTAGGTTATAGGTCCAAAATCTGAATTGCTATAAAATATTCAATTTTAAAATTTTTAGGAAATTCTAATTGTACTTAAAACTCAACTTGATAAATTTTGATTTTGTAGATTCACCTTGAGATACTTTAGAAGACAAAAAATGTTTGATGAATGAATTTCCAAATTACTATAAAAATGAAGAATGTTCCTAATTCATTGTGGAACAATTCACCCAAAATGGAGTTTTGCTTTTTTGAAATTGAAACTTCATACACCTAATTGGAATTGCATAAGAATTGAATTTTAATTCTTAAAGGGCAAACTATTGCCTATAGAAATCATCCCTCTTGGAACAATTGATTGGAGTTGCCTAAGAATTGAATGTTAACCCTTCATCCTTCGAAAACTAGTACTTGTAGAAATCATCCCTTTCAAAACAATGTGACATCATCTCTTTCTCTCTCTATATATATACATTCATTAGAGGTCAAACTATTATGCAAAATCTTTCTTTTTGGCAAAAAATTCCAAGGATGAACAATTGCACTTACATCTTACATTGGAAAGTTCGTTGTCATCCACGAGACAAAAAAATCCTCAATACCATTTTTTATGGATTAAAGGATAGATTGATAATCATGGAAATCATCCCTTTGGATATCATGTGAATCATTAATTTAAAAAAAATACAAAACCACTCGTTGGAAGTCAAACTACTTTAGAAGATCTCCCCTATTCACAACAACATTCAGACGATGAATAGTTGCACTTTTGTCTTACATAGAGGGATTCTGTCATTCATCTGACTAAAAATGACAATTACATTCTATATATATAATGCAAAATTCTGTGAATGGCATAAAGGCAGTTCGTGAGATTATTGGACTAGACTGTCCAGTAATTAGACACACAGCATTTCACAGCGGTTACGGCGGGGTAGGGTTGGCGAAGAGTGCTTGATCCGTGGTCGCAGGCCGCGTCATATTCCAATATAAAAATCCAATTGTCGGTCCTTGCCATCAGCTTCCGAAGTCATTGACGGCCCACGGAAAAAACGTTACGTTACGAAAAATCCAGAACTGAGGAAACCCAGCCAGCAGCAACCTGAAAACACCACTTGCGGACCTCATCGACAGCCCCAAGAGTCCAAGACTCAGCACGTGGGGCACCCACAGGGACAGCAGAGAGCTCACTGTGGGCCACTCGCTTCCAAGCCCAACAGACAACTATTGACCACGCAAGGCGAACAAACCACGGAAACCGAAAGTACCATAAAATAATACGGAGTAATATTTGTGCAGACAAACTGCAGCTGCATGAAACTGATGAAAGATGCTGATAACTTTTGTACCTTAAGATACGCTGATGACGCGAACGAGGAAAAACTACCAACACGAACATGAAAGTTCGAATACACGAACATGAAAGTTCAGATGCACGCACAATTGTGTACAATCTTTTTCAAAAGTAGATTCTCTTCGCAGAAAAAAGAACAAGACTA
The DNA here is from genome assembly GCA_963920665.1 of Straminergon stramineum. Taxonomy (NCBI): domain Eukaryota; kingdom Viridiplantae; phylum Streptophyta; class Bryopsida; order Hypnales; family Calliergonaceae; genus Straminergon; species Straminergon stramineum. Next base: position 2,672,912 of record OY987272.1, read on the forward strand.
CAAGAAGTAGTTGATGGGTACCTCTGGCTCGGTGAAGGGAAAAATCGCTAACTAAAGTAAAGAATTCAGCTCCAAGCAGAGGAACATTGATTGATAGAAATTCTACACAACTTCTATTGGGTTCTTAACCTAACTTTTCATCATCATCATCTCAAGCTCTGTCACGAGCTTCGCTGCCTTCCATCGGTACGTGACGATAGGAACTTATGCCGAACTCCGGGATTGTGAGCAACATGTAATTCTTCTATTGGCATTGGGTCTGCCGTTTCTATGCTGTCATATCGCCAATGTGTGAGCGCAGTAACACTAAGACAGGCGCATTGCAACCTACATAGCAACTTCGTGGAAGAAAAAGCGACAGAATTAAAAATTTATTGCGCACCGGGAGAGCTCATAAGTAGGCAGAAGTCTTGGAACGTCACGTCCCGCCGATCCGATCCCGTCGCGGTTTGCACCATAGCCAGAATGTCCTCTTCCGACAAAGCTAGTCCTAGGGTTTCCATCACACCGCTCAAATCCTCTGCGGTCAAAACACCATCCCCGTTCCGATCCAACACACGGAAAATCTCTCCCAAAGCGTGGTTCCCCAGCGCTGGCGACCTCGGCGTAATCCGCGGCTGCACCAACGACAGAAACTCCTCAAAGTCCACGGCGCCGTCCCCATCCCTATCCGCAAGCGTCATCATACTCTCCACATCCTCGTCACAATGCTCACTCTTAAGAGAATTTTGCAAAAAATACATCAAGTCCGAGGACTTAATCGTGCCATCGCCATCCCGGTCCATCAAATCAAACGCCTCCTTCAGCTGCGCTATCTGCCAGCCGCTGGAAACGCGCGAGGAAGGACTACTCTGGAGATGCATTCTCCGGTGATTGCTGGACTCGCCGGAAGTCCCCTCGTAACACATCTTGCCCCGAAACCTCGAATCCAAAACTACAACCTCCCCCTCTTCACTACCCTCTCACTTCCCCTCTCACTCTCCTCTTTCCGGTCTTCGATATGCAAACTTGAACAAACAATCTTAAGATACCCAACTGAAATTTCTTCTCCAAAAGCCCAATAAACCAGAACCCAATACTCGAAAGGAGACGATTTGGCAATGCGAGTTAAAAGCTTCAACGAGAGCACCAGTGTTTGGAGACAAGCTTGAGAAATTCCGAATAGCTGAGCTTGATGATGGACTTCGAATGAAACAGCTAAGTTATGGGAAACCGTAATGAGCGCATGAAGAATGAAAGAGATGATTAAGTGAGTGGAGCGAAGGCGAAGTTATAAGAAGGGAATGCTCATAGGGAGCCTTGAAGCTCAAGCTCTGTGGCAGGTTACGGGAGACTCAAGCTCTGTGGCTTGGTGACGGGGGCTCAACAGGAACGTTCGTCAGAAGAAGGGGCGCCGGAACATTCGGGTCAGGAGACTTTTCGTCTCTTCTGCCAACGTCTCGTCCACAGAAACGACGAAGTTTGGTGTTCGTACGTGTAGCTTCTGAGAAATTGTTCACTGGCGTCCACTCGTCTTCAGTTCCTCAACTCGTGCTGTAAGTGCAGTCGGTGTTTCTCATCCCGAGAGGATGTTTTCTGTCCGTTGGAGAATTTCAGGGAAGTCCCAAGTGAAGGACTCGGCCTCAAGGATGGAAACCCCCCCCGTTTTTTCATCCAATTCTTGTAGGGAGTTTCTTGAACCCAATTTTCAATAGCATGTGCTACCTGTTCTTGCCTTCTGATTTTTTTAAAATTTTCCTACATAAAAGAGGGCAAATCCGTAGATTAGATACTATGGAATGTATTTGGGCAATTTTTGTTCATTTCTCTAGATTTGATTTTAACCCTAAACCCCTAAAGGACAAGGCAAGACCATTTTTAGCCAAAAAAACACTCGAAATTGCCATTTCTATTGCAATGAGTAAAAATAATTTGAAAATTGTTTATTTCTCATCTAAACATAGGATCTTACACCTAGTATAAGAATGTGTGGAATAAATTACCGAATTTCTGATTGCACAAATTGCAAGATATTTGCATTTTAAATTACAAAAATAAGGTTTTTTTGCAAGTTATGGTGGGGAATTGGGTTGAGAGTCTAATAAAAAAAATTCAAGAAACAAACAACTTTATTTTCATTCTTTAAAAAATTGTTAAGTAGAAGTAGGTACAAGATAGAAGGAAAATAAAAATTATGAATATCTCTAAGATGGAATTAAAATGCACTAATCCCTATGGTGAGATTGTTCTATCAAACAAAATAAACCATGTATGTAGAATTTTTGTTTTGAAAAATTGTACACAGTGCATTTAAAAATGAATCGTATAAGTTATTTTTTCAAGAAGATGCTTAGATTGCCCCAAAACAAGATTGTCCATAACTTTCACATCACTTATCCAAATGAAATGAATCAAATCTTTCCATTTAGAAAAAGATATAATCTACAAGAAATAAACATTTTTTGAAAAAATTCTAATTTTGAAAAATTTGTTTGTTGCCTCATCTCCCCAATTTTCAACATAACTTTTGTTTCCGAGCATAACTTTTGATACCTAGAATCAATTGAAAAAAATTTATATTCTTACACAGATAATTAGTTTCTCTATCTTCTCAATTTTTTTAGAAAATTATAACAAAAATTGAGATTGTAGGTACTTCCTTGAAATCCAAGTTGTCCCCTGAAGTGACAAGTGGTCCTTCAGGGGTTAAAAGATAGGCTAGTGACAATAGAAATCATTCTTCTTGGTATTGAGGGAATTGTTGGTTTAAAAAAATAAAATTCAAAAGCACTAATTGGAAGTCAAATCTTTGTAGAAGACCTCCCCTTTTCCCACAAAATTTCAAGGATGAATAGTTGCACTTCTATCCTATATAGAAGGATTTTCTATCATTCATCAATTGAAAAAGGCCATGGCATCCTATAAGAGTTAAACCATACAAACAATGTTTTTGAACTTGAGACAACTAATGAAATGAACCTTATCAAGTCTAGTTTCTACTCCAATTAAAAAAATTCATAAATTAGAAAATTTCATTGCAATTTGAACTTTGAATTTGTTAATATAGAATATTGATTTTCTAATTTTGATAAAGTGGTCTTAGGCCTGTTCATTCAAGGTTAACCTTCTAACTGTAGAAGGAAGCAATCCTATTACTAAGGTATTCCACAAAAAATTATTAGATTCATAGATGAATAACTTTATTTATTGATTCTACAATTTTTCAAAGAATGATTTACCAAACACTTTTAGCCTTTAACCCTAAAAAGATATCAACCTACAGTCAAGGTAATCACTCAAAAATGATTTGATTTTTACATCAATAGGTACATTCTTCATTTCTTTACTAAATTTAAGAATCCATCAATCAACCACTTTTAGTTGAAGCATCCTTATAGAGTTAATATTCTTCTTGGGATAATCCGAAAAGGTCACAACCCTATTCCCAGGGTAGTTAGACAAACATTATCAGAATCCTAGACAAACAATAGGTGCATTTTTCATCTCTATTGTTCTTCTAAAAGTCACTCATTGACAACAATTATTCTTCTATGTCAGCAGTGGTTTTGCCAATCATAGCTTCTATTCTATGGATTACAACTTATTTCAAGAACTTCTTAGAAGAGCTCCACAAATTAAACATCCAAGTGTGCAAAGAAAGGATTTTGTCTATTTTCCAATCCTAGGACTAGTGTGGACACTTGATGCTTCATGACTTTTTTACATCATTTCAAATTAATTATTTCATGGAGGAAAGGAATTACTTCAAAAACAAAGGTTCTAAGTCTTGAATCATTTTAGGTCATAGTTTACTTTGTCTATAAAACTCCAAATCTATATTCCCTTCTATATCAAGGATTTTTAGGGGTTCACTCTTGAGCATTCAACCATTGATTGGATGGAAGTTGAATATAGTGAAAAACACACTATTATCCAATTAATATTCATTGAACAAGCTTCAAGAAGAATTTTTTAATGTTTGAATGGAAAGAAGAAAGAACGTTCTACATGATTTAATGATATAAATATGGTGAAGGGGTTTGAAATATATATTATAATTCTTCATAAGTACATATTATTCTTTTTAAGTCAAGCACTTAGTAGTTAACACCGTAATGTATTTTTTGAATTTTTGCACATTCTTAATTATAACTTTGAAGAGAGAGAGAGAGAGAGAGAGAAGATGATTCATCACCCCTTCCGGGTAGTTTCTATTCATTTCTAAAAACACCTTTACCTTTTGACATTTGTCAAGCATTGCACAAGATACTTGTTAAAAATAACATATCACTATGTGTATTTTAAACGGCTTGTATGGGTTCCTAGGAGTGATACTGTAGCAAGATTCCTGAAGTTACTGGAATGCACTGATTGGTCTTTTGGGAGTACCCCCCTTGATTTTCGACCCTTGTGCTGGACTTGCTGGAATAGACTTCTAACATTCTATTCTACCGTAACTGATATCCTCTATGTTGCAATTCAAGCATTCTTGCTTTGGGTAGAAAGTTTCTCATGCATAACAATTGTGACAACAAGCCTTTTTGACCAAGCAAATCCCCTAAAAACACATTGAACGAAAAATTGATTGATCAACAAACTTCCGTCATGTCCTTGAGAAAATTCCTTCCTATCTGGATCTGCATAAAGCTAGCAATTGAGGGTCCGTGCCTCACTTGCACCCATGCCACGATCCAAAACACATAGTTAGAATCATGACATATGCAAGGTGTCTTTAGCACGAAAACCAGTTGTTATCCGTATTGCAATCACAAGCTAATTTGATTCGTTAGTAGGAAAACGTTTTGCCCTCCATTCCTCTCTGTCCAACCTTTTCACCCATGTCGATACTCCTAGTGTACCTCTGCAACAGCATGTACTATCGTGAACTGAAGTGGTTCCAACTCCTTCATGCTTCTACTCTGGTTTTCACACTAGTTTATCTAAAGCATGGCTCTTGTATACTCACACAGAGGAAAGGTAGCAAAAGAGGCGCCACTTTGAGTTTGGCTTCCCTTTATTTTTTATGTAGATGCCATTTCCCTCAATATGGCGGCACCTGGTCATTTCTTCTTGTGGTCCTGTAGTGCAGGTGTTTAATTAGCTGCTAACTTGAACTTGCACATTAATTTTTCTTGGGTCCGTTTAAAAAAAGGGGGTTCCTTCATTTCCCAAGACATACTCCTTGACTTACATGGTTCTGACCACCGTCAATTTGTAATGTTAGTCCAATAATTTAGGTACCACGAGCTTCATCCCTTGTCAGGATGGTATTTTCAGAAACTTTAATCTTTGTGTATTCATGTGGTGTTTGTCACAGGTGCTCATAACCCAAAATCATTTCACAATTGTTTTAGACTAGAGAGAGAGGGAGAGAGAGAGAGAGAATTTATTTGAATTTCATGAAATTGATTATTAAAATATTTTTTCATTTGCAATTTGGTGCATCCCTAGTTACACCCATTCTTAAATTTTGTTCAACAAGATATACTAATAGCAAAAAAAATTGCTAAGAAATGAGTGGCAAAGAGAATTAGAATTTAATGTTGCCTCAAAAAAATATGTTACAAATATCCAAAATTATTTATTGTAGGCCCTATGATTGGTCACAAACTCAATAGGGAAAAATACATTTTGAAACCTTGAAATAACAAAATAAGAAATGAAAAGAGATGCTTGAATAGTCAAGAAGTCAGTCACTAAAGCATTAGATGTTTTTTAGCTATATTAGAAGATTGTTTTAGGTTGCTTTTCCATGCTAGAAACTAGCTAGTGCTCGCCAAAATTAAAAGTTATTAAAAAATGAAAAAAATGAGGAAAAAAAATAAAATGATTAAAAAATATTTTTTTTCCAAAAATTATTTGAAAATGAAGTTTTAACGATTATCTAACATCACTATCACTTGACCACATCAGCCTACTGCTCTGGCCAAGTTCCCACAGTCTAAGAACTTGAGGGAACTTGCAGGCTTGTGGACTAGCTAAATTTCATCTAATGCTATGAGTAGCCATTTGGATTACCAAGACAAGTTCCATGGGTGAATATAAATGTGTAGAATATAATCAAACAAAAGCATTTACCATATCTTTCTATAATCCAAAAAACAATAAGCCTTAGTTATATACCCAAAATTCAAATTGCAAAAAATCTTAAATTTTAGGAATTTTAGGAATTTCCATTTGGTTTATTTCATTAGTTGTGCTCAAATTTCAAAATATTATTTTAGGGCTCAATTTGACATCAAGAGCTTGAAGTTGCCAAAATACACTATATGAGGATCTTTCTCATCACTGGTTCAAATAGAATGAATCAAATCTTTTCATGTAGACAAAAATATTTTCTATGAGAAACAAAAATTTGAAATTTTATTTTGATGTTATATGATATTTTGTAGGGGCTACTTGGTGAATCCTATTCTAGATAAAAGGTGGCATAACTTTTACTCCTGAGCATTGATTCAAATAATAACTATATTCACAAAAATTTATTTTGTTTTCCTATCTTCAAAAATAGTTTCAAAAGTCATGATAAAAATTGAGATTGTAGGAACCTCCCTAATGAAAATCCATTTTGTCTCCCCAAGGAACAATGGGACTTCGGAAGTTAATATAGAAATGAAGATTGATGCACCTTTTGGTCCAAAATAAAAAATCAGATCATTGTTGGCAAAGTACTTTGGTCTTGTCCTTTCAGGGCTATAATCTCCATTCTCTTGGGAATACAACCAAATCGTATTCCATTGTTGGAAATGCTAAGTGATACACCACATTATGCATCAAGTCCCCACTCGCCCCATCTCAACCTAGATTGGAAAGGATTGGACACAAAATAGATGGTTTCTGGATGAATTAACATACATTTCAAAGAAAATAAAGCCCAGTTGGGTTATGACAAGAATCATGCCGTGATATGGCGAAACCAATTGTATCATACTCCAAAACTAGCAAGTAGAAGGACCAAACCAAACAGCTATGAGTGCTACAGCTGGAAATGCTAAAGGATGTTCAGGTAATCCTACACTAATTGGTTACCCAACTAGAGTCACTTCGAAAAGGTCCCTCTACAGAAATATTTTAAATGTACACAGCTCGCACGTCACTCTGCCCAAATGGAATGCCGCAACCAGGACACTTTCGATGTCTGAGTTCCAAGTTTCGCTGTATGCAAGGGCTGCAAAAGAGATGAAAGCATTTGGTAATAACCACCTGTCCCCACAGGAGTTTGATTTCAGTAAAACAATCACAAAATAGATTACCGGTACCAAACACAAGATAAAAGAAATATGTTTTGAACTACTACCATCGCCTAATAGCTTCCAAAGTGCAATTTCAATACAACTTGAAATGCATAATTGAGGAAGCATCAAGGTTACAAAAAACCGATAAGATTATACCAAGCATTTTTAAACGATAGAAAAAAGCATAGAAAAATTAATGTAAACGACTATAAGCTTCCATGTAGGGGCTCAAAATGCTCATGTACCAACAAACGATCATAAATGATTAAAAAAAAGAGCCCCAGTTAAGTATACTCGAAGCACAAGGAAATAGATGCACACCTCCTTCGGTCGATCGTGACAAACACTGCATTTCAGTATGGACTTGTAATCCTTAATCTCCTCTTGCAATCGCTCTATCATGGGCCCGCCATCGCGAACAGTATTTAGCCGCACACTCTTCACATTTATACCCTCCAACTCCTCTTGAGCCCTTCGCTTCTCAAACCTGTGGCATATCAACATATGATTCCATACAGCATCCAAACTGGGTGCGAAAAGTAGACATTCTGTCAAATAGAAAGAGAAAAGAGCAGAATAATGGAAAACAAGAAAAGGGTAAGTCTCACTAATAAACTGTACAAAGTGACGTGTCATGGGCTTCTTCCTATTTGACTTTACTCCAATTTCCTAGTTATTTCCAAGAAAAGGGAGTACTAACCTCTCCTTCTCTAATTGAAGATTCACGTTAAGTAACTTCTGATTACGCTCCTCCAACACTTTGTCAGCAGCAGCTAGGGCTGATTTGGCAGAAGACAACTCTTTCTCCATCTCAACAGCTTTCCGTTTTGCACTCTCCATCGCTGATGATTGATGTCGACTCTCATCTGTAGCTTTCGTAAGTTGATCAATAAATGCTCTAGCCTGCAGCAAAACATTTCGTCTAGCTTCAGCATTCTGACTCGAAATCTTAATCAGAGGCTCTTTAATCACAAAGAGTGCATAATTGACCTCATAAAGTTAGTATGCAAGCAAAAAAATCAAACACTTCAGTAAGCTTACATCCTACAAACTCATAAATTTATAGCACGACATCATTCCAATCTGTACACTCGATAATCATCCAATGCAGAGAGTGCATACTTGTTCTTCTAGGCGAGTAATTCGCTGTTTGTGAAGGTCAGCTACAGCATTTGCATGTTGCATACGTGCATTCAACACTTGCTTCTCAGCTTGCAGTGAAGTCTGCAGCTGCTTTGTTTTAAGACTTTCTGACATCAACTGAATCCAAACATAAGCAACAATTCCAACTAGATCAGAAATAGGCTTAGCCGTCGAAGACAGGGTCACCTGGCTGGGATGTATTAAGCATAAACGAGAGGGATGGAAAATTGATACTGAAAAGCTATCCCAAGTAACAATACATGAATACCAGTAAACCGATTATACCAGAAGCGAGGAATTAGTGGGCACATCTTGGATCTCGCCCAAAATGGGTATGCACAATTTGACAATCATGAGTTCTACAGTGAATGGTACTATCTCACCTGAGCATTATATTCATCACGTTCAATGATTTGTTGAAGTAACCTCTGATTTTGGGTCTGCATATCTTCATAAGCCTGTCCAATGGCCTGCAATGTCATGGGCCACAACTATCAGAAGAGAATTCAATCTAAAAAATTCCAATGCTATTGTGGCAAGTTCATGAAGGGAAGACATCCAAAATTATCGCATAGACAAGTAGTCAATGAACACTAGTTGGCGGCAAGTACTAAATAAAGGAAGAGGAGTCGATGTCATACTTCTATTTCACTAATATATGCATCCCCTTCCTCTTTCTTGGCCTGCAGAGTCTCCCTTAAATCTAGAGCAACCCTGCAACCGAAGAAAGCATCAATAACTAACCGTCTAAACTTTTTCTTATATCAAAAAGAGAGGAAATAAAAGAAACGTAATATTCAGATCTAGACGGAAGAAAAGCTGCAGATATTTTCTGTTTCAAAAGTATGAACTTGAAGTTCCATAAATTTTTCAGAGAACATACTTTCAAATAGTACAATTTGCGAAAACAGAAGAAAGTGCATGACTTTCCTGTACCGAGTCACCGATAAAGTAGGGCCATCGCTGCTGCCCACGTACAAGACTGGGGCAGAGTAAGAAACTCGCGGCTATTCTAAACCTTAAATTTATTCCTTATATTTCCTTTACGACTGAACACGGTGATTGCATCGGCTGTGTACAAGACTACTGATACTCTGCAATGCCAAACAAAATTACAAATCTGATAATTTGTACCTGCTAGAAGCCTCTAAACTCTGCCGCAAGTCAGCAATCTCAGCTTCCACCGCAGTAAGCTTCTGCTGGCATGCCGCTTCTGCTTCATTTGCAGCTTTCACACGAAGTTCTAAACTGTGTTCGTTGAGAGCCAACTGCAGTCGTTCCATTTCTGCTCGAGCTCTGCACTCCGTTTGTTGTAACGCCCTCACTTCCCTGCCACATCAGTAACACAAATTTAGATGCATGTGCAGACTTGCGATAAATACTCGACTGGATATTGCCAAGCGTAAAAAATACACAAAAGAAAAAAACGCTTTCGCATGAAATTTAATAAGTACTCTTCAAATGCTCTTTTGTTGGAAACCATGGATACCTACCACTGAACCAACTTAATCCACTCCACTGCATCACTTTTATCTTCCTACGAGCTCGTTCTCAGGGCCATCCTTAAAAATGATCAGCGACTACAGCTCCAGACTGGATGGACGCTGGAGCCCCAAAATCCAGTGCAGTAGTTAAAGGGTGACCGCTAAATGAGAATTACTTAAACAGCAACATCAATTGTCACAAGTGATCAACATTTTACCTCTGGTCATTTGACTCCCTGTTATACATCTGCAAGATAAGCTTCAGTTCCTTCTCACTACCTCGCATAATCCTGACCTGCAAGTTGAGAGCAAATATTCAGTGCACTTCTAGGTGGCTGCTCATAACTCAAAGGTATGAAAACTGACAATAAAGCTTACAGAATCTAAATCTTGAAGACTCATATGCATGATTTACTGTCTAACGGCTAGAGAAAAAGAAAAGTAAAACTAGTTCTACTACTGTCCATATTAGATTGTGGCACTACTGAGCTTCAAGGTAACATATATACCTCATCCTGAATGACATTAAGGTCCCCTACTTGACTGGTAAATTTGTCAGAAAGAAGCTGATATTCTACCGTCTGCATATGCACAACCTCCATGTCAGGCAGCAATTGACCACAATAAGGGCTGGCTAGTATGACGATTCAAAAGCAAATGTGAAGCTATGCATATGACCCATAACAACGCACGCACAACTTAGCAATTGCAAACTTCTGCACGTGATAGGACAGATAATATGTATGCCAATACTACAAATCGGGTTGAGAAAACAAAGACATATCCTTTCAGCAGATGTGAAATAAACTTACTTTTCTTTCGAGGATTGCACGCATAGAGTGAAGCTGTGCTCGCAGAGAATGAACAGCTGAGCCTGCTTCTTTGAAATCGTTTAATTGAGCTTGCATCAAGCTCATTTCTTTATGGAGAGTGGTTATCACCTTCTTAAGATCAGTTACCGACTCTTTTCTTCCTATAAAACAAATAAGAAGTTGGTCATAACTGCCTCTCAGAATACGTTCGTATGATAACAATCCAAGATTTATGGTAAGTCACAGAATACACACACCTGCAGCTTGAGTAGCGTCTTCAACTTTCAGTTGCAAAGTGTCACAATCAGACATGCACTGCTGCAACTTTAATTCTAAGTCTGCAGTGCGGGCATCCAAGATGGTGCCTGCCCTTCGAGCAGCATCACCAGCTTCAGCTTTCAATGTAACCTCTTTCTCACGACGCAGAAAAGAGACCCGCTCACCCTGCACACCGAGAGGTTAAAAAACAAGCAAACGTTTTATCCACCTGACTAAATGAACATAATCAATCCCACCAAGCATTCTACGTATCGGCATGACCCTGACTACTCCATACGATTCACCAAACTTTATAACCAGAGGGCTCCCACCGACTCTTTTAAATAAATCTTGATGGATGCAAAATGTTAAAACTTGAGGAATAGAACACATACTCAATAGAACATCAGAAAAAAATAATCAACGTAATAAAACAATGTCATCCGTTCACATCATTGTCCTGGTCCCATGTAGGTGACCCACATGCACTCCGCAATCAAAGAAGAACATGAATCCTTGGAATAATTCAAAGAGAAGATAGAACGACCATCCAACAACCATACCTGTAACTGGTCCGCCATGACCCGAAATTTCTCAACCTCACTCCTCAGATACTGAACTTGTTCATTCAGTGATTGGTATTGCCGAGAAGACATAATATATTCTTGATCATCCAGTTCATCCTGAAGTTCAAAAGGTAAACTCAATCGACATCAATTCTGCACTAAAAATGTATGTCCTGACTGTCGAAAACCACAACAATAATGAAAACTCTGAACCAAACCATAATCTGGGTAAGGCTTATTGGAAAACAAACCTGCATGAGCTGGATTTTTCGGATAACATCCAGCTGATTCTGCAGAGCTTCATGAAGCTCTGTAAGCCTTCGTGCAGCCAATGTCTGCAAAATCACGCAGCAGTTCAGCATAAATCAAGCCCAACACCATGATTTATTTGATTGTTAACATGCACAACCATTCCCATTCTCAGCAACTTAAAGGGAAAAACAGGTAAATCCACAATGTTCACTTATCAAGCACTCGTCAATCCGATTTACACCGATGCTTGAAAGTATAAATTATTTTCACAAGAAACTTCAAATGAAACAAAATCTTGCGAGCCGAACCCTGTTTTAATTCATCCATAGTTCAGATCTTACATGGAGGTTTCTGGCTGACTAGAAAGGTGTACAATCTGAACTGCTAAAACGAATTTCTCATGATTTAAGAAGATAAACTAAATCGGTATTGCACCACTGCGGGATCCAACGTATGGATTGGGGACTAAATTATTACGACAGTAAAAGAAGTCAATACCTTGGCCTCTTCCAGTCCAGCTTCCAGTTGACAATGTTCTTTAGATTTTTTTTCTTGTGCCGCACCTCCATCACCGTACTCAAATACTTTACGATTTGGAGTAGCACTAGGTGTGGGCGGTCCAGAAAGGGTCGCATCCTGTGAGCGGAGAGCAGCCAACTGGCGCCTAATAGACTCTATATCAGCACAAGCTTCTTCCAATTCGCCTACAGTGTCAAAAGTATCGTCAGCATGGAGCGGAAATCTTGTAACAGCTCCTGCCTGTGCTCATATATAAGCACATACAAGGTGTTTACGATTGATGGTTGCTACAACACTAATAGGAACAATTGAACTATAAAATGGTCATAAAGGAAAAGAAATAAAATAAAACCTGTTAGTCTTCTGATCTCAGCTCGGTCTTTCGCCTGACGATCATGACAAGTCCCAAATTCAGTTGCAAGCTCCCGGTGCTTTAAATGAAGGTCATCCAGAAGACTTCGTAACTTTTTCGCCTCTGCATGCAGTTCCTCGTCTGTCTTTGCTAGCGACCTGATGATACCTGCTACATTTTCTGAGTTAATCACACTGACACGCAAATTCTAATTGATTATACCCGCTAGCATCCTTACTCGAAAAATGGGTATATCATTTTGCTCAGGGGTGCAAAAACAAAACTTCAAGATAAAAGTGATCATGGACGGAGCAAACACATCAGTAAATCAATTTATCATGTCAATTGATCGGGAGATTCACATGCAAATGGGAGGCACACCCAGACTGATAGGGTACACGCATCTTTGCATGTAAATGTCTTGATGTGTGTTCTAACCACAGCACTCTGTCCTCATAATACAAGCTTTCTCACCATTAGACGACAAGCCATTTCGGAAAGTGCTCACAAGCTCTTCATTTCGAGATCGCTCACAGTCGATATTTTGAACAAGATACTTCATTGTTTTAGCAGTAGACGCCTTGCGGCTGCTGAGCCCAGCTTCAATTGAACCATTATTTCCATTGGTTGTGGAACTTTCGGTAGCACCCCTATCAAGCAACCGCTGCAGAAAAGTTTGCTCCGGAGGAACTGAGGAGTTATGTCGCTCTGTGTAAAAAACAAATATCACTATTAGATCAAAATAATGCGGTTCAAATGACCTTCCGTAAATGGAAAAAACATATCTGACGATTCACTCACTCAAAAATAAACACAATCACATAAGTGAAGTAAAGGGAAAATTCTCTAATACTAGAGTGATAAACCAAAAAAAGAAAATTGAAAACACACCCTTGGAAGCAGATCCCGAACCATGATTTCCATTGGTTGTAGCAGTAGCTTGTACAGAAAGCAACTCCAAATCATCCACAACCTGCAGCAGATATAGTCCCTAGATTAATAAAAATTTGAATGAATATTCAAATCGTGAACTCTTATTTTAGAGAACCGTAAAAGCGTCAGATCTATACTATTTTGCTTACAAATATGAATAAGAGGCTTCAAGATATAATTTGAAGACGGTAGACATAAGAGACCTATATCCTCAAAAAACAAACGATAAATTAACAACTACTACCTGCTAAGCCGAGAATTTCAATAATCCTGACAACAGCTAAAGGACCATGGAGCAAAAAAGTTGAAATCTAACCTGATTCCATATGCCATTGACCGTTAAGAGATTCTCATCGAATGAAGCTTGCTTGCTTCGTAATTGATTCAATTTATCCTCCAAAACGTCTATTTCATTGCGCGTTACAACAAGCTGCTGGGCAAGCTTATGGTTCTGGAACTGCAGCATTTGACCGTCCACCTGTAATTTCACCCCAATACCCTCGTAACTTAGACGCAGTGCTTTCATCAGAGTGTCACGACGTTGCTTCTCAGATGGAGAAGCGTCCATGCACTTCATTCCATGCCCTTCCCAGAACAAGAGCGCAGTGATTGGTACTTGAGCTCCATGAGATTCAAAGAGAATAGCAAAAAGAATGCACTATATACCTTCTTCTCTTCAGATGATGGTGTAAGAGGTTGTCTCTTGACTGGGGGGGACTCGGAATGATTGTTATTGAGGTGGCGCCGTTTGCGGTCAGGTTCTTCTGTGCTTCCCATACTGCCTCGACAATTGATCGACCATGCATTATCAAGAACTAATCTTCGCAGGTCAAATTTTTGCAGCACACAATATCTGCAAAAGACAAAATATTGGCCCACCTGAGATTATTATCAGCACTTCATTACTCTATATTCTATCCACCCACCACAGTTCCGTGTAAAAATGAGCTGGAAAGAACGATGAAATCCGAAGTCGCGAACTAGAAATTACTTCCTCTTTAGATGACAGCGCCGAGGCTCAAGTAAGCGTAACGAATACAAAACATTTGAGAACCCCAAATCCTACTTCTAACTACCGATACTATTGCAGAGAGAGAGAGAGAGAGTCTTGGAGAACAATCCTAAGCTGCGAATTTATGCAAATGAGCTACTAGAGAAGCAACTTATTACCAAAACACGCAACTTCATTGCAAGGCACTGTACAAAGAGAGAGTCCTCGTCAGGATAATAGAGTCTCTACTTAAGAGAGACACGCCTCATACAAGCCGATAGCTGTTCAGCTTGTCTTTACACCACCTACACTCGCAGGCGTCTTCAGGTTTAAAACAGTGAATTCAAGCAAAGGCATTCTGCAAACAACTCTCAGAACCCTAAATTCTTGAAACAAAAAATCCCTCGGACAGAATACTGCAGAACTGCCAGGATTTATATAAAAGAATTTCCTTTTCACTCCCTATTATACTCTCTGCTCAAAATCTCAGACGAAAAAACACACTCACCAATGTACCGAGGAAATCATATAGTCCTAGTTAGCAGGACATTTGCACGTCTGGAGGGAGACGCCGATCAATCACTTTGAAACCACCAAAGAGATATAAGTATCACTACGACAGCAAATGTTTCTTCTAATCCCTAACTTGCAATTGAGGTAGGCTCGACACAAATTAAAATGCCTTAACAAACGCACTCAGGCTCTTTAGCTCCCAGGGCACATGATCTTCACAGAGAAAAACTGTGACTTCAGGAAAGGACCTTCAGCAAGCACCTCTACTGAACCCTAATTTCTTGAGACAAAAATTTAAGTGCGAAACATTGTGCAAGCCTGCATAACTACTAGAATTTACAGAAACAATTTAATTTCGACTCCAAGAACATCCTCTGCTCAAAATCTCAAACACAATAACAGACTCACCAATTCATCAAAGAGAATCCCGAATCGTCCCAGTTGGCAGTACATGCAAATAACAAAATTTGACTAAAACCTCAATCAATGTGCCACCGTCGCTTCACGGTGCAAAACTCTGATTCAGGAAAGTACATTCTGCTAGCACCTGACTGGAACCCTAAATTCTTGAAACAGGAAATCCTACAGGCCAAACATTGTGAATGCTCGCATGACTACCAGGATTTTCAGAGAGAAACTCCTCCACCTTCATATACCGTCTCAGCTCAAAATTACAAACGAAAGTACCAGACTCACCAACGCATCAAAGAAAATCACCAAATCGAAAAGTCCTAGTTCCCAGTACATGCACATAATAAACTAGACCAATGTCCGACCATTCTGCCAACGCCAGTTCCACCAAACTACACAATGCATAGTAGTAATACTACGACAGCCGACGGTTTCTCTTCATCCCAATCTCCCCACCAACATACTACCAACACATTAGAGATAGTAGGCTCCAAAGCTTCCATGACATATGAACTCCATACATTAACCTAGATGCCAATACGTAACTTTGAACGCATTCTTTCGCTACAACATTATTCTTTTCCTCCCAAGTCTACATCCACATTCTCCGCATGAAAATCTCGCAACGCACCTTCATAATCCAAAGCTCGGAACTCCAGGGCCCGCCGCTCAATGGAAGACAAACTTACACCAAACCCTGCCGCACAAACTTATCCACCGCGATAAATCTCACGGCGACGAAGAGATACAAAAATTCACGGCGATTTCGCCACGAAAAGAAAAGTGAGGAGACATCGTGGAAACAAATTGGCGCACAGGTGAGACATGGAAAAGAAAGCGAAAATCGAGAGGGGAACGAGTGAGCCGGAGAGGCTGTGCTCGCTCCACTTTCGGCGAGGCGAGGCGTCGAGAGCGAGAGAGGGAGCCTTCTCGGAGAGAGACCCCCTTTCTCCGCGCGCGGGAATCGATTTCCGTGGTCCCAGCCAAAAATAATATACGGAGTATATGGTAGAACCACCCATTACCAACCACTTAACCCTAGAAGGACCTGAAAGCCCTTTGTGTCCGATAGTATATTTATGTATTTAGGAAAATATTGACCAAATACTTTTCAGTACAAAGTAAACTAATGATCATGATAGTACGTAAAAAAAATGTATCATAACTCATCTATTAAACCACAATTGAAGAATTATAAAGCTAAATATAGGTCATACAAAGGGATCCCAAGGGCCTTTCAAGGGTTAAGCATTTTTTGCATGATCTAGAATAGTAGAAGGCAAGGTTAACTTTTTTTTCCTTGTAGAAAGATAGAAATGATGGGCATTATCAGATTTTTATAATTTTTTCCTTAAATTCAAATTCTTATGAATTTTGAAAGCCCAAAGTTGGCTTGCAGCCATCCCCGATGCATAGTCTTTCATAACTACTCATCCAAAGACTAATTTGACTCTCAAAACCAAGCACATGTGTCATGACAGTGATGGCTAGAAGATGGTCACAAACCAAGAAACTAATAGTTAGAAATCAATCATTACTCTATTGAATTTCCCAATACCTATAGATTTGTCCATGGGCCTAGTTGATAATGGGTGGTTCTACCATATATCTTACGAAATTCTAAGTGCCCATTTCAAGAAAGCCCCCTTGTCATTGCCATTATAAAATTGGCACTCTTAGATAGCTTATTTAGACTTTTATTTATTAAAAAATATTAAATAATTCAATAGATTAAAAAATTCAAAAAATTCAAACTTTAAAAAAAAAAAATTCCTTTTAAAAATAAATTAAAATTTTAGATCATTCATATGAAGTTCATATTAAATTGTATTTAGTTAATATTTTTGTAGTGAAAGTTGTATAATCATAAGTTAGACTCTCAATTTTTTTATTGAGGGATGCATTTGTATTCTTGACATGTAGGATAACCCCAATAAATAAATAATGAAAATATTTTCTTTTGATATCAAAGAAGGCCGATGCAAAGACATAAGAAACTTAACCTAGGCTTCCACTAGATATCCAAAAATTAAATATCCTTCTTTCTTAAGATTGTGAGAAATTGGAGATGTCCTCATAAGAATGATATGAATGTCATATCATCATGAAATAATGAAAATATATTCCTTTGAACTGAAGTTCAGTTTGCATTACTCAACTTCTTAAAAGGCTTCCCTTGATTAAAGCTATGAAGCAATAATTGTTAGAAGTTAAAAATTCAATAAATATATCAATTGAAGGAATAAAACTTGTATCATGCAATCAAAAAATATTTTTAATAAATATCTTTAGTATCAAAGTGTTTCACACAAATTGCCTTTTTTACCAATCATTTTTTCCATACTAGTGAATAAATTGTCTCTTTTTCCACCTAGTTTAAATTTGCATCAAAAACAGTGAAGACAACAACTTGAAGAACAAAGAAAAACAAATAGGTGAAGTTTAGTTGCACAAAGAAGGAAGTAGTCATAGAAGTTCTTCTCAACAACAAATGCTACTTTTGGTTTTTAGAAAAATGCCTATGAAACAAGACTAATCTAAATGGAATGTGTAATAGCTTTTCATTTAGATATGAAAATATTTTATGAATAATAAATTTTAAAAATGATTTTGTTGCCCTGAATTAAAGAATTTTTCTTTTGAAGCATGGTATGACTTTTGCTGTCACATACCAACTAAAAAGAAAATTTATATCCAACTAGAAAACTAATTGCCCCCCTCCTCCCCCCCTAATCCCTACAATAAGTCCTAAGACCTTTTCTATCCAAAACTATCATTTTATTGCAAAGAGCCAAAAACTTCAAAAATTATTCTTTTTGCATATCTAACTATAGGATCATATACTAGACTAGTCAAAGAATATGGGGAAGAAATTTCAAAAACTTTGATTGCAAGATTACAAGAAATTTGCATTTAAAGTGAAGGAAATAAGTTTTTCTACACCTTGCTCAATTAGATTTTTTGGCTTTGAATCTTCTTAGCTTAACCCCTAAGCACTCCGACGTTCATTTTCTAGATGATGAACAAATTGAAACTGGAATTTCATCCTTTGAAATACTTGAATGAAAGTTATTCTAATTTGTGGAGGTACTTTATCAAGTTGTTGTCCTATCTAAGGGTTGGATTTGGTAATACTAGAGTACATATTTATCTAAAATTACAAATGTGCAAGTATGTCAAGTGGTCAAAATGCATTGACTTTAGTTCAAATTTGGATTTGTCAAAATGAGGTCATAGATTTGAAGAACACAAAAATTACAAAAAATCACCATGTAAACAGAATCTCATTTCAAATCCATTCCAACAAATTTTACTCAAAAAATGATAATATTTTGCTTGTAATCAAATTTTGAAGGAATTTTGGAGTTTCTCTATCAAAATTTACAAGAAAAGATTAGAGATAGCACTAGTGAATCTAACCATATAGATGGAATCTATGAATTAAAATCTACAACTTTTATTTCTAAATCAATAATGATTTTTTTCAAATTGTCAATTCTCAAGATGAATCTAGACATTTAGGGGTTAAACTTTTTACTCCTCATTCTAAATTCCTAATTTTTGGGGTTTTGTTAATAGTTCTATAATGAAAATGAAACACATTAATTTCAACAATGATGTTGTTCATGAAAGAGATCTTCACCTTCTCCATGTGAAGCTTTTCTAAAAAAAATTGTAAATATTGAATTTAGTAACAAATCCTACAAATTATTTTTTCAAGAAGATACATTGATTGCCCAAAAATCAATATTGTCCATAACATTTCCATTAACAAATCTAAATGGAATGAATCAAATCTTTCCATACAAAGAAAAATACAATCTATGAGAAACAATTTTTTTTAAATTATTTAAAATTCTTGAATTTGTTTTTTTCTACCACCTGAACTGAAATTTGGACTTATTGCACCATAACTTTTTGCTCCCAAACGACAATTGAGAGAAAAATTATATTCCCACAAAGTTATTTTTTCTACCTTCACAAAAAGTTTCAGAAAATTGCAAACAAATATTGAGTTAGCCTGCCCAAAATCCATTTTGTCCCCCTTAGGAACGGACAATGGGACTTTAGAAGTTAAAAAACACGAAGGCCTCCGTTGATGCAGTGACAAGAAATGGAGGTGTAAATATCTAATACCGGTACCAGACATGCGCATGTTTCATGTTAAAATCTAGAACATATGGATGTTGCAACCATTTTGCAGTTCCCAATGCCTGAACTCCCTGGTTTGGACAATAATTAGAGAACGTCTAGCTTCCGCTAGAAAGAAGGCCCTCAGAATCATTCATCTATGGCATTGTCAATTGAAAATGAAAGTAGCCACAGTAGCACAAGAAGTTACTCCGTAATTCAGAACTACTTTCTTGCTTATTATATGAAGCCAATCCTAGTAACATGAGATCAGGCCTCTGAAAGAGGTACCATTGCACATATCCTAGACTCAAAGCCCCATTCAGGGCCTTCACAAGTAGAATAATCGTGAAACATTTAAACCCTGAAGTATTTCAAACCTGAAAAGAATCATGCTTCGTTACTCAAGGTAAAGAACGGGCATAGGGAAGATCGGAACCCAACTCTGCATGTTCCCTTCGTTCTTCCTTTACCTGCATTGAGAAAAAGAATAAGCGACTTGCAACTAATTATCAAACTGAACTACAAACCGTGAGACATTCTTCATATTCAGCAGTAGGGATGTCAACCAAAATTGCTAAGAAACACTCACCAGTTGCAAAGCATCTTGCAAGTAGGGCTCATAAGGAGTTTGCTTCGCCTGCAAACAAACCAAAACAATATTGAGTCGAATAGAATGCACGGTTTGAGTTCTGAGATCAATGCTTCAAATCATTATCCTCCTTTTCATCGTCTGATCCTCCTTAAATTGGCATTTATCACAGTGGATTGGAGGATAAATAGTATAAAGGACCTGCCACGCATACCCAATGTACCATAGGGTAGAAAAGGAAACAGAGCCATCTAGAGTTTGGAGGAACCTGTTGTAGATATAAAACGATGAGAGCAACTCGCAGGAGTCCCTATTCCCTAAACTTAGTTCCTATAAAGCGTAACAATTCTTCTGACTTTTTCACAAACCCTACTTGCTTCACTCTGTAGTGTTTGTGATCTTCAAAAAACCCTAAATTTTAATCAGGGATCTTCTTAATCTCCCAAGCGTCGGGCCTGGAGGAAGAGCCCTGTAGTCAAAAGTTCTACAGAACAAACTAGCCCTAAATCTCAACGCTTTAGGTAATTCTCATGCAGTCCAATGCTTGATTTAGAAATTATCACAGAAATCATAGAAATAACTCTGATCAGCAAAATATAAGAAGGCTCTTTAAGGACCTGCAACCCACCACATCACATGTTGGGGCACGACGTTTACAGTTCTACAAGGTAACAGCAATTTGCGGCCTAATGAGCACCACTAGCTCTCCTTCACGAAATTATCAGTACACCGGGAGGCCAGAGAACCATCATGGAGTATGAAGAAAGGCGACCGTCTAAAGTTGAAACAGGTCAGGAACCCACGATGATACACCAGTTTTCTTTACAGTGCCTAGAAGTATGTAGTGCGCTCATTGCAGGTGAACAGTACAGCAGTCCCAAGTTCACTAGAACTGTGAAAAAGTTTATCCTCAACTATTCTAACCTATTTTGGCATTGCAAGACGACAAGAATTTTGGGATACAGAAGCTTAGCAATTGCCAATCCGGTGCTTGGGATCGGCAGTCCACCCTTGGAAGCTCCCGAAATAAAAACACACAGAACGGAAACAGAAGTTGCACTCCACAACTAACTCGAATTACAGCGATCAATCTCGTATCAAATCCACTTGAAGCATCTCTTCCAAGGTATGAAGCACTCAGGAATTCTAACATAGTTTTGCAAAATTCAAAATCCATGAAAACTACACACTTAAAAAAAAAGAACCCTTCCCAAATCTCAAACAGACACATGAAATTCTTCATCCCAAATGGATGGTCCAGTAAGCCTCTCCCTACTCCAAATGCTTGTCAAGAAGTGCAAAGAACCAGCGAAAAGAACCTGCAAGTCCTTGGGCAAGTACTGATGCTTCATCGAGCAATCCATGGCCCGCTTCAGACGCTGATTGCGGTAATCCACCTCTTGCTGCGGCAGCCGGTTCAAAGCCTCCTTGACATCCAGATCATACAGGTCGTCGTACAAGTCATCGTATCGCAACCCTGGAACCCCAAAAGATAAATTAAAAAACCCTCCGTCACACAGACTAAAGAATGAGATGACGGATATTACGAAAGGAATTAGGGTTTAGCACTGGGGAGAGAGCAACGGACCGTATTTCTTGAGCTCCTTGGCAACGGCAGCTTGGTATCGACGAGAGGCCCAATTCCACATGGGCTCCAGCGCCTTCTGCAAGGCTTGTTTGGTAGCCATGGTGGCCGAGAAGCGGATGCAGAATGTGATGCGAGCAGGAAGAGAGCTGGAGCTATGGCGATGGAGGTGAAGTGTTTCTCTCTTCGTCAGTGATGGGGTTCTCCTTTCACTCAAGTCTACGTAGGAGGAGTCCCGTGGTTGTCCTGAATTCGAGGTCCCAATTGAGGTTCCCTTTTGAGGAATAATACAGGTAGGGCACTCAGGAAAAAAAATTGATGGAAAAAAAATTGATTGTGAGGCAGGGACCACGGTAACCGATGCCCGCGCCCTGGACTTCCGAGGTCTAGATGATCTAGGTGCATTGCTAGATTTTGCATGTCAAGAATGTGAAAGAGTAACGTTTTGGGAGGGAAAGAGTAATGTTTTTAGTGAAAGCATCAGTTCGAAGTACCACGTATTAGCATCTAGGTTATCAATGAGGTCCCCCATGGTTAGGGGCAGCAAAATATTTTTTTTTTAATGGATGCAAGAATTGTTGTGATATTCCTTTACTTTTTTCATAAAAATTGAATGGAAAAAAATAATTTTTTCTATTTTTCATCATTTTCAAAAATCACATTTGCCAAATTTATTTAATTATTCTTCGACCATTGGGTATAATAGTCAACAAAAGATTACAAGATATTAGATAGGTGTATAGTAGATTTCTATGATTTTTTTAAAGTCATTTGTACTTTTTAAGGGAGTGTCAAGATGGTGAGTTCTTAAAATTTGGTGAAGTATTGTATTGCTACATATATCTATCTTTTGGACCAGAAAACACTTTCTCAATCATATTTATATGCATTTTCATTCAAAATTGGTGACTTCATCTATATCTTAAATAAAAATGGAAGAAAATTATTCAATATAACTGTTTATATTTGGTAAAAAGTACAAATTTATTTTGAAATGAAGTAGTTTGGCCCCACTATACCAAATGAAAAAGGGTTCATTTGCTATTGTAGTGCTGCTAGTACTATACTAACATTGTACTACATTGCCTCATTGTCCTTAATGTGCAAGTATTATGAACTAGGACTACATTGATTTGCCCTACTAGTGAGGGGGAGAAACTAGCATCAATTAAGAAATAGGAAATTAATGTTACTACAAAATTTTATTTTTTCGGAAATTGACACAATACCTGTATGTTTCAACTTGCACGAATTCAAAATAGTGTGACTTTGGTAAATTAGTGTCACAAATTCACACACTCATACTAGTACAAATCAGTGTACAGAAGTAGATTTGGTGATTTTCTTTGAAGAGCCGGCACTGCGGGTGAGTCTGGTGCCGATTTTGTTTGCAATTTTGAGCAGAAGACGGGCTTGGAAGGTCAGTGGAGGAGTTCCTGTCGCAAGAATTTAGGGTTCTGACGAGCTGCTCTGCTTTGATCTCTTCCCCTACGTTGCGTTGCTTTGCTTTGCTAGTTTTCTCAGGCGCTCGTGAGAGTCCTACCAACTTTATTGTTGGCATTCCTTAGGAATTTCAAGCGGTTGATGGTCATAGCGGCCGTCTTTTACGTTTCTTCACGCAGTAATTCAAAAGCACGTGCTCTACTCGATGCTTGAGGATTGAGGTTTGTCGTTGACTCGCAGGCTCATCTCCAAATCCTAGTTCTATCGGTGCTTACTTCATTGCCTTGTTTGAAAATTGCGAGGATTTCCGCCGTCTTATCCAATTCTATATTGTCACACTATCTGATAACACAAATACTAGGTTCTAAAATGTACAGTACTACCAGGATGACCAGGGTAGATGAATGAGAGGGACAATGCTCCTGGTAGTCTGTTCATACCTGGAATTGGATTTGGAACGGGGTCGCTCAATTTGCCTTTGATTCCCCAAACCCTAAACCCCGTCGTCAAAGCCTGTGCACTTGTGCAGGTGTGGTCCGCCATAGCCAAACCTCTGTGAGCTTTGTGGACTTCCAGAGTCCCTGCTACTCCTCCCATGTCGTTTCCGAGGCCCATCTTGCAGCGCTGGCATTTCCCCGCCCCCTCCCTCTCGTGCTTCCGTCCTCCTTTTCCATCGAGTCTACAAGCTTGCGCTCAATTTCGCGCAAGTAGTTTGTTTGCGAGTTCTTCTGCGTTGTTCGATAGAATTTGCTCTTCGACGCAGCCTTTGAGCTTACAGGTGCGTAAGAATATCTTGCGCGAGGAATGTATGCAGTTTTATTTTGTTATGAATAGATTGTCTTGCAGAACGCTGTGTAATCGGGAGTTTGAAGTGGTGGAATTTTTGTGTAATCGAAGTGTTTTTGTAATTTCTGTGTAATTTTAATTTTAATTTGACTGTAATTATTGATGTAAATGGAGTGTTGTCGAAAGTAGCGGCTTTCAGAATGATCAATTCGAAAGTGGAATGTTCATTAAACGTACAGGTATTGAATGTTGTAAGAAAAGAGCAGTTGGAAACTGCCGGAGTACGAGAGGGTCGATCGAGAGGCTCTCGTCGTCCCTACACGAAGCAAACTCCACAAACAGAGCAAGCTGTTCCAGACATGGGAAAGAAGGAAAAACCCGTTGGACCTAAGAAATTGTCACTGCGAAATGTAATGACGAATCCCAGTAGCACAATCAGCTTCGTGCAGGTACGAATTCACATCTCCAGCACTCCATGAGCTTGCATTGTACATACGCACTTTGTTATCATGATTTGGAGACCATTTTGGGCCATGCGGGCACTTGGGGATTAAATTCAAGAGGAAAAAATTTAGTGCGTCTGATTCCTGTGCTCCTAGGCATTAATCATTAACCCCTTAAGGACCAATCAAATTTTTAACAACAGATGAACGCAAACATGTGCCAAACAGACAGGATCTTGGATATTTCCTCCAGCTAAGTGCCTGTATAAATGTTTGTAGATTCTTATGTTTGTTTTCTAACATTTTTACAGTGTAGATTTTTCTTTTTCTTTCAAAACTTTGTTGTGTAAATATCCAACAGTTCGAAGGGTACAAGCATGTTTCACCTCAGAAAAGTAACTTTTACAGTTCAAGAAATGACCCTTCAGAAACGACTTGAATTAACACTCATAAATAAATAAATAGTAAAATAAGATTCTTAAAAGGTCACCGTACTTGCAACTTAACATTTTAAATTTGAAGGTAAGAAATTCTTGTGAAAATTACTAATAACCAATCCACAAGTAGTTTTCAATTTTTGATTAAATTTTGGAGTTTTCAATATTGGTAAGTGATTATCGATATGATCTAAAAGTCATATTTCTCAATTTTTGTTCAAAAGTCATCATTAAATTATTATTCTAAGTTTCATTTTATAATACATCTTTCACAGTTCTGAAAATTTGGACTAGTCCTTAATCCATCCTTTAAGGGGCTAATCCTGTAATGCTCCAGAAGATTAAAAATGTCCAATGAAAGAGTTTCAGGGTTTCTGTACATATGACGAAGGCACCGGATTGTTGTTTGAATCGTTTTTGGCTGACTACTCTCGGTGACAGGCCCGTCTTTTCAGATTTTAGCTAGGAAGTGAACATATGTTTTAGTACTGAAGTGAGTATTGAATTGGTGTGGTCTGATGTCAAAACTTGTAATTTGCAGATTCTTGGTACAGGCATGGACACGGGCGACACATCAGCTTGTGTGCTTCTATTTTTTGATCAGCGGCGTTTTATCTTTAATGCTGGAGAGGTGAGACGAGCTATTACTATTCTGGGGTTTGGAGCTCACATGTGCTAAGTTTCAGCTATGTCCAGGCCTATGGATTACGTTGCCAGCTATTAAGGCAGTGGATATATCATTTTGAGAATGCTATTTCTGTCAGTTATCTAAGAATGAATGTTAATAGCATGAGACATAGTGTCTGATTTTATCCAGTGGATCACTTTGAAAACACAGTGTTTGTCTTCAGCAACAGGAAGAATGCTTAGCTGCAGTGACTGTACTATCTTTTTTGACATTTGCACGGCTGGTTGACTGACTTGCCAGGGGCTCCAGCGATTTTGCATAGAACATAAAATCAAGTTATCCAAGGCATGCAGCTTTACTCACTTTTCTCCGGGAGGGTGGGCATTTTTTCTCTTCTGTTATTTGGCGACATGTAGGTTTCTTCTTGTTGATTCTTCTTAGTGCCTTTGTACCAGACTTCGGTTTGACAGTCTCTATTCTGTTTTATATATATTAGCTCTTTGATGCTTGTCCATCCAAATTTTTAGTCGGAACATCTCATTCCTTGGATGGCTCTGTTTTCTTTGGCGTTCTGCAATCCTAATTGATAAACTGTATCTTCGTTGTGCAGATTGATCACATTTTTCTTACTCGTGTTTGCTCAGAAACTGCTGGCGGCCTGCCTGGTATGTGTATCACTTGATCTCTTACCTGATCCTCTGGGATCTCTGCGAGAATGGCCTCAGCTGGTAGTGCTAGTGAGGGAACCCTGTATTTGCTGCAGTTTCATCATTATGCACTTGGTTATGCTTTACGTTTTAGATTTTGGCCTCGTATTTTACAGAACACTATGCAGGCCGGGGAATTATCGGAATCTCATGCAATATTTGTTTCTTTGAATCGTTTAATTCATGTGTTTGTGTAATGTTTTTTTAGGTCTTTTACTTACCTTGGCAGGCATTGGAGAAGCGGGCATGGCGGTAAGTGTTTCTTATGTACACCCGTTTCTTCGTGACCTTATTTTGCTTAAGCAGATGACTCACTCTTGTGTTCGAAACATCTTTTCCGACATTGTGGTTGTGTGGAGTCATGAACATGTTCGCTTGAGTTAGCTTACATTAGTTATTTGTCATGCTGTGGAACGTTTGAACTTCCTCTCTTATGATGTCTAAACTCGTTTGCATCTGATCAAGGACCTGTGTAGCCTCGCGCCACCTTTACTGAAAGATCTATATGGGGTGCCTCTATGATGACAGGTCAATATGTGGGGGCCGTCGGAGCTTAAGTATCTTGTAGATGCCATGCGGACTTTTGTGCCCGGTGCGTCTGTAGTTCATACCCACAGCTTCGGTGGTTCAGTGGGTTCTTCAAACGAGGGAACTGAGGCTCAGTCTGAAGTGCTTTTGGAAGACGACGTGGTGAAAATCACTGCTGTTTTATTACGCCCGCAGACATCATCAACCAATGAAGGACCTGGCGCTAAGAAGAGTATGTATTTCGATGTCTATAATGCTCTTGGAACTACAGCGGTGTCCTTACACCTGAGTCGGCCGTTTAGTAGATCCATGATGAAGTTCATTCCAAAGCGCTGCCTGTGGAGGGTGTAGTTTCTGAAGTATAATTTGCATCATTTCTGATATGATGCCGTCTAGTATTCCCATTCGTCACTTTTGAAATCGCATTGTCTCGCAAATACAGTTGTGTTCGTGATCTCGGTACCACTGGCTTCCGTCAGCTCCGCTCTGTTTAGTGTCTTTTCTGCTTCCCTGTTGTATCGACTCCTCATTAGCATAAAAATTTGTATGTACTGAAATACGTCACTTTGACAGGAACAAAACGGCCACGAGTACAACAAGCCTCCACTGATACTTCATCTTCAGATGAGGGCCGTGATGTGTCAGTTGTATACGTCTGTGAACTTCCAGAAGTGAATGGTCGGTTTGATATTGAAAAGGCTCGAAAGTTCTTTAGTCGACCAGGACCTCATTATGGTCTACTTCAATCGGGGAAATCCGTCATGTCGAGCGATGGAATAACAATGGTTAGACTGCTAATCTGGAGTTGTGACTTTGGTTAAATGTTTGGATTGAAAGAGTTGAGGGCCTAAGAATCACTGTGGCATGCCTAAAAGCATGGAAGTCTATACTCTACTTTTTTGCTTGCCCTGTAGTGTGAGAGTGCTGGTACGGGTTATTTAATCTTTACTAGAGGCGTTTTATCAACTAAGATCCCAATTTTTTTTTCTCTATTGATTTATTGTAGTAATTTTTCCTACTGTATCACTTGGTCCATAGTGGTTCTGTCTATTTAAGAGTGTATGAATTGTGCAGGTGCGTCCTGAGGATGTCATGGATCCTTCATCCCCTGGGCCTATCTTCATCCTTGTTGACTGTCCAACCGCTGAATACATGCCAGCATTACTCTCGAATCCAGTGCTTTGCAGTTTTCAAGAGCAGAACGTAGGGACACCATCTAAGCAAGTCACCCTTGTAGTGCATATTGGCCCCGCTTCCGTTTCTGGACTACCCGAGTACCAAAGCTGGATGTCGCGCTTTGGTCGTGCGCAACATGTGATGGCTGGCCATGGCACGTGAGTAGTTTCGACTCGAGACATTTTAGTGACAGAGCACTTAACGATTTAGAGTATCCAAAAATTCAGATGTTCCTGTGAGCCATTGTGTTGATTTTGATAACTTAAATTGCGGGACACAAATTTAGTCGTCTCGAATTTTGGAATTCGCAAAGATACAATCCTGATACAATCCTGATAGTAGCTCGTGTGATTGGCAGTCTGGACATGTCACAGCCAGTTCTGAAGGCAAGTGCAAGAGTGGTGTCACGTTTAAATCGCATTTGTCCACAAGTGTTTCCTGTATCAGGCTTGCAACCGGTCAAGCACAGAGATCAGATTATGGACACGAAGGTACATTTGAAGGACCAGAATTGAATTGTTATAGTGTTAGCAATATTGTTGATGCTTTTGTATGACGAAATGTGCACTATTGTTGTGTGGGCTAGCTTAGGTGGTCTGTGTTGGTCAGTGAAGTCTTATTTGAGGTGTGAATGCCTTTTTCCCATGTAAATTAGGAATGTTGTGATTTGACTGACGATGAGTGGAATTGCTTAGTACTACAATTAGCATCCAGTGAACACGCAGCTGCTTATGTCTGGTGTCCGTAATCAGCAATCTTGTTTTGATGTTTGCTACAGGACAAGGAGTCAACAAACCACCTAGTCTCTGTTGCAGAGAACTTACTGAAGGTATTATACTTCTCTTTACTGTAGTTATTTTCTCCTTTATGTTCTTACTAAATGGTTTGTAGTTCCGGAGATTGTATAGTAGTCATCAAGTCTGGCTCAAAGTGATATTCAGTTTGCGGCACCTAACATGGATGTCCCCAATAGTTGGAGGTTTTCAAGGGTTTGGGAACCGTGCTTGTGTGAATAGGACTCGTTTCCTCGTGACTTAGAAACACTCTCGTGTAAGTTGCTGATGCCTGTCGGATGAGTGAAGCTTGGACTGTACCTCATGTTCTCTTACATCCTTGTAGCATAGAAGATGTAAACGACGAGCCCTGTCCTCTACTTACATTTGGTATTGACAATGCTTGTGTGTCAGTTTCGTTTGCGACCATTGTCGAACCTTGGTTTCGACCGTTCAGCTGTGCCTGAGCCATTTAGCATGGAGAAGATTCAAGAAGAGCTGGTTACTGACATACCTGAGCTTCTTGAAGCGTCCCAGGAAATTTCGGATCTCTGGAATCCCAAGCCAACCGAATCAATCACTGCAGAGGCATCGATGGTCAAGGGTGAAGATGTGAAGTACTATTGTGAAGAGCCTTGGTTAGTGGAAGCTGCCTCTGTTTCTAATACCGACATTACTGCTCCATCTTCCTCCGGTATGAAATTGAGCAAGGAGTCATATGATGTAAGGCAGGCAACTGTTACAGGACCGGAATCTCTTATTGAAGACAACGGTGATCTGGAAGACATCCCTCCTTGTCTGCAGGGAGTAACCAGGGAAGAAATGGAGATGGTATTTCTGGGTACTGGTTCATCTCAGCCATCGAAATATCGGAATGTCAGTGCCATTTATGTTCACCTCTTTGATCGAGGTGGTGTTATGCTAGATTGCGGAGAGGGAACTTACGCCCAGCTGAAACGAAGGTACTGCCTTGCTTCAACTGTCTCGTTTATACTCGCCGTCCAGAATCACATCCATAGGTTGGACGCCGGCTGTGTTACAAGTTTCTCACAATTTTTAACTTGGGATGTATCTGACTGACATTATAACGATCTGCCTCATGGACCAGGTATGGACCTCAAGGAGCCGATGATGTCCTGGCGGGTCTTAAATTGGTGTGGATATCTCACATTCATGCCGACCATCATACGGGGCTTGCTAGAATTCTCTCTGTGCGGAAGACTATTTTAGAAAGCAGAGGGGATTTTGTGCCTGTTTTAGTTGTGGGTCCCAAGCAGCTGAAGCGCTTCCTTGATGCGTATGGCCAGCTTGAAGATTTAGGTATGAAGTTTCTAGATTGTAGCCAAACTACATATGATGCAGATGACATTGCTGAGGTTGAGAAAGCTGAGATTGAAAGAGGTAAAGAGGATATAAATTATGAGAGTTCCATGTCAAGAAGCTCAGGAAATGGCAGGAGTCCAGAGAGGGAAATTGCTGCTATCTCGACAAATTCAGGAGTTGGACTTGTAAGAAGATTGTCTCCTAACAGGAAAACGTCACCCAAGAAGGGACAGATGCGAAACTACTGGCTTCTACCAGGGGCAAACTTGCTAGAAGGAATAGACTGGTCTGGGCGAGACAAATTGAAGGAGACCTTGTCTTCGTTAGGACTTGTCGGAGTTACAAGTGTTCCGGTTGTACACTGTCCCCATGCGTACGGAGTGGTCATAGAATCAATCACCCGGACGCAGCCCGATGGATCTAGACGACCGGGATGGAAGATAGTCTACTCTGGTGACACTCGACCATGCGACGCTCTTGTGGATGCCTCTGAGGGTGCCACAGTGCTTATACACGAGGTAAGTACTTGCTGCCAGTCACTCTAAAGTTTGCTCACTTGCTTGTATGGAAATGTACATTGCAGCACTGGAATTTCTTACTATTTCAGATACCTCTCCACTCCGAAGTGTCTAAAAAAACAAACGTAGCTGCTTCCAGTACTGGCCAATGGTGTTGAAATGAATAATTTAGGAGGCTTCTAAGGTGTTCATAAAGCATACCATTCGATCCAGGGGTGGTTTTAAACTAGAAGATTGCCCGTCACGCATCCAAAGCCTCGGATGAAATGTCAAAAGAATTTGAACGCGGTAAAAAAATTGGTAATATGAATACTAAGAATATTGCATAATCCGCATGTTTGAAAGGAGCACATCACATCACATTCAAATCTTTGAGGTTCACCTCGAAATAGCAGTTAAAGAAACTTCTAAAAAATCACCGCTGACTGGAAGTCTGGTAGTCTGGCCTGCAATATTGGATGGTGAGGATACGCTTAAGATGTTATTATAATTTGCAATGCTCTTTCGAAGTGAACTTTCAGTTGCTTAGCTCGTGCTTTTAGGGGTTAAATCGAAAACACTCTATGCATGCGTGTGCAGGCTACTTTCGACGACAGCATGCCAGAAGAGGCTTACGCAAAGAAACACAGTTTGACGAAAGAGGCCATCGAAACAGGAGTGTCTGCTGGAGTGTACCGCACTATTCTAACCCACTTCAGTCAACGATACCCTAAAATTCCAGTGTTTGATGAAAGTTACACTTCCAGGACATGTATAGCATTCGATATGATGAGTGTCAACTTAGCTGATTTGCCCTTATTGCCGTCTCTCTTACCTGCACTGAAGCTTCTTTTCAAGGATGACATGACGAGGGTTGAGGACGAAAAGGAGAGTGGCGATGAAGCCCTCATTGTGTGAGGTGGAGCCTCTGTACTATACCCCAACATGGAGAACATGCAGAAGGTTGCTTGTTCTCGGATGTTCTTAGATTTATGATGACCTATTCGTTCATGTAGACTCTCAGGAGCTAAAGCTTTTATACTGAGTCCATGGGTTGCCTTCATGCTTTGCAGGGAGTTTGAACCTTGTGAAACTGAAATTCGTGATTGTCAGGTACAGTATTTTTGCGGTGCCACAACTGTTTCGGGTTTGTGGATGCTTTGATGATCTTTCTGTTCTACCTTGTGATCTGGAAAAGTTGTTTGTGTGGTTGCTCCCCGTTGAATAGAAAGTACGAACCCTGTAAAGTTTTAGAACAACCAGAAAATTTAGAAACCTTACACAGCACAAAGAAAACACAGAAAACCTACTTCAGGGACGCCTTGGCTAGGTGGGTGGCATTGTGCACATCCAGATTAGTTGTCAGATGGACAAAAAAAAGAAGACTCTAAACACGTGCTGTCAAGCGGAGTTCCTTTGAGTGAGGGATAAGGTAAACCTGCCACGCCACCTATGAGAGACACCTAGGGAATGACCCATGACAGGGTTGCATCAATCCATGTTTGACTTTTTTTCCGTAAATGAGATTTGGGCCATATTAGGTTGGGTTAGTGGCCATAATCAATGTCTTGGATGATGGAGTGATTAGTGATTGCGTTAAGAACTTTCTTCTTTTGAGTGTTAAGGGAGGCAATCCATTTCTGACCACTTAACCTCTAAATGTATTTGACTATGTTTTCACCCAAATCACTCTAAAATTGCCATTTCTAGTAGAAGTATCAAATTTTATAAAAAAATATATCTAGACACATAAAGACATAGGATTTTGTAGTATGATGGATTGAGAAGACGTGGAAAAAAGTTCAAAAATATTCACCATGTAGATTGTAAGATATTAGCGTTTGAATTGGCAAAATTCTTTTATTTGGCCTTAAAAAAAACATGTAGCTACACTTTGCAAGGTCACATCTGTATGAAAAAATGTCCAAAATGGTAGTACTTCTTTGGATTCATTTTTCAAGGCTAATTGGCTATATTCTTGAAAACACTCAAATCATTCATTTGAAATTATACAACATATAGGAAAAAAATAGTAAGTAGAAAGAAATAGAGAATGATTCAAAATACAAAATTGTTCAAAATTTTGTTATGGAATTGACAAATGCCAATCCCAATAGTCTTAATGTTGTAATAAACAATCTACACCAAATGTTTTTATTTTTTCCAAAAATATTGAAAATTGAATTAAATAAAGAACTTCAAAGTTTATTGTAGAGTAGAGAATCCATAACTACCCACAAACTAAAACTCCTCATTACTTCTATCTCATTAATCAAGTGATTCAAATCTTTCCATGTACGTAGAAATCTATAAAATCAATTTCAAATTTTAATTTTTTCTTAAAATGATTTTTTTCTATTCAATTTTTGAGTTGCCTAGGCTACCCGCCAAGCAATGAAAATGACATATCATGCAATAACTTTTCAACTATGTAGTTAAAAGTTATGAAAATTGTTGCACCTTAAAGCTACTCTTGAGGCACATGTTGTATGAAAATTTCAGTGAATAAAAAATAAAAAGGCCATTTGTAATGAGTTGCCCAAAATTGCTATGTTGCCAAAAAAAAGAAGTTTGGGCATTTAGAAGTTAAGTAGGTACATGTATTTGCAAGGCAACTTTCTTTAGTGGGGAAACTTTCCCGTGTGCAAAAATAGAGTTTGGAAGGTTTTCATAATTTTCCAAATTATTTTTTCTCAAAACAGAATTACCATGAATTTTTCAGTTGAAGATTTTGCTTCTCCTATGTTGGTGATATTGGTCATCTTATTTTTGACCAAGGGCTCATTGCAAAATCAAGAGTCTAGCCCAATCATAATGCTTCATTCCTAATTACTTATTCAGTCATCTCACAATTGATTGGAAATAGACCACCCTATATTGCCAAATTTTTTTGGGAGGGTGATCAAGAATGGAATGCCTCCCTTAATCTTGGAATGACAAATTGGTCACTGTAGAAATCATTTTTTTTGGTACCATGTGAATTATTTGCTTAGAAAAAACCAAGAGCACTTATTGGAGGTCAAACTACTATGTGGGACTTCCCCTTTCCACACAAAATTCCAAAAATGATCATTTGCACTTCTATCTTATATAAAAGGATTCTTTGTCATTCATGGGATGCTTTTAAGTTGCCACATTGCCACATTGCCACAAGGTTAAGGCCTTCATGTTGTGGCCATGTTACGAAGTATTGTGATTGTTATAGGTGAGTAAAATGACCATTATGGATACACTTTGTGTTGGTTTTAGGGTAGTCTAGAGGCTTGTTTGGGCCAATTGGGTAGCACACTTCAAAAATTCTTAACAAATTCATACTTTGTCAAAATAAATAAAATTTCCATTATTCTCTCTATTTTGCACATTTTTCTTTATATGGAAAAAAATTCAACAATACCAACAGAGCAAACCAATCATTTTTCTTGTCATAGTTTGGTTTACTTTACATTGAATAGGAGCGATAATTTGCATTCTTCATACATGGCTTCAAACTGTGTTGCATTATGCTACATTATGTGCACCTATGCTCCGAAACATGGAAGAATGAAAAAAGTCTATCGTATGTGAGTTATGGCAATTTTGTTGTGTACATTGTCCAAAATCTAAATATTGGTGCACTTAGGGGTTAAGGTAGGGACACTCAAAATTGACACCTTTCTACTATGGATAGTTTTTATTAGTAGACTAGTAAAAAGACCATTAAGTAACCCATGTTTTTCATTTTTTATATGTAGACCAACAAGATATAAGTGTTGTGGCAATTAGTCCTAATTAGTTCCATTGTACTAGGATTCAATCTCAATAGTCATGTTCAATAGCAACACCAAAAAATGAATCAATGAAGTTAGCAAACCACACCAACCATTACTAAAAATTTGTTGAAATCACTAAGGGTAGATTAATTATTGATAATTACAATTATGGAATAGTTGAGTTTTCAATTGAGGTAGTTAGTGGCCTTTGCATTGAGAGTTTGCATTTATAGAAGCTAGATGTGAGGAAGTTTGAGTAGTAATTATGAAGGATTCTATTGGAATGGATGTGATTTACATTAGACTATTCTCTTTGTATTAAGGAATTTATCCCTTTCAGGATTTGTTACCTCATGCTTGTGTGATAGTTGAGGTTGGTGTATGCATTTGTGTTGCATGGATCCAATTTTAGCAACAAAAACTTATGATTGTATCTACCAAAGAGATTGTATGAATGCACATTTAGTATCCTTCTAAGTCTAGGGGTCTCAATAATAGATAGGCAAAGCTAATATATATATTCTACATTGAAGTGTTTAGTATTAGGTATTAAGCTAGGAGGCTCAAAATCCGCTCAAGCATTAAGAACCACCCCTATAATTAGATGTAAAATAGACATGAGGTGGTTCTTATATTGACCACTATAGTCATTGAATGGATCAAGGAAAAAAATATTATTTATTGCACAAGCCAATCATTCTCTTTGTTTTTCCCATACCTCTTTATAACTTGCAAGTGAATAGTTTATGGAAGACCCAAGGCCACAAATAGGTAACTACGACACAAATTGTTTGAAAATTCATAAGTAATTCAATTTTGCCTCAAAAAATATTAAAACCACTTAATAAATATATTACATTCTACACATTCTATTTCTCTTTGTCTGAGAAATGAGTTGAAAATTAAATATTCCCATCCAAGGGAACACATAGTAAAGGGCAAACCAACCTTTAGATGAGTAGTTTTTGAGCCTCCTAACTTACCTTAGTATTTGATCTTTGTTTGCACAACACAACTTGCTTTGAGAGAAGAAATTTCTTAGAGGGTTAATTATCTCACTGTACATCTAGTTAATTCTCAAGAAGCTTCTTATTAATTACAAGTTCCTTCTTAGATCTAGGAAGCTCCTCAAGAAGACTCTACTATCTAGGAAATGCATCAAAAGGCTTCATATTACTTATATAATATGAAGGTTCTAAAATATATATCCATGACACCATACATTAGGAAGAAGCATTTTGTGAGCTTAGTTGCATATAGAAGGCCTTTATGCCAAAAATTTGAGTGCAAATTCGAAAGATTAGCATGCACTCCACTATTAGTGTATGTCCATTAGAATTGCAACTCACAAGATTAGGCTAACAAAGATCCTCCATTCAATAGACACTTACTTCATGGAAGAAAATCTGAAGGAGTCCAAATTGACAATTTTGCAAGAGACTTTAAGGAAGCATGAGTTTTTTTGCAATGCAAAGAGAACATCTATCTCATGATTAGAGGTACTAGTCTCCACCTTCAGTACTAGGGTTGTAGTTTTGGAGAAAGGCAAGGTTAAATAAGTTTATTCTTTTAAAGAATGATGAGGACAAATTCTTTACCATAGGAATTAACTAATGTGCATTAGATCAGTTAAGGACTTCATGTAATTTTGGAGGTCTATATGAGATTTGGATTGGTAGGCATGAATATTGAGAGTAGCTTGCCCTAAGCTAACTTCAATTTGGCAAACTGTTTGTGAGGTGCAAAGGCTACTCCTTTAGTCTTCCAAGGTAGACATTTTATAAATTTGTTCAACTTAAAGGTGGCATTTGTGAATATAAATTTGTCTTTGAGGGACATGCAAATGACCTTTGATAAGCAAGACAATTTCTATTGGTGACCCCAATGGCCTTCAACAAGAAGTAACATTTGATGGACAAGGTGACATTTTTTGGTGGACAAATATGACTTTTTGTAACGAGAAAAGGACTTTGAGTGGACTAGGGGATTAAGAATGACATTTGGTAGAAAAGCAAACACCCTCTAGTGGATGACTTTAGGCACGTAAGTGGACAAAAACCAACTTAGTTATGGCAAATAGGTAGACGATTTTTGGCAAATGGAGAAGGACAAATGAGTGCAAGGAAGAACATGCAAAAGGTACAAAATTTGTCAAAAAGAAACAAAATTGATTGCACATAGCAATTTGAGGATGGGTGGGTCATATATGACATTTCATAATTAGAGGCAAACAAATTAATGGTACTTTTACCCCCCATAAAATACACATTGTTTACTTTCCATACCGCTTTAGTACAAACTTGGGCTCCATACACTATGAAAGTGACACACAAAAAGACCCACACAATAAACTTGATTACCAGTGGATCTACTAATAGTCATTTTTCTAATCTATGTGGCCCAAATTTCTAATAGTGATAGGATGTACAGTACAAGGGTCCACATTCTTGTCCAAACAAACTTGAATCAAATATCTTGAATGTTGACAAAAAATTTCAAAGTTCATTATGGATTTCCCTTATAATCAAACATATTGATGATACCTTTGTTTAATCACAATTGCAATATCAAATAGATTCTACTAAAATATAATAACTTTGCTTTGATACTATATTAAATTATAAGAAAAAGATAAAAAGATGTGATAGTGTAATTTGCCACTTGACCATAAAAGAAACATATTGAAAGATATATTCAATTTATTTGTATTTCGTTCATCCACCAAGCTACACAATAGACTACACCAAAATAGTTGTTTAGTATGGTCTACTTTGTTTCTCATGAGCACATATTATTAACCATTATGTTAAAAAATTTGGACACTCGAATTATTCATCGAGTTTATTTGGCATTAATATCAATTGTGGTGGAAATTTTATTTAATATCATTTTGATATTTACTATGGATTGTAGTGTATCTAGATTAGAAATAATGATCATGCAATGTTTCTAATGTGCCATAATTTCCAAGTAGTAGGTGATAAGTGCCTCTAATTACACCCAAATTTTCTACTTTGTAAATTCTAATGTGGATTGTACTAATTTATAGGACATCTAATTATTCACTCACACTAAATTATTATTTGGATGTACCAAGATGTCTTTCTAAATACTATAGATGGATCTAAAAGCATTCACTTAAGCTATTGTGTATTGCTAGAGGTAAAAATTATAATTAGAGGTCCTTCTTAACTTCTAGACATATGAAAATCATAAATTTATAAAGAAAAAATTATTTCTTAGAATTTTTTTGTATTTTCTACAAATTTTCAAGCCAAGTATGAATAATCCTAATATTGTCTTATAAATGCATATTTGGCAAATACATAGTCTAGGAGTCACCTGGACCAACTTTTTGGAGTCCAACATGGGACCTTAAATAAATAGACTCTCTAAGTATGCCAATTGTTTAGAGTGGTTAAAGTTATTTTTCTCAACATGTTTGATTGAAGAGCCTTTGGAAAGACTCAAAACCATTTATTGCTTTTCAACTATATAGCCATGTCTAAGTAGAATTCTAGACAATCCACAAGTATGGTTTAAGTATAATTGATTGATAAAATTTCATGAGAAGCCTACTTGAGTGAATTGGAAGGGAAGTTCAGAAAATAATGAACCTCAACAATTGTCCTTTGCAAAATTGGCAATCCCTAGAAGTGTTAAATGAAAAACAAACAAGACAAAATAAATTTCCTCCAAGTACACTAAAATAAGAAGGGGTATTTTCAAATAAAGGTATGTGCACACTTGGTGTTAAAGATTGTTGTTATTGAGGGTTTGAAGAACAAATTTAGACTTATTTCTAGACCAGATCCATATTGCAAACACCACCTCTAATACCAAGTGCAAACATACCTTAAGTGCCCACAATTTTACTCTAGGTGTTAGATTATTTACACTTATTTTGTACTTGAACTAATCTCCAATATTCTTGAAATTTGTTTTCCAATGCTTACAGATGGAAATTTGGAAACTTTAGTTTAGGTTGAGTAAGTATTTTGAGTTCAAAAATGATGGAATTGGTAACTTAGTGCATCCAACATGTGGTTGACTTGAATCTCTAATCAGCTAATGGAATTTGGCAACTTTGGTCTCTAATTTGGAAGCCTTGGTCTCTTGAAATTCCAATTCAACTATCTTGGTACTTTGGAATTTCAAATTCAAGCAGGATGTTAAATCGTGCCCATGAAAGTGGGCCCAATTGATGTTGCCTGACACAACCTCAAGCCTAGACCATTGGACACAGCCGACGGTGCAAGTCGTAGGACCTCAACTCTAGAGTACCACAACCTTGCAGGGTCACTCTCTTGAAGGAAGTGAGGAGGACGACCACCTACGTCCTTCCTACGGTGGTGGTTTTAGGGCTTACAGTAGCGGGTTAGGGTTCTAAGCTCTTCTTTTGAACTATGAACTAATTCATATATCCCACATTGTTTGTTTTCCCTCCTTTCTCTCCTAAATGTATATAGAGAGTTGTCTTTTCAAATCCAAACACAAACCATGAATGGCTTTTGAAGAAAAGTTAGGTAAATGTGATGTCATACTACGTTAGCATGGGCCCATTTAGAATGGATGATTTAACGTCTTGTGAAGAAAGATAAAATCCTCAAAAAAATTTCAAGTTTTACAAAAACATCATTTTTTGGCACAATTCAAACAACTTTTTGTGAAGTTCAAAAAGGACATATCAAATTCACCCATGGGCCACCTCCTATCCTCGATAAGTCTATCCATATCATCTATGTGGACTTCTAATCCATTAAAAACAACCAAAGAAAGGTAAAACAAGCTTTACCTTTTGTTTTTTACAATTTCAAACAAACTAACTAAAATATTAAAACATCTTCAAGTATAGAAATGAAGGAACTAAATGTTTGTCAAATAGAGGTAAAAAAAAGAGTTCAAATGGAATATGACCCCATTTGTTTCTTGAGACTCTAGAAAAAAAAACCTTCAATTTAACAAACAATTATATATTTTCACATAATGAACACATTTACAATGCGATACCGCGCCGTCGGCTAAGTTTGAT
This sequence comes from Straminergon stramineum, assembly GCA_963920665.1. NCBI lineage: Eukaryota > Viridiplantae > Streptophyta > Bryopsida > Hypnales > Calliergonaceae > Straminergon > Straminergon stramineum. The sequence continues at coordinate 2,712,190 of OY987272.1, forward strand.
GGTCTAGGCCCAGGGTTGTGTCAGGCCACATCAGTTGGACCCACTTTCGTGAGCACGTTTTAACATCATGCATTCAACATGGTTCAACATGGTCAGTCTCACAATGCCAAAGATGGCAGAGCCTATTAACAGACCATTAAGTCGCAGTTGGGCTGCTTGCTAACTTAAGTTGTAATAGCAACGGCCACTAAACATTCACAAATAACTTAGTTTTAATAAGAAGGATTGTTGCAACGACATTACAATTCCGTCCCACAAAGATTGAACCAAAAGCCCCATCATTACCATAGATTGAGTTCCAGGTGGCAGTGGCACCAAAAAACCTCTAACTTGTTCGTCCTACAAGAAGGTATAGTAAGCTTAGTAGCTACTCGACCCCTCTCGTCGGCATTCTCTTTTCAATCCTATATCTTTTGGTCAGAGACATAAGTGTCTGGAATTCCCTCCTTAGACCTCTTGCACGCCTTGCTCAAAAGGGGCATGCTTCGAGCTGGTGGTGTGATTCAAAAGTCACAAGTATAATGCACTTGAAAGGACGGCATGTGCCACCACCCCGTTTGGGCACACGCTTTCACATCAACGAAAGCCTTCAAGGGGATATCATTCTTAGCAATGTCATAAGTTTACTACAACAAGGCGCCATTGTCCTCTTGCAACTCTACATTGGCCACCATGACCCGCTTAGAAATCATGCTACTATTCTTCTTGCTTTGGAAAAACGAAGGCAGGCTAGCAATCGACAACGTGGTGTCTTCGAACGACAACAGAATCTCTAGCTCTTGGTAAATTATAGCCAACCCTTTTTTGGGATTGGAAACATGCAAGCTCAAGTCCAAATCTACATTCAAGACAAGGTTTTGGCTTCCTGTGTTGGAGCCTCCAACGGCGCTAAACTTCTACACTTGGACCTCTCCAGGGACACCATGGGACAATGGGGTTGTAAGGACAAATAGAGGATGGTGGCGAGGGCGCCCAACAACAACGGCAAGCCAAAGGTGCAAACGCGGAAGAGGAACTTGGAGTTTCGGTAGAGAAGAGGTTCTAGATGGCAAACCCTAAACTGGCTGGGAGAGTTTGCCCTAACAACAACCACTTCAAGCAGAACATTTGTCACAAATTGGTTCAAGAGAGGTGTTCTCGTCCCTGTGGGCATGATATTGTTGTTGTTGGTGTTGCCACTAATCTTCTATTGCAATGGTTGGTCTAAACTGGTTTGCTTGTAAATTGACAAAGCAATTGACGTGGCTTGGGTGTACGAGCAAGGTAATGGGATCCCTTGTTTAAGGAGACTGGTACCGTTGGGGTGGGGTGGGGGTCATGGCATTTGGAAATGCAATGGAAACATCTTGTGCTCTACTTATCAAGCCAGAAAGATCTGCCATAAGTCAACCTGTCAATCTCTTTTGGTTGCAATTTCTACAAGGCCACGAGTAGAATACTCTTCTGGGGATGCATGTTTTCAGCACTGAAACTCAAAATTCGCAACGTGCTTCCTTCTTGATCTTGGACCTAGTGCTTTCTCTCTCAATCTCTTGTCCTATTTTCATTCTTTCATTTGTTGTGTTCACCATGGCATCTACAAGATGTTGCAAATGTTGTATTCGTTACCCTCTGATTTCACTTCTCCTTTGAACGGCGATATCATTCATCATATTTGTTGTGTCCAACAGTAGAACCACTTCATTTGAACAACCCCTTGTCAATCCTTCAATGTTTCGAGCATGTCAGGGTACTAATCTACAACCACAAGGTATATCAAATGTTTAGACGTTCTTGCACCAATGTAAATTCAAACTCTCCAATTGGTATGGATTCTTTAATCATGCAATGGTCGCTTACTAAAACTCCAATATAAAATCCTAATACCCTAACATCACTAACATACTTTCCTAATACAAATTAGGTCGAGCAATAGCCTAATAAATTTGCCTTCATCCCGATCATCAAACCTATTTCCATGAATTATGGAGTGCAATCTTGTTCTAGGAGTTTCAAAATGTACTTCACATTGTTTTAACCCCTAAAGGACCATAAGGCCACCACGTGGCTTCTGCAATAGTGTATTTTGCACCCTTGGTTCTTTAGGGATTAATGAATGATCAAGTAAGGGTTGTAAGGCAAGTCTACCATCGTGCCCTACTAATTTTATTCAAATTACTCAGCATTGTCTCTAGTGATGGGTTTAGGCTAAGGATTTGGTGCATATATCCAATCCATAGAAAATATTGGCATAATGGTATTTCAACGTGATGTTAAATTGTCAGAATTTGTTCTATCATACATGCATGAAGGCAATGGAGCATCTTCAATTGGTAGCATCTGAATGGTAGCACCAACCCTCAATAATTTGAGCTTTCAATTCAAGTACAACAAGCTCACCATCTTTGGCATTGATGGCATGTGATACTCTACAACTTGATGAGAAACTCCAAATTGTTATTTGGCAATTGTGTCGGTCATAATACCTCTTCAATGTAAATGAACAATTGTTGTGAATTCTCCAAGCAACTTGCAAAAAACTAGACTAAGATTATCATAGAAGACCATGATTTCAAAAACATTCACTCTTTGGAGCATTAAATAATCTAAATGCATATGTAGGTAACCACTTGACAAAAGCTTGTGATTAATTCCATGTTAGTTTTAGTGAGGACCAATATGATCTTATCAAACATAACAAGCACGCAATACATCCAAGAATACATACAGTGTTGATAAGTACAATACCTCTAGTGGGAAAAGAGTCATTGCACCATGTAAGTAGACAATCAAGACACTTGATAGCTCCTGCCATGAGGACGAGTTCGAGCTTTGGTTGCTGCTTTTCTAAAGAGTCTAGACAAAGCTAAAACATTCTCCTCTACAATTCTACAAAGGTTTCCTTGAAGTATTCTACCAGGTCTCCAAGAAGACGGATGATGTGAGCTTTCATTGAAGCCACAAAAACAAAAAGCCTCTGGAATTTAGTCACTTGTAACACTAAGCTTGTAGGAGTGCTCTCTATGGAACGTCAGTACCTCAATCCCTAAACCCAAATACTACCTTTTAAAAGACAATATAGAACCAAAAGTATGACAAAGCTTGACTTACAAGTAGCACTCACTTTGGATTTCTGAAATTCAAGCATTAGCATACGCATTAGTTCCTGATTCACTACAAACATAGGTGACTTCAAGTGTGTCATGTTAGACTCCAACAACACAATAAATGGTGCCAATGCTACTGCCTGAGCAAGTTTAGAGTCATCCCTTTGAAGGTACTTCAAAGACATTTCCTACAAATTCAGCCAAAAATTTAGAAGAAGAACATGCAATGGCAACCCTAAGCCCCAAACTGATGAGAAATATACATGACGAGAAAACTGTTTGAAAGTTGCAAAAGAAAGACTCCAAAATTTGACCTACTCAAAACTACTTGAAAGTCGTGAAACCAAATTTGGGAATGTGGAGTCGTTTTAGGGTTTAAATGTACCTTCAAGCTTGGTCACCAAAATTTCTTCCTTTCTTCAATCCTTGCGCTTTCACAAGTAGTCGAAAACCTCGAGGTTTCGAATGCTGCATGCGCACGATGAGAGTTAGGTTTCAGTAAACCATCATGACTAAACAACCTTGCGACGAGTTCTTGTAAGCGTTCCATGCGCCGAAGTTACCAACATGCTACTCCTTGTTGACCAACAGATCCTGCAATGTTGCAAACTGTGAAAAACTTTCCAAAAAACCCCAAACCCTTCACAACTGCCATAATCAAAACGACAAAAAGATAAGAACCCTTTCAAATAATACTGAGAATTCCTACAATCCCTTACAGTCACAATCCCTTTCACATCAAAACCCACACCCAAATCTTGTAAAAGATATTCCCGAGAAACCCTAAAAAGTAATGAGCTTACTTAGAGTTGCGGAAAGGAAGGTGGTCATGCCTGGCGTCCCCACGACACTTCAACTTCCCTTGAAGATGGTCTTGTCGATGCCATCGCTAATGATCATGTAGTTCATGAGGTCGCTAGGAATGGTGATTTGTTCGTTGTAGACACCCGCCTTCACGTGAATGATGTATTGCGGCCCTCTTGGATTGTTGTTCGAAGGCGCTTTGTTAATCGCAGCTTGTATAGACGTATACCTCCTAGATCCGTCCTTTGCAACGATCACATTATACGACGTCGGCTTCCCAAGCAAGTGTCAATTGGTCGCGCTATCCATCCATCCCAAATAAATTGCTTCTTGAGAAAGATAGCTCCCCTCCCTAGATTCATCCTCGAGATCCTCAACATCAAGAAGATGACAAGTCCTGCCCATGAATTGGTTCACAATGTCTTGAAATCCATCTAGTATGAACTGCTTCCACGCCTTCAAATCGTTCCCGTAAGTGCAGTAACAATTCATGAATGAAAGCACAATGCTCAATGATTGCATCGCATTCTCGGAGACAATCCCATATCTGACAAGCTCCAACGACTGTAGCTCCTGCAAAATCATGCTACATGTCTCCACTTGCTCTCCAGTTTCTCACCAGCTCACGTTCTTGCTTGCAATGGCAATTTGAGAGCATTATGAGCAAAAAATAGAAACCCTAACATATCAGACGCTCCCCAATGCTCCCCGCTTGCAACGTTCCCATATATATCCAAAGTTCCCCAGTCAGGGGAACGGGGCCCATAACAATTGCCACATCATCAAGTCGAGTTGTCAACATGAAGCCTCAATTCCCTGCAATTGCATTATTCAATTACTGCTACGCTTATTCATTGTGTTGGTTGCAACTACGTTGCTCTTGCATGAAATGTGGAGATGGCACTAGAGAGAGCTCATGTGGATGGTCTAAAGGACGGGCTGGTATTGAGGATGATGAGCCACATGTTGCATGAATTGCAGAACAAATATGACAGGATTTTGTAGATAGAAGAGAATACAAGGAAGGACAAGATGGTGAACAACGAGAAGGAGGACGAGGTCAAGAAGAAAATCGCCATCAAGGCTTTGATTGAAGAGTAAGAGAAATTGTGGTAGCTGTGAAGGAAGAGGTGGTAGAGCGAGAGAAGGAGCTTATGACGGAGTGGTAGCAAGAGGTGGTACAAGATGGGGAGAGCACCGAGCTTGAAACCGAGCAACAATCTACTATGATCGATCATGACGATTATGGGGATTCGTCGGAAGCAGGGAATGTCAAAGTAGAAAAGGTTGTGGAGGTCCATGGAAGTGAAGATGCGAATGGTTCTGTTGCTGAAGCACAAGAACTAGTTGAAAACTCCGCCCCTTAGAGTCAGAATGTATGTGGGAGTGAAGTGGAGAAGCCTTTGGTAGAGGTCGAGAGGAAGAGTGTTGTTACAAAGACTCAAAGCCATGAAAATGAGTATTCTGAAGGAGAAGTCGCAGACCTATTGAACCTTCTCTATTTCGCAAACTTATTTGGTGTAAGTTTGCAAGGCAAGGCGTCTTCTATTGAAGCAGACCTAGATGCTCTCCAACACTGCATTGAACACACACAAGAATGGCTACAGATGGGCACCAACACTTTTTCTTCTTGTATCTTCCCTAGTCTGGATATGTTGCCCTTCTTTGCTGTTTGTTAGAGCTCGTTTTTGTACTATATAGGTTTTATAATTGCTTCAATTCCATGCTAGTGTTCTTCACCCCTTATAACAAACTTGAGGGATAGGTTAGGGTTGTTCCGTTGAATGTGTTTTGGGGTTAGGGTGTCGAGTTGTTCGTCTGGTGTCGCACGTCATATAAGATGAGTGTCGCATATACGAGACAAATTTGACGAATAAGGAATTAGGGTTTTGAAGTTTTTTATCCCTCGGTAAAAAAAATTCATCCTACGTAGCTACCTTTGAAGAGTGATGTGGAAAGTCAAGTCCATGTCAACATAGGCACATGCAGGTGGAAAAAGGGCGACTGCAGGTGGGGGCAACTACGGGTGAAAAAAGGGTGACTGCGGGTAGGGGCGCATTTAAGAGAGGAAAGGGTGCATGCGGGTACCTGGGGCGCATGTAGGTCTTTAAAGGGCGAATGTGAGTGAGAAGAGGGCGACTATGGGTCTAGAAAGGGCGATTGTGGGTGAAGAAAGGGCAACTTCAGGTAGAAAAATGGCAACTTTGGGTGGGAAAATCACAATTTTGTGAAGGGGTGCCTTGGAAGTGGATAACCGTAGGTGGATGAAGGGACAATTGTAGGAAGAAAAAAATCCAATCTCTTTCAAATCCAATTGTTTCATATTTATTCTTTTTCAAATTCAATCTCCTTCGAATAGGCAAAAATTGCAAAAATCAGGTATGAACTTGATTCATTTTGAATGAATCTTTGCAAATTGCAAATAATATAAAGGAAAGCTAGTACCTATTAAATTTTGGTCTTTTATTTATTTATTTAAATATGAAAGTAAAAAATAATACATGATTACAAAGAAGTTTTGAGAATTGAACAAGATGTGTGGGCCCTTAAGAATCTCCTTGAAAATGGTATATTGAAGAAAAAATTTTAATTATTAGTTTTAATCTTTAGAACATTGAAAATAACTATATAGGTGCAATAATGTAGACCATTGTTAGATTATTCTTAACAAATGCTTATTGTTTAGATCATTTTGGGTGAAGAGGTAAATATAATGATTCATGTTCTAATGCTAGGAGGAAGACATTAACTTAGTGACACATATTGTATAATATAATAAAGACCAATAATAGGTTTAAACATTATAGAAATAACAAACTATGTTGTACATATGAAGTGTAGAGAAATGGTTCACCTTGTAGTGTAGTTTGTATTTTTTGTATTTTTATTCTCAACTCTTAATGGATAAGATTTGCCAAAATGAGGTCATAGATTTAAAGACTACAAAAAGTTCAAGAAATCACTATGTGAAGAAATCTCATTTCAAATACATTCCAACAAATTTTTCTCAACAAATGATAATATATGTGAATTCCAAAATATTCTTCCAAATAGCACTTTATAATGATATCCTTGAAATTGTCAATTTTGGAGATGAGTCTAGAAGTTCTAGGGTTAACGCTAGCAATTTAACAATTTGGCCAACAACCCCACCTTATTGTCGAACCGGCACTACCCTACCTTGCAGCTTCTAGTACATACGAGTACATCATTTGACTAACCAATTCTCAGACAATACTTTCAGAACCCATACCACATGAATGGCTTGACAAATGATTCTCAGACAAGGCTATTCAGAAGCCCTGTTAGATAGTATATTGAATAAAAATCCTTTGTAAGAACCTCCTCAGTGCTGAACATACAAGATTACCATACTGATGGTGTAGCTTCATGATACAGAATTAATGGATAGTAATATATTTTTCGTAATTTCTGTGTCGAAGAAGCTCATAACACATGCCTAGACACACACTGAAGGAATTATTTATTTTTTGAGCATACAATTTGAGCATACAAATACTAATTGATGTTTTAACATTTAGTAGTCTTTATATAGAAAAGAATGTATACAATTTATAAAACAACAATTAAAAAGGTTTATTCTATGGGGAATATACTAGTAACTTTAACCTAATGCCTCGATCTTTTAGGCCGAGGTTGGTACTCTAAGATATCTTCCTCTAGTTGGGTAGAGCTTGAATTGCAAGTAGGAGGAAGTGTGTCTTGTTCTGTCGGATTTGTAATTGAGGCCTTCATCTCTTGAATTAAAATTTGGGCATGCTCAAATGATAAATCATTCCAATCGGTATCATCTAAGTCATATATAAGCTTGAATTGGTAAGTCAGGAATGAAGACAACTCGCCTAGAATAATTTGCTTCAACATTTTCCGAGCCTTTGTCTTTGTCAAAGTATTCTTTGAAGTACTATACTCAATGCCATAAATGTCAAATAAGAGTTTACAATGTCCTGGGCATGGATCAACTCCAAATGTATTAGAAAAAGATTTTTTTTTATCAACCCATTCTGAAACATACTACTGGACTAGCCTAGCATTTTGAAAACCCGGAGGATTTGCAAATTCTTTGCATCCAACAAAGTCTAGTAAAATCTTTTGTTTTTCTGTTGGGAAAAAGTTTTGAGGTGTATCTAATGAATCATTAGATTGCAAACCATGTTTTTCTTTCAATTTAGAAAACAATGTTGAGAAGTTTCTTTTTGGAGGAGGTGCCATGTTAAAGAAAAGATTGTAGATTGAACTTGCAAGATTTGGTAAGTAGTTAATATCGGAAATAATTTAAGAAATTAAAGTAGAAAATAAAATAAAAGTTGATTGGAATAGAGTAGTTCAGAGAACTAGGGGAGTAGGAAATAAAGAAAGATGAAAATATATTTGAAGGTGATAGAAGTTGGTGGATTTATACTCGAGAAGCTCTACTTAAAGTAAAAGAGAAGTTGAAAATTAAAATAAACTTAAAATAGAAGTGGAAATAAAAGTTTAGTAGAAGATTAGAATAAACCTAAAGTAAAAGTAATTAAAAGAAAAAGTGTACTTAAAATAAAAGTGATAGTAATTGTGAAGGAGACGATAAAAATAATTTTCAATGAAATTCATAATTATCTCAAAATAAAAGTGAAGGTAAAATTGTAGTAGAAGTAAAAATTACCCTTAAAATAAAAGTTAAAGTAATTGTGAAGGAGAAGAAAAAATAAAGTGAAAATAAAATCAAGGTGAAATAAAAAATAAAAAAATGAACTGAAATTGATGAATAGTTTAAAAAAAGTTCACTAAAATATGATTTTCTTCAATATTTTAAATAATACGTTTTGAATGTAAATATTTAAATTTTGAGTCTTTACAAGGATTCCCTTTTGTAATGTTATAGCCTTTTTTTCCTAATGTTTGGAGTGTTGTTATTGTATCTAATTCAATTGTATCACATTCATTTTCATTTGTAGATCTATAGAGAACTTCCATTTTAAAGAAATCTTCAAATGGTTTATATTTTTCTACGTCAAACCTCATACGAGATGGGGGTCTTGATTTATGTTGTTTGTATCGTCTGCTTGGGTCTATAGATTGACCAACATAAATTCGTGATGTGATGGTGCAAGTGATTTTGTAAACAAATATCTCTCTAGGCATGTTCATTATTCTGAATTTTATAACACGTAATATATATAAATATTTTGTACTATTGTAAATACCTTTTGAGATTTAATTGTAGATGATGTAATGTGTTTCACTTTCTTCGATTCTTTTACATTATTATATTCTATGTTGGTTTGGGATAAAGGTGATTAGGTGTTACTTTTACTTTGAAGTAATGTAGGTGGGAACATAAAAAATTGAGGAATTGACTGTAAAAGGATTATTTTTTAAAAATTTACACAATCAATGTGTAATTAATTGAAAAGTAAAGTTGAAAGTAAAAATTATTATTGTAGTAGGCTTTCTATAAAGTATTAAGTTTGTTGTATTGAAAGTATAAAGTTATGTTTTATATAAATGATAAAAGTGTGAAAATAAATACAAGTGTTGTAGAAATGGATCAACTAAAATTGTATTTTCAACCATGCCATCAAAGATGGGAAAATAGTGGAGCTTTCGAATACTCTTTTAATAAAAAATTCTCATCTATATTTTCAAATATGAGAATATGTGGAATGTGTGGGTTAACTGCAATTCACAACTTTCGATATCAGTTCCAATTTATAGACAACCAATTTTGTGGAGAGAATCCTAGAGCAGGATGTACACGATACAGGGTTGCAAATTATCTTATGTCAGAGCATACTACAAATTCAAGTGGGCAAAAAATGAATGCCTGCAATAGATATCGTAGCAGAAAAGGACAAGAGAATGAGAATCCATATGTGGTAATGCATAGTCCAGAATACATGGCATCTATTTTGAAATTGCACCCTTTGAAAGTTCAATTACTTTCATTTTGGGACATATCACTACAATTAGAAGAGAATAAATATGGTTTTGTATCTGGACAGATTGAAGATTTTAGTTTGTTGAATAGTCCATTAGTATGTACTGATGGATCCATAGATGAAAGAGATTTTTTTGAAGGATTAGTTGATGACTTGCAACCAATATTAGAAGCTAATAGTGATAATCCTTGGTTCTATAACTATATAACAAACTTTGAGAGTTCAAACAATAGAAGTACTAGTGTTTGTGTCTTGTCTTGGGAAGTTATACAAACCATATTAGACACACATGATACCGGTAGTAAGTCTTGCTGTGATCAAGAAGATAGTCCAAATGTTGAGAAGCTATCCATACTCTTGAATGTGGGAAGTTGTGGTCAAGGAAATATTTCTAAAGATTTTTATGTAGTTGGAAGTGTACAAGATAGAGGAGAGAGTCAGTGCTCAATGCTATCTGTAAACAAGAAAGGTTTGCAAAAAGATAAGAGGAACGTTACTTTAGAATTGGCATTATTTCCTTTCCTTTTTCCAAGTGGAAATGGGGCTTATGATGGCGCAATTTCAATACAAGAATATTTGAGGTATAGGATGAATTGTTTGTTCTCACCGTTCACCCTCTACAAGCCATATGTGTTATTGATGTACGATGTAAGGCAAGCTTTGATGTTGATTAATGCAACTAGTCAAATGTGTTTGGAAAAGGATTATCAAGCCCTTCTAGTAAAGAATCCAGCAATGTCTCAAGAAGAGATTATAGGACAAATTGTGAAGTACAAGTTACCTGAGACTCTTACAGGCTCGCCAAGTTGGCATAGGAATCAATTAAATGACTTAATGGCCATGGTTGACACCTATGGTCTTCCGCATTTCTTTTTAACTTTGACATGTGATGAGACATTAGAGTTAAGATGGGGTGATGTTGTTGATCTGGAAAGTATCATTCATAAGTTGGGACCAAGTTTTTCTTGGAAGGATTGTCCAGTTGAGTGTACACATCTCTTTCACACACGAGTGAAGGAGTTTTTGGGTGAATGTATTCTTGGAGGGGAGAAGGTACTTGGACAAGTTGATCACTATGTTATTTGATATAAAGTCCAAGAACGAATCTCATTACATGCACATATCATTTTTTGGTTACATGAAGATGATGTAGATTGTGTTACTAATGAAATTATGGCTTACGTTCTAGCAATTTATGATGAAATTGAGAAAATCTACATTGAGCCTAAAGGTGATACTGATAAGAGATTATTTCAATTAGTAAAGTGGAAGCAGCATCACACATGTAAGGTGAACAAATGCTTTAAAAATAAAAAGAAGTGCAAATATGGATTTCCATTCGAGAATAACCCAAATGTAAAAGCCAAGACAAATGTATACAACAATCGATGGGAATATTATAGACCGAGGCAGTGTGATCGAAATGTTGTACCCTATCATGCAACTCTATTATTGATCTGGGGAGCACACATAAACATTCAAAGAATAACTTCTTCATATTGGTCCTTCTATTTGTTAAAGTATACGATGAAAAGTGAACCACTAGGATCTATACAATTCAACATATCAAATTCAAAACATTTGGGTTTACAAAATGTGTCTAGAATTGAGATGGAACTTATTTCAGCCACTATTCTGGCGAAGCCTGTAACACCATGTGAAGTGACTCTTACTTGTCTTCAAATATCGATTGTTAGAAGAAGTGAAAAAGTTGTGTATATTGATTCAAAGCTGCCCGAATTGCATTCAAGGTGTATAAATCCTAGATCAAAGACACTTTTGCTACATCCTATCAATCACTATATGGGTAGACCTATTGAGTTTGAATGTTACAATTTTAAGGAATATTATAAGGCTTTTGAAGTGGTAAAGACCAAATATGCTCAAAAAACTGTTCTAGGAAGGGATGAATTTGGAAATTTTTTATATGCAAATAATAGAGTAGTACGCTTTACTGATTATAATCCAATAAGAGATGCAAAAGCTTTTTTCTATAATATACTTCTCCAATATGTAGCATTTAGGAATGAAGGTCAATTGTATTCATTGGCGAATGAAAAACAGTCATATGTTTTGGAGTGTAGGATTAGGGGTTATCTTTCAAATGTAGAATCATTACAAGACTATGTCTTTTAGTATGCACAAATAAATCTTTATGATGAAAGTAGACAAGAAAATTTGTTAGATAACCTTCTTGAAAAGTATCCTTATTTAGATCCTAACTATGTTGGAGCATTGGAAATGAGTGCTATGAAGGAGACTCCTGCTGAAATGGGGTCAATTGATCAAAATTGTTTTAATCACAATTTTAGCAAAGAGATGCGGTCATCCGTGTTAACACATGAACAACAATATGTTTTTGATAAAATTTGTGATTCATTGAAGGGCATTCATTTTCTTGAAGGTACACCAGGCAGTGGGAAGAGTTATTTCATAAAATATTTTACAAATTACTTGCAAGGCTTAGGAAAGAAGGTGTTATTATCTAAGACAACTGCTGCTGTTGCGAGGCGATTATCTAGTACAGCAACTGCAGCTCATACACATTTTCAAATTCTAGTTCGTGGTTACTTATATGCTCTCTGCCAACCTAATGTCACTTTGCAAAGATTAGAAGAAGTTGATGTCTTCATTATTGATGAGATGAGTATGATGAAAAGCAATGTCTTGAATGTTATTTATTCACGAGTTAAACAAAGTTCAAATGGAGCTAATGACCCATTTGAATCTAAACTTTTGCTGCTAGTGGGAGACATGGCTCAATTACCTCCAATATGCCATCACTTTGTTGAGGATTCCGACAAGATTTGTGAATTGTGTTTTTTACAAAATTCTCCATTCTAGTTGACTGGAAATCATTGGATGTTAAAGGCATCTATACGACATAGCAAAGATCCATTGTATTTAGAATTTCTAAATATAATACGTGATTGAAAGCCAACCCAAGAAGAAATTGACTTTCATTTAGGTGATTGTGTTATAGGGGAAGAAAAAATTCTTGGTGTCCTTGATAATCAAACAACAGTTCTATGTACACATAGAAGGGATGTTGATAAATACAATGATATCATGATTTCTAAGTTGTTTGACCCTAGTGATGTGTTTGAAGTTGCTATTGACTCTAATGCAATTGATGTTGAAGAATTAGGTGATTGGATTAATGATCCCAAATTCAATCAATTGAAAAAGGCTGTTGTAGATGCTCTTGTCATGGTATTGGACAATATTAATATCGAAAGAGGAATAATCAATGGGGCAATGGGTGAAATTGAAGCTATTCACCATAAAGAAGGTGTATATGTAGAGGCTATCACAATTTGAATGTTGGAATCAGGTTTGCAAGTGAAATTGAAGAGGAGGACAACAAAGTTTAACTACACATACAAAGGGAAATACTACAAATCTACATTTCCATTGGCATTGGCATATGCTATCACTGGACATAAAGCTCAAGGTGCTACTGTTGCCACAAAAGTAGTTATTGATATTCGTGATGCATTTACCCCAGGACTAACCTATGTCTTATTATCTAGAGTTACTGAACAAAAATATGTTATGTTACCTAGGAAGCTCACTGTAGATGACTTCAACCTAGTGCAACGTATTGTGCAATACAATAAAGGGTAATAATAGGATTAAACATTATGAAAGTATATCTAAGTGAATTTCATATTATGATGTTCATATTGAACGGGAAGTTCAAAAGTACAATTGACATCATCGAATGTACCTCATGGATCTTAAAAATATGATTTTGTGAATATTGAATAATAACTAAAATCATGGTTTATGTCAAGCTTCATTCTTAGTAGAAGAAGTGAGATATGAAAAATGAGTTGTGCAAATATATAGAATTAAATAATGGAAGTGACAAAATCTCATAGTGCACATTCTTCTAACAAGGTTGTATTTGTTAAAATGAAATAATTTGTAGTCTCATATTATCTTTGACTTTATATTTAAATGATAATAAGTATTTGATCTTGAATTTTTTTGGTGAATTGAGACTTTGATACGTTATCACATCAACAAACCTTTGATTTTATAAATCTCCATTCATCTTTCACATTAATTGGGTTCTTCATCTTCATAGTGTATATTTCTAGACAAGATTGAAAATTAGAATTTTCATCTAAATTCTACATATCCACAGTAATAGGTCCACGGTAATAGATCCATGGGAGTAGGTACTAAAATCTATTAAAAATAATAAATTTTGAACCAAATTTTAAAATGGAATGTATTTGTAGAAATATCATTAAGTTTTCTAATGCTTCTTCAAATTTCTAAGCTCAATGCTCACATAATCCATGCTCAATGCTCATAGAATAGCACCGTTGTACCCAACCATCTCTCCTTTTGTCCCATATATATTTAGAACTTGAATGACCTTGATTCACCCAAAACCACCACAAGCTGTACACCACTAACAATGGGAGTTGAAGAGTTGTTTGAGGCAACTAAAAAGCAATGAAGCATTTCCTACTTCAAGAGTGGCCATGAGTAGTAGGTACACTTTGCTTTGAACTTTGAATTTTTTTAGAATATTGTATAAATATAAAAAATTTATGAATCAATTTGAATTAAATGCTTACATCTCATCACAACAAATCATCCTTTGAACCACTCCCCTAATGGAGGCATAAAAAGTGACGGTTTAGATGCTTCAACCTTATCTTTCACCTCACCATTCACTTGAAATCCCCTCACCCTTGTTCTCAATGTTTTCTTGGGGGCAGAATTTTTGCACTCTCTTTCTCTTATAGGTTTAACCCTTAAGGAATGTGGTGATTGTGGAAATCCCTTTGGGAATTGTGTGATATCATCTACTGTAAAAAAACCCAAAAATACTCATTGGAGGTCAAACTACTGTGCAAGATCTCTCCTATTGCACAAAATTCCAAGAATGGACAATTGCACGTCTGTCCTACATAGGAAAATTCTTTGTCATCCATCGGACAAAAAACTGTCCTAGGCGTCGTTTAAGGTTTAAGCATGTTTGACTCCGTCCCTCCAGAGTTGCGCCTGTGACGGCTTGTGGCAGGTACTATTACAAAATCAACGCTGCTTATTCTGAAGCTCGTTTTCAAAACTTTCGTTAGTCCTTTATCTCCACCAGAGTACTGGTACTGGCATTCATTCTACTCTAGTCCGGTACTTTGAAAAGCTTTCCTCAGGTGTCGTTTTGGGGTCGAACCGATCATGACTGCTTGTGAAACTTCAGTTTGAAATCAATCGCCATCACGAAGAAGCTTATCAGGACGAGAAATTCCTAGCTTTAGTATTCAAACTACTCGAGCTCACTCACTGCACTCAAATTTCTTCGCTAGTACGAGTTGGTGATGCTTTTGTGGTCTTTCCAAATAGAATAGTAATAGATTACTCTGTTGCAGCAGCTTCAAGGTGAAGAAATCCTGGTGTGGAACCCTAT
The DNA here is from genome assembly GCA_963920665.1 of Straminergon stramineum. NCBI lineage: Eukaryota > Viridiplantae > Streptophyta > Bryopsida > Hypnales > Calliergonaceae > Straminergon > Straminergon stramineum. Next base: position 2,727,453 of record OY987272.1, read on the forward strand.
AGCTTCAGGTGGTCAGTTAGAAGAACAGACCAAGTGAGCATTGCCGCTCTCTAAGCTTTAGCATCTTGCATTTGCCTTTCTTCTACTGTTGATTGCAGAGAACATGCGGTGAATTAGTGGAGAAGCAGGACAAGACGAAGGAGAAGGAGGAAGGAGGGATTGCGAGGTGCAAGGGGAAGAGAGGGCTGCAATGGAGATAGAAACTCCCGTAGCGCAGAAACCATGGAAGGCGGAGTATGCTAAATCTTCACGCACTTTGTGCCACTCGTGCTCTAGCCCGATCGCCAAGGACGCGTTTTGTCTGGCGAAGATGCTGCAATCCACGCAATTCGATGGCTTTATGGCGGTAAACTCCTCATTCTTGTCGTCTCTTTGGTTCTCCATGGCTCGGCCGTATTTCCAAGTGTAGGGGATAGGTAGCAGGGCTTGGGTTTAGGGTTTCTAATTGAGAGCTGCAGGTCACGGTCTTTGAGTGTTACTTTGGTATTGGAAGGTTGTCAATGTGGCTCTTAGTTGGTGGTTTGATGTTTGGGTGGCAGTACTGGCACCATGCGAGCTGCATTTTCAAGAAGAAAAAACAAGTTCATGAGTAAGTGGAGATCTTCTCTTGCATTTTTAGATGGTGCATTTTCAAGTGGCTATCTGGTTTTGATTTTCCAATCTTTTGAGGTCAGGGAGTTTTGAAAGTTTCATGAGTTCGTGGACATCTTGTCTTGTATGCTCAAATGTTGGATTCCTCTGTTTGATTGTGTTCCTTTCCAGTCTTTTGTGATCATTGCTAGTTGATGGCTGCATCTATGGTTTTGGGCAGTTGGAATGATGTCGAAGGAGGTGATACGTTGCGATGAGAGGATCAGCAGAGGCTTCACAACTATATTGAGGGTGAGTCATTTTTTTTTATCACGGAGTTTGCAATTCTTGGGATTTTCAATGTAGAGTGTTTCTTCAATGTCAAAGTTTTTTCCGACTTCCACTCTTGTTCCAGGAAGGCTTGACCAATCTAACAGCTTCACTCTTTTGTCCGTTCCTACTTTGAAAGAAAACAATTCTCTTGCATCGCCCAAGTTCTCCCTTACGGAAGAGAATTGAAGGATGAGATCACTTGGCTTACCTTCTCTTGGAAGGGAGAGGCTTGTTGGTTCTATCCGTGGTAGAGAAGACGTGATTAGACCTGCACAGAAGTTATCAACTAATGAAGTGTTGGCAGATACCACAATAATGGAACTGGGGGACCTACTTTGACGAACTATATGCAGTGTAGTTAAGCAAGCTACAGAAGATCTTGAGATTTGGTCTCCACACCCTACATACATACTGGTATCACAGATGGAAGATCAATTGGGAACCCCATATGAACTGGCGATGACGATGGAACAATACGAGGAGGTTTTGCCAAAGCAAGTGTCCACACCACGGCACATCTTTTTAACCGAATGTCTTGGTCACAATCCACTTCTATTGGAGATGTTGGAGTTGGTTGTCAAATACAAGCGAACCGACGAAGTGTTGGAGTGTGTAGAGTTCATCCGTGTGCTTCTCGTAGATAGCATTTCTCGCTGGCACAGTGCTTACCGCACCCGACGTGACCCTGGCCTTCCACCGCCTAGGGTCTTCAATGAGGAGCGGCTAGATCGTATGCAAGTGATACGGCTGATTACTTTAGTGGCAGATGCGAGATGGCTGCCACAACCTTTGGCTTCCACGATCAAGATCATTGAGATCATTGATGGTGCGGATGTGGCCAACTTGCTCCTCCTCTTCTAGGGTTACATGCATCATGCCATGGCCTTTGGTATGAAAGGTTGGGGTGGGAGTACTAACCCTGTTGTTGCACCGCAAAGTGGGGTTCTCGCTGAGATAGCGCAGGTTAGTTATTCTGGTCACTTATATTTTACTTTTCTTTTTTCCTCTTTCATTTTCTTTCACCCTTCCCGTATAATCACGAGCATGTTTCTCTATACGAGTTTCGCTGCTCATCTTTGTAGTTTATGGAAGCAGTTTCAGGGATACTTCCACTCGGCATTTCTGTCCTAGATTTGATTTGAATCGACTTCTTCAATTTCATTATGAAGTCCAAATGCCTCAGTCAAATTCATCAGGTGCAGGAGTGGAATAGAGGCTCTGGAGACCCAACGTTCTATAGGGTATGGAAGGCGCTAAGGTCCTCTTTAAAGTGTGAGAAGACCCTAGTGTACTTGCAATCCCGAAAGGTCAATGAAATCAAGCTTCAGGGAACCCCTTTTTCTTATACTTTTTATTAGACCCCGGACATGGCCATTTGGCATTATCTTAAACCCTACTTGTCGCTTAGTAGGGTTCGTGATTTATCAGGATCTTTCAAGAGCACGCTAAAGTTCAAATCTGGGATCTTCATCTGTGGGGTATCTTCAAAGCATAGGGCTTGGAGAAGACCTTTTACTGTTGTTAGTTGGGTTTCCTCTACAGCACAAACCAACCCTAGATCATTAGCGGCCAACGCAGTTATTCTGGTACTGATTCACTGTAGTTTTCTTTAACGCTCTGTGGTATTTGTGGTATGCAGAATCAAGTAATCGAAGGTGGCAGTGGCAGGGACGGGACTTATACAAAGTGGGAGGGGCACCTTTTCGCAATACTTCGACAAAATATTTCTCAAATTGGAGCACATTTCGCTCAAGTTTACCCCAAACATGACACCTTGTAGGCAAAGCAAGATCAATTGCATTTCAATTCATTGAAAAACTGATCTTGAACATTTATCAGCAACCTCATGAATGCCTGTATGATGTCAATTACTAGGACCGAAGCATTTTCTCCCAGCTCCATGAAATGCAGTTTTTTTCCTGCTTACTAGCTGGCAGATTTTACCCCGATCGCAATGTTCCCCGATCCAACGTTCCCAACGCGGCACCGAAGTTCCCCGTTAAGAGAGCGTAAGGGGTTCCTAACAGGGCCCATAATAACATATTAGACGCTCCCGACGCAGCATTCCCATATATTATGCACGCTCCCCAAAGATCCCTAACGCATAACAATCGCCTCATCATGGAGTTGAGGCTTCAACATGAAGCCTTAACTCCCTGCAATTCCATTCTACTGCTGCGCTTGTTTACTTGTTCATTGTCTGTTGCTGCGCTTGTTTATCGTCTGCTGCGCTTGTTCATCGTCTGCGCTTGTTCATTGTGTAAAGATGGCGAAGGACGGGCCGGTGTTGCGGCTCATTAACCACAAGTTGCATGCATTGGAGATTTGGTATTACAGGATTTTGGAGAACACGAGGCAGGGCACGACGGTTAATAACGAGAAAATCGCCATCGCGGCTTTGATGGAAGAGTACGACAATTTGTGGCATCCACTCGAGCTAGATGTCAAGGAGAAGGTAGCAGAGCGGGACAAGGAGCTCATGACAGAGTGGTAGCAGCAGCAGCAGGTTCTTGAACCCGAGCTGCAGCAATCTACTGTGACCGATTCGGCGGCAGCCGGTTTGGCTGGATCTTCCGACAACCGCAAGCCACTAACGTTTAAGAATAAGGTATGTGAAGCACTATGCGATTCTATCTATGTGCAAAATGCTCCGGGTGATCTGTAGCGGTTATATACAACATTATGCCATTCTTTACAAGTGCTTCTCAGATGACCTTGTTTTTTCTGCTATTGTGGCGACCACTGAAGGAATATTCATTTCCTTACAAGGAGGGTGCGTTGCGAAGCAGTAACCTAATTAAGCCCTCGAGTTCTTAAGAACACTCTGTCCTAGCAATGGTGTTTTGAGATGCATTTTCAATGATGAGTAAGACAACGGTAAGGTTAGCTACAGACGGGCGCTTCTTGTATCCTCCATCGGCAAACAACTGCTGGCTCCTCCGACAACCGCACCGAAGCTAATGAATCCTACAACCGCACCGAAGATGCTGAATCCGCAGCCGGTTTCGTTGGATCCTTCAACAATCGCAAGCCGCTAACATTTAGCAAAAATGTACGTAAAGCATTATGCGATTCTATCTATGTGCAAAATGCTCCGGGTGATCTGTAGCGGTTACATACAACATTATGCCATTCTTTACAAGTGCTTCTCAAATGACCTTGTTTTTTTTGCTATCGTGGTGACCACTGAAGGAATATTCATTTCCTTACAAGGAGGGTGCATTGCGAAGTAGTAACCTAATTAAGCCCTCGAGTTCTTAAGAACACTCTGTCCTAGCAATAGTGTTTTGAGATGCATTTTCAATGATGAGTAAGACAACGGTAAGGTTAGCTTATTATTTGAGGACTACTTGATTCCGTGGACAGTCACAACACTTCAGTGCTTCCGTGGACTAACTTTGTTTGTGCGTCTGTGTTTCAGGAGCTAGATTTTAATTTTGAATGGGAGAAGAGAGAAGGCAAGAGAAAAATAGATATGAAGAGGAGCAAACATGAAGAGGAGCTTCAGAGGATTCACATCAAAAAGATGAAACGAGAGCGAGCACTAAGACAAAGGCAGACGCAACTGGTAGCGAAGTATGCACATGGTTTTTCGTGGGAGAATATTAAATGAACTCTCGAAGCTTGGAGCACTGCAGGGGTTGTTTTGAAAAAGGGCGGCCTATTTAAGCTTGATATATGACATCTCGCAAGTTGGTTGGTTGATCGCATTGGTTGCAGTGCGGGAGAAGGAATTAAGGGGTTGGCTCATTTTGGTATGCAGAAAGTATGGGAGGCAGCACAAGCTCCGATGAAAATCTTGTGTTCAGTATTGGCATAACGTGCACTGCATTGTGGCAGTGAGTTAGCTCTCTTCAGGGCATTGGACAAGGGTTATGAACTGTGCCCCTGTTAAATGATGATACATCAGGCTTGGTATTGGCTTGAGAGTGCAGTAGCGCAGATGAGGTTGCATCTTGCTAGTCAAAATTGACAGTCCTTTGATCAGGGACACCATTCCCTCCATCAGAACTTCCACCATTTGTATCACAATAGCTCCTGATTCATCTTGCATTTGATCACCCTCTTGCCTTGTACGCTTTTCCTTAGGTGATTCCACATCCGTATCTGCTTTTGATTCACCATCCTTTGGCGCGACCTGCAAATGAGGTCCCCATTAGAGAAAGCTACATAAACAAGAACGGTGCAACCATGAGGCTCTGTCCCATTCATAATAGTAACAAACTCATACATACCTATATTAGAATAAAAATTTGAAGAAAATTTAATTTAAATTTTGTTTTATTTATAATAAATAGTTTTATACCATGTTTCAAATGTTACAATTAGTCCTCTAAATTATACATGATATATATAATATATAAGGTAGCTAAATGTATTCTTACACATTTAATCGTTTGACGTGCCAACATCCATATAATAGATGATGAACAAATTGTAAGCCTTCTCTTCACTACATTCCATACTATTTTTCATCCATTCAAATTTTCCTTCATTCTTGTGTTAGTTGACTACCATTTGTACGGTATGGATTTTCAAAATAAGATATTGTAATTTTTTTTAAATGAAAAAATTGGTTTATATCAAGTTTCATTCTTAGTTTAACCCCTAAACGACCAACCATCTAGAAAGTGAAAGATGTACATAATCAAACATAGTTTTCTCATCCGTCATTGACTTTTTGAAGTGTGGATTTTTTATATGTATTGTATGGGAAGTTAGCTTCATACATGTGTAATCCAATTAGAAGGGGGATGATTTGTGAAATTTTTATGCCTCATTTCATGTAGTGATTCATCCAAAATTTCGAAGATTTGAATGAAAAAGTGCTCTTATAAAAGTCAACTCATAAAATTAAACAACCAAAAAATCTCAAAAAATCACAACACCTAGAGTGTTTCATTTCATGAAATCACAACAAATTTCATAAATAAATTGTGAATATCTTATTCATAATCAAATTACAAAATAATTTTGAATTTCAAGTTTCAAATTTTATACAAAAATATTGGTGACAACAATTATAGATCTAACCGTATGGATAGAATCTGAAATTCATAATGTACAACTTTTATTCATACAACAAGTTCAAAATATCCCTCTTAGTTACATTTTATAAGACATCTTTGAAATTCTCCAAATTTGGAGAAGGGTGAGGGTGTTTAGGGGTTAAAAAGTGAGACTATAACAATGATTTTCCAAAATAAGTAAAATCAAATAATAAAAATTATACCATCTCATAGTGTACATTCTTCCAAATTCATTATAAATATTCTTAATAAAAAATTGTTAATTGGGGACTTTCAATTGAATTTCGAAAGATAACCTTGCAAAACGAATTAAAAATTATGAATAATTTTTGGATAAATCCAACCGTATAGATGTGATCTACAAATTGAGATTGACAACTTTTCATTATATATCTACATTTTTGTGATTCATCAAACATTTTAGAACACATCTTTGAAATAGGTGGTGGATCTAGATGTTAAGGAGTTAAGACTTTGAGGAGCTATAAGCTATTCATTTGATCATCTTTTTATGTAATATTTGAACCACAACGGAGGTTGGTGAATCAGCCTTGATAGATATCCAATTTATGGATTTCCAAAATACAAATTTTTCCACAAATTGTACAAATATACAAATATACCTGCAAATGTCCAACATGAAAGAGTTAGTTTGAGAAAACAGGATGAAAAAAGTATCTTGAACCATTACTCAATTAAGACCTAAGAAATCTATACATGACCTACTAAGCAATGAAATGCTCCCCAAATTGAATTGTGTCCAAATGAAAATTCACAACAACCAAGCTATGTTCATCGAGTAAAAGGTGATATCAAGCTTAACAAAATACAATCAAACAATCATGAGAATAATTTTCAATTGTGTGGATTGTTTACTTCCTCTTGATTTGCACCTTTGACAAGTAGTAATATTCACTAACTCCACGTTTGTAGGCATGATCTTCTAAGAATCACAATCCTAAGCAAATAGTTTCTTCTACTTCAGATGGTCACATAGAGAGATTTTGCTATACTTTGCACCACGGAGTCAAAGACCCTCTGTGTATCTTTTCTGGACAACTCTACCCTCACTTGCATCCGCACTACAATCCAACCTTGTAATCAATACTGGTAAACAACCTTGAACCCAAGTTGAAACTATGGAGCACAAAAATCAACACATCATACAAATTTAACGTGCTTTAGTATGCTTATTCCAAATCAAGAGAACTGATAAAAAAAAAGTAATTCTTACTCTAAGCTTATGGTCGCAAGGAGGTTGAGCTTTGATGCGGTCATCCTTGATCAACGACAATGAGTTGTTGCTAGAGAGTGGAGTTGTGCCATGACAACAAACATGTTTTGAGGAGAGTACATGCAACACTCATAGGCATAGAAGACGATACCATGAACTATGAGCTAGAGGTGAGAACACCATATTGCTATTAAATATAAATGAGAACTAAACCTTTATTGTACCTTTTGAAATCAAGTATGAGACCTTAGAATAAAATAGAGGGTTTGTGTAAAGAATAGCAAGTAATGGCTTTCTAGCACTAAAGATTAAACCCTAAAAGATCAAGAACTTATGGTTTCAATATGACAAATTCATATTGTGAATTAAATAATCATAGCATCAAAATGAGGAATTTTGCATTGTTGGTAAAAAACAAATAAAATTGAACAAAAGGAAGTCCACATTCTACCTACTCAAAACTGCTAGAAAAAAGAAAAAAGAAAAACAAAACATGAGACCCAATTTAGGCTTCTTAGGTTAACCATACTCACAAACCAAACCAAAATTATAATCTGCTTGGTAGGAATGGACACCAAAATTTGTGCATTGAACATTTGAGAACATTTATATTCGTACTTAACAACACAAGGTTGGACTGGTCTTTGTTTGGGTAGTGCACAACTTTGACGTTGGACCCTACTAACAACACAGATCATATAACGGTACAAACCATCTCATAAGGTGATGTATATATAATTGCTAAGTGAGGTAAAAAAAACCATGTGCACCAATGAATTTAGGTTGTAAGTACATTGGTTGCCTTGAATCTTCATGACATGATCAATTCAAATCATTTCACATAGCTACAAAACCTTGAATGAAGGACATAATTTATTGTCCTAAATCAACCAATAGGACCAATAGTTTTGTACCTCAAAATCAGAGTTCTAAAGAGCAATGATGAAGCTCTTCTACACTTCTCTTCGCAATTGCAATACTCGAACTTGTTCCTTTACTACCGCGACATTTGACACACAACAATGTCCACACTGCGCTTTGCAAAAAAAATTTATCAACAAATAGCCATCTACTCCCACTAGAAAAATGTAGTGATGAAAATGATGAAGATAGAGCCAACGATGACTCTAAACCCTGCCATTAGGTTGTCGAATGTGCGAAGCTCAAAGCTCTAGAAGTGGAGCAGAGCAACAACGGGAAGGAGAAACAACAGATTAAGCAACGATAGGAGGAGCCATAGCTGCTATGGCCTCTAACCTCGAAAAGTGACGACAGGGACGAGGTAGGAAGAACGTACAAGAGAACTAACTTAGGGTTTAAGCTGCATCATCGTCGTAAGAAATTATTTTAGAGATTGTTGGTGGTGTGCGAGAGAGGAGTGAGAGAAGGGCGGCGTTGCAAGTTGGACTTATGGAGTGAGGAGGACGTATACGATCAACCCTAATCTACCCAATTGCCCCCTACCTAGTCAGACCCCTCCAATTAGACCCCTTATATAGTTGGACCTCCTCCAATAGGACCCCTTGCCTAGGTAGCCCCCCCAATTGGAACCCCTTGCCCAGGCAGACCCCCCCAATCGGACCCCCCTGCCCAAGCAAACCCCCCCAATCGGAACCCCTGCCTAGGCAGACCCCCCTCTTGGACCAATTGTTAGACCTCCAATCGTGCAGTGTGAAAACAGTTGTAGATAGGATAGGGACTTTCACATACCAAAGTTGATGTGGAATAGTCAATGCAGAGTCGTTGCCATAGTCTCTGTCCAAAGGACAGAGCCAATAAATACGTGAATCTGAAAAGGTGTCACCGAAGCAGCGGATTAAGTGAAGATTTGGTACCAATTGTTGTTTCCTTTTGTTTAACACATCTATATTCTATATATCTCCAGATTCATCTCTATATTCTATTTATTCTTCATGTGTAGTTAAACTTTGTTGTCCTCTTCTTCAATTTCACTTGCAAGCCCAATTCCAACATACCAATTTTGAAACCTAGTTGGATTTTGGATTTAAAAGAATAAGTTTAAATAAAAGAATGAGGCATGCATTTCTTTGCAAATTGAACAAAAGACTTGATGAAGTTGAAGTACAAAACTTTGACCTCCATATGGAGAGATTTTCACTTTGGATGTTTGTTTAAGAAGAGAAGTATTAATCGCCCATAAAACCATAAAATGTGATGAACTTATAGAATGGTGGATTCATAGAATGAGACTTGTTCACTAGCTTCATGCACTATGAAGTCATTTTTTTTTCTTGCTATAAACAACCATGTTGATAAGCACCTAAAATAAACCATAGTCTTTTAATCCCTAAACGTTCAAATTCATCTCCAGAATTGACAATTTGAAAAAATCATTGTAAAGGATTATACAGAAGCACACTTAGGAAGTAATATACAAATAAAAGTTCTAGATTGAGAATTGTAGATTTCATTTGTATAGTTAGATTCACCAATGCTATCACTAATATTTTTTTTCTAAATTTTGAAAGAAAAATTTCAAAATTCCTTCTAAAGTCGATTACAAGAAGAATATTATCATTTTTTGAGTAAAATTTGTTGGATGAATTTGAAATGCGGTTCTCTTCACATGGTGATTTTTTGAGATTTTTGTGTTTTTAAATTCTATGACCTTGTTTTGGCAAATTTAGTTTTGAACTAGAGTCAATGCCATTTTGGCTTGGTCAAACACTTGACATACTTGCACATTGGTAATTTTAGAAAAATATGTACTCTAGTAACACCAAATTCAACCCTTAGATAGGACAACAACTTAACAAAGAATCTACACAAATGAAAATAACTTTCACCTAAATAGTTAGGAAGATGAAACTTTAATTTCAATATGTTCATCATCCAAAAAATGGACGTGGGACCACTTAGGGGTTAACAAACAAACAAATTTTAGAATGAATGTTTTAGTAAATGTGTTATAACTTCTTAAGCAACACTTTTGGAACCTCAAATCGATTTGGATGTCTCTATTTTATGTTTAAGAACATAAATTCTTTCCCCTCAAGAAGAAGATATTTGTACTTAAATATTAGGATTTTTTTACACGTGTACAATGCATTCAAAATCTATAACTTCTGCTCACAAAACAAGGGGTGCGAGTGAGAGATGGTAGGGAGCTTATTCTAGGCATTACCACAGGTGCAATAATTAACAATTTGAATGAAGGATGAGTTTGTCGATAAGTTAATTCACATTTTGGAATTGTTTGTATCTTGGGAGTAGTCTTTAGAGATTCTTGGTGCAAACTATATTTTCAGCATCTTCAGGAACTTAAATTTTAGAGTTTTGTTAATGTCTTTGGAATTTTATTCTCTTAGTATTTGAATATCATTTAGATATGGAATCTTTGTACTATCTCAATCCATTTTGTATTTGAGTTACAGAATTTGTGTGGTATGTGGTGAGATTTCAACCCTAAACTGGATTGTCTTCTCTAGAATTTTGTAGGTCACTATGGAATATGGATGGTGGCATTCCTGGTGAAGCCCTTTCATTGTAGGTGGTGATTCATGCTATTCCTGATATGATCATTACAAATCAATGTCTTTTTTAGGCTTTAGGTCACTTTTTTTGTGCTACTTTTTGTATCTTATGTGTCTTTTTTTTAATGTGGACTCATATTGTTACTTTTTTGTTTCTTACAAAATGATGTGGAGAGAGAATTTCTTTTGTATAGCAACGTAATGCATTGTGTATCTATCATGTGTTCTTGTCTTGACATTACAAACATCTGTGTTATGTATGTGAAGGTGAACCTACTACATTAGTGGGGTGGAGTCCATGATGCTCATGCCCAGGCTATTGACAAGGTATGAGAAATCAAATTTTGATAGTTCGTCAAATTTATGATGCTTCATTCGCATAGTTTATCTAAGCACTCATGATGGTTACTTATGTCAAGAGATACAACATTTGGAATACTTCTGCTTTAAAAGTATGCTCACTTTACCATATAACAATAGTGTTATCCTTATTGGTTTTGAATGATCTAGAAGATGACAGGTTGTTGCTAATGCTTTTGGAAACACTAGTGTGTAGGAAAGAGACCTTTCTGCTCTAGTCGTTACCATTTGTCCTGGGTTAAACATGTGTCTACGAGGTTGCTTCAATATTCCTACGCGATTGAGGTTTTTCATGCTTCAATTTTAATCTCACATTGTTGGAATGGCCTCTTTCATAAGCATAGGGTAGAAAGTGACTCCGTATATTTGTGAAAATTGAATTTGTTGGTAGAACTTTGCCAAGACTCAAGAGAGGGCTAAAATTCTTTTGACGAAATTTTTTTTACAAAAAGATAGGACACCCTTTCAACAATTGCAAGATTTGTTTAATTTACCTAGTGGCATTGGTTAAAAGTTAATTGTCTTTTGGATGAAGTCCATATATGAATTTATTCGGAACACTGGTGTAGAGTTTGGCAAAGAATTCAGGGTTAGTTTAATTTCTCTCCAACTAGGATCTATAGTTTTGAACTAAGGTAGTAGGTTCATTAAAAGCTCATCTAAGGGCTAGTCTACCTTTCTAATCTATTTTCTTTCATGGAAATATTGAAATTAGCTTATTTTTCAGACAAAGATAAATAGATGTAGAATGTAACACAAGTGGTTGAAGCATTATTGAATTAGTTATGAATTTTCAAACAAGTTGTGTGATTGGTCCCTATTTATGATCCTAGGTCTTCCATAAATTGTTCATATGAAGTTATAAAGAGAAAAGGGGCAAGCAAGGACAATGATTGGCTCTTGCAAAAAAATATACTTTTTTTCTCAATCCTTTTACATTAATATAGAGGTTGACTTAAGGACCATCTCATGTCCATTTTAGAGTTAAAGTAGGGGCGATTCTAAATGCCTGAGTGGAGTATAAGCCTCCTACCTTAAATGCAATATAAAATTGCAAATTCAGGAGTTTGGTGCCATGATCTTTGTCCCCTCTTTTATCAATTATATGTGTATGATCTCTTTGGGGCTTATGTATTTGTTTTCTTACATGTATTGCTATGATATTTCCTATATTAGTTGTGGATTTTGCTACAAACTCTTTATTCTTGTGCTCACATATCTTAACAATGCAATGCTTCTTAAAATGTTCTTGAAGGATATTTCTTCTCTAGGTTTTTCTAAAAATCCCTAGGGATTGTGTGGTTGAAACTAAGAGGAAATGATAAAGATATTAAGAGACATCATTATAGTGTGAGACATATTAAGAATGCTAAAGAATCCCAATCAACATCTTGATACATATGTTAAAGATGGCCAATACTTCAACTTCTAGACAAAAAGTTCCACCTTGCCCCAAAGGATCTAGACATTAAGCTTTCATTACAACTAGTCTAAAGATAGTCTACATTGTTGCCTCTATATAATTAATTTTAATATTTTAGAGATAGACTATTCATAATAAAAAATGATCTTTATAATAGATCCAAATTTCTTCAATATATATATGATTTTGATGTTGATTCTTTAGAGCCCACACGTCTTGTTGTGTTCTTAAGATCTATGACCTCATTTTGGCGAATCAAGTTTTGAACTAAAGTCAATGCAATTTGACCACTTGACATTGTTGCACATTTGTAATTTTAAGAAAATATATACTCTAGTAATACCAAATCCAACTCTTAGATAGGATAATAACTTGATAAAGTATCTCCATAAATTAGATAACTTTCATTCAAGCAATTAGGAGGATGAAACTATAGTTCCAATCTATTAATTGTCTAGAAATGGATGCCGGAGCGCTTAGGGGTTAAGAATGTCAATATAAGCTTTTACTCACTCTTGATGAGCACTTGACAATGTAGTTTTTTTCTCTAGAGTAGTTCTTGTTGGAATAGAGAGCTTGGGGATAGTGCATTAGGAGAGATTTGAGGCCTCTACATGCCCGTTTTAGGATTGTTCCCTTGCCTGTTCTTTGTGTTGTTTGGGAATGGTTGGCTACTATCAATATATAAATATTAAAAAAAAATTAGTTCTGAAATGCAAAATGAAGTTCCAAAAAAAATTATTTTTATTTTTTACGTGGCATTGTTTCGGCCACATTAGACTGCACCAATAGCGCAGTTCCTACGTTCCTTGCAATCTAGGAACTCGAAGGCATGTAGAGGCCTTAAATCTCCCCTAATGCTTGGTTGCAAGTCCTAAATGGCCAAGGTGAATTGACCTCCTCGCTCATCCGTGAAGGAAAACCTTGAAATTTTTTATTTGCCACGCATGATCAGATTTGCAAATTTTGAATTCATATTTGCTAAAAGTAGTCCCATGTCAGGGTTGCTATTTTGTGAGCTTGTGAGCCTGTGAGCCTACAACTTTTTAGAGATTCCATCTAAAATTTTTGGTTAAAATTTCCTATTTTTAATAAATTTTATTAATACCTATTACTGTGGACCCATTACCGTGGTCCCTTTAACAACCTTGATGTGCCATTCATTGAACTTCACTAGATTTTAAGAAGAAAAAAACCAATGATTAATTAGGATTCTTTTGAAATCAAATATGGTTGTTTCGTTGAAAATTAGGGCTTCATGATCACTCCCCTCTTGCTACTTGGTACTCCTCGGCGCCGAGGGGAGCCCTCCCATCATGAACTTAAAAAAAAAAAAAAAAAACTTTTTTTTTTTTTTTTTTTCCAAAATTTTCCTTGGGTAGGTTGCTACCCTCGGCGCCGAGAGGTACCAAGAAGCAAGAGGGGAGTGATCAATCAAATAACAATTTGATCAAGATAGAAGAGTTTGACATCCAGAAGGTCCTACAAGAAGACAATGATCAACTAATCAACACTTCAGTGAAACTAAGTTCATTCCTTATACAAATAATCCCTATCAACCAAATATTTTCTTAAAATCTTAACAATATTTTTCTAAAATGGTAACAAGTCTAATTAGCAATACATTAAGACATAAGTGAAGGTACTACAACCATTGGTTCTAAGAAGATCCATGCTATTATAGATAGTGATCAACAAAAATGAAACTTGGTGTGGCTAAGTTTTTTTGACACATGTAATGAAATCTTATCAACAATTTTTAGAAAAATCTAAAGAAATTCAATAATAGCACATCAAGAAAAAATTATTAGTGTGTTCTCATTGACCTTGGGAGGGTCCATGTTCTTATAAGACAATGATCAACCAATATTCTAAGAAAACTTATTTCCATCTCTATTCATCTTTCACATCAATTGGATTCTTCATCTTCATAATGTACACTACTAGATAAGATTCAAAATTAGAATTTTCATTTGAATTCTATATACCCAAGGTAATAGGTCCACGGTAATAGGCCCATGATAGTAGGTACTAAAATTTACAAAAAATAATAAATTTTGATCCAAATTTTAAGATAGAATCTATTTTTTGAAATATTAATAAGTTTCTAATGCTTTTTCAAATTTCTGAGCTCAATGCTCACATAATCCCTACTCAATGCTCATAGGCTCATGCTCACAAGCTTACAAAATAGCACCGTTGGTCTCATGTTAGCTAGGAGAGATGTACAAAGTAAATTGATGAACCTCAAAATAGTTATTTTTTTTATTTGCAGTCCTAGAATGACTTTGAGGGTCTGAGCGAGGAGATTAGTTCACCCCAACCGTCCTCAATGGTCAGTTTCTAAAGTAGTGTAATAAGCCAAATGCATGACGATTTTGCCTCCTTATTTTACCACACAAGAAAACATAGGAACGTTTTGAATGCTATGCATGATAGAATTTGCAAATTTTGAGTTTATATTTGCAATTAGAGGCCCAAATTAGTTGCTAGGAGAGGTATAGAGAAATAGATTAATCAAGCACAAAAATAGGGGGTCTAAATAATATTGGTTGTCCAATAATACGTTTTTTTGCATTAGTTGGCACGTTTCATTGATCGTTTTAAATTCCTTTTGACTAAATACCTTCTAGAGACCTAGATTATGTTCATATTTTCTAGTCTCAAAACTGGAGGTTCACTTAATTCTCCCTTGAACTATATCATTGTATGAAGAATGAACATCCATGAAGAGCATTAATTTCAATGGAAACTTTTGAACTTTGGTCTTTGAAGCTAATGAATTTCCTACATGATTGGAAGCCAATTGTTTGCAAATCTAGACTAATCCTAGTTTTTAGAGTCTTGACTAGTTGATTGTCACAGTTTTGGCTATCCAAATTGCAACAAATTGAAGAATATTACATCACTTGTCTTTATCTCCATAGAAAAGAACCACCCAAACAACAGAGAAAATTCCACAGAAGTAGAAGAGACAAGATGGAAGTAAATAAGCATCGATGTACAACTTGTGTGTTGATATTCAAGGAGTTCATTAAAATGGTGCACCAAAAATTGTGACATTCATTTACGGAAAATGCCAAAACTTGATTTAATTGTTAGGTCGCCCAAGGTTCTTAAAAGTGCCGAAGTCATGAAATACGGCCAATTAATCGAAGTTGAAGCTGTTAGAAATAGCAACAACTTACTAAACATCGTAACTATTCGAGATAATTCAACAGTGCTAGGCTTTAAACATATTGTAAGGGGCAAAATTTTCAAATTAAAAAAATTCTTTTCCCATATGAAGAGATTTTGGTAGTATCTTGCAACTTCTTTTTGATTGCAAGTATTAACAATATGTACAAATATTTGGTGTACCGGCTTCAATAGTTCAGTAGGTTCTTCAAACGAGGGAACTGAGGCTTAGTCTAAAGTGCTTTTGGAAGATGATGTGGTGAAAATCATTGCTATTTTATTATGCCCGTAGACCTCATCAACCAATGAAGGACTTGATGCCAAGAAGAGTAAGTATTTCGATGTCTATGATGCTCTTGGAACTACAATAGTGTCTTACACCAAAGTCGGTCATTTAGTACATCCATGATGAAGTTCATTCCAAAGTGCTACTTGTGGAGGGCATAGTTTCAGAAGTATCATTTTCATCATTTCTGATATGATGCTGTCTAGTATGCCCATTTGTCACTTTTGAAATTGCATGGTCTCGCAATCGTAGTTGTGTTTGTCATCTCATTACCATTGGCTTCCATCAGCTTCGCTTTGTTTAGCATCTTTCCTGCTTCCTTGTTGTATCAACTCCTCATTAGCATAAAAATTTGTGTGTACTGAAATATGTCACTTTGATAGGAACAAAGCTGCCACGAGTACAACAAGCCTCTACTAAGACTTCATCTTCAGATGAGGGCTATGATATGTCGGTTGTATACGTCTGTGAACTTTTAGAAGTGAATGGTTGATGCATAATGAACCTTATATATGTCGATCCATAATCCAATTCCAACTTAAAATTCTTCACTAAAACCACTCAAGAGTATGATCTAAAAAAATCATCTACTCAAATGATCTTGCCCAATGACCTAATTGATGAATATGGCATAAATAATGAATTTGAACAAAGATTTAAGCAAATTTATGCCAATAATCAAGAAAGGATTTCATTGGGCAGTGATAAAAAATTTGATATCCGGCAATGGAAATCCCCCTCTCGATAAACCTCGGAAGTTGGTACCCACTATTGATACTCAGTGTTGATATCCGGGTATCGTTACCCACCAACCCTGTACAGTCGTTTCCACTTGTTCCAGAATTCGGCTAATCTGGTATGTTGGTAATGACCCCATTAGGGTTTCATCAGGCGCCACAGCGCCTGTGAAGAATCAGCGCTTGCAGGTATTCAGCGATCAATTTCGCAGATTTACATCTTTGAATTTGCACAAATCAAGAGAGCTTCCGAGGACAGAGCTTCTGTGGAGGTAAGAATACTACGTTTATTCCGAAACCTTTTGTAAATGCAACAGAAGTGTGCGCAGGGGGTTTAGGGTTTCTTCTTGACCTTCGCTTATCTATGATCGAAAATTGTATCTTCTTCGGGATCCTGTTTCTAGCTTGACCCCGCATTCTCTATGTTGATATCGATGCCTATACCACTGTCTTTGGGAAATGCGTGGACTTGACCTAATTTTTTCTGTCATTAGGTTTTAAGTTAGTCTGTTTTTCATTTCAGTATTTGTTCTTATAATTAGGGTATTCAGATTTTAATGTGTTGTCACTGGATGGAAGGGCATTCCATCACATCAAAGAATGTTAGAATTGGATACCTTATGCAATAGGTATGAAGGTCAAAGATTTCGTGGTGGATGTTCTGAACTTGGTTTTGAAATTTCACTACAGGTACGCATTGGTAAAGGAATATACACCAGATGAACACCTGGTCAAGTGGTACTTTGTTATTGATCTGATTAGTTCTTAGGACCACCTGCCTTATTGCGAATTGGCCTGTTGTCGCTATGCGGACTGTGAAGAAGGCGAAGCATGGGCCAGCCTTGCCGCCGTTGGACATTCCCCAGGAAGACGGAGAAGATAGTGAAGTGGAGGAAGAGATGGAGGGGGAGGACGACCAGGACGGATGCATGAGCGTCGAGGAGGATTTCGATCCGGAGGCTGTGAAGTACATTGAGGACTTCAAGATGGAAGTGATCGAGGATTCTCGGGAGCAATCAGGTGATGCCAAAGGGTTGAAGATGGCAAAGGATTTAAGTGCAGGTGCACCACAGCGGTTCCTGGAATGGGTCGTCAGTCCCATGAAACTCCAGAGGTTTCAGGAGGAGTTTTGGGAGCGGAGACCGTTTCTGATACGGAGGCCGAAGAATCGGAACTACTACGATGGGATCTTCAACAAAGAAACGATCGAAAAGCTTCTGGAGAGTCATGAATTGAAGTATGTCCCCATGATGTTTGCCTTCTCGTTTCTGTACATGCCATTTGGAGAGGTTTCTCTTTTGGAGAGATTGAGAATTTTATCCCTTAAGGTCATTGGGTGTCTTCTGATTTGAACTTTTGTGAAGATCCATTATAAAATACATTCTGGACTACTAAATGGGAGTTATTGTGCTAATTATAGATTTGAATTTGTAGAGTACATCTGTACAGTTGAATTTACCATTTCTATCATCACTACTTTAGAACATTATACTTAAAATCCAAAAGTCCTTCTAAAGTTGATTCAGAAAGAAAGTATTGGCAATTTCGAGTGAAATTTATTTGAGTGGATTTGAAATGTGACACCTTCATGTGTTGTTTTTCTGATTTTTTTCAGCTGCTTTTATTTATGATCTCATTTTTGCACTCTCTGGATCTGAGATCGATGTCGTGAAGAAGTTGTTAAGTACTCATGTGATTTCTTGGATATGCAATACAAAGCCTACATATTCTGTTCGTGCACATGGAATATTCATTTTCTGTGCTTATGCAATTTGTTGTTTTTATAGATACGGACTCAACATAGATGTGACGAAGTATGATATAGACGGTGGTCGATCTACTTATTCTTCTGAGACATCCGCAAAACCATCTAAAGTATGGTCGAAATACGCTGACGGGTGGTCAGTGCGAATTCTGCATCCGCAGAGGTGGTGCGACCCGGTGTTCCTGATCCTGTCCGCTTTTGAGCGGTACTGGGGCTCGGTGGCAGGCTGCAATGCCTATCTGACCCCCGCCGGATCCCAAGGATTTAGCCCACATTACGACGATATTGAAGCGTTCGTGATCCAGACCGAAGGAAAAAAGCGATGGAAAGTATATAAGCCCCGGGACCCGGCAGAAGCACTCCCCAGATTCTCTAGCCCTAATTTTGAACAAGATGAAATTGGGGAGCCCATTCTGGATGTGGATCTTGAACCTGGAGACATTTTGTAAGTTACTGGCATTGCACATCTGCAATCTGATTCAGCAAGTTTGTTATGCTTTGAGACTTCTTCTGTATGGGCTCTTCTGCGTTTTGGAACTTGTTTGATTTTGGAATGCAGTAAGAGTTATCCTTCAATCTTTCAAGACGGGACTGCTGACCTTTGTTTCAGTGAAAATGTAGGGTTGAAATTAATGAATATTGCTGTGGAAAGATGTTGGTAAGCCTTTTTCTGGTGAGCTCCATAATTTCAACTTGTTCCAAAATTTTGATTTGAGTTTGTGAAATATTGTGTAGGTACATGCCCCGAGGTACCATTCATCAAGCGAAGTCATCAGCTGATAGTCATTCCCTCCACATCACAGTCTCAGTGGGACAGCGCAACTGTTGGGGAGACTTTCTGGAGCTTGCAATGCCGAGAGCGCTGGAGCTCGCAAGTGAAGATCACATCCTGCTTCGCGAAAGCCTGCCTCGTGGCTGTGCAGACTACATGGGCGTGGCCCATTCGGATGAACAGGATAACCCGTCACGAGCAGCGTTCATTGAGAAGGTGATGGAGTGCATGGCCATTGTTTCGCAAAGCATACCCTGGGACTCTGCTGCCGACCAGCTTGCTGTGAAGTTCTTGCAGTCCAGGCTGCCATTGCCTGGGCAGCAGGAGGCAACCGAAAAGGCGAATATTACCACAGAGTCGAAGGTGAGGCTTGTTGCCCCTGATGTTGCAAGGCTGGTGGTGGAAGGGGACTCTGTGGTGGTGTACCACATGCTGAAGAATTCAAGAGACTTGCACAATGAGGGTGACCAGGAGGAAACGGAGGACCCGGAGCCTGGAAAGCGGGTAGTGTTCTCTTGGGAAGTAGCGCCTGCTCTTGAGGAGCTTCTGTCAGCATTTCCGGAGCCTGTTGAGGTTTCCTCTCTTGCTGTGGAGGGGGATGAATGTCTCACCCTTGTCTCAGAATTATGCGACCTTGGTATTCTTATTAAAGTTTGAAGGTGCCATTCACAATTTTAACTGGCATGATGGTTCTCATTGATTCTACTTTGTGTACTTGGTCGAATTTCTGAACTCATTTCAGCTGTAATAGATTGCTTGGGTTTCAGAGTGTCCACTTCCATATTTGCAAGTTCTGTCCAACAAGAGCACGTTGCTTAATGGTGGAGACCTATCTTCCCATGATTTGAAAATTTTTAGAGTATGGGGTGCCCATACCAACCACTTTTTGCCCTTTATAAGTTCACTCAATTTTGAGCAGTTCTTCTCCTGACCTACTCTTCAACACTTTAGTTTTTAATGACTAGTAAAACATACCTAATGCATGCCATATCATTGAGAAACCTCCCAAATATTGTTGGAGGGACAATGAATTGAGAATCAGAGTGCAACGATTCTGACTAGCAGCGGTACAATGCTCGTACGGTCAAGTTTTGCATGAAGGTGATCATTTTCAAATTGGAAGCTCCAAATGTCCTAGTGCTTCAGATACAGTCAATCTCTCCATCGTTATCAATTTTACCTCAACAGATCCAAACCAAAAAAAGTCATGCAGAACCGCCCATCATGTTTCACACAACAGACTCTGCCCACGCACAGTTTGCAAACCATGAGAACCACGTTCAACGGAAATCACAGCCTTGTATTAGACGCAACCACAGAAGGCTCCCACACATGGAGCGCGTTATCATAAAACGAGCACGTTGCAGCCAAACTCCCCAACTCTCTATTCTCCCCCTTCCACGGCCCTTGATACCAATCAACCCCATAAGCTAAACTCTCATGTCCCTTATACTCTTCCACTATTTCTATATTATCCCCCTCCACTTTCACCACCACAAACCCATGATGCATACACGCCGCTAACACCAGCCCTTTATCCAGTGGATGCCACTTCAGTCTCCACACCCCTCCTCCCAATCCCATCTCCATCTTCACCACAGGAATTCCACTCATCCTCATGTCCCATACCCTCAACTTCTCGTCATAGCTCCCAGTGATCAAACAATGCTCAACTTGGGGATTCGTCTGAACGCTGCATACGCCCATGGTGTGACTCTTCTTGTTGCGGAAGATGGGGTTGTTGTCAAGGCCTTGGCGAAGATCCCAAGCACAAAAGTGACAATCGTCTGCACCCGTGTAGAGCACGGTAGGGTGCCATGAATCGTAAGAGGTGATCCAAGTCTCAAGAGAGTGGGCTTCAGTGGAGTCAGAGACTTGGGGGGAAGATTGGCCAACGTCGATTATTGTCAATGTGCCGTTCGAGTGGCTAATGGCAAGTTGGGGATGCAATGGACTCCAATCGAGAGAAAGGCACATTGAAGAGTCAATGTCGAGGTTCGAGGTTTCGAGGAGTGTAGGCTTGCCATTATCTGCAAGTAATTTCAGAAATAAGTTGAGAATACTGAAATCGATAGAGACTTCACCATAGCTTTGATTGCCAGGAACGCTTTCTTTTGATACATTTGGTTGGACTTTTTAGCAAGTGGTGTAAGCATGACCTGGCAAAATGGCTATGAATGGAGTCATCTACGGTAGTGACACATTTGACTGCAAGGTGCCTAAAACAAACTCCCCACTATTTGCCTAACAACAAACAAACCAAACCTACATTTGAAACCACTGATCTCCTATTTAGAACTTGAGTAGATAATCAAAGTGCCTATTCAAGGGGACTGCTATTCCTGCATCACTCTCTCTCTTTGCTTCAAGGATCCCAATGTCTTGTTTTCTATTTGAGTCTAAGACCCATTCATTGTAGGAGCCTCTACCTTATAAGAGAATGCGGATATGAAGAGCATCACATGTTCTCACCATCTTGGAGTGTGTAGAGGCGCAACGATCCATCCGCGCTTGCTTGGCCCAAACAAGGCACCAGGCCGGGACTCGGTTTCCTCCACTTGATGTCAAACACTCCGGAGGTTTCTATGGTTTGAAGCTCTTGAAGATTGTAGTCCTCATCATCACCAAGGGTGAAAAGGTAGAGACCACCCACACGGGTCGGAGTGGATCCTTCTATGAGGGTGTACGAGGCAGCTGCAAGGAGATTGTAGTACGCCGGTGTGGAGCAAAACTCAACCGCATCGGCATTTCCCTCGAGAATTCGCTTGTGCACTCCCATTGTTGCATCTAAGTTAAGATCAAGAACCTTCCATTAATGCTCTGTAACCTAGAAAATTCCTCTAGGTTGATATTTTCCGAGACAACAGCAGCAGAGAGAACTTCGCAAAGACAAATCAAACAAATTGTAGCTCAAGGCCGGAAAAATTCATTGATTTAAATACGGAACAGAAGATGGTGCTTGCAATAACCTGGTATAACGGTATGAAGAGTACAAAATAGTCTAAACCCCAAAACCCCAAAACCCCAAAACCCCAAACCCTAAATTCTAAAATCCTAAAACCCTAGACTCTAAAACCCTATAGAGGTTGGAGTGTACCTTCTTTTCACGACGAATTAATTGCCACGAACCCAGACCGAAAGTAGCTGCGCATGGCAGAAGCAAAAACAGCACTGAAAATCCCCACTTCCTCCCTGCCTCCTCTGAAAAACAGCAATAGACAATCCAAAGAGCAGCAATTCAAGTCATTATGGGTTCAAACAGTCGCCTTTCAAACACTAGCTCCTTCCATTTCATCGCAATTCTCAATGTAAGCAAAAAATAAATAATGTAAACCCCGAACCCTAGCGCTACACTATTCACCATTACATTATGCAGGCTCAGTACAATTTCACAAAGAAAATTACGGTGATCTCCAGGATGGCTTGAAAAGAGGTCTGAATAAGAAAAAGTCTCCATTTCCAGATGAATACTCGACTTGAAGTTGAGTCTACCCTCAAGGAAACAACAAATCAACTCTGGTGGTGTAAATACGCATGTTCTTATGCAGAAGTTATCGTTCGTTCAAACATTCGCCTTCGTGCCACGAGCTCCTTCCAGTCGTTCTTTCATCCATTGCCATTTTGACTGACAGCAAACAGAATTCAAAATAGCGTACACCTTAAACCCTAACGCTACACCACTCCCGTAATATTCGACACTACGGAATCCATGATGGTCTCCACGATCCCAGATTGTCTTCGGCAGATTTCGGAAATAGGAAAGATTTGATTCCCAGATCAAAAATGGAGTTAAGGCTAATCAAAAATCCAAGAAAACACCAAATCCACTCTGAACCTTAATCCCTAGTGCAACACTATTCTCCATTCCATACTACACTACGGAATGCCTGCCTACAATTTAACAAAGCCAACTACGAAGGTCTCAAGATTGTCTCAGACAGATATCGAAAGGAGAAGGGATCTCCACTTCTGAAATCGAGATTATTACAAACACCAAGGAAAACACCAAATCTACTCCAAACCCTAAACCGTAGTGCAACACTATTCTTCATTCCATTCTACACTGCGGAATGCTTGCCTAAATTTTCACAAAGTCAACTACAAAGGTCTCCATAATCCCAGATTGTCTTACACAGACATTGAAGGGAGAAGAGGTTGTCACTTACTGAAATTGAGATTCCTACAAACACCAAATCTACTCTAAACCCTAAACCCCAGATTGTAACCCCAGATTTGTCCATTCCAACTACGAAGGTCTCCATAACCCAGAGACAGATATTGAAAGGAGAAGGGATCGCAACTTACTGAAATTACTACAAGCACCAAGAAACAACAAATCCAGTCTGTAAGAAGCAAATATGCGCGAAACAAAACTCACCGGGCGCAGCAGCTGCTGATGAGATTTCGGCAGAAGCAGCAGAAACCGGACGCAATGCAACCGAGGAAGACGAAAACCCTAAAACTCGCTGCAACTGCACAGATCTCGTCCACCCCGATCTCCACAATTTCGACGAATAATAGATGGATGAAAGAAACGCTGCACGGGCCACCACGCCGATCTCCCTAACTTTGCCGCAGTAGCGTGATTTTCACTGCAAATTTCAGGAATCCACATGCTACAGTTTGGCATTTCCTACGTGAAGAAGCTCGGACTTTTTCGATCGAAAACGCATTCTCAGAATTCGTGTCATGGAGCAGGGTTTTGAAATAAAATTGCAAAACTGCTCTGATGCACTAATCAGAGACAGTTGGCCTAATCAAATGAAATGAAATTCGTAGGAATCGGTCCTGCCATCCTGATCTTAACCCCTAAAGGACCCTGGGATTTCCGTTCAAGTAGAATCGTGATAGAGAGGCGAACAAAGCCAGAATTTTCTACGATGCAGAATAACTGGTTTTGAAGGAATAACCGTACCGATTACAAGTCACCAACAAGGGGGAGCGACTGAATTTTTGGTAGACCCAAATTGTGCAGAAAAGTACGGCAAATTGACTGAGTTTGTGAAGAAGGTCTGCCGAACCATGGGTTCTGCACATATGTTTGCACTTCGAGTGGGCCCAACGGCCGATTCCTACTCTGAATTCACTCAGAAATTTTGTGGTGCACAGTTCAGAAGATGACTCGCACTTGTGCGCTTCCAAAATGACAATCGAGACAGCATAATTCTCATGCGATGATTATAAAGTTGGGGGTGTCTGGCAAGAAAATTGCCTTGGAATATACTGCAATAATTTTTTTTTAAAATGAATAGTGATTGAGGCCAATCCCATCGGTGGATACAACAATATTAACGATATATAACTTCTGCTAAAAATTCATTCTGATCTAACGGTGCCTTCTACCGAAATTGCGAAGTCAATTATAGCTGGTGGGGTGACCCAATGAAACGGAGGGTAGGACTGTCGGGAAGCAACACTGGCAGTTGCCAGTACAAAGCAGTTTCACATGTGGAAGGATTCCCGCGAAGGGGAGGGAGGCCACTGTGGTGGAAGGACAAACCACTTCCCGCTGAATTTCCTCACGAGACAGTTCGCAAGCTTCGACGTGCGCCGATCAGTCCGGACAAACACGAACAACGACACAAGATGCAAACAAGGTTTGAATTCATAAGCAACCACTTTTGCCGATAAAATAAATAAAAAGGTAAAATACTTTCCATGAGCCGAAATTATCAAAATGGCATCACATTCATAAGTCTTCCAATGACAGTGTTTGCCGCAAGCAGAAACTGTGACGTACATTCATGACTTGCTAAAGAATCATGAGGGCGTCCTAGCCTATTCACATGCCTGCAATGATGTACACCAACTACAGAAATAACCGAACGCCAAGATTGTAAAAGATCGCCGACCTTCACTACAAAAATCAAAATTTGCGAGACTCAAGCAACGGTTGCACAGTCGCTGCTATTTACTTCCCTTCGAAATGATTGCCGTCACCTTCAACAGGGTCTACGCTTGAAATGGCCACGCTTGAAATATTCCCTGCATGCTCCTCAGCCAAACCTGCAACACAGTCACTTCAATACCTTTGTAGCATACTTGGGAATGCTATGTACTTTGAGAAAACAGGTCCCTTCACACATATATGCTCCGTCGCAGCCTGGGCAATACCGTATCTGCTTCCGTTTACATATAACATATTGTGCTCATAGTTTCGTATGCCTTGCTGAGTAATGCAACCCATGATCTGTGCGGTTGAAAGAAGCACCTATTCGGCCTGGCCTCACTTCTGGGTCACATAAACTGTTCACAACTTCGTAATGGAAGGCCATTCGAGTCATTAGACGCTTTTGTGTAGATCCCAAGGTGTGGGCCTTGTATAACACATATGCATTGCCCAAACTTGTATCTAAGATAAATAAGAGGAGCCGATGCCACCACTTATGGGAGCGTAACTATGCACTATATTGCATTCTACATTGTTCCACGAGGTCAACTCCTGGTACTCGAGCAGAATCGGTGAAGTGTGATATTCATCCCATTTTTTGCGGCTTGTCCATCTGTAGCATAACGTGCCCTCTCTAATTGGATCTATGGACGTACTTAACAGGTAGACTGGAATTCCATCAAACCAAACTACTGTTGACATAGAACATGAACGATGCATCTAAATAATCAATCCACCACGTTCACCTTGGACGTGCGCATAAGAAGCCAGTTGGGGTGGCATACCAACTCGATTAGGCATGACAGTGCCAGTCGCAAGAAATCCTTGCTTCAAAAGATCATGGAAAAGATGGGGCGATGTGAAGAAGCGATCGGTAACAACAACATGACCTAGGCCCTTCAAATCGGATACCATGGCATTCACGACTTTTTGACCAAGGTCCTTCTCTATTTTCTTACCCTACTTCCTAGTGTAAACCTGTAAGTTATACACGCATCTAGTCTTACTAGTGGCACAGCACCAAACCTTTATACCATACTTGACCAGCTTGTTTCTCATATACTACTTGATATTGCAACGCCTACCAGTATATGGAATCATCATTTCGTCAACACATATGTGACATTCGCAATTGTAAAGACACTTACAAACTTCTACAAACCCCTCTAATAACCATCGCACCTTGGCTATTTTATCGTACTCTACGCTTGTCTTCTTTGTAACTAGAGTAGAATTGTCTACGAGATGTATGCATCTACAGATCTCTTCAAAACGAGCCCTGCGCATAGCTGCCTTTATTAGGGGGCAACCAAAAAAACTCTTGCAATCCCAATAAAGGCGGTTGTTCGGTAGTTTTTTTAACCCCATCATGATGCATATTCCCAGCCAGCATCGAAGCTCTTTTGGAGATAGATCAAACCAATTCAACCCACCATTCAATTTCATTGGGTTTTGATAGGTAGGTTGGTGGGCATATGTATTTGTTTGTTTACAAATTCGTGCAAGTGTTTTGATGGGCCAATAGGGATCAAAAAACTGCAACACACCAAGAGGACTACAACTGGTACGTCTCACAGGCCTAGGAGGCAGGCCAATAAAAGGAAAACGATTCGTAAGCAAAGAAGTACTCAAGTCCTCCCAGTGTTGGAGGGCATATCGATGCTCGAAGTCTAAGGACTCAAACTCTATGTCGGGTTGGAAAAGGTTACTATCTACTACGATCTCAAGGTCACTACCAGAGTCAGAGATAACCCAATCAAAATTACCTGAATTTGAGTTGCCACGCCAGTCCACGAATTCAACCTCCCAATCACCGTCAGAGGCCTTTTCATTGCTGTTGTCCCTTGGCATGCCGAAATAACTTGGAAGATCTAGTGTGAATGTGCTCTCCTACTGCTGCACATGGTTGCCGTTGTTTTGCCCTTGGAGCCCCTTCATAGATGGATCATTGAATTCTTCTTCCGCAGCTAGCTCATAGTTCTCCTTCACAATTGCTCGCATGCCCAAGACCCCACCAAACTAGACTTTGTACATTTGTGCATGCGTAATAATATGTTCAAATTCACGGATGACTTCTCCATATAACATATTCTCTGAACCCAGCCTTGGACTCAATCCCAATTGGAGGCGCAGCACCCAAACATGAGTAATAACCATGTCTCCAAGAGCTGTAATGTTTCCTTCCGACTCTCCTTCATGCATGCATCCTCTGTCATCACTGCAAAAATGAAACCAACCACGGGAGTCGTGATCTTTGGTCGGACTCCGTTCTTCTGACTCGTCCACGATAACTTGTTTGCCCTCATGAATCATCCTCAGACGCTTTGCATTGTCGCAACCGAACCCAGGAGTCTCCTTACAATCCAACTCATTGTGTGCGATGTTGTCTGAGTCTATACTGCCAAGCTCATTGAATTCGTCACCTTCTGCCTCAACTGGTTCCAATCTATGCCCCCCGTGGCGATCGTCCTACATTCGCAACAAGTTCCTCAAAATGTTTTTGAACCGTCGAGGTGTTCGTGCCAAATCCACATCAATCAGTGGCATGAACCAACCAGGTGGTGTCCTAATTAGACCTAAACCACCTCCAGTGATCTTTGAATTTCCCTCTCCCATCCCAATACTCTCAACTGTTGCTATCCCAAGATCCCTTTGATGCCCTTATTGCCCAAATTGACTACCATCTCCATCCTTGGCTCCTCCACTGGATTGGGAATTCCTCCTTTTTCCTACCGATACATCCAATGTATCAGGGTGCATCCTTGCTCCCTTGGACATCCTTCCCTTCAGCCTGCCCTTTGAACGAGAGGTAGTCTTCTAACTGTTTTCAGCAAAATTCCCTATGGTGATGGCGCTTTTAGAGAGAAGAGCTAGCGGTTGACTGCAAACTATCGGTAGAGTTGGTTCTGCATGGCCCTTCTCCAATGTGGTCTCTCTTGTGGCACCTTGGGACTACAGCCTCCTTCGAATTCGGGGCATTCACATCATGGGAGATCCTGAACTCCGTGGGTTTGATAGCGTTGCAGCCACTGGAGACAGGTCGCCGAAATTCCCCGTGTCCCCTCCCTCGCAAGCGCCCAATTTTTGTGGTGCTTCCGATAGCTCTCTCTCCTTTCGTCTCACCTACCTTTTACAAGCAGGTGATCGCACAAGCAACTAGTCTTGCGCTACTAAGGGGTAGCCTCCTTCACCGAAACTTTCTGGCTCATCTTTGTCAGGACACCGGAGTCTCACCGCTTTGAAAATCTCGTCCGGAAAATCGCGCCTCTTCTTCCAGCCTAGAATGAACGCAAGATTGCTATAAAACAAAATCCTCCAATGCCTCGCCAACAATACGTTGGGCAACTGCAATATCCTGTCGCATCAAGGAAGCGACAACAAGTGACCTTCGTTTAGGCAATCTAGAACTCGCCTCCTCTGATTTTCACTGGCATCAATCTCAGATAGCCAAGTATGAACAATGTGGAAGGATTCCTTTTATCGAAAGTAAGCAAATTAGCAAGGGCGATCGTTGCCGGCAGTAGCCATGGTGCGTGGAATTCAATTACGGTAGGGGTATATAAGAACTTTGTGACGTTGAGTTTCTCAAGTAGTAGAGCACCCATAAACCCTCAATTTTGCAACACAATAGCAAATTCCACTACTTGGTATCATGAGGCGCAGGATATCACCCCTTGGCGTCGGATTGTGACCTTGTTGCAGTCACTGCCTCCTCCCTCATTCAATCGCCATCGCCAGGACCTTGCTGTTTTTCGTATCTGCTACCACTACCGAACTTGAGTTGTCCTTGCTCGAATCCAAAGCTCCTCACAACTACTCCACGCAATCCGTAAATCTTCTATAAGCCCTTGTCCTTGCCAATGCTGTGTTCAATATTGTTTCCTAATCCCAGGAAAGAGACAGAGCTTCAGCAGGCACATTAGAATACTATAAACCCTGGCGGAAACCCCAAGGTGACGAAGGACAGGTGGACGACAAGCAACGGTCTTTCTCCGGGTACCCTTGTTGTCGCCCGAGCAGTCTCATCTGAGCTGGCGTTGAACTAACAGGCCTGGTGAAGTAGGGGACCCTACTGAAAGCCACCCTAAACTCTAAAGATGACTGAGTTGCTAAATAAAGTTACACCATTGAATTCAGAATTTGAAGCCCTATAATCACATAGTTCATCAAATTCTCAAATATAGCACTGATTTTGAGTTATTGCACTTGGAAAAATGTGTGAGGATAGATTATGTTCTGAGGGTCCTTTAGGGGTTAATGCTATTTGTAAGCATCCATTGAAGCGTAGAAGCTTGTATCCATACTAATAAAGAAACGCATGAAAGCCTGTAAGACTCACCTGGTCCTACTATAGTTCCAGAAACTAAACATATCCGACATTTCACAACATTATCATGCAACAAATCCCAAAAGAAATTGCTTTTGTTACCAAAAGAACAAGGCACGATTCCAGCTAAACAAGCACAATCAAGTGACGATGAACTAGTGAATTTTTTTTCATTTTGGAGAAGTTGTCAGCTTTTTCTTCAATTCTTCAGTGATATTTGGGTGATACAGGGTGATATCTAGGTTTTACCTAGGTGTTACCAAGAACCTAAGTTTTACCCAGGTATCAGCTAGGTATTACCTAGTTTAAATTAGGTGAATTTGGTTACTGGTTGTAAAAATTCAGCAAGAATTAGGCAATTTTTTTAATTTAAAACTGAAATTTCCTTTTCAAACAATCAAATGTCTGCACCACTTTGCAGGTACTTCCTCGTAGTCCTCAACGGATTAACTACTGCCCAATAGTGCGGTTCCTTCCAAGCATGGCTGTGCGTTGTTTAAACGTGTAAATCCTACATTGATAAGTAAGACTTTTCAATGCGTCATTGAGCTGACACAAACTTTGCAATTGCCCTAAAATGCTCGCAAAAGATAAGTAATCGTCTGGCACAATTTCTAGAGTAGTTATAGTAGAACCGCCCATGACCAACCACTTAAGGAATCTATGCATGGTCCGGAGCTGTAGAATGCAATTTTAATTTATAGCCCTGTGGACAAAGAGAAATCATGGGCATTACCAAAGTTTCATAATGTTTTTTCTTTAAATTGAAATTACTATGAATTCAAGAAGCCAAAAGTTGGCCTGCTCCCATCCCAATATATAGATTCTTCCATCACTGCACATCTAAAGACTAATTTGACTCTCAAAACAAAGCAGACGTGTCATTACAGTGATGGCTACAAGATGCTAGAAAACCCAAAACTTAATGGTTACTTGTCAGTTATATCTCTGTTGAATTTCTCATTACCTATGTATTGACCATGGGTTCTGGCTGGTAATGGGCGGTTCTACCATAGTGCAAACTTTCTGGCAGCATTTCTAGTGAGGTGCCAGACGATTGCCTCAGGGAGACTTCTGCGTAGATTTGTCAAGGCCAGAGGTATTCTAGGCTTTCAAATTTGCACCATCTAGCTAGTAATAGTGCTGGTGCTTTCATAAAAGTTGTATGACCAATTGACCATAACAAGGTACAGCTAGATTGGTGAAACGTGCATCATAAAGATGGATTTACTGAAAACTAAGAACCAAATTCCATGATGAAAGTATGTAATCAATGTGAAAATCCGTGTTCTAACTATCATACAATCAGAAAACTAGTTAACACTGTCCTAAGTATACGGTTAATAGATCACATGCAATAGAGATTTTACTAATAAAATCTCGACTACTGTCCTGAATCTGCGTAACTCTCCCTACTGCTGCTAACTCTGTACAAGATCTGGGTGTTCAGAAGTCTTCATCCAATCTGAATAAATGATTGTTTGTCACCACCATTCAAGTTCGACATAACTGAAGCCTTCTGGTATTCTCCAACTCTTTCCTCGAAGGAGTTAATTTTCCTCTACAGATGGTTCAAAGGCAGCACGTTACATACCTCATAAAGGAATATGCTATAATAGATTGCAAAACATAATGACCCCAAAAACGTCTGATGAAGAAAGATAAACGAACTTGTGGACAGACTTACTGGAGTGAATGAGCTCCATAAAAATCGAAGGGATTTGGGGCATTATACTTCTTGCGGTAATCCAGTGAAACCTGCTCAACAGAAAGCCCATGAGCAAAAGAATGTATAAGAGAATACAATGCATGAGAAGTTACAAACAACTGGTAAGACAGATCAGTGTTAGATCTGCGAAGGGAAAATACCAGCAAGTGATCCGCCACAAAATCTATGTACTCACCATTGCCTTTGGACGGTGCTGTAAAGGTTGTGTAAATACGACCTGGATTTTCTCTTGTGAGAACAGACATTGCAATTGATGACTACGTAGGCTTGAGTAAGGGTGTCTTATATTATGAAGCTGCCACATTAACCGTACCCTGAAATTCTAAATCTGAAGCCCTAAACCCTAGATAGGAAGAGAAGCTTGATGGATGAGCTGTGACAAGAAATTACGTCATTGATAAGGCATCTGCGCATCCCGATTATCGCTCAAGCAAAAATGTGTAGGCTTGAAATGTGTAGAATGGCCTACTTTGCTTTGCATTTCAAAACAAGGTTTGTGGATCTTCGTGAGTGGGAAACACGCTCCCATAACATAGTTGCACCTTGAGAATTGGGGTCTTGGTTTCAAAAATTTCGAAAGTATTTTACAAGCAGGAGTGTAATGGTTGTTGATGTGCTGAACCCCCTCTGTGCGCCATGACCCCCGCGCTTGGGTGAATACTAACACTACCTTGACTTGCTTCAGCTGGTGGCATGGTGTTGCTAGCTTCTGTTGCGGATTCTTTCTTTGAGGTTGGTGTTAGAGCATTTGGGTGAGTAGCAAGGTAGGCCACAGACTGAAGCCATGGGACGACGATCGGTTTCCGCATGTAGTCACTGCTGCCTGCTACCACTTCAAACGCGTTTTCAAGAGCTGCTGTGCGTGCGTGAGGAGGCAAACCTAAAATCAATTGGGCCGTTTGGCGCAGCAATTCCGGGAGAACCTGTGAACAGGTTAGACTCGGTCAGTCAATAATCAAGCGCACGCGAAATGTATGAGTAAAAATACTTAATGTCATTAAGGTGGAGGATACTCATCTGTCTCCTCTACTGACACCTGTTACCAGTAGCAACTTATGTACGCATACAGTTGGTTGGTCTTCAGTTAGCAAGTTGGCGTAAGCATAATTTAGGTACATGCCTAAGGCCATTGATCTTCGAATGGATATGGGGTTGTCTACTGTCACTTATAGTGGTCCACAACCTCTAAATATGTACATCATGACAAGAATTTGATTTCAACAAATCTGACTCTTGTATCCAAAGGGATCTCTCCACAGTTTTATACTGGTCTCCCAAAATGCACACTCCTATACATGTTAAAATGCTCAAGGCGATGCAAATAGAATCCTATATCCTATTCTATCTCTCTGCACACCGAGGGAGAGGACGTACCTGTAGGTCCACACGTCGGATCAAATGCAACAGCAACAACTGCAGTTTCTCAGCATCTCCAAGATCGTCCGAGTCCTTGACTGCTTCTGTTTGAACACCTTTTTGACGTGCTACACTGGGGCTCATAGGTTTCAGAGTAGATGCCTTCTGAACCAGAAGATTTATACAATGAAGAGTAGCAGGGCTACCTGGAGGAAGACTCTTTGAAACAGCAGCTACTCCATAGACGAGGGCATCAAATGGTGTCATCCCTGGAAATGTCTGAACAAACCCAAATACATGTAAGAGTATTCAGATCGAATGTAGGCTAGCAAATTTGATATAATTTACTGTAAATAGAAATATATTCACATGAGAAGGCTTTCATCAATTGTTAAACAGTCGAGAGAACTTCACCACTAAACCACCCTCCAATTGAAGATCTATGATGAAATTACATGAACTTCCAACATAAACAGCCAAGTAGGGTGTTCATTCTCATAATTAATATTGGCAGTTTGAAGATTAAGTTTCTGTCTATTTGAAATTGAGCAAGGAACCCGGCATTATATACCCTAACATTGTAAGAGAAACTGAGCAAATACAAATAAATCGTAATCCTAATCACATCAGATACAATCAACAACAAGATAACATACCTCCAAGGCCCTCGTCACGTAATAAATAGAAAGTTTCTCCCGCAAATTGGCTTGCGCTGGTTCAGGTTCATAAGCATCAGGTCTGGCTGATGATGGTTCCAAGGATTTAAGGCCAAGAAAGTATGCAAACAAAGCATGAGCAGCATTCGTCACTAGCTCTGTAGGATGCTGCAGACACCTGAAACTTGGGTCAAGGATAAATGCGGCTAAGAGAGGTTAAACGCTTGACCGGTAGGTCAGAGATTGATAATCTCTGGACACTTAAACATAATACAAAGTAAAAAATCAATGACATGGAGTTATAACCAATTCCAATTGTAAAGTTACTGAGCATCAAGAAAATATTGGAGGATACAAAAACATTAGAGGCGCAATATCATTTGAAAACGTGGCTTCGGGTATATTCAACAGTAATGATGGCATGACGCGTAAGTAAAATGATAAACGTGACGTCTGTACTTCATCGCGACTCCAGTCATAGGCCATGTTGTTCAATTCTGAAGGACCTGAAAAGAGTCAACAGTGTAGTAAACGGTCAATGGTCAAGACAGAACGTGAAATCCTAAAAATACGCAACATGGAAAAATGCATATCATTGATTCTGTCAGTACGTGCATCAAATAAATGGCTTACTATAACACTCGATGGTACGCAACCTTATTCTTAGGCAGGGCCAAGGACTGCAGATGGTGCAATGAAAAGAAAGAAACTGAAGGCACAAATAGCAGATACTTATTCATCGATGACAAACACGCTGGACGTTGCTCCATGTTAATATACTCCTGAACTCGCAAGCCCTTCAGACAGGACAAAATACGCATTCTAATAAATAAGGATCGAGAGATGTTGCCATATGCAACTAGCTGACAATATCAAAAGCAGTTACGCATGCGTACCAGGCCAATTTACGATGCTATTATACGGAGGTATAAATCCCACAAACATCCTTGCAGCTGAAGGGTGGGCGGACAGATAAGAAATACACCGCTCTACAAGATTTCCATAATCTTTCAGCCGTACTCGCCGGCAAAACTCAACACAAGCAAGAGAATCTAATGCTCTTGCTGCTTTTTCAGCTGTCACTGGGTTGCCTGCTTGCATTTCTGGCTTGGAATCAATAGCTCGTAAGAAGAACACTAACACCGTCATGAAGGAAGAGATGAGTACTTTCTCCACTGTTTCACTGCCTCCTAAAGATCTCCCTGATACAAGAAGCACGTGGAATTGAGTTATAAATACACAATCGCCAAAATGACACCCCCACCTGAAAACAAAAATAAAACCTAACAATATGGGGCCAGAGAGAGAATGAAATAGCGTGGCATGAGCAAAGGATTTTCTCATCAGCTAAACGAGGAAAGAGTTGCATCCAACGCGTAACCTACACACTGGGTTGAGGGTAATAGACCCTCTTGTGGCTTATCAGATTGTTACCTCCTAAAACAGTACAGGCGCGATGGCCGACGTACATGTGTTGAGTGAACTGCCAAACAAGAAATTCAGCGCGATTTTGATACTCTTCGGTGGCAGACTTATACTGCTCACACATTGCCAGGGCGATCGCTCCAACTTCATGGAACAACGAACTGTCTACCAGAAACCCAAGCCGCTCCATCGCAAAGCCTAAGGCACTACCAAACTGATGTACATCTGATAGAGGCCGCTTGAGATCCTCAATTTGGGCACAGTAGACATCATGCAGTGACAGCACGTCCGTTAACAAGGTGACCGCCAAGCATTGTAAGATAGATGGGTGGCACGGAAACCCTCTGCTGCGTGCCAATGCTAAAGCAATGCACCGATGCCTGTGTCTCAGAGCAGACTCAGAAGTTTTCCATCTGATATCTCCAGGAGTGGAATACCTCTTCAATTGCTCCAGACGCTTCATGGCATCTTCGCATGTCCTGATTACTTCCATCTCCAGGGATAGTATCAACCGTTGCATCTCCTGTTCAACAGAACTATTTGAGCCTCCAGTCTTCCTCTGGATCAAGCCTCGTCGAAGTCCAGCAGCTGCCATAACAGCCGCACATTGCGTGGGCAGGGGTGAAATGCCAGAAATATTCTGTGTAATTTCTGTCACTACAGCACGCAAGACAGCTAATGCGTGAATGCTCTTCTTAGAAGAAATGACCACTCCTAGGTACTCTAGAAGATGAAAAATCATTAAGGCTACTCGAAATGGTGGACCTTGAACATCAATAGGATCAAGGCCTTCATTATCTGAACTCCAAAGCGAAAGTACTCCAGATAGGACTGAGGAGCTGCCATTAACCGCAGACATGGCATAACCAACACCCGCAAGCACAACAGAGAGCTCGCTTTGCACTATTACATGCTTCCGAGCAAGCAGCTCCATTGATATCGCATTTTGACATTGATCACGTTGGCTATTATTAATATGCGGAACAGTGCAAATTAATCCAAGAAGAAGGATTGTTTGACTCAGATAAGCATCTGAAACTGGACGTTCTTGTAAGGACTTGCATGCACTTTCAAATAGTACAATTAGTAAATCTTCGGCTTGCTTCAATGGCTTTGCAGTGGTGTTAAGGAAAGTTTTCCTCACCCACGCACTGAGTACACGAGTTGAGGAAGCTCTAGCCTGTCCCAAGAGTTCAACGTTATCACATCTTATTGCATTTAAAATCGCAAGGAGAAGCTTGACATGAGAATCAGCAACGTGAATTGACTTATGCTGATGATCAATAAGGGACAGAGCTTCTCCGTGAGAAAAATCCAGCGAGCCTTGCTGTACACATGCACGTAATTTGCCCCAAGCCTGCCAGATACAAAGCAACGTTGTAAGTGTCAGCTGCATCTATCAGGCACACGCTTACTAAAATCTTGATCACAAAAAGTAGGCGACCCCTAATTCCTTCCTTCCTGTGAAATTCCAATTAGCGAATGCAGCTAGGATTATTCTCTGACAAAACTTTTAACCATTAGATTTATCGGCGACAGGCACATTCCTTATTTGATGTAAGACCTTCCGTCTAACGTAGAGGTACCTAATTGGGACATGTACCTAGAAGCGACCGCCTCAACTTTCGCACGATGAGTAAATATTGGTTTTGAGAATGTACAGTAGGGTCTAGAAAAGATAAATAATTCTTGTTTTCGGTCACAACAGTGTTTGAAGATGCAATTTCGACTTGCTACTGCGGGATGAAAACTACATGGAATTGAGAGACGTTTTTGCAAATGAGAGGTATGAGATTTAGCTTCACGCTAGTAAAACTGAAAATATACTGGGGTTTCAATTGTATTTATGAATCGGCTAAAAAAGAACAAAGGTCGCCGCCGCACACTTCGAGTTCCAGAAAATTAAGTATCTTTGCTCCACACTACTGTACATCATCTGAAAACCAGAACTTTTATAACTTTTGCGTATAGCATCCAAATACTTTCGTGCAATTGGAATCCCCTAGCAATTGCCACCAGAATCAATAAAAACTTGGTAATTCTAATAATAGGAACAGTACTCAGCGCTTAAAAAGTGATTAGCTTATAAGTATAGTTACCGGAAACATAAAACCCTCGTTCTCGTTCTAAATTCTTCAATGTGGCAAATCGATTAAAAATGCTTCAAATTAGAACCAGTTTCTTTGTTCAGATAATACGCAAACACCATAATTGATGACTAAAATTCTAATTCAACAGAACAGGACTTCAGATTGCTGCACTGCGTTGATATACACAATAAGACACAAAACTTGTAGATATGCATCCACTAAAATCTAAAAACTAAATTCCAACAAACATAGTCACTAAACAACCTTGCCGCAACATCACTAAATTTCAGTTAAAACCAGCCTCCCAAGATGAAAACGCACCTCTGCAACCTGGCGAGCAGCGGGCGCAGGCCCCGGGGCATGCTTTTGAGATTGCGAGTTCGATGAAGGCGGAGCTGATGCAGCTACCAGCCAATCTTCTAGAGCTTGAGGTTCCATCTAAGTTATTATTCTTCGAAACCCTAATCATGAAAGAAACTCAAAAACGAATCGTCCGTTGCACGGGCCACCCCGCCGATCTCCGTAAATTGGCCACCATGGCGAGATTTTCACTGCAAATCCACGTTCTACAATTTTGCATTTCCTACGTGAAGAAGCTCGAACTTTTTCGATCGAAAACACATTCTCAGAATTCGAGTCATGGAGCAGGGTTTTGAAATAAAATTGCAAAACTGCTCTGGTGCTCTAATCAGAGACAATCAGTCTAATCAAATGAAATGAAATGAAATTCGTAGGAATCGGTCCTGCCATCCTGATCTTTATGCTGTTGGTAAGCATCCATCGAAGTGCAAGACGGAAGCTCGTACCCATACCAACAACAAAGAAAAACTATAAGGGTCACCTGGTCCTACTATTAATAGGGGTTGTCACACCTTCTCCAAAAATGAAGCATTACACTGTAAGTTAACCCCTAAAAGGACAGGATGGTCTCCGTGGAAACGAGAGATATTGTCACCAGTGTTTTTTTTTCATTTCTTTCAGGAAGTGCAGAAAGCGATAATCACTGGAAGGTTGAAGCTATTTACATCTCTGGAAATGGATGAAAATTGTAATCTATGGATGAAATTTCATTTATTCATCCAAAATAGAGTGATACAACCCCAAGATTTGGTAGCAAATTACGGATTTCATCCACTAAAAAGCAGTAATATTTTGCCAAATATTCCATGAAATTTTTTTTAAATCACTTCTAAGCAAAATTTTGCCCAAAAAAACACACTGATTGTCACCGTGTGCACCATGACGAAAAGACGAACAAGAATTACTCATTGGACGTCAACCTACTCTAGAAGACCATCTCCTTTTCACACAAATTCCAAGGATGAAAGACTATCCTTCTCTTCCAAATAGATAGATGTTTTGTCATTCATTCAACACTAACTAGCCTCAACATCCTTCTAGGGTTAACTTAACCCCTAAAGGACCAACCTTGTGTTTTTGGCAACATAACTTTTGGGGGCAGGTACATGTGAGTAGAAATTTGATTTATTTAGGCTAAATTTTTTTACAAGGTGTAGACAAGGAATATCTTCCATACATGCAAAATTTCATTTCATTTGAATATACAAGTGAAAAGTTATGATGCAAAATGTTGTTTGTTTCTCAACTTGGGCAATTCAAGCAAATAAAAAAAATCATTTTTTTCAAAAATAAAAATTTGAAATTGGTTTTCAAGATTTCTATATATGGAGAAAGCTTTTAATCAGTCCATTTTGATCAATGAGATGAAAGTTATGAGGAATTTTAGTTTGCAGGTAGTTATGGGATCTCTATTCTAAAATAAACTTTGAAGTCCTTTATTTAACTCAATATTTAATATTTAAAAAAAAAAATTAAATCATAGGATGTAGATTTTTTATTACAACATTACAACCATTGGGATTGACATTTTTCAATTCCATAATTAAATTCTTAACAATTTAGTATTTTGAACCATTTACTATTTCTTTCTACTTACTATTTTTTTCCTATATATTGTACAATTCCAAATGATTTGAAATTTTTCAAGAACATAGCCAACTTGCCTTGAAGAATGAATCCAAAGATGCCCCACCATTTTAATACAAATGTGACCTTCTAAAGTGCTGCTGCCCACTTTTTTGCAGGGAAAAAAAACAAATTTTTGTCGCTTCAAATGTTAATATCTTGCAATCCATACGGTGGAAATTTCTGAAATTTTTTCCACGTATTTTCAAAACAACTTACTACAAGATCCTACGGTTATATGTGTTCAAAAATGTTTTTTTTCTTAAATTTGGTACTTGTGCTAAAAATGGCAGTTTTGGAACGGTTTTAGTGAAAACATAGTCAAGGAACTTTAGGGGTTAACATGAATGGAAGGTGAAAATAGCAGCATAGAGTGATGATGAACCAATGATATTTTCTTTTCATTTTGGAGAAGTTATTAGCTAGCTATTTCTTCAATACTCACTACATAAGTGTGCTTTTGTGCTATTGCCACAATCAAAATAAAAGTGAAAATAATTTTCTAATTTTTTTATTCAATAAAAACTTTGAAATTCAATAATTTGAAACTAGAAATATTTTAGAATCTTATATTAAAGTATTGCACCCAAAAATGAGGGGGGCATTCCCTCTCAAATAATTAATTGAAGTCAGCAAATGGGATTTGGCATATGCTTAAAAATAGAAAGATTTGTTTTTTTCCCTTCTAGTTTCTTTTTTGGAAAAATAATATTCCAACAGTTCCATCATCTGTTTCTAGCATTTTTTTTCTTGGTCCTGACAAGCAGGTATCCGAGATGTTATATTCCAAATTTCAAGGAAAAAACGGAAAAAACTACAAGAACGTGAATGGATGCACATGCCAAAACAACCAAAGTTCATTCATCCAAGCCCCTCCGGTCTAAGCCTTACCTGGTGAAACTCCCGCAGGCTTCGAATTTGGTCGACACTGCAAAATCATGGCAAGCTCCATCAATTCCGGCCCAATTGCAGAGCCTCGAGTCAGATAGGAAATGGCAAACATTTGTCTCTGAGTTTCTGAAATTTGCGTTGAAAATCACGCCATGGCGTCGAAGTTGTGGAGGTCGGGGTGCTCGAGATCTGTGCAACTGCAGCGAGTTGTAGGGTTTTCGTCTTCCTCGGTTGCATTGCGTCCGGCTTCTGCTGCTTCGACCGAAATCTCAGCAGCAGCTGCTGCGCCCGGTGAGTTTTGTTTCGCGCTTATTTGCTTCTTACAGACTGGATTTGTTGTTTCTTGGTGCTTTGTAGTAATTTTAGTAAGTTGCGATCTCTAGTTCTTGATCTCAATTTCAGTAAGTTGCGATCCCTTCTCCTTTCAATATCTGTCTCTGGGACCATCTGGGATTATGGAGATCTTCGTAGTTGGAATAGACAATCTAGGGTTTAGGGTTTAAAGTAGATTTGGTGTTTGTAGGAATCTCAATTTCAGTAAGTGACAACCTCTTCTCCCTTCAATATCTGTCTAAGCCAATCTGGGATTATGTTAACCTTTGTAGTTGACTTTGTGAAAATTTAGGCAAGCATTCCGTAGTGTAGAATGGAATAAAGAGTAGATTTGATGTTTTCCTTGGTGTTTGTAATAATCTCGATTTCAGAAGTGGAGATCCCTTCTCCTTTCGATATCTGTTTGAGACAATCTTGAGACCTTCGTAGTTGGCTTTGTGAAATTGTGGGCAGGCATTCCTTAGTATAGTATGGAATGGAGAATAGTGTTGCACTAGGGTTTAGGGTTTAGGGTTTAGAGTAGATTTGGTGTTTTCTTGGATTTTTATTAGCTTGAACTCCATTTTTGATCTGGGAATCCAAAAATTTCTATTTCCGAAATCTGTCGAAGCCAATC
Organism: Straminergon stramineum; assembly: GCA_963920665.1. NCBI lineage: Eukaryota > Viridiplantae > Streptophyta > Bryopsida > Hypnales > Calliergonaceae > Straminergon > Straminergon stramineum. The sequence goes on from OY987272.1 coordinate 2,767,933, forward strand.
TGGTATCGTGCAGACCATCGTCATTGGATTTGGGGAACTATTGGCGTGGATTCCGTAGTTTCCATTCAGAATTGCGATGAAATCGAAAGAGCTAGTGTTTGAACCAATAATGACTTGCTGCTCTTTGGATCGGCTACTGTTGTTGTTTTTCAGAGGAGGCAGGGAGGAAGTGGGGATTTTCAGTGCTGTTTTTGCTTCTGCCATGCGCAGCTACTTTCGGTCTTGGTTCCTGGCAATTAATTCGCCGTGAAAAGAAGGTACACTCCAACCTCTATAGTGTGACCTTCTCTAGAATGACCTTGAACATCATACGCAATTGCCGCAGTGTCATTGACTGTATCACACTTATCACACTTTCAACCTATGTCATAAAGAAAAAGTTAGGGGTCCCAGGTGGTGAGGTCAAAGAGATTTGAGTATAGGGGTTGAAATTTTTATTTTTGCATCCATTCATGCGCCCATTTTTCACAACTCTTTGAAGTTTGGGTTCAGTTTGCTCTTTTGAGCTCATCTGGTTTATGTGAACAGAAAAAAAATCCTCTTTAGAAATGCCAGAGTGTCAAATTCTATATCGTCTCTATATGAGATTAGGTTCCTAATTATGCTTCAAGCGCTAGTTTGTTCTCTAGAATGTCCGGAGTGGAAATCCAGCATACTATAAGTTTACTTTCCCAGATCTGTTGATCTCAAGGCCCTGCAGGTGAAGACCCCGATCCTGGCTTCAGGTTGTTCTTTGAAGCCCTTCATAAATCACAAACCCTGCAGAACGGAGAAAGTAGGGTTTATTAGAGTGGCTAGCACGGCTGCCGCTGTCCCGCTCAGGTTCTAACAAATATCTTTTACGAAAAATGGGTACCCTTGGGGTTGATCTCATTAACCTTTTGGTTTTTATAAATACACGGGGAGGTCCTCTACTTTACTCCCTGCTTCACGACTTGTACCTAAGAGGAATAAGTGGGTGTGCAGATTGAGCTTTTGGACTTTAGGCGAGCACGGTTTGAGGAAGACCCTATCGCTCTTGAGGAGGCTCTTGCCATTAAAAGGCATACTGGAGACACCAGTCATGCTGCTGACGTTTTACAATATAGGAAAGTATATTGTGAAGGGGTCTTGGACGAAGCCAAGTCTCTCTTTGTGGGTCCTCGGTCCAGGACACTGTATGGGGCAGCGGAGAAGGGGTACTATATAGTTACTCCCCTTATCTGCAAATCAAATAGCGACGACAGGTGAATACTCATCCTACGTGTGTTTGGTCCACATCGATCATTGTTATTTGACTGAGTTTTTTCCAACACCACCTCACTTATATTGTACATGACTAAGATTGGGGACAGCTTTGTGTCAGAGTGCAGCTCCCGGTGTTAGTCAATCGAGGATGGGTGCCCTCTAGTTTGCGAAATGAAGCCATGGCGCAGGAGCAATCTGTCCATGAGCAACCTGCCCATACAGTGGTTAAGGATGCGATGGAAGAGAATAAGGAGACAAAACAGAGTTCATGGTGGAACCGATGGGGCAAACCCAGGGTTGCCGATCAGGTGATTGATTGTATTGGCTTGGTCTTTTATTCTGATTATAGTATTTCACGTTTATCCAACATCAGGAGTAGTTATTTTATTTTGTTTTATATTCTGTTATGGGTTATCATGGTTATCTTGTGGTTATCTGGTTTAATCAAGTCCTGCTGCCTTAAATACTATCGAATGCCTTTCCACATCCAGTTTGGGCATCATCAACTAACAGTTTGCTATTCTATGCACCTGGTTTAGTGATTACAATCCTCATGCTCATTCACTCTTCTCAGATTGTCACCAGTGTTCAGGGTTTTTATTAACAAACATATTTGATTATTGGTATTGTTGTCTATCCTAAGGGAAGAGACTAAGCACTGATTTTATTATTTCGAAAACCCTGATATCCATTTTCTGTGCTAAAATCAATAGCAACATATCGAGGCCCAGCGATGTAATGAATGAATTTCTTAAGGTAGTTAGCCACGTGTTCATTTATCTATTGTCCTATAATAATTTTCTGCGCCCGAATTCTAATTTTTTTTTTGACAATTGTGGGAACAGGTGGTGGAAGCGGAGCCTAGAAAGCCTCTGATCAGGGTGGCTGGTGTGATTCGGGATGGGGAGCAGCCCAATATGTTTGTGCCCAACAATCAACCCGATATAGGGCAATGGTTCTATGTGGACGTTCCAGCCATGGCCCAGGAGATGGGCCTTTCCCAAGACGTGACCTATATGGAGGCTGTCGCCACATCCTCGCCAGATCGTGAAGGCCGGCAGAAGTTCCCTCTTCCTAAGGAAGCAGACTCTTTTTTGAAGTCGTCAGTTATGCCACAAGACCATCTCAATTATGCTCTTACCTGGTAAGCACGCACTTGTTGAGCCCCTAGGCTCTCCGATGTGATGAATAGAGGGCTTCGAACCAATGTTTCATCTAAATATCTTCTCAGTCATCCGAACGATACTTGAAGCTTTAAAAGACAACCTTTGTTTAAAACCATTTTGGGTGAATAATGTATTCGTACTAAGATATAAGCAGAAATGTAAATTTTTTTTCACAAACAACTCGTGGCTGAATGTTAAGGTAGAGGATACTGAAACCGCTAAGAATCTGAACCCGTCTCTTATTGACTGATCCTGTTACCCATCTCTTCCAATTCATTCGGTTAGCCTTCGATGAGCAAGTTGGTTATAACCATTACGTGGCTACTGTCTATGTTCACTCATCTTGGAATGGGGATGCCCTTCAATACTGGTCTCCAACCTCCCACTTTGAATGGTTGCCATATGGTTGCCTTGACACCACTGCAGTGTCTTGGTTATTGACGTGGAAACTGAAACTGCATGTAAATTTTTGCATGAGACTATGTGTTGATCAAGTTTTGATTTTGAAGGAATTTGTTCTGTATTGCAGGTATACTCTATCTGCTGCCACGACTTTCATGGCAGTTAAGAGACTGCAAAGTCGAAAGCGTGGTCGATAAGAGCTCAAAGGCAAAGATTAGTATGTCATCACCATGCCTTGATCTAATTGGATCCTTGCATTCGTTATGTTACATTCCGACCCTCTGAGAATCATTTCTGACGAGTCGAATTCAACATGCATCATTCTGGTAATGTCATGAGAAACAGAGCACATAGTGGAGGAACGAAATAGTCAAGAGTCTGAGCTCTAACATTGACGTAGTCAAGTCTGTTTTACATGCCACAATTCTTTAATTATCAAGGGAGCAGTTCGGTATTATTGTAATTCTGTATTGTCTATCTAATGATTTGGTGGACTGCATCACGTAATTGGTTTTAATTAAAATATGGTCGAGGTGGGAACACCCATTTCCGCCACGTCAGCATATATAGAGGGGCCAACTGTTGGCGAATGTTATTTTCACATTAAGGGAATTGAAAATTACGGAGGGATTGAAATTCAGACATTTGAATCGAATACAGTATTTTGGGGACTAAAGGTGTATTTTCTGTGAAGCATCAAAAGTGTGAATGTAGGGATGCTTTTTTTTCATCTAGAGGGGGTTAATTTCATATTTAATTGAACTCTGAACCTGTCAACTGATATTCAGTTACGATTAGTGGTGACCCTTTGCAATTGGTGGTGTCATATTGTCTCATATTGTTTGCTTTCATCATCACTAAATATGAAAGTTGTGCTATCTTTTCAACAAATTGCAATGACATTCTCTGAAATGAATAAATTCTTGTCCCAAGTCCAACTGACGCTGTTTGGATGCCGCATGTACAAACCTTAGTACTCAACAAGAATTATGGGGACCGGCATCAAGGCGTAGAGCCTATGGAGTGAAAGAGAGGAGAATAGACAAGACTTTTCATTTCCTTGTCAGTCTTTGGGTCTAAGCACGTAAGTTTCTCAAATTACCACTTCGCTTCAGTACAAGAACCTCTCTCTGGTAGTCATTTGGTGTCTCGCAAATTATGTAAGTAGCACACACATGATTTCTCTTCATTCATGAAAAGCCAAATATGATTTTTTTTCATCCAATGTTGCTTGGGTGGACTTTGCTCACCAACAAATCATACCCTATAACCATTGATTTTGAGTGTAATTATGACTAATCCTAAAACTACTGGTAGTACTTGTAGAGAATGTGTGAGAAATGTTGCCACAAATCATTCAATTTTGATGCACCCACCTGTCTATTTACACAAACTATACTATTTAACCCCTAAACAATGCAATGGACGTTTTTTGTCCGATGAATGGCAAGAAATTCTCTTCTGTAGGACAGAATTGCAACTATTCATCCTTGGAATTAGGGGTGGAAAAGGGAGATCTTCTACACTGAATAGGGGTATTAAGGGGATCCATACTAATCAATCGACATTCCACACCAGAGAAATATCTACCTTTATTGTACATCAGTAGTTATTGGAGTGTCCAGGTGATGTACATCATGTTTCAAACATCTACAATTTTCTAGAATCAGTCCCTTTAATTTTTTGGTCCCCTTAATATCCCTATTCAGTGTACAGTAGTTTGACTCCCAATGAGTATTTTTGATTTTTTTAAAGTGGATGATGTCACACGGTTCCAAAATGCCTGATTTCCATGGTCACCAGCTCGGCATTCAAGGGTTAATGATACAGAGGCTCATTAGTGATTTATTTTGTCACATTTTTAAAGTGCAAAATCATCATGTACAAACACAGCATGTATATCAATATCCTTTCACTGATTTCATTACAAAACGTTCTCAAGCGAATGGATCAGCGAATGGATCCTCTAATGATAAGTGTTTAAGATAAAAAAAAATAAGTGCTACTCATTTACAGTACTTTCTCTGGTCCTGTCTGGAACTAAAACTGACAGACATTTACCCCGAAGCAAACTTAAGTAAGCAAGGTTCACAGTATCTGTCCTCGTTCATTAAGTTACACAGGCTTGCCTTTGGCTTTGGCTTTCTTGGTTCTAAACTCTGAGATACTAGCGTCCACCCTTTTCTGCACATTTTTACTGAATCCTGCGTAGGGCTCATAGTGAAACATCCTATGCAACAACTGCGCGCAACAACACAACAGCGGCTACCTCATCAGTCAGGCACCTGAAGTATGATCCGGAAATCCAAATTCTAATATGATTTTTTTTGGAATAATTTGTTTGTAAAAATCATAATAATTACAAATTAAAATGCTTAAATTTAAAACTCGATGTATCGTACAAAACTTTTGTTTGATATTATTGTCAACGACCGAAGAAATCAGTGTACCTCACCTCAAGCAAAACAAAGTAAGGTGCCACCAGATTGGCAAACAGAAAATTGTCGAACAATGCAGGCGCTCGCCCCTGTTCACACAAGGCAGTACGACGAGTCAGCGGATATGTGATTATGCAGGGACATAAACATCCACGGAATGAGAATTTCCTTTTACTCGAATCTTTCCTTCTGAGGTGCAGAATTTTTCTGGAGACAATGAAATGAAATCGTCCACAAAATTAATTATGATGACAATGATATCATTCAATTCTGCTATTTGAAAGTAGAGATGAAAGCAGCATCTAGTACACATCGATTGTAGAGCAGATACTAGACAGCTGAAACTTATGATCTAAAATCGAATCCTTTCAATTAGGATAGTTACGAATGATTGAAGAGCTCATCTTTCATCAGTTTTATTATCATTTTTGTCACTTTTGCAGCACTTGAACCCTCTAACGTCCACCCTTTTCCATGGGTTTTTTCTTCAATCCAATTTTTAACTCGTCTTAGCAGGTGTGTTGTTTGTCAAAATTGATCAAACTGATCACACAAGGACTCAAGAAAACCATTTCGTAGTTAATCATGATCCATTCATTCCCAACAGAGTGACGCTTCATGCATGCCGGTCTTTCAAACCCGAGTTAACCTTCTTGCCTACTTAAAATTAATCATTCTCATCAGGAATCATTCCCTGCTTCACTGGCCTTAGTTTGTGACCAGGATTTGTCTAGAATTGAAAGCACTGGGTGGATGTAAACTAGAGGGTTGAATAAGATAGTAAGTACAAAATGAAGGGCAAAGCCTGACCTCAAATACACCATGGCCGATGAACTGAGTACCCCAACACGCAGTCTGCGCAATTGCGACAATCTGCACATTCTCGACCGAAACAAGTGATGTTCAAATACCAACTGCTTTCAATAATCGTGATACATGCATTCCACTGATTTTTCCTATTAGTGTGTGCGCGTGTGTGTGTGTGTGTGGATTTTAGCGTCACCTAGAATTTAAAATAGTGTCACTTACCACAAAAGATTATTGGGCAAATTGGTTCAAGAAGGTAACATTTCCAACTGCACTAATTCAAAGTAGTGTGACTTTCGCAAATTCGTGTCACACGCACTATGAAGACAAATTAGTGTTAGTAGTGCGGCGTTACAGAGTAGCCACTTCCATTTCTGGTGATATAATTTTCATCGTTGGACATTACTTGCCATGTATCGCACTTGCATTCCTTAGCAACTCTCTCTTCCAACATTGAGAAACTCATCATTCTTCAAACTTTGTGATTGAAGACTGACTCATCTTCCGCTACTTAGAAAATTCAGCGAATCTGAGGTTTCAAAGTCTCCACCACTTTTGCTCCCATTCCAACGTCTGTAGCACTACACTGACTACGTTCTGAAGACTGTACTAGTTTGCGTTAATTTCAAATTAAGCTACTCCTAATTCAATTCATGGAATTCAAGGACGAAGTCGGTCAGAAATTAATTGCACCTTCCACCCTGACCCGTAAGGAACATGCTGAGCCACAGCATTGGATCCCATCCAACACAAGAGCACCAAGAAGGCAGCCACCGATCCCGACTTGATCTCCATGCTCACATAGAAAAGCGCAAACACCACCGCCATGACGAAGCTATAATTCAACACCATGTACTGAGAAAAAGGCAGAGCCCCCAGAACAGTCCACTGATGCAATTGCAACAGGGGCTCCGTGTAAGCCAGCAGAATCAAAAGCGTGAAGAAGATCGGCCACACGAAGCAGACGTGAATTGCAACGTTGACAGGGTGGTTATGAAACGACCCGTAAAACGCAAACTGCTTCTCCAGGTTGAAGATTCCTTCGTTTCCCATGTTAACATAAAATTGTCGAAAATATTGTAAGTTCAGGAATCTTGCAAAACTCCTTATATGATCGACTCACTGTATTAAAGAAGGTGTCAAAACTAAGATTGTTGAACAGAACATGTGTTGAATGTAGTCTGAGCATATATGTGAGGCTGGAATAATCACTGTCACTCTAGTTGTTGAAGTTATGCAAAACTAAGATTGTTGAGTTGTTGTGCAGGATGAAGTGCACAGCGAATTTAACTTAAAACTAGTGGCGTAGTGGGGTTGGTCGTGTTCTGGTTGAATTGCCAGTGTCGTCTGTCAGTCTGGAATTTGTTCACATGTTTGTTACTTGTCTGCGGTGCATTTGAGGAGGTGCTTGGATTAGTACACTCATGCATTTTAAGGCTTGAAGACTCCCTGGCAATGCAGGCATGAACGGAATGACGGAACACTCACAAGAGAAATGTCCATCTATGAAATTTTTGAGGAATAACCATATTAGTTAATGTTTAGTTAATGTTTAGTCACTGTCACTCTTTAGGGGGCTTTGGTTGTACTCACATTTTGCAACAAATTATTTCCTTTCATTTGCACACAAAAAAAAGCACAATTACACAGGCCCTCAGTGACTCAGCCTAGCGGCCCCTGCATCCAATTATCCAAACCCAACTTGCATTCATCTCTCGTGCTCCCAAATTTTCAGCAACATTCTCTCTGACGTGACGCCACTGACAAACTCGAGGGTTGACTTCTTAAACCGTCCCTCACTCATTCCCTTTCACCAAAATGCACTTGCTCACAAGTACACTAAGAATGGAGTTTGGGCGCAAAAGAACATTATTTTTGTTCAATTTCTAGTATGGATTTTTTCTCTGTGACTTTCAGTTGAGACGTAATTCATTAGAAATCTATGGAAGGTCACTTGGTAACATGCATGCACACAACTCTTCAAGAATACGATCTCTTCATTGACTTTGCAACCCTTCAAACGCAAACCGCTTACTAGACCCACCTTCCAGAATACCAGAGGCTCATGAATTTTGCAAAGATCAAAACGTTGAATGCGTCTCTCAATCTCTGAAGAAGTCACCTGACATTAGATGACTTGCTAGGAAATGACCCAATTAAGCCAATGTCGGTTACGAATGTTGGGTTTCGCGCCCGGTTTCGCGTCGAGTGTAGCGCCGTGTTCTGCTGCGTTGTGTTTGGGATTCGTCTTCTACGGGGAGTGGTTCCGTGGGTTCGTCCGTGTGGTTGTCGATGAACTCGTACTCATGAGAGATTCGGATGGGAGTATCTTTCGACACGGGGCGTTCCTCGGACCATAGCTCCATGGTGACAGATCCCGGGCCCCAACTGATGAGGCACAAGACAACTTCATTGATATTGAATCGGTCAATCACTGCGAGGCCGCTTTCAGTGTCCTTCAGCATCCATTCACCTAAACATGTAATGGGTTTCAATTGGTGAGAAGCGGGAGACAATCATGACCACCGAGTTCAAGCAAACAAGACTGAAAATTAACAATGGTATGGAGATATCTTAGTTTCTCCAAATCAATGCAAGCTTCAATTCGCTCACCGTTTGGTCTATCGGAGCCTTCGATTGTTATTTCTCCAAATTCCATATTGGCCTCGTGAACATGCTTTGTTCCATCAATGGAAGTGTACTTAATCACCGACTGCATAGGGTTTACTAGCTTCATCAGAGGATGCACACGGAGCCTAACAACTCTTGATTCGCCACCAGAACCTGCACCAACTGATCTCGCCTGAATTCTCGAGGTGATATTTACTTTGTCCGGTGAATTCTTAGCAACGAGGATATCGCGAGACAAAACTAAACCCCCACCAATGTCTCCATCTAGTCCGAGAAACTCTTGGCCGTCTAGTGATTCCAACAGATGCCTGCAATTAGTTTGAATTCCTGGAAGTTAGTCAAAAAATTACAAACACTGAAAATTAATCGAAATTTAAAAGATTTCGATTTTGTTGATGTGGCATGTATGGTGAGAGATATTAAAAATCACGTATAACTCATATTAGAAATGCCAACATGCTATACAAAAAGAGTAATAATTATCAGGGTGAAAGACAAGTACCTAACAACTTGATACTCTTCAGTGCAACCAGAGGATCGATACTCGCTACCACTGTACTCTTCGTAACATCCAGTCTCAAATCTGCCCTCTAACCACTCGTAGCCTGATGGTTTATGAATCATTGAGACTATGCGACCACCAATCCAGGGCACAACTTTCAATGTAACGTTGCCGGCGTGTAGATCGATTGGCAACAATACACTACCAACTCCTTTGATAGATTCGTGTTCCTTCAACACTTCATCTAGGATTGTCTGTGTTTTCTCTGTTCGACAAAAGATCGATCAATGAGATTACAGAAAAGAATTATGACAACACAAAAACACAAATAAAGAAGTTAAATAAGAGAAACGGAGAGCAAGACACACAAATGAAAATACACAACCTCTTTCAGCAATGTCAAACTTGCGTTTCGTTGCCACTAGTTCTTCAATTTGAACTTTTGTGGGTATCTTAATCCTCAATTCTGCACCATCTGTGCATTCGCCTTCAACCTAATTATACAAAGTTGTCAATCTCATTCAAGACAATCTCTCAATGAATGACTAGACAAGAAAAAGTTAGTCAGTCAGTCTCTCAAGTAATCTTTTCTATAAATCAAAGATAATTTTGTACATCCTAAAACCTTATGCTTTCAAACTTCAGTACTTGTATGTTGTTGCCAAGTAGGAGTCGCACGTGCAAATGACGATTAGGCCTTGACCACTGGCCTTCAGAACGAGCAATTTTGATCGCAACCTCACCACCTTCGCTTTCGCTCTCACTTGATAACCTTTGGGCTTCATAGTATGTAAGCAAATACTTTCCATGTTTATAGCCAAAGCCATCACCATCATCCTCATACAAGATTCCTTCAGCCTTTCCTTTAGCACCAAAAGAAGAAACTTAAGCTTGTCAAAACACAATGCAAAAAATTTGATGCATATTGTTTAAGAACCAGACATCAAAAGCAAAATGGCACCTTTCTCGTCAAGAGCAACTAGCAAGGTGATAGTATCTGTGTGCTTAGCTTCACCAGTATGTTGGATAACAGGGCCTGTTGGAACAATGCCACCTCCCTTCAAGAACAAGAGGGGCAATTCCTGCAATGGAAGAATGTAACGGATATTTCGTTAAAACGGCGGTATTTCACAAACTTGGCACTTTGAGGATCAGACCGCACGGTCTGAAATGTATATACCTCCTAGATTTCAGATTGTGTGGTCTGAAATCTACACCTGTCCTAGAAAATAAATGGGAAAATGGCATATGAATACCACCATTTTAATGAAATATTTCTTATAACAAGAAACTAGAAAGGGGATTGATCAAGTCAAATTCTGTATTGCAAATTGAGACAATCAAGCACAAGTCATTTGGACAAGAGTATTGGCCATTATACATTACCGGATTGTCATCGTCAAAATGAAATCGTAGCCAAATGCCTCGAGGAAGAACTGCTTCTAGATTTGCCTTTGTGTTCTTTGCAATGGGGCTACTCAAATTAAAGAAGCTAAGATGTTACAATTAAGATAGATAGATATAGATATAGATATAGATATAGATATAGATATAGATATAGATATAGATATAGATATAGATATAGATATAGATATAGATATAGAGAGATATAGATATATATAGCATCACATGCCCTCAAAAATGTCAAACTTAAATTACACTTATTTCAAGTTAAAAAAATTAATCCAGAAGATGTTGCACTTCCCAATTAAAATTCAAAGACATATTGCTAGTGAAAGAAACCTCACCAAGTGGAAACAAGGATAGGCCCTAACAAGAAACCATCATCTCTATTTCGTAGCAAATGGTCTTTTGGATCTGTCAAAAGCCAATTAAAAAGGGACTCAACTATTAGCCACCCAAACCCATTTCAAGTACAATAAAAGATGTTCATATTGCATTCTTAATCAATATGCAGAGAACAAATTTAAAATATTTACCAGCAAAAAAAAGTGGAGCCATAATTGGCATGCCAGTCTTATATGCTTGGTAGAAAAGAGTGTAAAAGTGGGGCAACAACCGGTATCGTCTATTGAGAGCAAATCTACAAAGTTCCTCCACCTACACAAAAAATGTAATAATATTATCAAAAAATGGGATGTAATGCATAAATTCTATGTACAATACATACAAAGAATTGTTGAAGTACGGATGCAATTTTAAGGAATCATTATTTTAGTTTAATAATCCAAGTGTCAAAATACACAAATTATAATTGAACAAAACCTCTGGACCAAAGGACCAAGGCTCTTGGTCAATAGTTCCCTTCTCGGAGTGACCCCTAGCAAAAGGCATCATTGCTCCTATACCTATCCATCGCACAAACAACTTAGGAGTTGCATCTCCAACAAATCCACCAATATCGGGGCCTGAAAATGGTTGGCCACTTAAGCCCTGCAAGTATGAGTGATATATACTATCAACAAGCTATCTAAAGAAAAAATGAAAACGAATTCAAAAATGCTACTTGCATTGAAAAACTATTATGAATAATAATTAATTTGTAGAATTTTCGCACCAAGTTGAGACACATAGGAATGCTCATGCCCAAATGCTCCCAAGTAGATAGGTTGTCACCAGTCCATGTAGCAGCATATCTTTGAGCTCCAACAAAGCCAGCTCTAGTCAATACAAATGGCCGCTTGTCCTTACTAGCAAGCATCATCCCTTTGAGTGTTGCTTTTGCTTGAAACATGCCATAAACCTAAGAAATTTTGTCAAATTTCTTAGATAGACAACAATCAAGATTTATATATATAATTCATAAATAAGAATTGAGTGAAAATAATTTTATTAAAAAAATACTTACATTGTGGTAGTATGAATGGGGTTGGGTACCTCCAATCTCTTCATCTCCCCGGTGAATATTGGTTTCAGGCATGGTCTTCGATACAGTCTACAAATTTTAATAAATATAAATTTTGAGAAAAAAAAATGTAATTACCATTCAATGCCAAAGAATATTATGAAAAATGTGCCATTTTCATAAAATCACACTTAAATTTCTCTGAGAAATTCCTACACACCTTAAAGACAGCTGGTTCATTCATATCATTCCAAATGCCATCCACACCATTGCCTACAAACTTTTTTACAAGCAATGACCACCACTTGCGGATTTTCTTATTTGTAAAATCTGGAAAGACAACTTGTCCTGGCCAACATTCACCTATGGCACAAAATATTAGATAAAAAATGTCAAGGTCCTATAACAAATTTCTTGAGACAAAAAAACAAACAAATCTATTATACTTTGTCACATGAATACCTTACAACATTGATTGCCCATAGCACTATAATAGTACTTACCAATATAAGGCTTTCCATTTTGAGCTTGAACCCAAACATTTGCTTCAGATCCCATCTCATAGATTTCATAACCTTTCTCTTTTTTGATACCAGGATCAAGCATCCAAACTCCTTTGAAACCAATTTTGTGAAGTTGACTTGAAAGTGAAGTTGCATTAGGGAAGGCAATCTAAATTCAAAATGAACATAAAAACAAGAATCATCAAACCTAGCTCAAGTATCTAATACTACTTCGCATATAATAAGTCATGATTCACAATTGATTGAAGCATTTTTAATTGACAATTGATTGAAAGACAAATGCACAAATACCATACTCTTAGTTTGATTAAACAATTTAGCCATAAAAAATTTGTTTCATATAGTTGTAAGGGGTCAGACCTTATCAAATGTAAAGCACTTGAATCCCTGCATATAATCAATGTCCATCCAAACAACATCACAAGGTATCTTCTTCTCCTGAAAGTTATGTGCAATCTAAACCACGAGACCAAAAAAAGAACTAAGCTATATAACTCTAAGATTTCTTAAGAATTTACATATCTTTTGCAAAACAACTGATGAAAGGTCACTCTAAAAGGCTATTGTGGAACTTTATAAATATAAACATGAATAGATATTATTATATCTTTGATCTACGCACCTTCAAGACTTTTCCTGTTGTTTCATAACTATATCTGCATTGATGATATCCAAGAGACCACTTTGGAGGCAATTGGATAGTACCTAGGAATAGCTAAAAATCCAAGTTTTAATTCAAGTAAAGACATCTACACTAGTGATAGACAACAATCAAACACATACATCTAGCAATAAACGTAAATCATGCAATGATTTGTTTCAAAATATACTTCCACAATGCTCATCAAAGTGTAAAAAAAATCTATGATAGGTTGTTAATGAGAGATAATGAATAGGGATAAGATACCAATTACACTTGCAAGCGCAACAATCAACACTTCAGGATTTGGATATGGTCCAAAAGTTATCACAGGATATGGTGCAACGGCAACAAATCTTATAATTGTCTCTTTCCTCAAATCAATCTATAATTCAACAAAAATTTAATTAGTCACTCATTGCAACAAAAAAACATAACAATTGCTGAAATTCAAGCTCTTCAATTTATGCCATTTGCTTAAGGCTTAAATCTACAACTGCATGTTTATGTTTCAGAATTTTAGTTACATAACTCAAGGAATCTGAATTTTAATAGGAATAAAATATAAGGCTTGGAATAATTGCACAATTCTACATTGGTTTGTCTTAATTTGTTTTGAAATGCTATATCAATAGTAATTCTCAAATTCTACAAGGACCTTAGGGACAAGAATTTATACCATCTTCAAATTTAGGATAAGAAAATCAAATGTAGTCTCTTTGGTTGGGTCAAAACTAAAAGCAATCCTAAACCAATAAACTTGCAAATATTAGAGTGATGTAATGAAAAGCAACTATAAAAACTTCCTAAACATCACATGACATTCTATTACTTTTAATATCAATAATCACCTCACAACGCAAACTTGTATCTGCAAGTACTCCAAATGCTTCTCCAGTTGCCAACATGCTGAAAACCCAAGGATGAGATTGATATAAGGAAGTTGTATTCTGATTGTAGCCCCAAGCATCTGTATTCCAAGTATATATCTGTAGAGGTAGTAAAACATGTAGAAAATGTGTGATATACTTGGTAGCTCAATTAAAGCCTACATGCATCAAAAAGGTCATACATTTCAAAAAATTCATGTTATTAGGGCATCAATGGATCAAATTATATATAAACCACAAAAGAAAAAGAAACTCTTACACGTTTTCCTGAGCGCTCTATAGATCCACCCACTTCTCCGGTGCCATGAAATGTGGTGCCAAGAGGTAGCTGCATGCATTGCCTTTTGAGTATAAAAAATGCATCACAATTGTAACTTGGATTTATCAACTTTTGACATGATAATAATGCATTGAAATTCTCATCCAACAATAAGCTTACCTTCTGAATTTCCACTAAACTTGAACATTGGTGTTGCAAAAAATGCATTGCTCAAGCTTTGCCTAGAACTGTGCCCTAACATTCTCCATGCACAATATTTGATTTCACCTGAATAGAATGACAAATGATATTGTCTTACCCAATGAAAACTTATTCTATATGATTTTCATTGCTCTATCCAAAATGTCACCAACGATTTTTGTCACTTACATTAAAAGATGAGTGGAAAAAAAACCATGATTGTGTGAATGAGAAAATTTGAAGAAATCCTAAAATAAAAATATGCCTACCAAAATTTCTACAATTTGTTGGGTTCCATCTAACTCAAACCGTGGAAGGAACGTTGGAGACTTGGTCTCAAAATTAGACACATCAACTTGCTCATCACGAAGCTTTGGATTCTCAAAAGAAAGGCTCGGTGTTGCTTGCTGTCGAGTGGTGTCTGATTCATCAAATCGGAAAATGGACTCTCCCACAATGGGCATCCAAGCCATATTTTGAGCAGTTATTGTTGAGTGTCTATGAGAAAGACTGTTCTCAATCAATAGGGCGGCACTCGTAAAAATAGAACCATGTCCAGCAATCCTTGCCGTATACTCTGACAATCCTTGAGATCTTTCCGGACCTAATCAACAAAGATGAGTTGGATCAATCAACAACAACCACACCAATTGAATTAATTTTAGAAAGCCATCTCACATTACAAGACAACCTTTAGAACATTGTGCAAACAATTCCTCTTAGAACAGAACAAAGTCACTCTAACAAAAATGCAAAAAGAATCACCAACAAAGATAGAAGGCCAAAGAAGTATAACATACTTGGTTCTGTAAAGGATTTCCGCTCAATCGAATAGTCTCTCATAGAACGTTCTTCAATAGGTTGCTCTTCTACACTTGTAAGATCCCAAGCAATTGACTTCCTTCCTGCAATAGATTTCCTTGCCGCAAGAGACTTCCTAGCCACAAGAGACTTTCGTGGCAATCTCTCACCTTGTTGCTCATCCTCGAAAGATATAGCAGATGTAGCAACAGCTTCGCTCATCCTCCGCCCTTCAATGAGCGTAAGGCTTCTTTCTTCAAGATCTTCCAAATCAACCAAATCAGCTCTCTCTACTGCATTTCCGAACAACGGATGATCATCTTGCCCTTCTAAAGATGCAACAGGAGTGATCTCTTCATTGGATGTGCTTGCACCTTGTTGGAGTTGACGTTGTCGTTGAAACTGAGGTTGTGTCTTTGCAATGTCAAGAGCTTCGTCTGGAATGCGAACAATTAGAGAGTCCTTGTCCCCAACTCTCAAATCCATGACAAAAGATCTACTAACAATTTCTCAAACAACTGAAGTTCTTTAAGAAACAAATAAAAGTCGGTGCTCGTCGAGAGAAAGATGAGTACAAAATGGTACCGAATGAAGCATCAAGACACAACACCATGTGAAGAGACACATCTCCTGCAAATTGCACGCTTGGCTAAGTACTAATTTAGTTGAGCAATTGAGCAAAAGAAAATCCTAATTTACTATTACTACTAGCATAATTTTCACTAATTCCTCTAAGTATTGTACATGGTCATTGCAAGAAACATTGGTCCTATTCTCTAAATGAGAGTGATTTTTGTCATCTGCTGTAACTTTTGAAGCACAAGTCCAATGAACATGATTTTTCAAAAGAACATGTCTAACTTGATTTTCATTAGAAATCTTATTTATAAGAATTTTTTTAAAAATCATTTTATATTTAAAAATCATTTTTGTTAATTTGCCACAAAGTGCAATTTAGGATCTTTTGCTATGTTAGAAGTCCCCAAATTTAATGTTTTGGAGTTGAAGCTTTCATGATCTATTTGCATAGTAGGAAAGCCTATATCTACCAAAGGAAATTTGGAAATATATTTTTTTTGTCTTCGACATGAGAGCAAACAACACTCCCATTGTGCACAATTTCGGAACATTGAAGATGGTTCTAAGATCTTTCTTTTGGTGAAATCTCATTACCATCAACTCTTCCCAAATGGAAAAATTTTATTTAAAAAAATTATTTTCCTATTTTTTACAAATTAAAATGTGAAAGTGACAATTTTCATGAAATTTAGCACTTTTCTAGTTCTCCTACCTAGAGACTTTTTCTATGCTTTTCCTTCATAAGGTACCTTCTCTTCAAAGGTTTAAACATTAGACATATTTTTTCCATTTAAATTTTAAAAATTTATAATTATTAAGTACTCCTAAAAAAAATAATGTACTATGGAAAACACTACAAAAAACGCGTAGTGTTTCTTGCAATAACCCTCCATGAGAGTTCCATCAAACATTTAAAGTCAATCATTCAATAGGAAAAAAATATCCCTCTCAAAAGATATAGATAAGTAGTAAAAAATTATTGTTATTTACTTCTTCAAATACATATGAATCAGAAATTTGACTTGAATCTTATTCTTCATTTGGCTTTCAATTGAAGTTACTAATGGCAAACATATTCAAAGATAATAGGAAACATATTCAAAGAGATGTCAATAACTTACTTGTTCACAATCACAATGTTTAATTTTGACTTTAGTGATATATTCATGAAATTGAGTTTCTTGATCCTAGTACACATATAATAGTTGCATTTCTTAATTCTCATAGAATTACATTAGAGAAAATGTGGACTCTTTACAAGGCTACTAAGAACTGTTAAAAGGGACCTTGGATTGGATTTATTGTGTCCACACAACAACTTTCCCCCTATTACTACTCATCTTCAATATACCCAATTATCAAAGCATTGATTCGTGATTCCCCAATCACATTTAAGCAAAAGTATTGCAAGTACCCTTGTCTATATCAGTCGAATAGAAAACGATGTTATACTATTTATCAATCCCGATATTCACACAATGTGAATCTTTTTCTTGTCAGAGATTTAGCCCTTTTAGTAGCTCACTAGGGCTCTTGATTAGATTGGCTTATCAAACCTTGGCGACCCTCCAGAGAGTCCAAAATTTCTCTAATGTCATAGACACTTTCAAGGACTCAAAATGTCACACAACATTCAAACTCTAGCAACTAGGAATCCAAACTACAATTCCAATGTTGTCAAAGGTTGACTAATGGTCAAGTTCATTATATTAACCCTTAGTAAATGTATTTGACTATGTTTTCACCAAAAACGCTCCAAAACTATCATCTCTAGTACAAGTACCAAATTTTAGAAAAAAAAACATTTTTGGACAAATGTAACTGTAGGATCTTATAGTAAGCTGGTTTGGGAAGATGTGGAAAAAATTTCAGAAATTTCCACCATTTGGATTGCAAGATATTGGCATTTCAAGTGACAAAAAGAAAATTTTTTGGCCCTACAAAAATCTAGGTAGTTGCACTTCACAAGGTCAGATCATTATGAAAAAATGTCCAAAATGGTTGTAACTCTTTGGATTCATTCTTCAAGTCATGTTGGCTACATGCTTGAAAAATTTTAGATCATTTGGAGTTGTACAACATATATGAAAAAAATAGTAAGTTGAAAGAAGTAGAGAATGATTCAAAATACTAAATTGTTAATCATTTATTTATGGAATTTAGAAATGCCAATCCCAATGGTGAAATCGTTGTAATAAACAATCTGCACCTTAGGTTTTTATTTTTTTCCAAAAATATTAAAAATTGAGTTAAATAAAGGTTTTCAAAGTTTATTTTAGAGTAGAGATTCCATTTCTACCCACAAACTACCCACAACTAAAACTCTTCATAACTTTCATCTTATAAATCAAAATGGAATGATTCAAAGCTTTCCATGTATATATAAATTAGGAAAAGAAATTTCAATTTTTTTTTTTTAAATGATTTTTAAAGAAATTTTTTTGCTGCTTGGGCTACCTGTCGAGCAATGAAAACAACATATCATAAAATAAATTATTAACCGTGTATTCAGAAGTTATGAAAATTGTTGGGTCTTAAAGCTACTCCTTAGACACATATAGTGTGAAAATTTCAAAAAAAAATTAAAAATTCCATTCATAGTGAGCTGCCCAAAATCGCTATGTTGCCCCAAAACACCGTTTGGTCCTTTAGGGGTTAACACAATAATAAATCTCGCAATATAGTAGTTAATATGCTTTTCTTGAACTCAACAAGATGCTTCTAAAAATCTAGAAATTTTGTGATTAGCAAATAATCAAGCAACATGAACTCAAATTAAGTTAATTTTAGGTTCACTTTAGTAGAAAAATTGTAGTTTTAAAGAAATTAATCTAATAACATAAGTGTCTAAGGCTTGAGATAATTAGTCATCATTATTGGGTTTGGGATGTGTTTTCTAGATTTAGATATAAATAATAAGAATGAGAAAGATGAACTTTCAAAAGAGTTGTGGCTTTATTGTATGATATGCAAAATTATAAACAATTTATTATGTACTACAAGTTGCAAAATCCTTAAGATTGTTTACTATGTTACAAATTATAAAAAAGAACAAAATAATTTTTGAAGGTTAAATTTCTCATTATTATTGCAAAAAATCATAGTAATTTGTAAACCAGTTGTAGAAACATTTGCACAAAATTTGAATAGCAATGATATTGTAAGAATGTTGGGTGTTCAAGTCTTTAGCATCGGAAGGATATTTGGGACGGTGTAGGTGCATTGTATGGCATATTAAAGTCTTTTGCAAGGAGATGATTGCATGTTGTTAATGTCCATTGCTTGTTTTCCTCACTTCTTTTAGAAATTTGTTAACTTTAGCATCAAAGGGGGGGGGTTGGGAGGGTGCAAGTCCAAGTCATAGAAAAAGTCACTACAATGAATGATAAGGACCTTGTAGAACACCAATTCCCAAACTTTTCTATTCTCGTATATATCACCATCTTACAGTAAGGAATTCTCATAAGTTCACCTAATTGATCCCACTATGTTGTGCCATTTTGCCGATTCACTTGCAAGAAATTTTGAAATTTGCCATGGAGGCATTTGTTTTGAAATTGGTATCACCCAAATATTAAATCTAATAGGGGTGATACAAAATCCTCCAACTTTTGCACTGGATATTTTCAGCCATCGTCACCCTAAAACTGCGTACCCTTTCATTTCATTACATTGCCATGCAAATGTTAGCTACAAATTAAATATCGCCTTTTCTTTCTTTTTTTTTGAAACAAGTGTCGATTCAGGAAACACACTGCAAGGGGTTCCGTCAGGAAGAGAGGCTGATTTCACGCAAGGTAAAGAACCTTATCGATCGCCTTTTCATCAGCGCCGCCGGTTATCCGTCTAACACAAGGGTATCTCATCAGGGTCTCAATCGGGGGTATAGATCGCCTTCTGCTTCTCCATAAGGAGCTGGAATTTCTGGAACATCTATTGTCTGAAGACACTACAGTACTGTGTTTGCCAATCTGCCGTTAGGGTTTCGCCATTGCACCCCAATTCCACGAGCTTCGAGCGTTACAGGGCAGGTGGGCGTTCTTCAGCTTTCAATTTCAGGTTTCCAATTGGTCTATTGCATGTAGAATTGTAGAATTGTACCTCTCTTTGTCGCTTTTCTTTGAATTCTTTCTGGTCAGTCTTTCTTGAGGTCAATTCATTTCTAGGATAGCCGATGTGTTTTTAGACAATCACATATGACCTCGCGGAAGCTTATGTATCCGGTTTTCAGAAAAATGACGAAGGTATGTTGCATTTTGTAGAACAAGATTTTGAGGAACGAGGAGAGTGCAGAACCATGGTACTCCTCCTGCTGGAAATCAAGGCGGAGCTTGAGAATATCACTAACTTAGTTCCGAAAGGAGGTTCTGATGGATCCGAGTATTCTTTTTTCTTCAAGGTAGTGTGTCTCATTTTGTTCTTGTGACTGTATATTTCGGCTTGATGCTTACTATCAAAGTTACGGGAGCAAGCGAATTGGCGAGTTTTTTGCGAGTATAGCTGTGTAATAGTTCGATGTTTTTCTTACATCCTTTTGTTTATTTGGATTGGACAGATCAAGTGTGGAGGCTGTGGGACAGTGAGTGATAAGGAGACGTGCGTGACTCCATCCGAGCTTTCTGACCTTCCGAAAAGCAAAGGCTCCGCTAACCTCGTGCAGAAGGTAATTGAGACATAATCTCTAGGAGATGGTGCAGAGGGAATTCCAAGAAATGCTGCATTCTGATTGATAGAATTGGGAGGTCATACAGAAGAGTTGGCTGTCTTTGGGGGGTTTGCACGAGAACTGTGTTTTGGGAATGGTTGAAGAGTCATTGAAACTAGACTTGCAATGATCTTAACGACCTAGAATTTCTATTCTTATGGTAATTTGTGCAGTGCAAGTTCTGTGACAAGGTGGGAAACGTTACAGTAATACCTGGACGAGACAAACCCTATACCTTGGAGGACAGCGAAAGCGGCAAATTCGTACCCATAGGATGTTTTGACTGTAGAGGCATTGAGCCTACTGAATTTTCCTTCAGAGATGGCTGGGCTGCTGAAGGCGTAAGTATAAGAGACCAATCTTTGTAATGTTTTTACATTTCAGCTAGGCCATTTGCATAATCAGGCTCGGGAAATACGGTAATAAATTCAAATAAGAACCTGTCATATTGTATGCATGATGTCCAATGTAAGACATAATAGTGATGAACAATTTTTTGTAATTCGAATACTTTTCGAACTTGTATCTAGTGAAATTTGATAGAGAAGCAGCTTCTGTAGGTTTTTTTAGGAATATTAGGGTTTTAACTTCTAGGGCCGTAAATTTCACAATTCTAATATTTTGGAGGAATTAAAAATGGACTATTGACGATTGAAGTTACATTGCCTAAACTGGGCTCACTTGCACTTGACTCGTGGGTGCAGCTGTCTGGCACAAAATTTGTGGATATTGATCTTTCGGACGGAGAGTGGTCGGAATATGACGAAAAGGCCGCCGCATCCGTGGGCATTCTAAACCTTGACCATCGGTTTGCTGTGACAAAGTAGGATACCACTTCCTCTACCGGAATTAGCTATCTCTACCCTCTCCTGAGCAAGACCGCACCAGTTTAGTGATTTCCAGTTTCATGTATGTAAGTCATCAATGAAGAAGCTGATATTCTGGTGAAGTGATCTGGTTCTCTCTGTTCAAATTTTCATTTTGCTCTTGTTGCTCTGTTATTACCCCCTATTCCTGATTGGCCAGGGATATATGCTGAAGTGATTTTGAACCTGGAAGTGTTCATTTAAAACAAGTAAGCACTTAGGTTCAAGTAGTTCGTGGAAAGTCTAGTATTTCATTTATGAACGTCCTAGATGTTGACACCTACGAAATAAATACGTCTTTTCGGTAATTGACACGAAGAGGCTGATGATGTCACTTTCTTGTGTGTGCATGGAGAATTGTGAAATTGTTGTGTACCAGAATGCCGAATGTTAAGGCTTGGTGACCAGATGTTCACCACTTGGCGGCATCTAGTGCTATTCTCTAGATTTTGAATTACAAATTCATGGATATTTCCAAACCAAGTGGTTGCAAGATCACTGTCATAAAAGGAGCCTCTGACAATTTCTTTAGTAATGAACCACTCTGGCCAAACATACTAGATGTCATGTTTGGTTATCTGGTAAGTCAATCCTGGCTACCTCAGTTATTGCCAGTACCTGCATTGCAGAGCTTTACAAACGGTGAGAAGCTGAGAAGCTGAGAAGTGAATCGTCATTCAGGCAATGCAGATAGGTGAGTTACCATAGCTATTCACCAGAAACATGATAATCGTCGCAGATTTGGCGCAGATTTGTCTGTGTCATTATTTTCTCTAAACATCAGGTGTTGGAAGCCAAACTTTCGTACATTGCACATCACCAGATAGTAATTCAGGGACTGAAGTTGAATATTGTTGCCAAGCCTAGTGCCTACTTGAACATTTGTATCATACTCCAATTTCCGCACAGATCAAAGGATTCAGTACCAAGAGCAACCATTAAACAGAGGACCTCAATTCTCCCATTACCTCATCTCTGCGTTTAAAGGATCACGAGAGAATCACTATAGCAACCCCACCCCACCCCACCCCAGTTAAAAACAACATTGAGAATGTTAAATATGGAATGCGAGGTTTCAACAGGGGCATGAATCCATTACCGCTGTAGTTAATCATTCGTCTTGCAATTACACTAATTTGTCCTACTGGTAAAACATTTACAGTAGAGGAGGTTGATGTATTACTGTCCTGAACCAATTTTTACAATATAATTATTTTGGTAGTGACATTTCAGAACTTGAATGTACAGTACCCGGAAGAAAGTATTTCAACCCTATGACCTTTTAGCACACAGTAGAATACACTGTAGAGAAGAAACAATTGAAGGTGATTCAATTTTGTAATACCTTGAAAATATAAGATATCAACAAAACGCTAATCTAATTGAGATTGTATTAGATAAAAATCTTTGACTAAATCTCTTTCTTTGTTGCATTATTTGAACTAAAATCAAATATCACTACCAACAAGTGCTTCCACCTTGGGCTTCCACCACAGCCTTCATTCGACTTGGCATGGATAGAATAAAAGATTGTAAAATTTCTTGAGGTATATCCTCCTAGCTTGCATTGATGTGATCCCACATTTCATCCTTACTCTTATGTCGAGTCATGTTCTGAACTCAATCTTTACAAACCTTCCACAAGTTCTCTATGGGGTTGAGATCAGGTGAACTAGCTAGCCACTGAAGCTTCTGTAATCCAATTTGTTCCCTCCAAATTGTTGTAACACGACTACTATGGACTAGTGCACCATCCTCCATCAAAATGAAGTTCTCATAATTGTCATGATGATAATAGAAAGGTTCCAAAGCTGATTCATACACTACTTCAACAAAATCAAGAGCCTTGCATTTCTCAAGAGGAATTAACACCAAATAGCATTTGGTAAAAGTAGTGAATGCTCTCCATACCATTATTGATGTCCTTCCTGGATTGAATGTAGGTGCTATGCAGTTGTAGTGATAACGTTCATAAGCCTTTCTCCATACTCGTATTTGACAGGAGTTCTTTCCAATCTCGAATGTTGACTTGTCCGTCCACATGGCTCGGCTCTAGTCATGAAACATCCAATGCAAGTGTCTTTTAGCAAATGCTAATCTATCTACTTTGTGCTTAGGATTAAAACGGTTTTTTCACTCCTACACAATTATTCATCTTGAAGTTGTGCACCTCTTTGCGAAGAGTTCTAACACTCACAAGAATTGGAAGATTTTCTACGAGAATAGACATAAGTGCTCGATGATTTCTCACAATCTCATATACAAGTATCCTCCTACTATATTCGTTCAATTTTTTTGGCCTCCTTGACTTCTCTGCAATCTTTACTTCACCACGATCACTAAATCTCTTGATGACCTTTGATATAGTGCTTTTTGGCCTTCCAACTTCAACTAAAATCTCACTCAAAGAACAACCTCCTTTACTCATTCCCACTATCATGGACTGTTCTGAAGTAGTCAAATACTTAGAATGTGCCATATCAATAGCTACAATACACAATTCTAACTATATGTTGCACTTTTGTGAAGAAACTCACAAGTTGAACCACTTGGAAAACAAGACAATCTTCTAGAAATTAATGTAAGCATGTGCTGCAATAGATTTTCAAAATCAATTGTTTCTACTCCAGTAGATCAATTGCAACTCAAATCTATATAGCTCTAGTTGCCGCAAGTGATTCCTATCACTCATTTGAAATCTATAAGTATTCTCAACATACTAACTACACTACTAATTTTAATTGCCTCTTCACATGTGTTAATTTCTAAATTAGCTGAGTCACCACTGTATTGTTTAATATCTCACCTATTTATATCTAAAAATCTTTTACAGATGAGATTTTTATATTGAGTTTTTTCATGGAAATTTGACACCTGTTTATAATGTACTTATGTAAGGTTGAATTACTTTCTTCCGGATACTATACATCACTAACATAATTTAGCCCACAATGGGCTTGCTCCCATTTGGTTTGGAATGGGGTAGTTTACCTTAAATATCTCTAGGCCACGTTTTATAATCTACAGTAAATATGGCTAGTTTTTGAAGAAAGTCAACCCTTGTCTAGTGCACCATGTTTTTCTTCCTTGTTCGGGATTAATTATGAATTATACAATTGCATACATGTCAATAAGAGAATATGGAAAGTATGGCCATAATCTCACCTCCTATACTAAATTTTGTTTCCAACAACAACTCATCTAAAAAAACACTCAATTGACCTATAGTTAGCAATGTGCCCTATGCCATTGCCACAATACAATCAAATAAAAGTAAAAGTAATTTTCTAATATTTTAATTCATAAAAACTTTGAATTTCAATATCTTTTTTTGTCATGGGTCTAAATGCCACAAGATAAAGTCGATGTACCGCTCCTCATTGAGGGCTTTCCGATGGTACCAAGAACGCAAATGGGGGACATATGGTTCCAAAGATTTCATTGTAACAAACAAACAAAAAAAACAAAAAAAACAACATCATTTAAGGTATGGATGTAAGCATGACTTGGTTAAATGTAAATAGTCATCAAACTTTGTTCTAATGAGGAAATACGCAATGACACCTTACAGAGGATTGAAGCAATTAGAGGGACAATAGGGTTGTGACAATCTGTAAAAGAGTAATATTAGGTAGGAAGAGCATTAGGTAGGAGGAGAGAAAAAGTACCTTCAATTATGGATTTTGCCCCTAGGAGCATTGAGTGTATAAGGTACCTAAATTTGACAAGTGTTCTAGATGCGATATAAGTTGAATTCAAGATAATAGGAGGAACAAAGTAGAATTTGTATTTTTAATACACTCACAAAGAGTGCAAAATTGACCAAAGTACCATGGTCAACTATGGGACCAAGCTAGCTAAAATAGAAGTTGTAGAATTCTAAATGTTGCAAAGTCATCTCTGGGACTAGAAGATCACATTCCATAACTTCTAACTATATTTTGTGAGGTTTACTAGTCATTCTAACTAAGGAAAAAGTAGAAAAGATAGAGATCAACCTAGTGGAATTAAAAAAATCAAGCAACATAATGCATGAGTAGCTAACAAACAAAAGAGGCTATTTCAAACTTGCTTAAAAAACATAGTTTCTAGAAATTTGTCTCTAGTCAAAAAATGATTTTCTCAGCCATCACTTCTAAAGGTATATCTACTGAGAATCCTCAATTAAAGGTATAGTTTATGAACAATGAACTTGCCCTTATATTATAAATTGTCTAGTACTAAATGGACCTTGATTTCTAGTCAATGACATTCTAGAGGCCCTCAAAGTCCAATTCAAGAGTAAGAGGAGTCTTTCTTCACTTTCTTGGCTTCTTTGGATACCTTAAAAAGGTCTAATTCTTTGGAACATAAAGATTCTACCTTAATCAATTTCTCAAGAATTGGTACTTTTATGCTTCCATTTTATGAGCTTGAATGACTATGAGAAAAATGATAAGGATTTTGTAGCCTAATTTGGGCCTTATAAAGTCAATGGTGCAATTTATTTGGCACTTGAAGAATTTCTCCAAAGTTAGAATTTGCTCCAACTTAAGTTTTGACTTTTGGACAACTTCTTGACATTGAAGGAGGTATGTTGCTTCAATTGGAGAATAAGCTTGGAAGTGTCTAAACGCTTCTTGGTGAGAATGCTCAAAGAAGTTACTTGGGATGAAAATTAATTACTTATTGGAAGTTTTTTGAGAAGTCTTATTGCTAGTTGTTTATAAAGAGTCTATCCATGTGTCACAACAACTATGGTGACAATCAAAATTGAGTATAAATGTGAAACGTTTTCTTTCAAATAGCCATACCGTAAGCATCAATGGACAAAGCCCAAAAGTAGATATACAAAAGTTGTATTGTACAATAGACTACACATTACCATGGAATTTTGAAGAATAAATTAGTTGTGATTTGAAAAAAAATTAATTTCAAAGTTAGTTATATCTAAAACATGGTCTTGTTCACAACCATTTGGAATTACATAATCTTTTTTCAATTTTTTCTTAGAACTCCAATTTTTTTGTGCCTTGGCATATTGGTATAAATCATTTCAAAATGTACACAAAATTGAAGGAAACTGACATTTATAGAATTTAAAATATTAGCAATTTGACAAACATGTAAATAATGTTGGTTCTCACAATATTTCAATTTTTCTTTGGAATTGAGAGCATGGGATTGCATTAGCCATAGTAGAGAAAATATAGTTTGCAACATGAACCATTGTTATATCTTGATGCCTTTGCAATTGAAATATTTGTTTAATAGGGCAATGTATTGAATTCATATTTTACAGCCCTATAATGCTTTTTTAGGTTCACTTTGTTTGTCAAAGACTAGAATTATGATACACATATATAATTGATCCAACAAATCCAAAAGAATTAAATCCTCATTGTCAATATCATCAAAAACTGACAATTGTCAAAAATTACACTAATCTTCATAAAATTTTCAATGTTGTTGACTATAAAAGGTTTCAAAAAGAATCTTGTTGTAATACAATAGTAAACAACAAAAAGTTTTTTGAAAACTTTTGATAAAGGATCAATTTATGCATTGTCAAAAATACAATCGTCAAAACTACCATTTTCAAGAACATTGAGTACAATTGAATTTTTTTCAAATTCATTCATAAAAATTATAGTAAACTACTATAGGAATGATTGTGTAGAAGCCACTAATCTTTTGACTTCTCTTGGTAGATTTATTTTGCACTAAACACAAACTTTTGTTTTATTTGACAATTGCAAGTCATATCATGTTAGTTATATAATTTCCAAATTCAAAAGTAGAAATGGGATTTTGCTTATATTGCCCCAAAACCATTAACCCTACTTGATTAACTTTAGGTGACATAACTCTTGATTCAAGCACTTGAATGGGAAAAAAGTAGATTCCCACAAATGGGGTAAAATTTTTGTATTATGTGTCAAAATTTTGAAAAAGATCAATCCAAAATTGACTCAATGGGAACCTAAGTTATACAAACTCTTACTACACCGGTAAATTGCCTTCTAGGTGCTAAGAAGGCATGCTTGAAATGGAGGTGCAGTTTCGCCATTAGAATTTTATAATTTATGTTATTCATTTGTTTTTGGATTCACTTTTTCTTTTTTCTTTTTTCTTGAAACAATTTTTGGATGAACTTTCAACAACGGGATTCATGAGTTCTAATTTTATATGAATAAAACAATAAATTTATCATCACAATTCCAAAAGAATGCAGTACATTCTCAATTCTATGTCAAACAGCATGTTCTCTCATATAACTCCCTCTCGTGGTAACGATAGGAGGTCTACATTTTGTAGGTTACAGTTCATTAACATGGTAGATGAAATTGCAGGCAAGTCTGTTTTTTATTCATGATGTGTAATAGCATCCCCAATAAGTCAAGCTCGGGCACTAGAAACATCACCGTGGAGAACCTGTTGCATCATAGAATTGATTTGATCTCTGTATTTTTTAATAATGAACCAGATTTCGGAAATCTTCTCCCGGTTGCGCTTGATCATAAAGGCAATTCCTTCTTCGTAAGTTTTCTTTCGTAGAGCTTCAATGGCCTTGACTTTGATATCCTCCTGTTCCAAGGTCAGCAGGAAAACGATGAGCATGGGTATTTCATAAATAAATCGTAGCCTGTATACGGTAGTTTTATAGCTTTTCTGAACAATTGTTATTGAACCCTCCTGGAAAATTGAAGGTGAACTGAAATTCAAACACTCCAAGGTTACACGAAATCAATTAGCTTTTTAAGGTACCTCGATATCCATAGTGAGACCGTGTCCATCTTTTGAGGCTGAAATGCAATTGCTCATTACCTCTTTGTCGGATAAAAGCTGCGCAGAAGATTGAAAACTTCGTGTGTAAGAGACTCAATGTCAGAGACATGTTTGTGTAGAAGTGTTGTTTACTCAGGTATTCTGAAGTACGTTAAAATGGATTCAAACACGGTTGAGAGTGCGTACCGATATAGCAACATCATTTAAATCTCCTTCGAGGTCACCGGTATCGTATCTATCGGCGATAGCTGCAGCAGCGACCGCAAGCGTTTCAGACCAATCGCCTTCTGACGCCCTCATTTGACCGTAGGTGAACAATAATGTTAAGGTTGCAACAAACAATGGCAGCATGACTATCTAATGTGCAAGAAGATATAAGTAAATGCTTGTGTAACTTCAGAAAGAGGATATAAATCTGCAAAGAAATTTTTTGCATGGTCAAGGGTTTCATAAAACGTGTCTTCAAATTCATTCCACAAGTTCTACATATGGATTCAATAGCACAATTAGAAACTTGAAAGGGTAGAAAGGTTCCAGTAACACCAACTAATCAAGACTAAAAACTGTGTATCATTACATTCCCCAGAAAATCATCGAGTTCAAAAAATGCATGCCTTAAGAAATACTTTAGGTTTACTAATTAGATTTCATCTTCGACATGTGAGATAAAATTTAATAGAAGAGCGTACATTGATTTCGCCATAGGTTTCGACTTCTGTTTCGAACAACTTATCCAGAATGCCGTCTGTATCATTCAACAACTCTACTAGTTTCGGTTCCGCAGTGGTTCGGTCTGCTCGACATTCTTGGAACACCTACACAGATGCATTTCCATTAAAAGAGTCGTCAACGTTCATAGGGTAAACAAGCGAATAGATTTTACACAAAGAACCTGGAGTGTTTCTAAATTTGATCATGCGTTCTTCACATTTACAAACTGTTGGTGAAAGTAACGGCACAACCAACTTGGGCGCACAATTTTCTTTTTTTTATGTAGACCTCGAAGGAGTTCACGACCTTCACCATCTCGCCGTGCAAGAACGCCATTCACTGCTAGTGTGTACAGGCGTCTCTCTTCTTGACGTTTGTTGTGAAGCTCAACAATCTTCGAGATCAGATCATCTGCTGCATTCCGAAACTTTTGGCGATAGCTGTAACACTTTGTTAAGGTAATAGCTAGTATATGCACTACACCTTGTGTTTCATTAATTGAATTGCAATATCCAATGAGTTCAGTATATGAATCACCATATTTCGATCATGACAGTCAAGAAATGAAAGGATACGCATCAATTCCCGCATCAACAAGTCCAGGAACCGTTAGAAGTTTGTCATTTTCAGGATCTTTTGCAAACATAAAATCGAAAAATTCGTTGATATTTGTTAGATGTGCTTCCTGCATATGAGTCGAAAAGAAAGGAGTTCAATCTCATTTTATTCCATGTTGATTTTTACTAAGGAAAAGTTCGCAAGATTAGTTACAAGTATCTCTATTTAAGATCTGAGAAAATTTGTAATAAATCTTTAGTGTAGAAGAATTGGGCCGAAAAATAACAGTTAGATGACAATCAAAGTGGTTCCTGGTAACCAAATACATTTCAGACTTACAATGAACATCTTGTGCTCAATCCTCTTTGCTCTGCGCGTGTTCCAGGCGATCGTATCTAACCTGTCCTTCTCACGATTTTCTGTCATCGCATCTTGGTATGTCTCCCTTGCTTGCTTGATCTAAAACACTAAAGTGCACCTATTTATTTGTAAAATTTTCAATAATAAAATGAAACACCCGTGCGTTCAAAGTTCTTAATGCTGCGCGCAATTCATTTAAGACTGATGGTGTGATAGAGACACATTCATTTGAGAGCAGAGAGGCGGGGGAAGTCAAATTTACCAAGTCCGGAAAGCAGAAATGATGATCGAGGTACATCAAGTTTCGCATCCACGCTATCGTATACAATCTGTACTCCGGATCCTGAAAAGATCTGTAACATAAGTTATCTCTATGCTGCAAATCGAATATCCAAGAATCCATGTCATTAGGGGACCACAACATCATCAAGTTCTATCGTGGACGCAACAAGAAGCCTATTGTCAATCTGCTTTAATATGGGGAAAAAACCGACAGACCAGTGCCGACAAGGACATAACATGATCGTCCTCTCCAGAAAAATGGACAAGTATCACGTCAAAATCATTGTTTTTCAAATCGAAATGGTGTTCCGATGCATGGGCACACTGTGGAGCTTCAGAGTAAAACAAACCCATTTTGCAATCATCAAGCTCGTCTAGACGAAAGCATGTACATGCCTATGGTGTCACTATAGCCAAGACCTGCAAGCACTCGGTTTCGGATGCCAATGTTGAATTGATATACTCCAAATTTCATAATACAAGAGATTATGAATTATAACCTTGCAAAGGGGATTGCCTTCAAGACACAGTAACCGCAAGAAACGAAATTGTCGTAGATACATAACCTGCAGGAAACCATCCCCCATGTCGATTGGTGGTAAGATTCTCTTCTTACACACATATAATGCTGATGGCAACAATGGCCATAAGAAATGAACATTTGGAATTTCGCGCTAAAATTATGACGTGCAGTGAAGCGCTTGACATTTGCACGGCACTGCACCGTATACTTAAAGTAAGTTCAGACGGTACCTGATAATACAACTTAAAAGAATGATTTGAGAATTTTTGACTAAGGGTCAAGCATGCTGTCCTAATCTTTATACTTGTGCACACAACGCAGTTACAATGTAATATGCCAAGGGGGACTAAAATACAACTTAAGAGAATGATTTGAGAATTTTTGACTAAGGGTCAAGCATGTTGTCCTAATCTTTATACTTGTGCACACAACGCAGTTACAATGTAATATGCCAAGGGGGACTAAAAGCTTTAGTGGAGATACAAGATATCCAATTTTCGGTCACGTACTTTGTCCAAGTCTTTAATCTGATTGTTGCCAAGAGACAGAGACTGAATCTCTTCTAGCGCCTCGAGACCTTCAATCTGAGTAATCT
Organism: Straminergon stramineum; assembly: GCA_963920665.1. Taxonomy (NCBI): domain Eukaryota; kingdom Viridiplantae; phylum Streptophyta; class Bryopsida; order Hypnales; family Calliergonaceae; genus Straminergon; species Straminergon stramineum. The sequence continues at coordinate 2,799,174 of OY987272.1, forward strand.
TGTTGTTGTACAGTGACAGGTCTAAAAGCCCAGTCAACGCACTCAATCCCTCGATCTTCTCTATCTTGTTGAAAGAAAGATCTGCGGCCATCTTAGCCATCACTCAACCCTCATTTTTCATCCTGTATTTTACAAATCCAGAAGATATGGCATATACAAGATTGTCAAATTCAAACTTCACCATATTGTAGTTGCATTGGCAGTCAGTGCATAACGAAATAGACCACGTCTTCTACATTTAATCTATTTCTGTTAACCCTTTTTAACATTAGGTATCACCAGTTTGATAGTATCGGGTGCATACCAAGCTCTGTAAGAGTGACGAGATGGTTGAGTTTCTCGATCTTAGTGATACTGTTGTTGTCAAGCTGCAGCTTCGTGAGGCAGTCCAAGCCAACAAGGTAATCAATATTCTTAATTCCTACACCGCATGTACAAACCCATTAGTCGCTCTATATTTCTATCTCTCTCTCTCTTGCTATCCCACATTATCCCCTCTCACTGTCTCTCTCGCGCATGCATTTAGGAACCAAAATTCCATAAAGCCACATTCAAACCCTAGCCAGCCGTGCCTATTTCTCGATCACAAGTCAAGCCATCACCAACAGCTAAATTTTTCCTTATAAGAGATAAATATCAAAAGAAATAAAGCTTCCATGTCTCAAGTCACTCATGCTTCAATCCAATCTATTTTTTTATATTCAATTGTTGTATAAATTTTTGAATAAATGATTTGAATATAAATAAAAAGTTTTAGCCTCCGTCGCCGCAGCCAGCTGCTCTGAACTGACTGAAAAAAGTTGAAAGTGAAATCCAAATTGAAAAAGAAGATGAAAGATGAAACCTCGATAGGAAAAATTCAGCCAACGAATCTCCTTCACGGGAAGCACTTGCTTGCGCTCCTCCATTCCTTCATCCGCAGTGCCTTCGATCTTCAATCACAATGCCACAATCAATGTCACCATCCTCTCCTGCCCATCATTCTCAATTCCGCAACAGGAGAAAGCAACATGATGGAATTGAGCAAACGGTAAGAGAAAAACACATAAATAAAAAATTTAAACCTGAATGGCAGAGCGAAGAAGCTCGGTGGTGATGGCTTTCCCTTCCATCTCGTAGTTTGATCAAGCGTGCACTACAATCGGCCGTCGGTGATCAATGCAGACTTGCAATTGTTGTGAACCTCACTCAGAACCAGGCAACCGTGACAGGCAAAAGACCCATCACAGACTCCTATGAAATGACCCATCAAAGGCTTGCATCAACCCATGACAGACTTTTTCATTATATGAGATTTGGGCTACATTAGGTTGAGTTAGTGGCCACAATCAACGTCTTGGATGATGGTGATGGAGTGATTAGTGACTGCAATAGGAGCTTCCACCTTCTACTTGGGTTTAAATCAGTCAGGCTGTGATTTTCTTAGGCCTCCATGTTGTGGCCATGTTTGCAAATATTGTGACTGCTGTAGGTGAGTAAGTTGATGACTATTACGAATACACTTTTTGTTGGTTTTGGGGTAGTCTAGTGATTCTTTGGGACCAATTGGGCAGTACACCTCAAAAATTCAATACAAATTCATACTTTGTCCAAAAAAGAAATTTTCAATTGCTCTCCCCATTTCTTACATTTGTCTTTATCTGGAATTAATTAATTAATTATTTTTTCAAGAATACCATGGCAAACCAATCATTCTGCCTGTAAGTTAATAGGTTGGGGTCTGGCTCTTCCACCATTGCCTTAAATTCTTCTCCTCATCTTCATCCATAATATGCATGCAGTAATCCATAGTTTGAATTCATTTGTCAATGTAATTTCATCCAGGGGCAACAGAATTCACTCCAAAAGGAATGAATAACTTCATCAGTACGAGTCAGCTCAACATGTTCAACAAATTTTGGTGAACTAAATATCTATTATCTAAGGTGGGCACCCGGAAATCCACCAATGTTTTTGCTACTGTGCCTCTTTCCTATTACTATGATACTGGTCAAATTTTCATATTTTCTTGTTGGTAAGTGAAAGAAGGTTCCAACGCACCAAAGAGCAAGACATTTGGATACTGAATACAAAAGTTATGGAGGGTCAAAGTTTTTTCAATAGAAGTTTTGAAATCTTTTCTTCCACATAGGTAAGGTAGAAGCACCCAAATGTAACATGAGTCATTTATAGACACCTACAAAACAACCTAAATCCAAGTGCTTGTAGACCCAAAGTAGACAAGTAGGGTTCTAAAGTAGACATGTGAGGTTCCAAGAAATTGTCATTCTTCCAAGAAGCAAACAATCACCCGCACTTGATCCAAGTTTAGAGAGTGTTGCTTTTGGATGTTTCCGTGTCCACTTTGGTGTTAGTCTAATGTCCATAGTAGGTACATCTATAGAGTACTTTTCAAAAATTCGTATAATATTCATACTAAACTAAATTATTTGGATGTAATGTTTGTTTTATCATTGTTTATCCAGAAAGATAATTTTATTTGGAATTTCTTGCTTCTTTATAGGTTATCCAAAGTTGAATTCTAGTTCCAAGCTTGATTTCCTATTTCTGTTTTCATTTGATTTTATAAAATAAAATAAAATAAAATAAAATAAAATTTGCATTGGAATCACTACATATTGTGGGTGCATGAATGCATGATTTTTTCATCCATTAGAAGAACTCTTTATGCATATGAGCACTTTTCATCCTAGTGAACAAATTTTCACCTATTTGCAATTTGAAGGAAAATAATACTTTCTAATTGATAAAATTGTCTCACCACATAGTGAACGTCATTTATCTATGTGTATAAATGCCAACAATCTAGTGAAGTCTACTATAGTTGCTAGTCTTCTTGGCTACAAGACTTTATAAAGGACTCAACTAGCAATCTCCACTCTACATAATTATGCTACTTATAGTCTTTCACTTTTCCATTTTCACATCTCATCTTCCTTTGCGTCTTGTTGTCAGAGTTGGCCAAACATTGAATGATATCTAATTGGAAAGTTACTCAAAATGTAGTTTAACAACTAATTCAAGGTACCAAGATCACAACAAACAATTGAAGGTGTGCAACAAATTGACAAACAACTATATTGAGAGCAACTAGATAATTGTTTCTTGGTCAATCTTGCAAGCTTTGCTAGGATGAATGAATGATGCAATGAACAATGCATTTAAGAATTTGTACCTTCTATTTGATTTTGAATATTGAAATACTTATCATGACAACTACTTTAGGTGCTTTGGTCAAAATTTCAATGTCATCATAGAGGCTTTCTTACTTAACATCCTAGTTTTATATCCTTAAAGATTTAGGAAATCAATTTGTGATTGCAACATGTTTATTTTTGTATGTATTTGACATTGAAGGTGCATGAATTGAAGTATACAATGGCAACAAAAGTTTGTCCTATGCTGAGGCAGATCCAAACACAATTTGGATCCTATAAGCACCCCCCACATGTTTGAGAACACGTCTTAACCATCGAGGCTGAAGGCTGGAACACGGGCCACGCTGATGGGGGTCTATCAAACAAATATGCAACCTTCTAATTGCTAAAATTTTCTATTTCATCGTTAAAATGCCCATTTCTTAGTCATTTGACCTAAACTCCATGTGAAAGTGTAAAAATTGAACTGTCAGATTTCTATCCTCGAGTCAGGAATGATCCTGCTGATCTTTAAGTATACACAATAAACTGTACATCTCACTCACTTCAGTAAATATCATCAGCAACTAATTGGCTAGATGGCAGCTCCCAAGTCACCGTGCGCTGGAGCACAGTGATAACCCTATTCTGCTCAAGTGAACGGCATTACCGTGAGAATAGCTTCCAGGCAATCAAATTCTTCTTCGGTTATCAAGCCGGCTCTTTTTAGGAGCAGTTTGGGGATGCTTCAATTGTTCAGGAGCCATATCAGCAGGACGTTTCTGCTGAGTCTCGGCTTGCTGTACTGCTGGTACGCTTACAGCAGATATCTGTCAACGAAGGAAAAACATTTTCACCTCAATACAGTGGCAAGGCTGACTATCTGAAAATTGAACTATACTTCAGTCGTAATTGACTCACATGAAAGCATAACCTGATAAGAGATGTCTGGAAGATAACATACCTTGTCAAGCTTCTGCCGGACTGCTTGCACTGTTGCATCCAAAGAGGAATCCCCGTAGTGCTGCATAACAGGATGAATTCGGCTTAGATGCTATGTCAAACAGGTGAAATTTAGCACCACATAGATGTGAAAGTAAAAGTGCTATGAAACCTACCTCATGTGACGCCTTATATCTAACATCTGGTTGTGGTTGGGGAGGTTGAGGAACAGGTCGAAGTTCATATACTCCCCTATTTCTGCAAGTATGCCAAACACCATCAGACTCTAGTGATCGACCCCCAAGAGAAAATGTAGATTACAGACCGAACAGTTATGCAAGGGTTCAAGTAGAGAGTTGATGATTCAGCCGCACAGCACCTCTTGACAATTAATACACAGAAAGTTCACTGGTAAATAGAGTGGCCAGTTAGAAACCGTACCCAACTGGCACTGGAACGACTTCCTGAATCCTGTCTTCTGACTCTGGCTCAAATACTTCAAGTAAAGGATCACTAGGACCTTGTTGCCGCACCTGCCTCTCCTGTTGCTTATGGATAGCTGCAAAACGCAAGTTTCGGTCCATTAGTCCTGCCGAAGATTTCGGTGAGGACTGTGATGTTATGCTTTCGCTCACAGAAAGTCATATAGTCATATATTCGACGTGTACTGAAACTAAATATTACTTCGATCTACATGAAACTATGAAGAACAAACTGTGCCATGTCTATGAATGCAGAACCGTGCTTTGTAATTTATTGATGGAGCAAGCAGAAGGTGAAAAAGAAATCACTTTTTAGCCTGTTCATGACAGTTCTCCTCCGCTCTTCTAGTTTGGCCACTGTGTCTTGCACATTCTCGAAATTAGGAGCATATGCGACTTGCAACAAGTTTCCCAAAAAAGGATAGTCGTCCAGCTTTCTCTTCGCGAACCTTCCATTGACATGAAATTTCAATCGTCTCAGACGGAAGACCTTGCAATATGCAATATTGAAATGAGAAAATTCTCTAAAGGCAGCAACATCACCATGTCGCAGCATCGTAAAGAAAACTAACGTAAAGCAGAGTGAGAGAAGTTTCCTACCGAGCATTTGATATCGACGAGAATTTGATCCAGTAAACATCCGTAAACTCCTCACACTCCTCCTCGTCCATAAGCCTGTACCTGGTAACAACGTCCTCCGAAATTATATAAACTACCAAATTACCTCTACTTCTAGTAACAAGACTGATCAACAAACTCTTTCCTCTCGCACGCGTTATTGGAGCTATCTTTTACGAAACATGTGCAAAAGGTATCATGGATTGCATCATAAACGCACACAGAAACGAGATCAAAACATACATCAAAGATTACTACACCCGACCTCCATAATGTCACCTTCTCTAGTATCACATATTCTGTTTTCTCACCAAACCCTAGATAAGGAACAGATAAACCAGTTCAAAACTCACTCTTTAATACCACTATCAGGCTCTGTCATGTCCAAACAGATGCATACAAATGTAACGATAGAGTATTTATGAGCGAAAACAGGGTTCGAGACCACATTTCCGCTAACCCAAGCACTTCTTCAATGTCACCATTACATACAACAGTTGTCACAATTTAGCAAAACCCGATGTCATCACGTGCAATTTGTGACACTAAAGAGATCTAGCTGGATTTGGAAGTTGAGAGAACATACTCCTCGATCGGACCATACAATGCAAAGAGCTTCACAAGCTCATCGATGCATCCCAACGCTGGGACGTTCCTCACTATCAAATACCTACAAAAGTTGCATCCAAATTCACAACTCACGCCACTGAAACTGCAAGATGAAAAGAAACCCTGAAATTTCACAGCAAGAAAGCATTTGGGTTTCAAAAAATCACAGGGCAAGATGATCTCAACCAGAACTCACAAAAAGTTCGAAAGTTCCATCACTAACCGAACCTGGACTCTTGGCAAACAGTGTAGACCTTCACTTCTCTTGAACGGCGACCCGTTCGATACTCTGGTTTCTCCATCGCCCTGCGTGTCCAATGCAGAGTCTTCTCCACCTCAAACTCAACTACGTTTAAACCCAGGTCATTGTGAAAGCCAGATAATCACTACAGAAGAGTGCCCATCTCGGAATTAGGGTTTAGGTAGATCACTCCAAGCATATCTCCAGACAAACGCAGCTGCATGACCGTAAGGATACACACTCAGAGTTTGAGAAATTGGCCGTCACGTATTCAGAGCTTGAAGGGAGTTTACGTAACTTTGAATCATAATCATAGACACGATCTGAGTGGAGTGTTCTCCTTCACTTCCTGAATTATTTTCAATACACATCAGGTATCTTAACTCGTATGAATCTTCGGGATCATTCTCGGTCCGATGAAAACACAGTTTCAAGTGCGACCACTACGACACGGGACGAAGTTCTGCTTGTTGTGAACAGAAATACTGCTGCGAATTCTGCAAATTCAGATCATTTAGGGAATCTTCGAAGGAGACAGAGCTTCTCAAGGCAAGCTTTCTATAGTACAAAACCCTAACGGGATTAGGCGAGTCTAGGTTAACTTTCGACGTAGCAAACAAAGGCTTAGGAGGATTGACTCCCTAATTGCCTCAACCAAGGGTAAATGTAAAAATTGCCCACTATTTTGTGCCGTGTAGATTTTGCATTTTGAGGCCTCTGAATGCAAAAATATGAACTCAGCATTTGCAAATTTTTATCATGGGTGGCAAATAAAAAATTTCAGTGTTTTCTCCAAGGGTGATAAATGGGGCAATAAGGGGGGCAATCCTCCATGGCCGCAAACAAACATCAGAACATCCTCCACCAATTCTTCCCTATCCCTATAAATCATCTGAAGGGGGAGAAAATATGGGGAAAGGGAATATTGGGTGTTGCTCTATAAGAAAATGTATAAGCTTACATAAGACAAGCCTATTACTACCATGATTTGCCATCTAAATATCTTGGGGCCAACTTCCAAAGGGGGCACATATTTTTCAAAGGTGTGCACTAGTTTCACAAATCTAATCCAAGTGGAGTTGTAATTTACCAATTAAAATTATAATTTATGTGAATTTTTGAAGTAGTTTGGCCTAGAAATACAAAACCGCTCACAGAAAAGAGCTATAAACATCCTAGAAACAACCCATAACCGCCTTTCCATGTATCTAATGGTAATTAAGTATTCACCATATGGGTTTGAGCACGCCCCTATTATTGAATTGTAAAACTTTGTTCGATCTTGTTGGTAGTCAAAGGGGGTTCTAGATTATCTTCACAAGGGTTTCACTATTCAGGATTTTATATATCATGTGTGAAGAAGGGGTATTTTAGGGGGATATTTTGATATAGGGGACCAATTAAGTAGACCCTATCATTACCTAATTTTCTGATTTTTTGTATTTTTTAATACCCTACACTTACTTTGAATTCAAAGGAGAGACCATTTTTTCACACCCTATCTTCATTATAATGAAATTACTTTCATTAGAACACAATGCATTTAAATAGTCACAACTAGGTTCAAATTCTATACGTAGAGGTTTGATTTGGCACTCGTTGAATTTACATAATAGATATTTTTTTATGTCTTTGAATTTGATAGTTTGGGCGGTTTGGTTGGTTGGAGGTGAAAGTATTCTTCAATGTTTTGTTTTTGGGTCTTCATTCCAATTTTTTTATTTTTAGGCTTGAATATTTTTGCAATGTTCATGAGCATTTTTTGTAGAGGGTTTTCCCAATATTATTTCATTGATTTATCATATAGGCCTCACAATTTGCAAGACATCAATGTAATAATTTAAAAATTGGAAGTAGGTGATGTAGCCTTGATGCCGAGTGAAAGTCTTTAGCACCTTAACAATCAAATCAATCAAAGTTTTTCTTTCAAATCTTGATTAACAAGACTAATAATCTTTAGTGTGCCCTTGCCTAGGGATACATTCAAATTTTTCTTAAAATGGTTTGTTTACATTTGACTAAGTTTGCCTTTAGCTAGAATAACAACACGTATTTGGAACAAGGGACAATGGCTTTAGTTGATAGGAACACACTTCACACCAATATTATAGAGGCATGCATCATAATGGATTCACCAATTTCAGTTAAGTAGTGTTTTGAAGTGGAAGAATGTATGTTTGGAACACTATAAAGGGCTAACTTCTCAGACAACAACTATGGCTACAAAATATTTGGCCTTTTATAATATATGCAAAGATGATTTGGTAATGATTGTTGGGTCCCATCACATCTTGCTTGAACTTTGCACCAATTTTATGATTCTACAACAAAGTTTCTAATTGTGAACCTAATGGTGGTCATAATTGAGTAGGCTTGATATTTGTTCAATGACTTCATAAGAGAGAAAGTATACAATCATTGTGTTCATTTGGGGTACTTTGTTACATAGGGGGCTCCACAATTCAAAAATGTAACTTAGGATCAATAGCTCAATGTTATTGTTGCAAAATTTGGGAGAAATCAATGCTCAATTGAAAGAAGCAAACAAATTTTTTTTTAAATTAATTTTTTTTTATTATCCGACATGGCCATCACTTGACCACATCAACTAGTTGCTGATACTGAGTTCCTACAGTCCGAAAACTCTTGGGAACTCACAATCTTCCAAACTAGCTAAATTCCTTCTAATGTTGATTTTAGTTGAACATTAGGAACACTAATAGTATATACATTGAAATGAACATGCTAATAATAGAACTGGAGACTTGATTCCATCTTTTAAATAGATAAATAGATTCATTCCTATTAGGAGCAACAATTGATATATTCATACATTGAATTGAACTTCATATGAGTTATTAGTGTCATCATGATATGATTAGTTCTAAATAGCCAATAATCTTTGAATGGAAATCATTTTTCTATTGTCACTTAACCCCTAAAGGACCAAGGTGTGTTTTTTGGCAACATAACTTTTTTAGACAGGTACGTGTGACTAGAGATTTCCATGTTTTTGGCCTAAACTTTAGGAGAAGCTGTGGACAAGGAATATCTTTCATGTGCACTAAATTTCAGGGCATTTGGAAATATAAGTCAAAAGTTATGGCCTAATATGTTGTTTGTTTCTCAACTTGGGCAGTCTAGGCAGATCTAAAAAAATCATTTTTTTCAAAAATAAAAATTTGAAATTAGTTTTCTAGATTTATATATACATAGAAATCTTTGAATCATTCCATTTTGATCAATGACTCAAAAGTTATGAGATGTTTTAGTTTGTGGGTAAGTATGGATTCTCTATTCTAAAATAAACTTTGAAGTCCTTTATTTATTGACTCAATTTTCAATATTTGTTTGAAAAAAATAAAAACCTTATATGTAGATTGTTTATTACAACATTAAAACCATTGGAATTGGGATTTTTTAATTCCATTAATAAATTGTTAACAATTTAGTATTTTGAATCATTCTCTACATCTTTCTACTTACTATTTTTTCCTATATGTTGCACAATTCCAAATAATCTAAAATTTTTCAAGTATGTAGCCAACTTGCATTGAAGAATGAATCTAAAGAAGAACCACTATTTTGGACATTTTTCAATACAAATATGACCTTGTGAAGTGCAACTGCCCATTTTTTCACAGGGACCCCAAAAGGATTTTTGTCACTTCAAATGCTAATATCTTGCAATCTACAGGGTGGTATTTTCTGAATTTTTTCCCACATCTTCTCAATCTAGTGTACTACAAGATCCTACAGTTATATGTGTCCAAAAATGATATTTTTCAAAAATTTGGTACTTGTATTAGAAATGGCAGTTTTTGAGGGTTTTTGGTAATAACATAGTCAAGGAACTTTAGGGGTTAAAGTGGCCTACAACCTCCCACTTTCTATTAAATAGAATTACCACTTTTCAATTGTGTGTAAAGGTACAAAATGAGTTTTTTTGCAATAGGATATATCCACTATCTGGTTTTGACAAGTTTGAGAGTTGAAGATCATTGAAAATCTATCTCATGCATTGTTTGTTCACACTAATGTAAAGAAGTTATATGTAAAATCCATTAGGTGAGCATTGTCTTGTTTTTCTAATGAGCATTGATATATCATGGTATTATGTAGAGGACATGAAGGAACACCTACTTCCTTAATATGATTGAGACATAATCATATTAAAAGTCAAAGAGTTTGAGAATTATCTATGGAATTGACTCCTTGCATGATGTCCCTCATAAACACCCATGTCATTTAGATAAATGGGACTATCAAAGGTTTTCTTTTTTCTTTTTTCCTTCCTTCAAGTCATATGACTCTTTACACCTACAAACATAGATGAAATATGTCAAATGTAGATGATAATTCAATTTTTCATCTAAATTTGTATACATTCATCCAAAATGGAATACTCTTTGAAGACTTAGTAACAATTGGATGAATTCATCTATTATGAAAGGAAAACTACATCACCAAATATTCCCATGAAAAATATTTAAGGACAATTGAACAAGTTCATCCATTGAATAAGGAAAAATTTATTGCCTAATATTCCTCAAAAATATATATCTTTTCATCAATGTAAAACTCAAAAAGAATCCCTCATCTACTACCATGTATTGGCATTATGGAATTGACAAGCCCTATTCTTGAACCTCTTCATCTATTTCCACATTTTTACAATCCAATCTTATGAAGCTTGCATCAAGTGATTTTTTTGAGTAACTTAACACACAAAAGCAATGCAAAATTTTTTTAGGAAAATTGGCAATACATTCTTACTTCCACAATGGGCAAAATCACTAAATTGCTATAATATCTTCAAAGGGTGTCCCCTCCATTTTGGATGAATGTATGCACACATGGATGAATAAGTTAGTTGTTGTCCACATTTTGCAAATTTCTTCCATGTCTATGGATGTAAAGAGCTATATGGTAAGAGCACCAAATGCCATCCCTATATCCAATGGCATTCTTGTCTAGGTCAGGGATTCATTCTAGAACAAAATGTAGCTAGACTATAGACATCTTATCACTTCAGGTAAAAAAAATAAGCTCTCTACTGTCTACTTACATTTATAGCCTAAAATGATTATGCTCTATAGAGTCTAACACCATTGGGTGCTCTTACCTTAGTGAAGATGACTTTTTTCATATTAAGGTATGTACACTCATAAAAATATATTATGTTTAATAAATAATAGTAACTTTGCGCAGTTGTAATTTGTGACGGTTACAGGTGCGCACACCTAAAGAAATCCTGCTCTCATCTGTTCATCTCCCGGATTCTCTATTCTCTGACAGAGGATTCCACAGCTTTGTCTTCACTTGCTCCAAAACTAAGCCTTCCTAATTCTCATCGTGATTTTCGGTGTGTTGAGTTGCAATTCAAGGAACCCCAAGTCATTTTACAAACACACACGCACAGGTGAGCAACTCGATTGCCAGACAACAATTTGAAGCTTCTTATCAAGTTGTAGAGTATCACATGCCATCGATGCCACAGAAGGTGAGCCTGTTGTACTTGAATTGGAAGGTCAAATTGTTGAGGGTTGGTGTTACCATTGAGACACTCCCAATTGAAGAATGATGCTCCATTGTCTTCATGCATTTATATATAAGATAGAACAAATTCTGACAATTTAGCATCACATTGAATGATGTTGTTGCAATGTCGTTATCCCATTTCTATGGATTGGATGTATGCACCAGTTCCTTAGTCTGAACCTATCACTAGAGACAATGCACAGTTGAATGAAATTATTAGGGCACGATGGTGGACTCGCCTCACAGCCCTCACCTGATCATTCTTTAAAAAAGTTGTGAAGCACAGTCCGAAACTCGTGGAATGAGATTGCACTCCATAATTCAGGGAAATAAGTTTGAGGATCGGGATGACGACGCATTTATTGGGCTTCTGCTCGACCTAATCTGTGTAAGGAAAGCATGTAGGTGATGTCAGGGCATCAGGATTTTATAAGTACTGGAGTTTTAGCGAGCGATCACAGCATGATAAGGAATCAGTACCAGTCGGAGAGTCTGAATTTGGGTCGGTGCAGGAACGTCTGAAAGTTGGATATACCTTGTGGTCGCAGATTAGTAGCCCCCGACATCCTCGAAACACTGAAAGATTGGCAAGGCGCTGTTCAAATGAAGTGGTCCTGGTGTTGGATAAAGTAAACATGAAGAATGATATCGCCGTCCAATGGGGAAGTGAAATCAGAGCCTAACGAATACAGCAACATCTGCAACATCTTAGAGATGCCATGGTGAACACAACGAATTAAAGAATGAAATTAGGACGAGAGAGTGTGCACAAAGTCCATGGTCGGGAAGGAAGCGAGTTGCGAATTTAGGGTTAAAACATGTGTCACCTGAAGAGTGTTTCCTTTGGTGCAAGTACGACTATGTCCCTTGGAAGAATGTTTGATATACTTTGTGATCGCAGATCAGTACCCCGACATCCTCGAAACACTGAAGGATCAACAAGGTTCTGAACAAATGAAGCCGTGATTCCTGTGTTCGAGAAAGCAGACATGAAGAATGATATAGCTGTCCAAAGAGGAAGTGAAACCAGAGGATAAGGAATACAGCGACATCCGCAACATCTTAGAGACGCCATGATGAACACAATGAATTAAAGGACGAAATTACGAAGAGAGATCGAGAGAGAGCACCAGGTCCAAGATCAGGAAGGAATCACGTTGAGAAATTGGGTTTTCGGTGCCGAAAGCATGCATCACCAGAAGAGTATTCTGCTCGTGACCTTGTAGAAATTGCAACCAGAGGATATTGAGAGGCTGACTTATGGCAGATCTTTCTGGCTTGATAAGCAGAGCACAAGATGTGGTGGTCCCGTTGCGTCTCCAAACGCCACCGAAACCCCCCAACGGTACCGGCCTCCTTATTAAACAAGGGATCTCTCTGCCTCCCACGTACGCCCAAGCCACGTCAATTGCCCCGGCAATTTACAAGCAAACCAGCTTAGACCCGCCATTGCAACAGAAGATCAGTGGCAATACCACCAACAGCAATACCACGCCCACGGGGACGGGAACACCTCTCTTGAACCAATTTGTGACAAACGTTCTGCCAGAAGTGGCTGCTCTTAGGGCAAACTCTCCCGGCCAGTATAGGGTTTGCCGTCCAGAACGTCTTCTCCACCGAAACTCCAAGTACCTCTTCGGCGTTTGCACCTTTGGCTTGCCGTTGCTGTTGGGCGTCCTGGCCGCCATCCTCTATTTGTCCCTGCGGCCCCGGTATCCCGTGGTGTCCCTGGAGACGGTCCGAGTGTGGAAGTTTAGCGCCGTTGGAGGCTCCGGCGCAGGAGGCCAGAACCCCGTCTTGAATGTAGATTTGGACTTGAGCTTGCGCGTTTCCAATCCCAACAGACGGCTGGGTATGACTTACCAAGAGCTGGAGATTCTATTGTCGTTCGAAAACACCACGTTGCCGATTGCCAGCCTGCCTTCGTTTTTCCAAAGCAAGAAGAACAGCAGCGTGATTTCCACGCGCATCATGGCGGCCAATGCGGCGTTGCAAGAGGATGAGGGGGCCTTGTTGCAGTATGACATTGCTAAGAATGATATCCCCTTGAGGGCTCTCGTTGATGTGAAAGCGTGTGCCCAGACGGGGCGGTGGCGCACGCCGTCCTTTCGAGTGCATTATGCTTGTGACTTTCGAATCGCCCCGCCGGCTCGAAGCATGCCCCCGCTGAGCAAGGCGTGCAAGAGGTCCAAGGAGGGAATTCCAGACACTTATGTCTCCGAGCAAAACTTACTGGACTGAAAAAAGAAAAGCGACGGGAGGGATCGAGCAGCTGCTACCTCCTTGCAGGACCGACAGGTGAGAGGGTTCTTGATGCCATCGCCATCTGGAGCTCAGTCTGCGGTACTGATGGGGCTTCTGCTTCAATCTTTGTGGGATGGAATTGTATTGTCGCTGCAGCAATCCATCTTATTAGAGCTATCTGTGAACGTTTAGTGGTCGTTGCCATTACAGTTAGCAGGCAGCGGAACTGCAACTTAATGGTCTGTTAATAGGCTCTGTCATCCTTGGCATTTGAAAAGCTTGTGGGACTCACTGACCATGTTGAATCATCTACTTTAGTCCATCGCATTTTGTACATTCTCACATGGTACCACTAGTTCTTGGAATTCTCACATATTACACTACCTAATGGTCCATGTGTGGAATTTCAATATAGTTAGTGTACTTGTAGCCTAACTTGTACAATTTGAGTTATTTCAACCCCAATGCAAAGCATAAGTTGCATTCCTGAAAAATACCATTAAATACTACTAACTGTCGGAGCTGACAAGAGTACCTTAAATCACTTCTAGAGCAAGCTTGCATCCAATATGTTGACTTCCTTACACTCTTGATACCAATGCATTGGAAATCAAAAACAGAACTGAGGAAAAAAATTTGCACCCCACAGCAACAATGAAAACACTCTTCAATGTAAAATACGAAGAGGCAAGAGGATTTGCTCACGCTGTAACACCAAACATCTCTTACACATTGATTTCCATGTGGTAAAGAACCATTTGTTCAAGACCAGAGTAATCATCCAGGCTGCAATAAAGATTTACTGCCTTCAATCATGTTAGTCGTTCTCTTTATTATCATGCTTGTGCAGACCTACAGACTCATGGCTTGAATCATGTCAACATCTGCAACAGGAAAGCTGCACCACGAAGGCAAATGTTAAAATGTTGGCATATCAAGAATATTATGCCCATTTCACAGGGCATTGCCCTATATTTTCAGATTGGCAAATACTGTACTTGAGGCAGCTTGGGAGGAGGGGTGGTCCTCATTCAGAGCTCAATGGTGTTCGAGTAAGTTGGACAATAGGAGGGATTTCATGAGATTGGCCTAGACAAGATTAGGTGTCAAGTAGAAGACATTTACGAGCGTCAAGGCACTGTGTGCTATATGATCTGGATCCGGAAGCCCAATGCATCCTCCGAAGCCTGCCAGAATGCAATTATAAGTACGAGTCAGATTTTAATTTAGGTCCAACTCAGGCAGTCCACTTCTTGCCTGGGCGAAATGAACAAATCCATCTTCAAGGACCAAGTGTCGCCAGGTTTCAACAAATTTTGTGGACTTGTCTAGATACAAGCTTATTACAGTGATAATATGCAGGGACTGAAATGACATTATTTAGCCAGATTTCATCGTCACTTTGTCGGTAAAAGAATAGCCAGGGTTGCAACACGGTGCAATTAGCTTGGTAGATTTTGCCTACTGAGAAGATTACATACGGACTCATTGGAGACACCGGAGGTTGCTTCTGCTAAACCTGCGCGCTTAACTGCAACACATGAATGCTGAGACCAACTAGTGCTGTTGAAATTCAAAGCATCATCTCCTCGTCAACTACTCGTATATGCTATATACAGTAACATCAAACGGTAAATTCCAAAGATTGCAATCTAAAAGAAACCTTAACATCCCCCGATACTTTGAATGATCGTTTTATCATCCAAATGCAAAGGCTAGTAGACTGCAATTGAAAGATATACGTTGCAGAAGCCAGGGGCAAAAAAGCTTCTGAATCAGCCTGTCGGACTTGACTCTTCAAATGCAGAGGGCAGTAATAAAAACAGTACGATATGCATTGCACAAGGGGCAACAAACTTAAATTTTGTAGGAAAGATGACCTCGAATGCCGGGGTTGCAATTCCAAATTCTGGAGATCGTGTGGCAGACTAGGTATTAAGCTCTGCCTTGAATGTTCTCGTGTTGCCTGAAACTCTCACGCCACATCCAACAGTCAGCCTAAAATCCAATCATTCCCATTCAACACATGCATATTACACATTAGTTATAAAAATGAAAATGCGACCGACGGATAGTTTACGTTACAGCATGATTGTCGTCTTCACCCAATAGGTAGTAATGCTCCATATATATGTCAACTTATTATTTCAACCTGAATGCAATGAAAGCGTACTTTTGCATTCCTCGAGAAAGAACATTATGAAGCTAGCCAGGTTAATACAATTAACAAACTGTAGGAGTTAGCTCACGCACGATAGCCCCTTTTAATTACCACTTCAAGAGCAAGCTTGCAGTCAGCATGCCGAATATATGACTCCCTTTCATTCCCGATATACACACAAGATATACTCCCTTTCATTCCCAATATTCACACAAGGTGAATCTTATTTTTGTTAGAGATTCTCTTCTTTTAGTAGCCTTGCAGGGGTCTTGAAATAGAGTGGCTTGTCAAACCTTCGCAGCCCTCTAGAGAGTCCAAAATTTCTCTAATGTTTCATTATACTCCTGAAACCAATGCATTGGTAATCACGTACAGAACTAAGTAAAAAATAAATGTGCATCATCACAGTAAAGAAACAACACTCTTAGTGTCAAATTATACAAAGATGCAAGAGGATTTAGTTCGCTCGCGAGAGATTTCATGAGCTAGGCCTCGACAAGAATTATATGGTACTAGGATTCAAAGAATTTTAGACATGTCCACAGTCAAGGCACTGCATGTCAATGGTATAGTGGTGTTCCAAAATAACAACATTCATCCACATATTGGATGTATAATAAGGTTTCCATCCACAATTGGGCAATTTTATCTAAGATTTTTTTTAAATTCAAAGTTGTTGGGTGATTTCATCCAAATTTTTTGACATTTTTTTTGGCATTTTTTATCCAAATTCTTTTTTCTTGTGCAATCTATCACCAAAAAGCCAAAAAAAAGCCTTGTTGCATGTGTATTGCATCTGAGGTCTCTCAAGTTGATAATCAACACATTGAATAAGTTGGGGAGAGAAATTCTTCACCTTCAGTGACTACCCATAAAATTGTTTGATTAATCAACTAAGCATGGCAGTTACAATAAAAACAAATGTCTACTTTTCACCAAATAAAAGTAATCTTTTTTTGCTATAAATTTTCCATTTCTATTAAAAATGTGGATGAAGTTAGCAAATTTGGATGAAAAAGTGCATAGATATGATTGAAAAAGGTTTTTTGGTCCTCAAGATGGATGAATGTAGAAGTACAATGCTTCACCAAATTTTAAGTGATTGCCATCCTAGGTAACACTTTCTCAAAAAAGTAAAAAAGAAAGGGTTGGTTTTCGATTACTCATCTGTCTTAGATGTTGTTGGATCTTTTAAACAAGTGGACAAAGATTCCAAACTTCCATGGAATGGAATTTTAGGTTTTGGAGAGATAGTTGATTGCAAGAAACACTTTTACTATTTTATTGTTGGGTTTTGTCTGTTGTACACGTGCAATAAAAGCTTATAGAATAATTATTTTTGAAATCAAGAACAAAATGTGTAGGCCCTAAAGAATCTCCTTCAAAAACAATATGATATATCTACATTATTAAAGAATTTATTCTTAGCATTTTTTAGATGTATCCTAGAATAATACCCATATAACATGAATAGGCTTGAATTATATCAAATTCTCAAATTTTTCCTTTTTTGAGTTTAAAGCACCCTATATTACATGGAAAAATTGATAATTTGGTAGAAATGTTACCTTTCATGAATAAATAGGACCCTATGATTTAACTCATGTTGTTTTCTAAGTCAACCTAATTGTACCCCAAGTTGTAAAGAAAGTAATATTGTGATAATGTTAGCATTGAAGTAGCCAAGTAGGTGAGGTGCTTGGAATTGAAAAATCCTTTTCTTATTAATGTGAATGTCTTTATGAAAAATACATCAAAATAAAGACTTTTTATCTATACAATTGTTTTCTAGGTTCTTGTGGCATTTGACTTACATTTGTACCACATGGATCTTGACAATAAGATGTTCTAAATATTTGAAAATAACTAAAATGGTTTATATCAAGCTTCATTCTTAGTAGAAAAAGTGAGGTCTTAAAAATGAGTTCCAAAAAGAAACAGAATTAAATAATGGAAGTGACAAAATAAACACTGTGATAAATCAAATTGTAGAATAGTAATGTATACATAACACTTTAAGTTTTGCATTGTATATATACTAAAGTTTTGTCATTCATCCAATGTTATATGATACATCTTTTCATTCCATGTATCATCTACGCCTCAATCTTTTAAGGATAGAGAAGACACATTGCATCCTCTCCTAAAATTTTTTTTAATTACATTTGTCTATAGTAAATAAAGTAATGATCTAGGAACATGTAGATGTGGGTTATTCTTAGAATTTAGTAGTATAGTTTGTAAATGAAGTGATAACATTAGCATTGAAATAAGAGATGTCTATGAAATATAATTTTTGTATTAGTATTTAATGGTCTAGTCTTTATTTCAAAAACAACAAAAACAACTATAAATAAAAAGATGTAGACTACTTGGAAAAATACTTGTGATTTAAACCTAACGTCTAGATCTTTTGGGTTGAGGTTGATACTTGTCAACTTCCTCCTCTAGTTGGCTAGAGTTTGATGCAAGGATTGAGGGATCTGTGAGTTTTGTAATTTGTATATATGTGTAGAAATTGACTCCTTCATTTCTTGAACAAGAATTTATGCATGCTCAAACAATAAATCTTTCCAATCATCATCATCTAAGTCATCTATAATTTTGAATTGATAGGCTTGGAAGGATGATAATTTGCCAAGAATAATTGGCTTCAACATTTTTCATGCCAATGTCCTCATTAATGAATTGGATTGTATGTCATATACATCAAATAAAAGTTTGTAGTAGCTAGGCATGGGTCAATTCCGAATTTATTAGAAAATGTTTTTTTTAATCTACCCACTTTGTAAAGTATTGTTGAACTCACCATAGCATTCCCATCATTTTGCTTCTCGTCTAACATTCAGGGTTTTCTCATCATTTCAAGGTCTAGGCCTAATTTTGTAGCCTCCAAGAAGAGGTATGACTTGCAAAGATCTTCAAGATGTACAAGTCTTGCATAAAGGCGCTTGTAGGTGACAAATTCAGGAGGTCGACTTCTTTCCAAAAACAACCAAATTCATGCATTCATTTAATATAAATGCCCTTGCAAGCATAGCTATTATGACGTACTACTATTGAAGTAATACCCGTAGTCATTTGACTCTTTATGAGCAGTCTATAGAAAGAGTTGAGAATAGGAAAGCAAGACAAGGCAAAAGTATATTTTTCACAAAGAGAGCAATACAAACATCATTCTGTTCAACAAATTGCTCTAATCTCCAACTAGATCTTGAGCTTAAGGAACTTTTGACATTGTTGCACACGACAAATAAACATTTGAACTCTTGAATGACATAAAAGAATGTTCCTACAACATATGAACTCTAAAGCTTCACAGAACCAAACCAAAATCATAGACAATAAAATTGCATTTTTGTAAAAGGCTCTTTGACCTTTAATAATGTAATGTTTTCAAGATCTTTGTCAACATCACAATACAACTATGGTAGATGTTTACACCCAATAGTCTCATACTCCTACCTTTGAAATAACTCAATGAATAAAAGAAAACTCTCAAAAGCTCACAACCAAAATGCTCTCTCTAGAATCTACCTTCATGTCTAAAAACTGCCACCAAATTTACAATTCAACCTTGGTAAGAAAATCTTGTATCCAATGAAGCAAAGAAATTCTAAAATGAACAACTCTATACACCAAAATACTTCCAGTACTAGAAAATCATCAACAATCAAATTGTCTTTGGAATCTTTAGTAATAAAACAAATTTCATAGTCAAAAAGATCCTTGTAGGAGGCATCCTAGTTACTCCTACGATAGAAAAAAAAGAATCAAATGGAAAACAACTCGAGAAAAGCTCACCTCAAAAATACTTGTAACAGACTTTGTAAAATCTACAATTTTTTAGATCACAAAATAATTTAGCTCTAGTAATAAACTCTTGTGTACAACGAATCTTCGTTACTTAGAAATGAACAGGCCTACCCACGCAAGATGCATTTCGCCCTTATGTTGTAGGAGGAGCACAATTTTTCCTTGAGTTCGAGAAGCCATGAACTATCATTTAGCAAAAGGATGTAGTTGTTGCCAGTGCTTCAGATCTAGAGAACAACTTACAACAAAAGAGGAGGGAAGGAAGAAAGAAAGCAAAAGATCAACGGAAAATCCAACAAGTAGAGGAGCATGACTATGGAGCTTAAGCATAGAAGGAAAAAAAAGAGATAAAGCATAAATTAATGAAAAAGCAAAAAAAATTATCAACCAAGTACAAACATCATCTCTCTTGGAATGATATTATAGATATGATGGAGGATTGGGCAACTCTAGTCATCATATTGAAAAGTACTGTAATTTTTAAACCTAAGTCCTTAACCATAAGCCCAAAGCAATATGACTTATGCTTTCTATTATCCCATATAAATTTCAAACAAGAGGCATCTAGAAACAAGAACATTTGCATAGGAACAAGGTTGATACATCCTTATTGGATCCATATTTAGTTTAGAAGAAAAATCTAGATGAACCAATGTCATAATCTCAACTATTTTGAGTTTTTCTTCTCAATCAAAGAATATTTGTATCTTTGAAACTATGAGAACTATTTGTAATTTTTGAAATGATTTTCATTGATCCTTCCTTGCAAATACTTTAAGGTAATATTTATAAACTTAAAATCTTGACATTAGAGGAAATCTGTCTATGCAAAATTGAGTTTGAAAGAAACTAGCCAATGAGAAAATGATAGTGATGAGGTAGTGACCTTCAAAAAAAAATCCTCATGTAGGTCCATTCTTAAAAAGTAGGGTTACCTATCTCAACTTGACATTACCTTTTGGCATTGCAATGTCCACCAACGTCTATCGGGACACATTCTAATGCATCAAGATTGTGACTTCATTCTAACAACCAGTAAAAAATTATTATATTATATTTTGTAAATTTGGTTTATCCTAGGGTAAAAAAGATTGATGAAGTTCATTAGGTCTATCCTTCGATCCATCCAATCAACGGTTGGACATCTACAAGATAGAAGGATTGTCGAATGGATGGCCTTTTGTCCACTAGAAGGACTGTCAGCTAGACAAAAGGTCAATAGACTAGATGGCCTATCATCCACACAATGGAAGGTTTGTCGACTAGACGATCCTTTTGTTCAATTTGTCCACGGCACTTCCCTTTCGGTAGAAAGACAAATTGTCCATCCAATAGACGGACTTCTTAATTATCTAGTCAATGATTTGGACGGAAAGATCCTTTTTTGGTAGGACGCACCTTCCATTAGACATCCAATCCATCTCTACTTCATAGGGCTATCCATCTCTAACAACATTAAGTATTTGTTTTTCTCAATTTATGAATCATGACAATGTTTACCATGAAAACTTAACACTTTGAACATATAGTTGGAAACAATATTCTTTTAGGTGGAAGAGGATCTAGTAAGAGATTGAAAAACAATGAGCTACCTTTGTCGAGTAAAGATTTCACCTTATTAAAAAAATAACTTATTAGTCACATAAGGTAAACTAGCATATGATATGCATAATGACTAGTTTGCCTTGTTTACATTTTTGAAATTTTGAATTTTTTTCCAAATAAAGACAAACATAAGAAATGAAGAGAGCAATTGAATTTTTTTTGACCAAGTATGAATTTGTTATGGATTTTTGAAGTGTGGTGCCCGATTAGCCCAAAATGGCAAAATAGTCTCTAGACTACTCCAAAACCATCAAAAAGTGTACCCATTAGTCATTAGACTACCTAAAGTAGTAACAATGTTTCCTCATAAACCTAGTTGCAATATTTTATAACATGTGCATGACATAAAGGAATAAAAAAGTTAGTTCTTGTAATGAATTTACACTAGAAAGGTGAAAGTTCCCAAAGCAATCACTATTAACTCCATCACCATCACCCAAAGCATTGATTTTGGCCATTAACCTACCTAATGAAGTCCTTATCTCATTTTCTAGATAAAGTTTGCCATGGATTGATAGAAGATTGTAATGGATGGTTTTGTAGATGTGTGCATTAGAGAGTTGGCATGTCATGGGTTGGTTTACCTTAGTAGCAATCATTGAAGTTTGGAGACCATTGAAGCTTCTTTTGCATCCAAGTTTGGAATTGGACCTTCCAGTCAAAAAGAGAAATACCTCCAATCCTTCTAGAGCATTGATCCTTCACCATGCTATAGGATTATTGTCCATTTCATGAAACATACCTATACTCCAAACATGAAGTCTATAAGTGGTATCCAACAACAAAAAGGTTTATGAACCTCGTTGGTATCCACCTCTCGCTCAAAGTAATTGGTGTGAATATTTTCTAAGTAGTTTGGTGAAGGGGATAGATAATATCAATTCTTAGTGTGCACCATAAAATGACTACTTGGGTGCCTGCAACTATCTAAAGGCTACGGGCAACCTACACTTGTATCACTACCAAACTTGTAATTCACAGGTCATCACTTCACAATTTCTACAATTCAAACAAGCTTCAATCACTTGGTACACAAAAAATAGTCTCGGTGGTGATTAACCTAACCTCACCACCACAATACGTCTATAAAAATGAAAGCCTAATCATGAACACAAAATGGGACAAATCTGGAGATCGCTAGCAAGAATGTTTGCCATGGGGGAAGGTACCATAATCCAAATTGGATCCTCTTCTCCAAGCAACAAATTGCAAAAACACATGAAAAGTAGGAATTAGAGCCACTGGCACATGTCTAAGAAGGAATACCCCATATCACAAATCCTATAACAATAAACAAAGAAAGGCACTTAAGTGTCTATTTAAGCTCCACCACCTAAAATTCTTGGAAATGTTTGGGAAATTGGTGTTCAAAAACACCATTCAGCCCATGAAAAACACAAATCTAGGCTGAAAATCAAGTTTAAATGCCAAACCGACTATGTTAATGGATTCCTTGGCAAACTTCACATAAAACAGGCAAAATTTTTATTCAAATCGGAACTGTAATGCCCCTAGAATTGAATTTCAAAGTTTTGCACAAAACCCTCTCTTTTTTTTCTAAGAGAAATCTGAATCTATAAATACTCAAGATTCTGAATTTTTCAAGGTATACCCTTGATGTACATTTCATAAATCTTATAAAGTCCTAGATTCCATAAATCTTGTAACTTCTTTGATTTTAGGGAAAAATCTTCAAATTCCCTAGATTTAAAAAAAGATTCAAATTCACTAGATTTCAGAAAACGAAGCACTCCATCAAGGGGCTCAACTAAGAAAGGGCCAAAAACTAGAAACCCTATAACTTCTTCTAAAATCACTTAAATATCATGATTTTTGAAGCAATAGGTTCGTATGTAACTCTTTTACTACTACTACAAGCATGTGCAACAAACTAGATGTTCAAATTTTGTCCTTTTACTCAAATTTGTTACTATAAGGAAGGAAAGAAACATTGTTGTCAAGTGAGAAACCATCAAATCTATAGATACAAAGTCAAGCAGCTCACACTCTATAAAGGAAGAATTCAAGAGTGTAAGTGTGAGAGAAGAAGTGAAGACTTGACTAAATGATAAATCATGATTTTCAAGCAAAGCCAACAAGGCTAGCATGTGAGCCTAGAAATGCAAGCCTATGAGCCTCAAGTCTAGGTGTAAGTAGATATTTTACAACTATTGAAGGTGTTTATAACATACATACTTATAATATGAGTACCCTATGGGTGATTGCAAGAAACACTTGTCCTATTTGTTGCATTTTCAATTTTTGCTGCATTAGTCCTATTAGTACTACGAGTCTTGCGAGTACTATGAAGGGTACGGGAGATGAAACGTAGACCGTTGATTGGAATCAAGATGAAACACTGGGAAGATGCGTGGCTGCATGGTAGTGGATGACAGTAGGAGATGTCAGGGAAGGCTGATGTTTTGGGACAATCCCTGTCATCCACGTTGGCAAAATTGCAGGCGTAGTGGGCCCCACCCAGTACCAAGGAGTCCTACACTATACCCTGGACTACTATTTTCTGACAGTGTCTTCGATTTACCCCAGAAAATGAAGCTGGAACTTTTCCATTTTTGAAAAATAGTTAATGATTTTGAAAAAATAAATTTAAAAGTGGCCATTATTGCCAACTGAGAGAACTACTGAATGGAGCAAGAAGAAATTGGAAAACATTTTGTATTACTTAGAAAATGTTGTGTAAACGTTGCACACATTGGAGCAATGCCAAAGGCAATTGAAACATGATTTTGCAAATATCTCTCCACAAAAGTTGTAATTCCACTACAGTAGCTCACTGTCCAATTTTGACGATGTAATCCTTCAAAAAAGGTACTCGATAGTACTAAAAACTATCAAAACCGCAAATGTGACATGTAAATGAAATTCAATTTCACACCCTAAAATAATTTTGAAAAATTCAGATTAATTTGTGTACATTCATCAGTGCTAGAGGAACCTACATTTTGAATTTCATGTTCATTCAATCATTTCTCCAATAGTTATGGCACAAAACAACCACTGCATTGAAAGTGTAACGCAAAATAGGACAGGTGTTTCTTGCAATCACCCCCTATAACCATGTAAGGTGCTTGTAACATAGGTACCTATAATACAAATATACTATAACCATAGAAGGTGTCTATAATATAGGTATCTAAAACATAGACACCCATAATATAATTAGGTACTTATAATATAAACATCCTATAACCATGGAAGGTGTTTATAACATAGGTACTTACAACATAGACACCTATAATTATAAACATCCATAACTATGAAAGGTACTTATAATATAGGTATCAATAACATAGGAGCCTAAGTTACTAAGCTCATGGGCTCAAGATCCTAGGCTCACATACTAGCAACTATGCAAGCAAAGCAAAGCACTCAATTCTCTCCAAAAACACTCACAAAACTTGACTTGACAACAATGTTAAATCAAGGACCTCTCTCCACCTAAAAACTTAAACCCTAAGATGGATGAACTTTACAATTTGAATGAAAATAATCCAAAATTATGATGAATTCTCATAAGAGTCCATCTAACATTGTAATTTGATGTGGAAAGGGCCTAATATCACTTCACATGACAAGTGATTTTGATATCATATATTGAATTTGAAATTGAATTTTTTTAAATGAAATTTCAAAGTATCAAATTTACTTTTTGGAATTTTACTTATTCAACATTAATGTGCCAACCATCCCCTACAGCTACGGTACTAACATCTATTATTCTATGAATCCTAACATGGGATCCCAAACTAATCAAACAAGATTCTTAAGATATCCCAACCTTTAAGTGGTTAGAGATATTTATTTCTCTATCCTAATTACATATGTCAAATATAATCCTCGAGAAGGAGAAAAAAGTTGCTCAAAGGTTGAAACATTGCAATTTGGTCAATAGACTCTCCACTTTCTATGGGAAAAAGTTTGTTCTATAATTCTACATATTGAAAAAAATCCACCTTTGATATAGGGGTCCTTGAATATGATTTTTTCACAATTAACTCAAGTTGCTAAAACCACTACTAAATGTACTATGTACAATTTCAAAGTCAACATTGCGATATTAACAATTTTTTATAGCCTAGTTATAAATGTTTCTAGAAAGAACTTTTGAAAAAGTCGATGCTAAACCCATACTTCAAAGTGGGTCCTAGAAGGGGAATTTACCCCTAAGAAAAATACCCACGAATTTTTTATTTGCCACACATGATAAAATTTGCAAATTTTGAACTCATATTTGCAATTAGAGGCCCCATTTCACTAGGAGAGGTGAAGAACATAGGATTAACATGGCACAAAATAGTGGACTTTAGTTTAACCCCTAAAGTTCCTTGACTATGTTATCACCAAAAACTCTCAAAAAACGTCATTTCTAATACAAGTACCAAATTTTTGAACAATATCATTTTTGGATACGTGTAACCATAGGATCTTGTAATACACTAGATTGAGAAGATGTGGAGAAAATTTCAAAAATTTCCACCATGTAGATTGCAAGATATTAGCATTTGAAGTGACAAAAACCCTTTTTTTAACTTGTATAAAAACGGGCAATTGCACTTCACAAGGTCACATTTATATATAAAAATGCCCCAAATGATGATTCTTCTTTGGATTCATTCTTCAAGGCAAGTTGGTTACATGCTTAAAAATTTTTAGATCATTCGGAATTATGCAACATATAGGAAAAATATAATAACTAGAAAGATGTAGAGAATGATTCAAAATAATAAATTGTTAACAATTTATTAATGAAATTGAAAAATGTCAATCCCAATGGTTGTAATGTTGTAATAAACAATATATACCTCATTTTTTTTATTCCAAAAATATTGAAAATTGAGTTAAATAAAAGACTTCAAAGTTTATTTTAGAGTAGAGAATTCATACTTGCCCACAAACTAAAACATCTCATAACTTCTGACTCATTGATCAAAATGGAATGATTCAAAGCTTTCTATGTATATATAAATACAGAAAACCAATTTCAAATTTTTATTTGTGAAAAAAATGATTTTTTCAAATTTTCCCGGGCTACCCGAGTTGAGAAACAAACTACATATTAGGCCATAACTTTTGACTAATATTTCCAATGCCCTAAAATTTAGTGCAAATAAAAGATATTCCTTGCCCACACCTTCTATGAAATTTGGGCCAAAAATATGGAAATCTCTAGTCACATGTAAGTGCCTAAAATTTCTATATTGCCAAAAAATGCACCTTGGTCCTTTAGGGGTTAACAATTACCATGCAAAACACAAAGTTCACCTTGTTGGGCTTTCTTTGAAGGATAGGTTTTAATCAACATTCTACAATTTCATATGTCTATAGGTATGTTTGCACTTAGGGTTAACCCCTAAAAGAGTAGTTGTATTGCAAAATAGTCAATCATCATGTCTAAGCTAAATTTTTCCTTTCCAATTGTTTTCAAATGTGAATCTTATATTATTAATATTACGTCACACTACGAAGTGTCAACCATTATTAAAAATTTCACTTTGTTTCTTGAAAAATTATCAGTCATAATTTTTGTTACTAAAAGTGAAAATAAATTTGTAAATATAGCAAAAATATTCCAATTAATTTGAAATTATTTCAACAAGTACAAGTAGCAATGGAGATTAGTATGAAAATTTCTCAATTTGTTGTTTATTTTTTATACCTTGAACACCCTTGGCAATGATCTTCAAGTCAAATTTTACTATCAAGCTACATTTATCCTCTTATATAAATGATTTTTAAATTCTTGATATTTTACACATGTGAAAAAGAGAACTTTTTATTGACACTGATTTTTTTTATAAATTTTGATGGAAAAATCAAACAATTGTAAGTTTTTAAAGGAAAATGTGGAAATAAAATTACATCAATTTTAGTATATAATGTAATGATCTAGGATTTTTACCAGAAATGAAGGTTAGAATGAAAAACATAATTTTCTAATTTGAATTTTAAAAAATATAGAAAAAAAGGAAATTAGAATGAAAAACATACAACATGGTGTAATATGGATTTTGACCCTTGAAGTTTGCAATTACAATAATTCTTTCAATTTTTCAATTTTTCCAAAATTTTAATATGAGATAGAACGACAACTTGTCAATCTTCATTTTCTTAGTTTGAAACACATATCAATAACGGATACTTTGAAAGTTACAAGTAGGGTTACCTAAGGCACATCCACTTTGGGGATGCCTTGACCTTTTAAGGTAGGAACACCTAAAACAAACAAGAGTCGTTCACGGACACCTAGAAAACAACCTAAATCTAAGGGCTGGTGGATCCAAAGTATACAAGTGGGGTTCTAAAGTAGACAGGTGGGGTTCCAAGAAGTTGTCACTCTTTCAAGAAGTAGCCAATCACCTACACTTGATTTAAGTTTAGAATGTGTTGCTTTTGGGTGTTTTCGTGCGTGCTTTGGTCTTAGTTTAGTGTCCATAGTAGGTGCATCCGGGAAGTTGTTTTCAAAAATTCACATAATATTCATGATACAAGCTTGGAAAAATATAGAACTAATTTTGTTGGTTTTCTATACCATTTCCTACCCCGCAAACAACATTTTTTTCTACACATACCCTCACGATCACGTCATCTCTAATAAGTGTCCGTTTTAGGTGTTCCTACCTTTAGGGTTTAAGAGTGCTACTCGTGAGCCATGGTTGTAGGAACGAATTTAGACCTACTTTTGAACCAGATTCACGTTGCGAACATCACCCGCAAACACCAAATGTAAACATACTCTTACAATAAACAGATATCCTAAACACTCCAGCCTAGCTAAAGGGATAGCGAGCCACCCAAGTGTGCCAAGTGTGCCAGCTAAAGAAATTGTCTACTCTCTAAGTTACGGGGTGACGAGCAAGATCTTCTTCGCACCCCCGGACTGCTCCGCCACCTCCATCGCCTTCACAAAATCGTCAAACGCCCACCTCTCAACCTCCGCAACCGGAATCACCCCGCTGATGACGAGCGGCGCGACTTCCTTCGCAACAGCATGGCTTTTCTCCACACTTCGCATAATCCTATTGTAAATGGCCCACCCCCCAATCTGCACATCACGAAACAAATCCTGCGTGCTCATGGACACAGACGGAGCCCCATCCAACACACCATAAACGAAGACCTGGCCACCGCTGCGAACACACGCAGCCAAAGTGGCTGTCATGGAGCCCGCGACGGCGTCCAAGGCGCCCCACGTCAGCTTCCCTGCCGTGATCTCCTTCACTCGGGCCACAACGTCTTCCTCCGACGAGCAGATGACCTCGTCGGCGCCCAAGGATTGAAGCTCTGCTTTCTGCTTCGATCGGCGGACGATGTTGATGGTCTTGATGCCGTAGTGGGAAGCAAGGGAGATGACTTGCTTCCCGAGAGTGGAGCCTGCTGCGCTCTGGATTATGTATTCGCCTTTCGGGACTTGCAGGTCGTCGAGCATGGAGTAGGTGGCCCATGGGTTGATCACGAACTGCGCGGCTTTCTCATCAGACATGTCGGAAGGGACTGGCCAGACGAGAGAGGAGTCCAGCAGGATGTATTCTTGGAATGAGCCGTTGCCTTTGAAGACTTCGATGCCGGTGATGGTTACCACTCGTTGTCCTTTTTGTACAGCGGTCACGCCCTCGCCTACCTGGGGGAACATGCAAGCGTCTGTCAGGTTGTGTAGCCTAATCAATTCATCTAACCATTCTTATCCCATTTTCGTCAGAATCATGGCAAAGTTTCACGGAATTGGCAGGGTTGAGTTCAAAGGAATCAGTGAAGTTTTGTGTTCCTCACTAGTTGTCAAAGTTTTGAACATTTGAACGTCACGTATTCGGCGCTCTGTAGGCCGTCAATCATTTAAGGAGTACGACTAAACGTAACTTGATACGTCAATCTAGCTCCCATGAATTGCGGCAGATTCATACATAGGAATAGAGTGGCAGAATTCGTGTATTATTTGCGTACCTCGTGGACAACGCCGCAACCCTCAGAGCCGATCGTGCCGTTGCCGTTGCCACCGACAAGGCCATTTCGCACGGAGAGGAAGTCAGTGGGGTTGATGGGACGCGCTGTGATGCGCACCACTACTTGGTTTGATCCGGCGCTGGGGATGGGCCGGGTGACGATTTTAAGAGTGCTCAACGGGTTCTCCTTATTGAACCCGTCTTGCACAATCGCCCTACTCGACATGATGCTCTGAGAATTGCACTATAAACTCCGTCGCCAGGAATAATTCACTGCCGCGTTCACTGCCAATTAATTGCAATGAAATGAAAACACATCAACACCGTGATCGAGAGACACACACGAATATACAATCTCTTCGAACATTCACGGAATATAAGATCTACCTTGTAATCAGCCTTTGTATCCTGAATCCAAACTCTCAGAACACCTTAGTTCCTGCAGTCCAGATTTCGTCAAGTCCTAATTTGAGCTGAATTCAATCCCTCCAAATCCTATCTGGAGTTGAGAAGAATTCGATTTCCCAGCACCGTCAAGCATGCAATCAAATCCTAATTCGAGCTAAAACAGTTTTGTCTGTCAATGATCTGGAGCATGCATGCATACATACATACATATATACATTCATATATATTTAATTTTTTAAAATTTTGCTGCAAACGCATTTTCGTCATTACTTCCACAACCAACGACATTGCGAGCTTTCAAAAACCAAAGAACTTAACTTACAGTGAATCAGAGGGATCGACAGAAGCTAGCACGGCAAAGAACTTAACGGATTGTGAGCCAAAAATCGAAGTGCAAGCGCTAGCCGGAATTCAATCAACGTTACAGAGACAGACTTTAGTGACATACTTGCATGCCGGCAAAAGATTCAAATTTATATATGGTGGAGGCTCCGGCAGCTTCACCATCAGCTTCCAACCTCAAACAAGTTTGAATTTGTTTTTTAATAATTTTTTTTGGATCAAATCTCTCGCATTTTACGAAGGTGACGACGCAGGATCCACACTCAGTCTGCACGTTGAAAACTGACGATGCAATGTGGAGGTGAACCTGCGATTGTCAAGGACCGTTTGCCTCCCATTCACCACGAAGGTAACGGCACCCCTGGTGGCCAAAAGTCTTCACGTTCTAAGGGTCTCCTGCCATGTGAGTCGGGCGCGTAGAAAAAGCGCTAAAAGACAAGAAGTGAACACCGATTGTCTTGCCGGCCTGGGTGAGCGGAGAAGTCGGGTTGCAAGGTTCACCCATGATCGGTGGACAAGCCCATTGGTGGTGGTGGAGGTTGGTGAACTTGATGGGAATCATTACGTGTGGAACTTTCACTACACTGAATAGTGAAATTAGGTTGCCCCTCACTAATTTCTCGATATTTGACACTAATTAAATATTTACAGTTATTGTAAGAGAATGAACTACTTTTGAATTTCTTATCCTTGTATTTGGGAATCATGAACCTCCATGTGTACAAATGAAAATATTTTTAGAAATATTTGTTGACTTTTATGGCTTATAAAGTAACTTGCTTGGGGTAAGGCAACCTAATTGTTAAGGCAACCTAATTTCACTATGTAGTGTAGATCTCTCCCCCACCCACCTGGTCTACATAGCACTACAATTTCTTTTTTGACAATGTAGCTTCCCAAAGGAACTTTGCCCACCCGATTCACATGGCAAGAGGCCTTGAAAGTGGCCTGTAAGGCAAATTGAGGTGCGTACTAGAGTTTTGAATGTACAATAGAACAGTGAACATAGTGAACATAACTATTGACTTTAGTGACCTATGCTATTTCAGCTTCAAAAATTCATAACTAATTCCACATAGGTCTAAAAAATATGAAACAACTTAGGTTCCAAATTAGAATTAATCATAAAGTTTGTCTTGTGTTCATGAACAGGTGTCAAAGGAAGGTTTAATTAAGAATAGTACAAAAGGAATATGGCACCAAACTCAATCAGACCCAAGTTTTGGTTCTCCAAGGAGTTTCGTTATGTGTTTTTCTTGAACTCCAGTTCTTGATTTTGCGATCATACACTTTAGGATTAACTCTATTACCTTACTCAGATAATAGGTTTAGCACTTTGGTGCTGCATATTGTAGTAAAGTCCAAAGATAAGATTCAACAATTTAAAATACAAGTTTCAAAATTTTGGCAATTATGTCAAAAAAAGAATTATATTTGGTAGCTAACTTAAAATAATATTGTCATCCTACGCGGATGCATATTTTAGTATCCTAGAAACAAACAAATATATTTAAGGTATAGATGTTAGAGTTTAGAGTTTTATGTATAGGAAAGCCTTTTTCAATGAATAGTAAACCCCCAACTTTTCCTAGAGTACCTTTTTTTTTTTTATCATCATATACTTTAATTGTACATATGAATTTTGCATGGGGATGCACTTTAGATTACTTTTACGTTGAACAAGTAAAGAATATACATTTTTCTCATCTGAATTACACTTTTTTGTTTTTATATTTTAGTCTTCCAAGTTCCAACATTGTACATTGAAATTCTACTAATATTATATCATTCCTTTGTCAATATTACATGTGCAATAGAGAATAATTGTAATCACGAAAAGATTTATTTCATAAATCAAAATGAAAATATCATCATTTTTGTGTCATATTTTTTGGCACCATAATCATGCCAACTTAATGAGTTGGACCATGCAATTAATTGCTTAAACAACTATACCTTACATTAGGTTGTTTGATTGTTTGTGGGTGATTGCAAGAAACACTTGCCGGTTTTGTTGCATTTTGATTTTGGAATGCTATAACTTTTGAATTATGAATCCAATTCCAAAACGTTTTTATACTTAAATGATTTAATTTGTAGAAAATAGGAAAACCAATTTTCAACAAAATGAAAAATTGGAAATTTTGGAGGACTTCTTGATGATGAGATTTTGAGCAAAAAAATGAGTTCAAAACTACCTCTATTGTTTAGAATTGCGTGCGCAAGAGAGGCCTATTTGCACAAACGTGGAGGATATAAAATAATGAATTTTTAGATTCTCTTTGGTAGACACTTATATGTCTACTAAACTAATATATACCATAGAAATTTCAGCTGAAAATCACTAATTTAAACCACTCAATAGTATAAAAAAAAACTAAATGTCAAAGTGTGACAAATTAACAAAATTGACTTTTAAATATAAAATGATTTTTAAATAAAAATTTAAAATAAGGGATACAATGATAAGAATGATATCTAGAAATGGATTTTTTGGTTTTGGAATTGGATTCATAATTCAAAAGTTATAGCATTCCAAAATCAAAACACAATGAAACCAACAAGTGTTTCTTGCAATCATCCTTGTTTGTTTTTTGGTTTGTTTGTTTGTAACACTGAGATCTCCAAAACCATCAATCTTCCAACCACATTCTTGGTACCGTTGGAAAGTTCTCTGCAAGAAAGGATTTAAGGACATTGTTTCATGGCGTTTGGACCTATATATGGTGTGAAAGTTATGAATTTTACAATTATTTTTGAATGAAATTTTATTTTGGAAAATTTGTAACTTTCACATTGCAAGTTAAAACACCACAAAACAAAGCCCTTGCACTCCTTCAAGGATAAAGTTTTCTACTTGTACTAAGAATGCAACCCCTTACCTTGCAACTATATTGAAGAGGTCTACCTTGCGCACTCACAAACAAAAGCATTGTCTTCAAATCCATACCAAGGACAAAAATAATCTTTGATCTAGACTATTTGAACATTGCACTATCAAAAATGGGCAAAATGTATGATTTTCAATTGCAACCAGAATTCAATGCTCTAGACTTAATTCACAATTAATCCAAAAGTCAAGACTGCATCCAATGCTCCAACGAACAAGCCCATTTGAATGCCCTATGTGTAGGTCAATTTTATAGAATAATTAGGGGAAAATTGGGGCATGTCTTAGATATGAAAAATTATACAACTATTTTTTAAAATCCAAGAAAATTTCATTGTTGAAAATTTTGAATATTCAAAAATTATTTTTGAGAAAATTTAGAAAAAGGAACACATTCACATATGAATAGAAAAATCAAATCATTTCATTAAAGTGTCAAAAAATTAGGAAGAGCAACATGTTGAAAGCCATGAAAATTGGATCAAGGTTGCCAAATTGTCCAAATGCCAAAATTGAATTATTTCAACACCAAGGTGCCAAATATGATGTGAATGTAAGGTAGATTGTAAAATAAAATTCACTATGCAACCACTTAGAAAAGTAGCAATTTTTCCCTTACAAAGGTGTTGGAATTTGCTCCTATGAAGATGAACAAGTTACCTTTTGTTTGTGAGCATTTCTAAATCTGTAATACAATGGATGCATTCAAAATTAGCACACGTCCCATTTCCATACATAAAAAGTAATAAGACTTAGGTTTTATTTTGCAAGTGTTTTACTCCATGATGGACAGTTTGGGAACAATAAAATGTCATGCCTTCATGAGTATCCACAACGTTAATAAAAAAGTTGATACCTATCTCATTGATTATATTGTGAATAACATCAATTAATTCAAAAGGATTCAAACTTTTGGTTTTTGATTAAGGCTCAATCAACTTTTTTGGTTTTTTTCTTTCCACGTGGTGCCTAAATGTTGAAGTATTGTAAGTTTTTGTATTTGAACTTGCAAAAGATTGTACTATAATAGCTAAGAAAAGAGAATAGAGGCAAAAATCTTTGGCTCATACAAAATAGAGGCAAGAATAGAGGTTGAGAGCTCAAGTGGATTATGTAGGGTTGTAAAGTCTTGGACTCATGCAAACAAGAGGCTAGACAAGAGGTTGAGTCTTCAAGCAAATTATATAACCAACATGAGGGTTGCAAAGTTTTTGTCTCAAGCAAAAAAGAGGTTGAGTATTCAAGTAATATATGATTGTAACCAACATGAGGGTTGCAGAGTCTTTGGTTGAGGCAGAAAAGAGGTTGAGAGCTCTAGAGCTTAAATAGACCATATAGTTGGTATGAGGATTGCATAGTCTTTGGTTCAAGCAAAAGAGAAGTTGAGAGCTTAAGTAGATTATGCAATTGGCATGAAGGGTGAGAATTCAAGAAAATTATGCAGCTACCACGAAGGTTGCAGATTCACATGAAGGGAGGTTCCAAGTATAATGAAATCAAGTTGCCCACCAAGCTAGGCAACAAGTTCCAATAATTGAATTAGGATTGTGTCATAATCTTGGTGTTATGAAAGGTTCAAAAGAACAAAGAGTAGTTGCTTCACTTTGAAGATCAATGTTGTGGCCACAAATGCACATATTACCCCCTAAATGTATTTGACTATGTTTTCACCAAAGACGCTCCCAAACTGTCATTTTTAGTACAAGTATCAAATTTTATAAAAAAACATTTTTGTACAAATATAACTGTAGAATTTTGTAGTACGTTGGTTTGGGAAGATGTGGAAAAAATTTCAGGAATTTCCACCTTGTGGATTGCAAAATATTAGCATTTGAAGTGACAAAAAGCCTTTTTTTGGCCCTGCAAAAATCCATGCAGCTGCACTT
Source organism: Straminergon stramineum (assembly GCA_963920665.1). Lineage (NCBI taxonomy): Eukaryota > Viridiplantae > Streptophyta > Bryopsida > Hypnales > Calliergonaceae > Straminergon > Straminergon stramineum. The sequence continues at coordinate 2,834,054 of OY987272.1, forward strand.
CACAAGGTTAGATCATTATGAAAAAATGTCCAAAATGGTTGTAACTCTTTGGATTCATTCTTCAAGTCATGTCGGCTGCATGCTTGAAAAATCTTAGATCATTTGGAATTGTACAACATATAAGAAAAAATTAGTAAGTAGAAAGAAGTAGAGAATGATTCAAAATACTAAATTATTAATCATTTATTTATGGAATTGGAAAATGCCAATTCCAATGGTCATAAGGTTGTAATAAACAATCTACACCTTATGCTTTTATTTTTTTTCCAAAAATATTGTAAATTGAGTTAAATAAAGGTCTTCAAAGTTTATTTTAGAGTAGAAGTTCCTTTACTACCCACAAACTACCCACCACTAAAACTCTTCATAACTTTCATCTCATAAATCAAAATGGAATGATTTAAAGATTTTCACGTACATATAAATCTAGAAAACCAATTTCAAATTTTTATGGGCCCCGTAAGAAGACGCTTACGCTCCCTAACGGGGAACTTCGGCGCCGGATGGGGAACGTTGAGACCACCCGCTCCGGGGGAGTGGTGAACTTGGAGTACGATCGCGGTCAAATCGGATGCAGAGCTTAGAGCTCGACTGTAGTCTCTGAGGTAATGCGATGCTTGTTTGAGAGTTTTCTATAAGGTTGTTGGATTCGCGAAAGCTCTGTTCCTTTCGAGAAATCGAAGCTGTGGTTTCAGTTGTCTGGTCTTTCGAGTAGATTGCGAGTCCGTAGCTTTGAGCTTGAGATTCTCTGAGGTAATGCGAATGCGACGATAGTTTGCACTCCCCTTAAGGTTGTTGGATTGGTGAATGCTCTGCTCCATGAGAGAAAGAGAAGAAGCGGTTTTGACTTTCAGGGGTTTGCGTAGATTGTGAGTTTGTGTCTTAGTGTCCAGTATCTCGCGAAGTTTTGGATTGAAGTAGGGTTTTCAAGTACTTTTCGATGAGATTGTTGGATTGGCAAATGCCTTGATCCCTGTGAGAATGAGAGGCAACGGTGTCAGTCTTCCCGTGTTCGTGTAGATGCCAGTTTGTGACTACGAATTTCGGAGTGGTGAATTTTCATCTGGAGCATTTTCCAAAGCTTTCCTCTGAAGTTGGGTTTTTAAGTGCAGTTGCTGTGTACTTGGAGTACGATCGTGGTCGAATTGGATGCAAGATTTGAGCTCGTCATTCATTGAGGTATTGTGAATGTGATGCATTTTTGAAGCTTTTGATTGAGGTTTGCTAGGTTGGCAAATGCTCCTTTACGTGTGAGGAACGGAAGTAGTGGTTTCGGTTATCCGCTGTCCACGAACGTGTATTTTAGTTCAGCGTTGATGATCATGGATTCAGAGTGCGTGGAGGTATATTCTGCAAGTCATCTCAGGCATTGTCCACAAGTTCTTAAGGTGATGGATTCGGGAGTTTCAATCACTGCAAAATAGCTTTGCAATATACGCATTAGCTATTAGTCAGTCCAGCCGCTTAGTTTACTGCATAACTTGTGAAGACTTAACGCGTCTGTTCTGCGTACAGATTCGGGGATAGCTGTATGCTGTGAAGATGGGGATTACAGTGGCTGTGAAGGTGGAGCACCTTCTGATTGCTAACGCCTTAGTCGCAGCCCCAGTATCTGAGAAGTGACGCACAGTATTGGTGCCCAATTTGGATTACCATGGCACTGTTAGGGACACGTTGAATGCCTTCATCACGAGAAACCTCTTTCTTCCGCAAGAGTGCCAGCTGCTCTCAGCCCCGCTGTTCACCCAGTTGAGTGAGAAGGACAATGTAGTCGACATTTACAAGAGATATTCTTGTCAGGTGCATCTAGTTTCTCCTACTCTGATTCACTCGTCAAGTAAATTACGACCCGATGGAGTCTTGTGCCGAATTTTTGGTTTATCTCTACTTTGTCTCCAAATTTGTCTCCTAATTTTTGAGTTCGACTTTCCACTGCCTGAGGTAGATTCTGTCCGAGCCTCTGTTTATCAGTGGCCGTTATTATTGCGGTTTAGAAGTAGAGTGAGAGGGTTGTGTTGATTCGAATTCGAAAACCAGCAAGTGAAAAGTCCTCATTCGGTAGGAAGTATGTGCTTCAGGAACTAGTCAAATTGACCTGCTGATGCCCGTTAGGAATATGCGAGTAATTTTATGCTGTGTAGTAGGCCTGGACATTTTCTTGCTCCGTAAAGTCTGAACTCTATGCAGATGTGGTAGGGACATCGTTCTAATTCTTTGTGTACTGTACGGAGCAATGAAAGCTGTAAAGATACAGGACTTGTAACGCTCGCGAGTGTTAAACCCATGATTTTGGAGTTGCAGGCAGATCAGGAGGTATCCGAAGTGTACTTGGATGAAGACACATTCACTATGTATGTACGTACGTGAAGGTGGTCGATTTGTAGACCTCGTTGGTGAGAAACTAGTTGAGGAGTACCATATCTTCTACAGGAGCACCTTGCAACTCAAAGTGAGTCTTTGAAATTTGTCTTGCCGGGAACCTCCTCCAACGATACCCGTTGCCTTCGTATGCATAGATTACTCCGTGAACTCTCGTTTCTTCTGTTGTTGTAGGTTTTGACGTCTTAATAGCTAGGACTAGCGCTATCTCGGTGACGCCCACATGATTTCCTGCGATTTTTACATTGTCATTTTTGTAGTTCTGCATTATCTAATGTTGTCTTTTCAGAAATTTCTCATCATTTGCGTATTCATACAGAGGCTTCCTCGACCGCTGTCTGAAGACGGTTCTCGGGTTTTCGTCGAAACCAAAGATGGTGTTATACCTGTGCTGGGAGTGTCTCCTCTTACCTCAATATCCGGTATGAAGCATCTCCTGGAAGGATTGACTGGCATTCCTGTATCACAGCAGCTCCTGTCCTCAGTCGGACACGTCATGCACGATGAATTTCTCGTAAGAGACTTTGATGGTCTGCACAAGGTCTACGAAGATTCCATTATTGACCTCTGCAAATCAGGTACACATCGTATGTGGTCATCAGTCAGTCATATAATATGAAATTTAGAAATCTTCTCCTGATGGAGCTAACTGGAAACTATGGATGCAGAGGACAAGAACACTGATCAAGCACACAAGCGCATGGTGGTGCACGTCAATGTTGTTGGGGCAGAGGAATTCTCCATTTCCGTTCAAGGTCGTGACTCTGTAACGTCGGTTCTAAGAGCTGTAGAGTCACGCATTGGTATTGCACCTTGGCAGCAAAACATCAGTTATTCAGGTTTGCACATTGGTAATAATAAAAATATATATACTCTAGTAATACCAAATTCAACCCTTAAATAGGACAACTTGATAAAGTATCTCTACAAATTAAAATAACTTTCATCCAAGGAAATAGGAGGATGAAACTTTAGTTTCAATTTGTTCATTGTCCAAAAAATGGATGTCGGAGTGCTTATGGGTTAACAAACAAGTGCTTATGGGTTGATTTTTTTGATTGAAGGAATCAATTTACCGGGCTTGGTTTAAATAAGATATGATAGTGAATGATTCTTAAGGAATTTATGGAGATTACAAAACTTAATATGGAAATATTGGAGCTAGTTGCAATCGAGGTTGGTCCTCTCTAGAGAATGGGTTTTTTTGGTATACAGAAAGTTCACAAGTAGGCTCTACCTCTAAAGAAACAAAAGAGACTAGTGTTGAAGTGAGCATTAATTTGGATGGAATTGGAATATGTGACTTAAACATTGGCATTCCTTTCTTGGATCACATGCTTGGCGTGAGAAAGATGTACCTACTACTTTTTAGATGCTAATAGAGACCTTAGATGCTATTGTGTTAGTAACATGTCAGGTATATGATACATTCATGTCATCTTCCTTCTATTCATTGTCTTTGATGGGTTGAATCCATATGCTCTTAGTCATTCTTTTCTAAATCTATTGTATATTCCGTTCATGGAGGTTGGAGGTTTTTTTATGGATTCTAGCATGGTTATAGGTTATTTTCCTCTATTAGTGTATTTACTATAATAAAATAATTCTTTGTCATGATTGACTTCTTGACATTTTTCATGAAAATATGCACTTGTAGTAAAATGTTCAGATTTCTTAGCATACAATGATGAACAGAATTGAGAATGGATTTGAAACTTTTTCACTCAAACAACTGTATCATGAGCATCAATGGATATAGTCCAAAAAGTAGATATACGAAAGAAGCTGTAGTAAGCAATATACAACATATCAAGTACTATAGAAGTTTGAAAAAATTAGTTGTGATTTGAAAGAAAATTAATTTCAAAGTTAGCAATGTCTAAATCTTGGTTTTGTGTGCCATAATTTGGAATTACATTATATTTTGTCAACTTTTTTCTAAGAAATCCAAGAAAACTTCTTGCATGTATCTTGGCATGTTGGTATACATCATTTCAAGATTATTGTACACGAAATTGAAGGAAGTTGACATTTATAGATTTCAAATATTCACAATTTGACAAACACGCAAATGATGTTGATTTTGATGATATTTGAATACTTCTAAATGGGATTGAGAGCATGGAATTATATTAGCCATTCAATTTTGTTTGTCACTATATATAATAATGGATTATAAAAGTTTTTGCCCTAGGTGAAATTTTGAAAAGTCTTAAAAGTTATTGTATCCATGCAATTTTTTTTTAAATTTACATTTTGCAATGCACCTATATTTTCTTTTAATGGTAATATTATTATTACTATTATTTTTAATTTAGTACACATTCAAGTTTGAGTACATGGTTATAGGCTCTGTCCTTTAGGGGCATATTCCGTAACATTTTTGGAATGCCCTTGTCTTTAGACTAAGTGGCCTTGACCTTGCACAACTTGTATTGCAAGAATCAAATAGGAATTCACATGATTGAAGCAATTCCAAAAAGTACAATTTAGAAGTTATTCACTTAAAACCTTGGGGTTTAGATAAAATAGGATTATAGTTACTTAATTAGAAATTGGATTTTCACAAAAAACATAACCACTAGCAAAGAAAAATTTACAACAATAGGTGCCAAATCCAAAAAGTGATGATGGTCTAAAGGACTAAAATTTGACACGAGGTCTCCATCAATATTTATAACATTGGCTACAATACAATAGGAAGCATGTTAATAGAGACATGAGCACAAAAGATGTTAAGGCCAATACTTTTTGGCAAATTATCATCATTTCAAGCTTACCAATTCAAAGTAACATTCAACTTACACTACAATGATTGCAAGGATTTATCCTTTGAACATGTACAATCTTTAATTCAAGAAACTAATGAAGGATTCTACAACTGAACCTACACTAGAGACAATCAATACTTCAACCTCTAGCTACCTAAAGAAAGACGTTGCAGAGATTTCACCTTGCCAAAAAAGATCTATACATTAACCATTCATTAAGTCTACAAATAGTCTACATTGTTGCACCTATGTAGTTAATTTCAATGTTTTAGAGATAAAGACTATTAATAAATAAATAAATCTTTATAGTAGATCCAAATTTTTTCAATATATGATTTTGTAGGTGATTTTGTAGGGCCCACACGTCTTGTTATTTTAAAAAAGAGTGATTTTTAAAGAAGGTTTTTTTGCTACCTAGGCTACCCTCTGAGCAATGAAAACTACATATTATACAATAACTTTTTAACCATGTATTCAAAAGTAATGAAAATTGTTGGGCCTTGAAGCTACTCCTTGGGCACATGTTGTGTGAAAATTTCAAAGAAAAAAAAAGAAAAATTCCATTCGTAGAGAGCTGCCCCAAATCCCTATGTTACCAGAAAGCACTGTTTGGTCTTTTAGGGGTTAAGGTTACAACAAAATATGCACTTAACTACAACCTCTTTGGAAAATCAAAATTTTTCAAATTGGCTCATTGAAGTTAGAAGTGGTCAGATTCCAATAAACTCAAATGGTTGCATTTTGCTACTAACTTGAACAAATACGAGAACAAATAGTAGTTGGCCAAAGAATGGTATCCCTCATTTAAGAAATTTATGGTGATATACACAATAAACCTTCACAAAACGTCGATTATTTTAAAGAGTAAATCATCTTTCCTACTCGAAATGAAGTTGTCAACAAAATCAACAAAGAAGTCCTTCAAATATTCTCAAGGGTATCTCAAACATTCTTGAGTATAGACACTACAATCCTAGAAGTAGGTGTTGACAATCATAACATATATCCTATTGATTACCTCTATTCCTTGGAGTTGCTTGCATTGTCACTTTCAAAGCTACAATTCAAACCATGTTGGATGTCCTATCGTGTTGCTTCGTGATATTGCTCTAGAACGTCATCTTTGTAATGGCTTTTGCCTTATATATAGAGACATGCTTAAGCAACCATGTCATTGAAACTTGGATTATAACAAGATGCTAGGTGGGAGAAACAACTTTCAATTCAAGAATTATACTACAACCAACAATAACAAAAGTACCCTTCAAATTCTCTAGACAACAATTTCTTATGAAACTAGCTTTTTCTATGACGATCAACAAATCTCAAGGTCAATATGTTGAATATGTAGGTTCAGATTTGTGGCCCCTAATGCTCTCCCATAGTAAATAATATGTAGCACTTTCTCGGACAACATCCATCCACTCATTGAAAGCGTTTTTCTTTGAACATAAACCAAAAACAATCAACAATGCATATTTAGAAGTTTTACTATAAATAATTCAAATGGAAATCATTCTTTAGATTTCTTTTGATCCATGATTCTAAAACAAACTTCTACTAATATTAATTCGTTGTGGAACCATTTTTTTTATTAAACTATAAAATAGTTATTTAAAATCTAAATTTAAAAATAAGGCATGATTAAATCAATACAAAAATTGGGATAGTGGCACAAGGCTACACTAGTATACTTTAAATGAATTTGTTTGTTTGTTTGATTGTTATAATGAGATCTCCAAAACTATGAGTCTTTGAACCATGTTTTGGGTACAATTGGAAAGCTCTCTAGAAGGGGGATGTACAAACATTGTTTTGTGGCATTTGGACCTATAATGTGAAAGGTATGGATTTTTTTTAAATGGATCTTAAATTGCCTTAAATTATCCTAAATTATGGGTCTTTAGGACTATGCATCCATTGATCATGTTCTTGGTATCATTAGAAAGCTTTTTGCTAGGAAGGGTGCATGGACTTTGTTTCATGATGTTTGAACATTAGATGTGAAATTTATGGATTTTTGCCTTTAGGATTTTCTTATAAATTAAAAAATTAGAAAATTCCTTTTATTTTTATTTAATTATACTAATGCAATAACACAAGGCACAGTAGTGAAGATGAGAATAATTTGACTATTGATGTTGACTTTATAAAATTAGATAATTGTTTGAGTCTTACATCAATAGTTGAAACTTCTTTGCAAGATAATAAATAACTCTTAATAAATAAGTTTCAAATAGTTCTTCTATGTCACAATTCAAAAACTATATCTATTGGAAAAAATACTTTAGTTTCAATCAAAACTTGTGAATATGGGCTAGCTTGAAAATACAAACATCAAAAGCCATAATACAAGTAAATATGTATTATATTGCTATAACTTTTGCTCTAAGAATATTTTGGTGAGCCTATTGTAGTAAACAATAACCCAAATTTACAATAATATGGAAGTCCAAAATAAATTTTTGGTACAAATATGCTAAATAAATCTTACTGCTCTATTAAAATAGAGGCGCTGATGTTATATTTACGAACCACAGTATCCATACTTCTTTTCAAATATTTGAAATCATATCGGGGATGAAAGTCATCAATTTCACAAGGAAATATAAGAAAATCTTCTATTATATTACTTCTACATAATGGGCATGGGCATATAAAACTTGATTGGCCTGATTCACATCGGCTTATGTACCAAATTAAAATACATGATTCGCAATAACGATGTCCGCATTTAGATGTATATTGCTGTCTTAATATGGTTTCAAAACAAATACAACAATCCATTTCGTTTTGCTCCAAATTTGTTTGTCGATCTTGAGTTTTTTTTAAGCAATAAAACATAAATTTTATTTTCATGGCTATATATTACCAAAAAGATAGTATGAAGTTTATTTTTTTCAATAAAATATTGGCTACTAATTAAATTTTTATGAAATTTATATAAGTGAAAATGACAGAAAAAATTGAAAAATATATATAAATTTTATTTTCAAAGTTACTACTGAGAATATATGGATTGTATATCATTGAAACCATTAAGTCTATTTAAACCTTCTATTCTTTTTCAAAGTAAAAAAAAATTGAATTTATTAGATGATTCATTTTTATTAAAGTAAAAGGCCTATTTATTAAATTAAAAGAAATAATTTATTAAAATAATGAGGCAATTTGTTTTGTTTGTTACATTAAGATCTCTAGAACCATAGACCTTTTGGTCATGTTCATGGTATTGTTGGAAAGCTCTCTATGAAGAGGAGTGCACAAACTTTGTTTGGGGGTGTTTGGACCTATAGTGTGAAGTTATTGAATTTTATAATTTTTATGAATTAATATTTAGAAAATTATTTTTACTTTTTCTTTGGTTGTAGCAATGGTAGAAGGAGCACTAGTGTTACTAATAGAATGGAATCTCATTGAAGGCTTTGCTCTCTAAATTGGCTGCAATGGCACATTCCAGACCACATTTAGATGAGTTTATAGTCATCTTGACACTTGTTGATGACTATGGCAAACATATCATCATTTTTATTTTAAATTGTTGAAAATCCATTTAACCTCAAAAGGTCATGACCCTATGTCCCTATCATCAAGGTGTTTTAGTCAACCAAAAACAATGAGTTTTCTTGGTAGAATGAAGAGGGACATTTTTTGTTTTCACTATTCCTATCAAAGTCATTCATTGGACACTTCTAGTTCTTGACATAGGGCATGTGCATTTGTATTGTAAGGATTAGGGAAGAAGCAGGTTTGAAACATGTCATCCAAATAATTCATTAAATTTTGAAAGGTGGTGGTTTGGCATAAAATTATAAAATTAAATAAAATTAAAAATTTTAATATTTATTCTAAAATTTGACTACAACTACTGTGTAGAAACATCAAGCATTAAATATTGGTTGTGAGCAACAACGCTAGTGTGCAAGCTTGGAGTGATAAGCCCATGAGCTACAAGCGGGGAGCTTGTGAGCCTAGAGCCTCCAAAACATTTTTTTTTGAATTTTTTCAAAAATAGAAAAAAACTTACTATTTATAGGGTGTTTTGTGAACTATGACCGTGTACCCTAGAATTGTGGATCGTGTTTCATTTTATACTTCATTTCCATGAAATTTGTAATGCTATGTGTTTAGGCTTTCAAACTTTTGTGCAAAGTTTCAGCACTAGAATTATCCACTACAACCCAAACCATGTTAAATGCTTCAAGTCTGGTAGCCCCATGTCAATTTGGCAAAACTCTATTGTATCATTTTGATTGGCTAAATTGAATACAAAAAACCATGACTTTTGAATATCAAACGACGATTGGGATTTCCAACATGTGCTAGTATAAATGGACATGTGTAGGATGAATAGACAATCTAAAGGGTTGTGTGAGATGACGACCAGAAGCCATTGTGGATTTGTATTAGACATTTCACTCGAATCTTTAGATGTTTTAATTTATAAAATTTACGATCTTGAAATTGATTATTGTTGATGATTGTAATGTGTAACTAGCCAAATTTTGATATTGTGAAAAAAAAGAAAAAGTGACCAACAAAATGATGAAAGAAAAAATAGTTGGATAAGGAAAAAAAATTGGAAAACAGAAAAAAAAAGGGTGAAAGAATGAAACATAAGGAAAGAAAAAAAAAGAGCTTTTCTGGAACATCCTAGGAACTGGGCACCCATCTAATCATTTCAAAGCTAAAAACTTCATTTTTCCGGACCTCTTTCTGGTTCCTATATCATTCTGAACTTGAGCAAATGCCAATATATATACAAGGTAATACATGACACAAGATAGAGCAATCATCCAAATAAATTTTGGTCACAGCAAAGAAGAGCAAACAAGTATACTCGAGATCCAAAACCATATATTAGAGTTTTTGATGCATAAGCAAGTTGCAGAAATTTTCCAGTATGAAGTATGAACTTTTCCAAAAAGATTGATGTATCTATCTTGTGTCCAAACATTCTTCATAAGGCTAAGAACCTCACCTGCACCCATGCAAACCAACGAACACGAAGTAAGTTAGAATACGTATGTCAGGTGTCTACAGTTCTTAGCACTTGTTATCGTTTTCGCGTGTAAAATATAAGACAACAAGAATCAATCAAAATCTCTAGCATTTCCAAGACTTGAGTATGCGCAGCATTAGATTGCGATGAAGAAGAAGCTATAAGATTGCATAGTGTGTAATAGACAGAAGCTATCAAGAAAAATTTGCAAAAGCAAAATTGCAAGGGCTACAGTGAAAGTGCAAGCTAACCGTGTTGTGGACTCTCTTTAGCTAAGTTGTGGAGGATGAAAGGATTCAAGTAAAGGCTCTCAAGAGAAAGATAAGTAATTTCAGCAATTTCTCTCTCAAGAAGATGGTCATTTTCTTGAATGGGCGGCATAAAACATGGTCAGTAACTCTGAGCTGCACCATGCTTCATTGATGGGCTCTTACATGCCATAAGGCTGAAAAAATAAATAGTAATTTAATGAAGCCCCCAATTTTTAAATGCCGATTGTTTCCTCCAATAATTTCATAGTGCCATATTTAGACAATAATGGTACTATGTCTAGGAATAATCTCTGGTTCAACTACTAGTATCTAAATTATATTAGAAAAATTTCAGCCCAAGTGGTAATCTCTTGAATAAAGTATTCCTGACATATAGGGATTTAAATCACTTAATATGTATAGTGACTATGTAAATTCATGTATGGTGGTAAATGTATTGATACATACCAACCATATGATTAGAAGTCCAGCCTATCTCCCCTAAGCATAAGTCTTAGTAATAAATGGGAGGGAGGGTGGGAATTTAAACCTTGCACCAATGGCAGAAAATATATATATTAATAAAAATGTCATGGTCATATGGACAACAGAATCCATCTTCTTCTAAAATTGTTTCACATTCAAAGTACAATATTTCTAGAAATTCGAGTCTGAGTATATGTCATGTGACTAGTACTTAAAGAAAGGTCTAGAAAAAAATTAAAAAATAGGGAAAGAAAAAAAAGGGGAAGGAAAAAAAGATAGGAACCAAAAAAAATAGGTAAAGAAAAATAATGGGAAAACTAAAAAAATTGGGAAAGGAAAAGAATTGAAAAGACAAAAATGTGTAGTAAAGGAAAAAAAGGTATAATATTCTCAAAAGAAAAAATGGAAAGGAACACAATTTCATATTCATATATGACTTACTGAAAAGGATTTAGGAGTGTACATCAAATTTGCAATGGATTTTAAGTGAATTTTTAAGTATATTCCTAGACATAAGATTATAAGTAATGACCTTTTAGAAGATTTTCAATAAAATTTTACTAAAAATACATGTATTTTTAGTAAAATTTTATTGAAAATCTTCTAAAAGGTCATTACTTATAATCTTATGTCTAGGAATATACTTAAAAATTCATTTAAAATGTCTATTTCTCTTGTAGAGAGTAGTCAAATGAATTCAAAGTGAAAATTTTGAAATTGCAGTAGTCAAATGAATTCAAAGTGCATGTACCTACAAGAACTTGGTACCTTCAGAAAGCCCCAAGAGGACCTTCAAAAGAATCCATGGTGGCAAGAGTTGATTTAAACTAGAGCTAGTAGAATTGTAGCAAAATCCTCTAGGAAAGTAGAATTGAAAGATAGTGAAGATAGAGAGCACATGAACAATGGAGTAGTGAGGGAATGTGAAGATTTTTGTTGATTTTATATAACAATACTTATTTGCAAGGTATTTATGAGCTTGAACCTCATGGCAGCTGAAGTTGGTAATTTTGGCACAATAGCAGAAAGCTAGTTTTAGTTACAGCTATTTGGTGGCCATCATCATGTAATACCATTTTTATCAATGTCAAATCTATGTTTTCTTTGATTTGGGGCTTCAAAATTATTAACAAAGAATCAATTATGTTGTCAAATTTCAATACTTCTTTGCAACTTTTACTCCCTAAAATTGGTGTTATCTTCTATTTCCAATCTTGCCAACCAAGTTTGGTGCTTAATTATGGGATCAAGTAGGAATGCCCCCTAAATTTCAACATTAGATATCCACCTAACACCACCTCATCAAAGCAAGTGGAAACATGCCTTAATAGGCATAAGACTATGATAAATTGATAACAACAACTAGAATCACAATTATTATGACACACGAGAAGAATAAATAACTACAATTGATAGACTAGATTTAAGGATACATTCATTTGCCACCTGAGGGTAGAATTGTAGCCAAAATAGGTTGTTTTTATTGCATAATTCACCTCTACTTCTTCTAGTTGTTTCAAATAGGCATGAAACTATGGTTTGTTTGTTTTTTGATGCTCAGTCTCCTACCTCCAAATATTAACCTAATTTCACATCACATCGACCAATCACATTGAAGCTTATCCATTATTACAACTATTGCTACAAAAGCTCTCATTTCAAGGTATCAAGTCCATAGTCTAGGACAAACTCTATTTACTGTGGCTTCGAGTTTCAATGACAATAAGATAGCCGACCCACTCTCAACCCATCCACCCCACTTTCAAAATATAGGCTCATCTATTTCCGATTAGCTCTAGTTTTGGTGACAACTCACGTAGAGTAAGACCATCATGAACACCAAAAATGTCCAAGAAGACAATATACATTAACCCCTAAAGTCCCAAACATGGTTTTTTGGCATTATAGATATTTTGGGCAACTCACTACAAGCGGAATTTTCCATTTGTTTCTTTGAAGTTTTGATACAACATGTGGTTGAGGAGTAGCTTTAAGTCCCAACAATTTTCATAACTTTTGGCTACATGGTTAAAAAGTTATTGTATGATATGTAGTTTTTTTTCCCAACTCAAGCAGCTCAGAAAAAATCACTTTTTTCAAAATTAAAAATTTGCAATTGATTGTTAGATTTCTATATATGTGGAAAGCTATGAATCATTCCATTTTGATCAATGAGTCAAAAGTTATGAGGAGTTTTTGTTTGCAGGCAATTCTGGATTCTCTACTCTAAAATAAACTTTGAAGTCCTTCATTTTACTCAATTTTCAATATTTTTTGAAAAAAATAAAATCATAGGATGTAGATTGTTTATTTCAACATTACAACCATTGGGACTGTCATTTTTCAAATCCATAACAAAATTCTTAACAATTTAGTATTTTCAATCATTATCTACTTCTTGCTACTTACTATTTTTTTCCCTATATGTTGTATAATTCCAAATGATCTGAAATTTTTCAAGCGTGTAGCTGATTTGCCTTGAAGAATGAATGAAAAGAGACATATACATTTTGGACATTTTTTCAGACAAATATGACCTTGTGAAGAGTAGCTGCCTGGTTTTTCATAGGGGAAAAAAAAAGGATTTTTGTCAATTTAAATGCTAATATCTTGCAATCTACAAGGTGGAAATTTATGAAATTTTTTCCACTTGTTCTCAAACCAACTTACTACAAGATCCTATGGTTACATGTGTCCAAGAATGTTTTTTTTCTAAAATTTGGTTCTTGTACTAGAAATGGCAGTTTAGGAACGTTTTTGGTGAAAACATAGTCAAAACCCTTTAGGGATTAAAAGCATAGAATGATCATTCACAACATTTTCATTGAAAGCCACAATTATCACTTACATCAATTTTGCAACCATCATATGGTTGGAATTAGAATGACCTATATAACAAGAAAAGGTTTGACAGAATTTTCACAAAAAAATTCATAGTAATTTCTTTTTTGAAGAAAAAATGTAAAAAACTTTGAAATCCTTCTTAAATCTATTTTACTACACAAAGAAAAAAAATTCCCTTACTAAACCCATCCTATAGTTATGCTCAACTCCTTAAGTGGTTGGAAATAGTATGTAAGCTTCTAGACATACGTAAGCAACATTGAGGAGTTGTGTAGATAGGAGTTTGCTATATGAAGGCTCTACTAAGGTGACTTCAAGATTATATTGTTCATGTGCCGGACTTTCAATGGAAAGAATGATTTAGGAAAGCCCCCTTATTTAGTACGAGCAAGTCACATAACATTTAGAAAACTTGCTAAAATCCAATCCCCTGAATTGAGATACTAACAACATTGATATTAATTACATTCAAACTAGATGTATGCTTTATCAGTAGCGAAAGATCATTTCTTCAAAAAAGGAGCATTCAAATCAAACTCATTCGCATTACCAATCTTTGTCTCCCTACACACACACCCCTAACAATCAAATATATAATTATTAGCTGCTACTACTCATGGATACCTTTCGGCCATCTACAAATTCTTTTTTGGATATGATCCATAGATGGAGCAATCCCAATATGAATGTTGCAAAAATCATGTGAAGAATATGAGATCATCATTCATAGGATCAAGAGCAAAATCAATGATAGATGGTGATGACAAAAAATAGATGAAAAGATCAAATTTAATGAATAAAGTATAAATATATTCATGAAAATTCAATTTATGAAATATTTTTAAAGTACCAATTGATTTTATTTGTTACCACACAATAAGTTTTTAAAAATACTTTCAATAATAGAATTTGATTCTATCCACCCTCCCAATTCACTCAAGGAGGCTTCTCATGAAATTTTATCAATTTATAGTTATACCATGCTTGCGGATTGTCTAGAATTTTACTTAGACATGCCTATGTGGTTGCAATGTAATAGTGCCTTCAATAATTGGTTTTGAGTGTTTTCAAAGGCGCCTCAAATAAATCAAACATGTAGAGAAAAATAACTCCAACCACTTTAAACAATTGGCATACTTAGAAAGTCTATTTGTTTAGGGTCCCACATTAGACTCCAAAAAGTTGGTCTAGGTGATTCCTAGACTATGTGCCTACCAAATATACATTTATAAGACACCATAAGGATTATTCATATTTGACTTCAAAAATTTGTGAAAAATACAAAAAGATTCCAATAAATGTTTTGGTTTTTTTTAATTTTTTTAATTTTCATATGTCTACAAGTTAAGAAGGACCTTGAATTATAATTTTGATCTCTAGCAATATATATTAGCTTAAGTGAATGCTCATAGATCTTTCTACCTTTGAATAGTAAGGGCAAACTTCTATACAAAAAGAATTAGAAAATACAATCAAATGAGACAAAATGAATTTTCATATTGTACATGGAAATCTCCAGTAATTTTTTTCTAGAATTTTGACTAGCATGAATTGGAAGAGTTTGAAAAAATCAAGGAAAATTAGTTTTAATTTCCCAATAGTAGTAGATTTAAATCATTGGACTTAAACTTTTTGGTTGTTTCTAGTTTGAAAACAAGGTAACTTTATTCCTAAAATATAATTCCCTCTCTACTCACATATAAGTGAAATCATTGCCAAACTCATCAAAGTCAATATCAATTTTTAAAAATATGAAAGTTCATCCAAATTTTGGTTCTACATGGAAATTCATCCTTATAAAAATAAACATTAACTCCAACTAAGACATAAAATTCTAGATGAAGGACTTTTTCAAAGTATTTTTCCAATTCAAAAGTAATACATTAAAATTTGAGGTAATATTTAAGTATTTAACACTATTTTCCACCTTTTACAATGGATGAAATTACTAAATCGCTACAAAGTCTTCCAAGAGTATCACTCCATTTGCGATGAATGTATAGATATAGGATGAATAATCCACATTTTGCATGTTCCATCTACAGAATTCTATGTAATGAAGTTCTTGACTCTAGTAAAGATTATAATATCTGCACTATCCAAAAATATGCAATAAAAAAGTTTAAAAAATCCACACAAGTCATGGAAAGTCCCACATCCTCCTACACCCAATTGCAATGTTCCATAACATTGCTTACCAACAGAGTTCTCTCCCCCCTAGGTGGAGGTATAATTCTCCCTAGATACCTTAGGGAAAATTAAGTTATAATGACAAGGAGGTCATTGGCTTGGCAAAAGTGTTTGTTTCTTGCGTGTCAATATTGGAGACAAGTTTGGAAACTTTAGACACTTTATCAACCCATTTTAGAAACCTTTGCAGCTAAGGGGATCATACTTTCTGTAGAAGCAAAAGGGACCCTAGGCTTGGTTAACAATGTTAAAGTAGACCAACCTATTACCACCCTGATTTGCAATGTAAGTATATTAGGACCAACTCTAGGAGAGGCATATATTTTTCAGAGGTGTGTGCATGTTTCACAAATCAAATCCAAGTGGAATTATAATTTTTCAATAAAAATTGTAATTTCTATGAATTTCTAAAGTGGTTTGCCCTAAATTACAAAACCTCCACTAGACCAGTGTCATAAATGTCATATCCTATACTTGTAACCACCTTTACTTGTACATATTAGTATTGGAGTACCCACCAATCAAAGGCTGACACGTTACCCATGTTGAAATTAATGCATTGAAATTGTCAAAATAGTAAATGGATTTGGGTGAGTTTTATGGTGGAGATGGGGCCAAAAATAGGATGGCAGTTATAAGAAGCTGGCAGAAATGGGCTGGTCTACCTTATTATATCAGGGTGAATTGTCAGTTATTTCATTGTTGGCCGATGGAATTCGGAGAACACCCAATTAGAATTGAAGACGTCAGAAAAAAACTCAGTGAAAATTTCTATTTGGAGTAAAAAATAGAGAAAATAAAATGGACTCCGTACTTGAAAACCCGGTCGGTTCAACATGGGAAATGGAGGTGAAAAGAGCTCAAAAACTGTCCAGAACGCCCGCCGCTGCGCGGTCGTCGTCAAGCCTTGGCAGCACGTCGCACGAGAATCTTTGCCTTCCGTGGGAAGTTGTGCAACAGTTATCCACCGCACACCCGCCCCCTAGCCTACCCAACAGTACACAACCTACAGTACAGTAAGTTAATTCTCCCGACAAAATTGGCACAAATTTGCACACCCAAGTTCATCTGCATTTGGACACATAAGTATATTAATAAGTATCCTCGTCAAATCGCCAATCTTGTGGGTACAACTGCAGCACTTTTCATGCTCACCTTTCGAGTCAGCATCATAATAAGTTAAGTCTTATTACAAATTCTTTTCATCGGTCGAGTTTCCACGCGGCCTCTCCGTGATCTTCGGTTCTCACATTCCTCTGCTTCACTTGTGAACTCCCTTCACTTTGTCTCTCACTCTCATGCTGTGAACCCTTGCTGCTTCATCATGAGAGAATTGGGTTGCAACTAGTATTGTTGGTTGGGTTTGAGGTTTGGATTGTCGACCGGCTTGTGGCAGGTTGTGTGGATCTGCTGTGCACAGGATTTTGATTGTATTATGGAGAGTGCGGAATTCTAAGCGAACCACCGAGACGAGGATTGTGGCAATTCTGGGTTTGTAGGGTTAGATTGCGGGGAGAGACGAAGATTTGGTGATAGGTGTGGGGATTGCTGTGGTGAAAGCTGTGGAGATGGCGGTGGGGATGTCATCACCGGATGAGGAGACGCCGTTGTTGATGTTGCATGGTGGGCATAAAGCTTCGGTGCCGAGAACAGCAGGCAACATCTTCATTTCGATTGTGGGAGCGGGGGTGCTGGGGTTGCCGTATACTTTTCGGATCGCTGGGTGGGCTGTTGCTGCGGGGTCCGTCGCGGGAGCCGCCTCTCTTACTTACTATTGCATGCTTCTTCTGGTGCGTCGGGTTTCTTTCTTGCCTTGCAATTCCAAATTGGTTCTGTAGGTCTAGTTTGCGCTTCTGGCTTTTTGTTTCTTGCTATGTGATTCCAAATTGGTTCTGTAGGTCTAATTTGTGTTTCGGAATTGTCGATTCTTGCTACTTAATTCCACATTGCTTCTCCGGGTGTAATTGCGCTTCTGGATTGCTGATTCTTGCTACTTAATTCCAAGTTGCTTCTCCGGGTCTGAATTGCGCTTCTCGATTGTTGATATTGTCGTTCTTGTCCTCGTCGTGATTCAATTGTCTCTAGAAGGGGCCATTCTGTGGTCAGTAGCGAAAGGCAAGAGTTGTTTGAATTAGGGTTGAATCTCGCATGAGAAGTCGTTTTTGGTATGGACTATGAAGTGGGAGGTGGTGTGTGGCATGTCTGTTGCAATGATTCCAACAGGTTGGGTGCTATGTTTCAAATTAGTTCCCTAGGTTGAATTAGCGCTTCTGGCTTTTCGATTATTTCGTGCTTGTGCTCGTCGTGATTTGGAGGTTTACAGAAGGGGTTAGCCTGTGTCCACTAGCAAAAGGGCAGGGTTGTGTGAATAAGGGTTTGAAGCTCGTATGCGGCTTCTGAATTTTGAGGTGTTGTGTGTCAGGTCGGTTGCAAAGACGCCATCGTCAAAGGCGGAGGCATTCGCGTGCACACCTATGGCGACCTCGGTCAAATAGCCTTCGGCTCCCCGGGCCGCCTCGCCGTCGACATCCTCATCCTGGTGTCCCAAACTGGCTGTTGCGTCTCATACCTCATCTTCCTGGGCCAGAACGTCTCCTCCGTCGTCACGGGCTTCACCACCCGCTCCGCCGACTTCATCTTCATCCTGATCTTCTTCCAGATCTTCCTCGCCAGCGTTCGTTCCCTCTCCTCCCTCGCCCCTTTCAGCATCTTCGCTGATGTCTGTAACGTCGCAGCTATGGTATTGGTGATCAAGGACGACCTGGAGGGTCCCAACAATGGTTTCCACCTAAGCTCCTTCACAACCTTAGGCGCCGTGCCCTTTGCCATTGGCGTGGCCATCTACTGCTTCGAGGGCTTCGGCATGACTTTAACTCTCGAAGCCTCCATGAAAACCCCAGAGAAGTTCCCTCGTATATTGGCTCTAGACTTCGCAGTCATCACCTCGCTCTACATCCTGTTTGGCTTCGTCGGGTACTGGGCTTTCGGAGACGACACACAGGACATCATCACGCTCAACCTGCCACACGACTTGTCGACTGTGTTGGTGAAAATAGGGCTGTGCATCGGACTCTTCTTCACGTATCCTGTTATGATGTATCCAGTTCATGAGATTTTCGAGGGGAAGCTGTTGCAGAGTGCGTGGTTTCAGACGAAAGTCTCCCCGTCGTCGTATCTGTTCTCTCTTTTGCCGAATGCAATTCGTGGAGTGACAGTGTTGGGGACTGCAATACTGGCAGTGTCGGTGCCCGGATTCGGTATCTTTATTTCCTTGGTGGGGGGAACGGTGTGCGCATTGCTGGCATTTGTTCTTCCGTCCTTGTTCCACATTCAGCTTTGTGGTGCCAATGCCTCTCGCCAATCGCTCGTCATTGACGTGGTGCTCATTCTATGTGGAGCTGCATTTGCTGTGTATTGTACTTATACTGCAGTGGCGTCGATATTCTTGACGCCTTCGTGAATCGGCACCTACTGGAGATTCAAGGTGCCAGATTTTTGGTTCTCCTTCTCCCTCCAGGATTCAACAATTCGATTTTTTGGAGGAGATTTTCACGGAGTTGAATTAATTTTTTACTTGTAATTCTAGTGGAGCAGATAGAGGTTGTTCTCTGAACATCTGTTTGGGGATAGGTTGATTGTCGCTGCCATATTATTTTGAATTGGGTCAGTGGACGCAACAGATCCCATCATGGTGAAGGGAAGAGGAGGCTCGACCTTACACAACGGTGGTAGCTGGATCCAGTTGAAAGAGTCCAGCTGCTTCTATCATGGCCACAGGAGATTTCTGATGCTGCAGGTTGTGTAGTCTGGTTTACTGAATCCATTTAGTTCTAGATTTTACTTGTAAATATACTGCCTGGAATGACTGACAGGGATTACCATACTTAAGGTCACAATTCTGTATATGTAGGATTCATCTTGCAAAGAGCTATTGCAAGCCTAGATTTTGGTAGCAACCAAAACATTATGAATTAGGAGGCGCCGTGTGATGGCTGGATGTCCGCACGGCTCTTGTCATCATCTCTATAGCATTATAATGCTTCCGTTTGGTTTGTAGTTCAATTTGATGCGCAATTTTGGCTCACCGTATTGTTGTAGGATTTACTTTGTCCTCTTGGACTTGTCCCACCAATATTGCTCTCTTTGTAGCATCAGTTCATATATGAGGTCAGGTTCTCTTTTGTAGCAAGAACAATAATCAGTATCTCATATTCAGACTGTTCTTACTAAGGAGGGGACTCCTACTTTTGGTGGCCATTAAAGAATTAAATGAGACACAAGCTAGATATGTTATGTGCTTGGGTGGATTGGGTTTAGGGAAAATAGTGATACTAGGCTTGATTTGGTAAGTAGACTAGTACTAAGTATACCTTGTGTTGTTCACACAACCATAGGAAGGTAGAAATTCTTTTGGTGGTCCTACTTTCTCAAAGGTCAAGTGAAAAAAAAAAATTGATGAGATTATTAGTGAAATCCAGGGAACACAACCAAGTGATTTTTGTCATATTTTAATGCTTTAGTCATATTTTTCAAATTTTCAAAGTTGAAAACATAAGATAGCTTATCCATAGCACTAGACTCACCTTGAATGAACACCCTCAAAGTATGAAATGCCTCAATTCTCATTGGTTGCTTAAAAAAACACTTTACCTTTCATTGGTTATATCTAAAATGTTGTGTTGATTTTGAATAAAAAAGTGTTCATTTTAGTCCACTTTTTTGGTGTTGGAGAATATAAAATGATACTATAAAATGATAGGTGTTTCTACCTTATATCATTTATTATTGTCACAAAAGTAATGGCTAAATCTTCCTTAATCTCTTTTCATATCCATTTTTCATTCCTTCAAATATGACAAATCACCTATAGCACTAATGTTTAATACCATGTGTTCTATCAATTTTTGTATTATATTTTTTCTTTTCAATTAATTTTTTTTTTGGCATACAAAAAATAGCTAAAGTAATAGCAAAAATATTAAAATATTAAAATAAAAAACAAAGTAAAGGTAAAATTAAAATATAGGCAAATATTCTTTTTCAATAAAAGTAAAAGTAAAATTCCAAATTTCCATTGAATTTTCTAATTTTGTGATCTTTAATTCATAAAACTTGGAAATTCAATACCTTTTGGCTCGTCGGTCCGAACCACATAAACTCAATCAAGTTGTTGCTTGTATACACACTCCGATACCAAGCACGCCCCAGTTGACCAGGATTTAGGAGTTCCCAACATCATCACAAACAAACAATCAAAAGGACAAAAACCTCTTTTGATAATGTAGATGTTCCTTGGCGACATGGAGCTATAGAAAGAACCTGTGGTAAAAATTGTGATTTCATTACGGGTGGTTGTAGTTTGGGAACGTTACGTACTGTGAATTGCAACTGCTTTTCATTCGTGATTGAATTCATATTTATTCTTGTCACACCAAGCAACATGAACTAGTTAAAAATTCACGTGCAACAGCACCTTATAAATGTCCAGTAGATGTATCATTGATTTTCTCAAATCATGTTTTAAAGTCACCTTCGTGACAGTGTCCCAAGACTCTAATTTCTTTAAGTTTCGTAAGAAACAGAGTTTATCGGTAAACTTGGTTCTTGTTGGTGTTTCAACTTACCTTTGTTCAGGTCATCTTAGGTGACTTAGGCCATAACTATCATATAACTCAAAATTATAATGAATTATATGATAGTCAAGTCCATGGAAGTGGGCTTGCTAGTCAGAAGGGAAGCCGGACAACTCTAGATGTCTCGCCGCATTGTGGTGATCATGGAGTTGATTCATCAATCTGTCGATCAGAACTTACCTGCCAAGCGCTGGGAGCCACAAACTATATGGAGCAGCCCAGCCTCTGGAATTTGGTGATACACCGAAGCTTCGACAACCTGTGGACATTATAGACCCGTGTGAGGAACATCCAACAAAGGTATGCCGGTGACAGTAATCTCCTGCCTGGGCAGCATGAAGCCAATCTTTAATTCTTCCATGCATGTCTTCATATGCAATATCATATTGCTACGACGCTGCCATCTCTCACCAGCCTCCTGCACTACAAACAAGATGTAAACAACTACAATCTGCGCAATTGATAACAATATGTAGAACCCGTAAACGATTCTCAGTAAAATTGTTTATAAGAGAGCCTCCATATGATCACTCTGACCACAGGAGACCTCATGAATCATGGAAAGTTTCTCTTTATGATTCTAACAGTTCCTAAAACAATCTCATGTTACTGAAAACCTTGTTCATGTTCAGTGGAATATATTGAGGAGAAACATGGAAGGGTATAAAGTCGTTATACTTCAAAACCTATGCAAGATGATGACAGAGAAAGCTCCCAACCTGGAAGTTCATGTGATGCTGCATCCAAAGCGCCATCTTCATGCGGTTGCTGTCTTCAATATCCTTGCAGACCAAGCGAAATGTTGGGTACCAGTATTGAGGTAAACCCTCAATGTACTTGGCCATTTTTTCTTTCAAGATTCCTATCTTCTCACACGGTGTAGTCGAGTGAATTTGAAATTCAATGGCATCCCATTGGTCTGGGCTTCGGTAGAGGTTAGAGATCGGTTTTGATGCCAAAACAGAGTTCGGGTAGTACACTTTCTCATTCGAGCCACTGCATCAACCCTAGAAAGTTGTCAGGATATAGAGAAACAGTATAGATGTACTGACCATGAGTATGAATTCGCGTGTGGTTTGCAATGATGCATTTGTTAATCTTAGAGCTCGTAAATGCAAAAAAACATCATAAACTCAATGCTGTGCTTGTGCCGTACCTCAAGAAGATAGTGTTGAGTATGTTCATTTCCTGCAGACGGAATATCAGTGAGTAGAATATAAGCCAGGGTCATTATTCCTTCTCTCCCTCTGCATTACTAGGATTTATGTCAATCAATCATTTTAGATTAAGCTAGAAGACCGTGTAAACTGGGAATTTGCATATAATTATTCCATCAGTCGGTTTTGCAGGTGCATTTCCAGTATTTGCATCAGAGCAAAGAAAGGTGCCGACAAGCAAGTCGCACCTCAACAATCAAGGAGACGTTGTCAACATTTATCCGGTCACCCACATCAAAAGGATGCATGATAAAGAGGAAGATAAGTGACTCGAATGTACTCCTTGCCGCGTTGCCAAAGACAAACACAGACGGAAGCAATATAGAGGAGAAGGCAACCAAAAGCTTCTGAGTGTTCACTCCCATAATAAGGAAGCATATGGTCAACAGAATGGCCAACATAAGCTGCATCAGTTTCAAACAGAAAGTGAGTTCCCAAAAAGTATTACGTTAAGAGATTCGATGAGAGCACGCTAACATACTGTTCGGAGCACGTCAAGACACGCAAGAAATAAATGAGCAGCGCCAAATTGATAACTTGTCAAATTTTAATGCAGGGAGCATGAGCAATCATTGTAAACCTTGGTTCTTACAGACAAGAAGGTTAACACTTATTTACAATAGGCGTGATTTGTCAGCTCGTACATGAAACTCAGTTCGCGCGCAGACTATTCGGTAACATGAAGGATACGCTTTCCAAAGTATCCACTAAGATACACAAATTAAAGGGTGAGGATACTTACTACATCCATCACGCGATGAAGCTTTGCTACCACAGTGCGGTTGTCACTGAGGGTCAGGGATAATGCCTTGCGCTCCTTATAGACACTAACCACCCATTGCACGAGGGCCTTTTTGGAGATATGACCTTGATCAGTAACTTCAAACAAGCCATATGCCTTCGCTGCCTTATCCTCCGGTAAAAACTCCGTGAAATTCTCTAAAGTCAGATATTTCGCGCCTGGAGGAGCCATGTTGTAAAAAATCTGTAGCCAGATTGCTGAAGTTGAAATCACTTATCTGATGCATAGTGCACGAGAAGACAATAACCCACAGTGTATCCTCCTCACCCTTCCCTTAACCACCAAAACTTCCATGAAAGTTTGTTTAAAATTAATCTCTTCACTACCTAAAGACGTAGTCTGGCGTCGAAAGGCTCAACATATAACGTGACTTGAGCTTTGGAAAAAAATCTATCCTCCATAATTTGTGGACATGTTACTGGGAAAAAACAGCAAAGAAGGTACTCTAGATTGATTCAGTTTGTGAAAGGGAGAAGAATCACACCTGTTTAGCCGCAGATTTGGCTTGGGCTTCACTGTCAATCTCCCAATCAGCTGACAACATCGATGAAAATGTCGACATGTTGTGGGTACGAACTAGCTTCATCAGTCTCTTCAAGGTCCAAGGTGACACAGACTGAAACCATAGTAACATGGAAATCTCATAGTCATTATTTTTCATGATCAGATGCAGTGGACGGATAGGACAAGAATTCTATTAGAGTAGATTTTAGAAAATAACTGAACAATAACGATAAGAAAATCGAAGCACTGAATTACTTAAATATATAGAAGTGTGTTGAATCTCACATCAGAGGTTAATTCTTGCAATTTATCCTGCGCAATGACAACTGCCGGTTCCACAGTTTTGCCATCATTTACCGCTGGAAAGCCTAAGTAGCTGGCCCTAGCCCTAGACGTCTGTAAGCCAGTTCCAGGACTGAAACCTGGGCCATAATTGCCAAAACCTGGGGTGCCTCTGCTACTGAGAGGACCTCCACGTGATGGAGTCGGAATGCTAGGGACGTGCATTTCGGGAATTGGGACTGCAAATGATGTAGAAGAATTTTTAATAGTTAAATGCACCGTATAATATTGAACCAAAATGTGCATTCCAACAGCGTCCAAAAGAAGTTCGATAGGAAAGCGTTTCCTCCATGAAAACAGTAATTGATTTCCACATTTGAATTCTTGACACTTAAATACAGCAATATATGTAATACGGATTTTAGAACAATGAAATGCGAGATTAATTTTTATAGATAGATAGCTTACCATGGCTAATTGTGTTTTACCTGGAGATGGTAGATTCGGATCTAAAGCTCGTTGAACAACAACAGGTACATGGGAACCGCTGATATTTATGGTGTGCTCCTGGCCCAAAGTTGAACAACATGCGAGCTTTGTTCAATATTTGACTCGACAGATCACGGATGTGTTATGACCAGAAAAAAATAGAGGGTGGTGAACGAGGATCAGGACTGTACGGATTCCTTGTAGAACTGCAAGGACTTGACTTAATTCTTTCCTGCTTTCTAGGAAGCCCTAAATGCACCAACTAGACAGGTTTCTATGGTCACAGATCTATTCAGTAGATCTTTTATTCCAGGATTTCAAAATGCAAATTGCTTGCCGTGTCAGAGGATATGGAGCAGATGTGCACACACAAATTGAATGTGTGAGATCATTTATACTCTTCAAGCCTTTTCACCTGAAAATTAGACTATTAATCATGGCAGTCCTAGTCTTTGAGACTCTCCAAGAAGTACTATAGAGTAGATACTAGAATTCGCAGAATTCAATTACAGTTCCCTAGCTTAATGTTTACCTGCGAGTCCTGCTCAGATGCTTTCGCATGTCTTGCTGCTCTGCTTGCTTCTGATGAGTTTGTACGGTAGAAAGTTCGTACCCTGGTGGAATCTGGTTCAAGCTTTTGAGGTTCCTGTCAGTCATCAGTAAACAATAAGTTGCGAAGCATATGAGTCCACAACTACAGAACTCCATGAAAAATTCGGGTTCTTTCTAAATTACCTTCATGACGCTGTCATCAACATGGAGCCCTCCACCATGACCCCAGTAGTAGTAGTCGTCGTCGTCTGGCTTTGGTTGCGATAACGTCTCCAGCACATACTGATGAAATAAACAATCTTGGATTCTATCAAAATACGCTGCACGGTGGAAATTGTTGGCTGCAGTTTTAACGAACAAAATTTTGGACATCCACAACAAGGACGCTGTGAAAAAACACCACAGAACCTGTGTAAAACTCCAATACAACAATTCTATATTAATTCCCAGCCAAGAGTGGATGATGTTCAAGCCAAAGAACAGCTAATAAATCTCCTACACTGAATTTCATACTTTCGTAAACTTGATTCCAATCCTAAGAAAACCATCATATTCAGAAGAGTAGGGACTGCAAGAGAAGCACGGAAATGTGAGTAATGCTAAGCGTGAGTACCGCTATATAGACCGACTAAGAGGAATTTCAAAGCCATCCTTTCTTCCCTGCTTGCTGATAATTCGGTTCAACTCATCACAAAATGGCTGCACTCTCTCTCTTATGACTAACGCTAGTATTACAGTTGCATTCTCTGGCGCTGCAAGGGTACTGATATCATGTTCAGGTGGGAAAGACATCTTCACCTTTGTGATAACAGGAACAGTATTCTGATCGGTATTATTTCGCAGAATAACCTTCCAGGTTCCAATGACCAGCGCTACCCATATGCAGTTCTTAAAAGAATGCCGCAATCCATAAACAAAGTAAAGAACTCGCCGTTTGAGCAAGAAATGACGCTCTATCAGCAACACGAGAAGCTGCATGCAATTTCAAATGGTCATGGGAGACAGTGGAAGAGGCGACCATCTATAGATAACAGAGAAATAATGGGAAAGTAATAATTAGATAAGTATCATACCTGAACAGACCAACCAGAGATGAGACGACCACTTGTTACTACGAGTAGCAGAGTGAACCATTGCCACAAGACAATGTTATACCAATAAATGGCTTTCATTGATCGAACACGAACAGAACACGCGAGGAGGACACACACAGTAACGAGACAGATCCACTGGAGTATGTGAAGCCAACGGCTGCCCCGCTTCTTCCATTTCTTGTACTTTGGAATCGATTCATCATCCAAAGGATCGATCTGCAATATCAGAGGAATATCAAAATGCATTCATGATTTTCGAAACATATCTAAATTAATCTCTAAAATTAAATTGCATCCAGATTGATATTAGACCTCCACCTCTTCTTCTGGAGGCGGGAAACCGGCTGGTGTTGACGCAGCGCCACCTCGAGGAGTGAACAGCCCGGCAGCCATGGATTTGAGCTTTCCTGGCGTGGCGGCTGCGAATGAAGCAACTCTACTCAAGTTCCCCACCACTGACACTTTTCGACTAGTGGGCAAACCCCTGCTCGTCACTGGCGGCTGATACTCTTGGTCTGGACTGTTAGCGAAAAGATGCCCCCTAGACACAAGCGCGCTGACTGCAGGCGTCATCGGAGGCGGGTCTTGAAGGCGGGTCTTACTGCGAATCAGGGCCTTGGGTGGCTTTCTGCTCATCATAGCGTGGGCCACATACATAGGTGGAGTCCTAACAGGTGAATCCCTGGGGCTATCCCCCTGCTCGCTGTCACGAGGTGACGGTTGCGGTGATTGCTCATTCGGCAGGGTCAAAGCTTGGAGAATCGGCTTCCGAGGCTTCAGAATCGACGGAGGCCGGGCTGGAGCGACTGGGAACTCGAACTTGTCAAGGTCGGGCTCCTCACGAGTAGTACCCGAAGTTTCCCCCTTCACTTGACTGCTAGAAGACGCTTTAGTAAGAAGGTCATCTTTAGTTTCATCAAGCTCATCCTCCGCACGATTCTTCGACCGAATATTAGCTTGAAGCATATGCGCATCCTGAGCTCCAACCGGTGCAGGAGTTATCGTTCTACTCTGAATGCGATCTGCAGCACTTTTCATTTCCTCGGCGGTCACCGAATAGGACATAGCCTGCGACACCTCCTTGCTCACGTACGAATACGAGATATCATCCGGAGCATGCTGCGTCGTCGCCACAGTCGCCGCCAATTGTCCCGCTTGATCATCCTGCTGAACACTGTTCACAGTATGTTGTGCCGTAACAAAATCTATCGCTTCAGCCATTGCAACCCACTCACAACTTCAGAACCCTACCAAGCTCACTCGGAATCACACGAAACTCAAACCTCACTCCAGTAATCACTCCTCCCTCACCGCACACTCAAAAAAAAACTCAACTCTCAGCAGCCAACCACAAACTCAGACAAACTCTCACAACTTCACCAAACCCTATACACAAGAATTAGGATTACAAGAATTAGGGTTTCACTCCATTCTCCCCCAAAGCCTCCCAACCCTGCACGAAAAGATCCATCACATCGGGACCGAGGCGTTATAGCAAGCCGTGGGGAGCGATTGTCCGCCTCGTTTGCTTAACCCCGCAACGCCCTTCCTCCAGGAATCAAAACATCATGCGCCATAAGTAGAATTTGGGAAATTAAAGCGCCATCTTCAGAGCTGGTGCTCGTAACGACAGGAGAGGCGCAGGAAGGGAAGCAGGTCGCGGAGGGCGGAAGCGCGAGATGGTTGAGATTCCGCCATAGTGAGGGCCAGGGAGCTGGAAGGCGATGCGGCAAAGTGGCGGTGACGATGGCGAGTTCGGGCAAAGCTCGTCATTGCGAGAGAGAATGCGAAGCTTGCTGCCTTGCTGCCTTTCACTTGAAGCCTAACGGTTGAACCCCCTTCACATTCAGCTGACATTGCTTACAGGCTACTGTTCACACTAGGCCTGTGCCGCTGGCTAGCTCCTTGCGACCTCTCTAATTGCACTCCCTCCCTGTACTACTGTACTGTACAGGTAAGGTAACTAAACGTAAGAGCATCTCCTGCCCACCGCTAAAACAGCCGTACCACCAGATTTTTGAGATGGCCAAGAATCCAAGATGGCCGGGTGAAATTCAATCCTCAATAACACTGTAGTTGCATATGTAGAGGCACAGGGCATGTAGATTCATTCTCTATTTTGGGAGACTTTTGGTTTTACTATAAGAAACCCATGTTTTCGGTGAACAAATTTAATTTTCTGGAATGGATTTTAGGTGATGTCCAATGCAACAAACCCATGTTTTTATGTCAAAATAAACGTCAACATAACATCAATGTTGACATAAAAACATGGGTTTGTTGCATTGGATACCTAAAATCTATTTGAAAAAATTAACGCTTATCACCTAAAACACGAGTTTCTTATAGTGTTTGTACAAGAGACCTTCATGACCCCATATTGTCAATGGATTCCATATTCGGAGAAGTCAAAGGCCAATGCGGAGACATGTCAATGTGGAAGCTATAGTCACATTTGTGAATCAAGAGGTAAGTATTGTAAGAGAGGGCGATTTTATGAATCAAGAGGTAAATGTTGTAAAAGGTTTAGTATGTTGTGACTAATGTAACTAAATAATGCCCTAAAGGTCACATTAGTCACATTAGTTACGATGTACTAAATCTTCCACAATTCTTGAGTGACCTAGGTTAAATTTTCTTAGAATTTGTATATTTTTTCTAAAATATATAAGACACCTAGTTGTAAGTTTGTGGGAGAATAGGACAGTTTTAGATTGTTTTTTCACAATTTTTGGATTGTTTTAACTCCCAATCCAAAAATAAATAAATAAATAGCATTGACATTCCAATTCCATATATTAATATGCTTCTTTAGGATTTATTGCAACTTTTGGGAAATTCTAAGATTTGTTTTGGAATCAAGAAGTAAGTATTGTGGAAGATTTGTTCAATTGTGACTCTAAAGGGGCATTGGTCACATTAGTCACAATATACTAAATATTCTACAACTTTTGAGTAATTTCAATTTAGTAATTAAATTTTCTCAAAATTTGTGCTAGTTTGTATGATCATGGGACACTTTTAGTCTTTTACAATTTGGAGGTTGTTTTAACTCCCAACTTAGAAAGAAAGAAAATTTAGAGTTGTTATGTACAATTTTATATGTCAAGATGTCTATTTAGGATTTTATGCAACTTTTGAGATGTCTTAGACAATTTTGTGGATTAAGAGGTAGGTGTTGTAGAAGATTTAGTACATTGTGACTAATGACCCTTTGGATTATTCGTCACATCAATCACAATGTCCTAAATCTTCTACAACTCTCTAATAGGGGGGTAAATTTTCTTAGAATTTGTACATATTTTCTATACTATGTAAGACATTTGGGTACAAGTTCATGTCATCAGAGGTCACTATTAGATGAAGTTACTTCATAGGATATTTCTAAAAGGAAATTTTAGATAATGGTTCATTTTTAACTCCTAATAATGGTTTGAAGTGCATTGGGTGGATTATGAATGTATTCAAGAGTTTCACATGTGAGCTATATGAAATAATAGCTGCATAAAATAATATGTTGAAAAAAGAATTATTGTCTATTTGTTAGAATGTGACTAGCATGGTTATGAAATGTGATTTTGTTCAAGGTTCTAAATCAATTCATCTATTGATGGAAAGAATAGGAAAGCTTCTAAAAATGAAGATCTTATATTTTGATTCTTCTCATGCCATAATTTATTGTGCCTAAAAAAATTCAAATCAACTTTTGCAATTCTACCAAGGATTCTTAAGGATTATAATATTTGTTTGATGTCCAAATCCTCTCATACTGTCTCAGACTCTTTGATATTGGTAAACTCTTAATGATACTAGTTTTTTTATGGGCCCCGTTAGGAACCCCTTACGCTCCCCTAACGGGGAGCGTCGGCAGATTGAGGGAACGCGTGGTGGCGGACGTCGTCAGGTTGATATTTCTCTCGATTTTTATTATGGTTGTTTCCTCAATTTGGTGTTCCAGTGGAAAGCTCTGTGAAGTTAGTGCATGAAGCACAGCCCCAACCTCGCGCTATTGCAGCTATATTCCAAGAAGATCACGAAGGTTGCTTGCGGCTATAATCGCACCGGTCTGTTCTTTTTCCATGCAACCCTATTCCTTTCTTTTGTGCTGATGAAGACTGTCAATTGCTCAATGCAAGTATAAAGTCTTTGGAAATCCTTAGCAGAGGGACTTTGTAATTACACGCAGAGTGTTTAATTGTTTATCTCTGGGGGTAGTTGTTGGACATGAAACGTCACACATGCTAAAACCAATTTTTTAGGCACATACGTTGGAAGTTTTGTGGGTGCGGTACATCACCATCTGGGAGTCTTTGGTTTAACACAGTACGTTATACTCTTGCAGTTGCTGTGGACTCTGCGGGCTTCGTTTACACGTGAGTTTTTCACTCTTCTTCATGTCAACTGTAGCTCATCAGTTTGCTCTAAGTTCGCTCATTAGGGTTATTGCATATTACTGTCAAGTTCAAGGTTATAGTAGTGCATAATCTTATATTTCTATTAGTTAACCCTGAAGTTCCTCCTCAGATGCTTAATTACAGGTCATGGTATGAAGCTCAGTTCAGCCCAAATTTGCTTCACATTTTAGATATTTAGCTCCTGTTCTATTTTTTCACGGTTGTGGGTTCATCAATTCATGTTTGGTAACCTCCTCGGGGTATCTTTTTGGGGTTGTGCAGGTGGGGATTTGGAGGTCACTTTTCCTTATGCTCTATTGTTTCACTCTCGTGATTTGCTGATTTGCTGATTTGTGATGGTTTGGAGATTTAACAGTTGTACTAGGTATATGTGTTGGTGATATGGAATTGATAGCAGTGCAGCTTTGTAACTACAGGTGATGAAACAAATCACGAACAGACTGGCCATACTTGGACCTGTATTTGATTACTGGAAAACAAAGGTTTGTATCTCACATCTTTTCCGTGAATATTCTCGTTGTAGAGCGTACACCCATTTCTTGCTCAACGCATTGGATATAATGTTCACTTCGGCCCCTCTTTGTATTTGCCTTCCACTAGGTTAGTTATGGTGAAGAATCTCATGTGCCTTATCAATAGTGCAGACGTGCATCCTGTTTTGTTATTTTATCGTGGGCCTGATTTGTTGTCACATTTTCCTAAGAGAGATTTGGCAAAAGCCCATTCATTCATTGATTACAGGTACAGAATACAGATTACGGGTTCAGGTGTGGGATGAACCTCTCATAAAATATGAAAGAGAAGACTACGACCTTATGGCTTCAGAGAATTCATAAGCCATCTCTTAGGGTCTAGTCACCTAGCCAAACCAGTATGAATCAAAAGCTTTGGTGCTTTGAGATGCATACAGTTTGCTGATGATGACCAGACTTGCTTTGCAAGTGGCTTTGACTTCAGTCTACTGTAAACAAGTTGAAGATAAGTTGCTGGTGCTTGAAATCTGAATATTTGTAATTTCACTCATGAAGTGGATCATTGACTTCAGTTGATAATTGTTTTTTGAATTGATACTAAGTTAACTACATTGAATAGGGGTATTAAGGGGACCAAAAAATTAAAGGGACTGATTGTAGAAAACTGTAGATGTTTGAAACATGATGTAAATCTACTGGACACTTCAATAAATACTAATCTACAATAAAGGTGGATATTTATATAGTGTGGAATGTTGATTAATTACTATGGGTCTCCTTAATACCCCTATTTTGTGTACAATGCCATAGAAATATTTAATTGCATTGGTTTGGGTCATTTTTGTTCATGTATGATCATTGTTCCAGACATGAGCAAGCTTCAAGAAAAAATTGTCCATTTGTGACAACTCTATAGAGATAGTCATTTACCAAAAGAACCCCCAAAATAATATTTTACATGTTTCAAAATGCAAGCAAGAAAAAGCTCACTTTGTGGACTTTCATACAACATGTAATTAATTATTTTTAAATTTACTTTAGATAGTAGCCATAAGTCTACTAGAAGACTATCTCCTTCAAATTTCAGCTCCACATTCAATTTTGGGGGTACTAAATAGCACCCCATCAAATTGGCAAGTGTGACAAAAATTGTAGGCTATTTTTGGACAATAGATTTCTTTTGAAAAAAGTGAAAAAAAATTTACCAAGGTGTATAATAGTCATGACTACCTATGAATCTTGAGTCATTATGATTTGTTTTGTCCAATGAATTTGAAAAGTTGAGGTTGTGTTATTATGAATTTATGTTCGATGAGTTATGTTTATGAGGTGTGAATTTAGTTTTAGAAAGAACAATGCTCTAAATATGACCCATTCAAAATCCACAACTTGTGCTCACAAAATGTCAATGACATATACTCTTCTAATTTCACATCCACAAACAAATCCTCACAAAATGAGATCAACACTTTTAACTCAATTTTCCCAAGCTCACTTACAATCACTTCATTGTGTGCAATTACATTTTGCACACAACTTCACCACCTCAAGTACAATTGCCTTAAACTTAAAACTAATTTGGATTTGTTTCATCTTTAAATCCCTTATTAAATCCCACCTTCAATTGACAACATTGTAGATGCATTCTTCCACCACATTTTTGTTGATTGATCATGCCAATTATTAAATTTTAACAATCCATTTTTATTGCTTCAATGTCAAAGGCTTTACACACATTCAAATGGCAAGGCTTATACATGACCTAAACACTTTATATATAGGGGCTCCGTGATCCGACATTTGACAAATTGGTATCCGTTTTCACTAGGTCAACTACTTGGTACATAATTTCTAATTATATGAAAAACATCCTATGAACATGTTCATGAATATATTAATGAAACACTCATGAAAGTATATAGTTCCTAAAAATAAACATACCCAAAATACATATGACCATCGAACCAATAAGTAGCCTATAGATGGAACAAGGCTACACCACTTGATAGTCTACATTGTTGCACCTACATAGCTATTTTCAATGTTTTAGAGATAAAGACTATTAATAAAATAATTTTATATTTATAATATATCCAACTTTCTTCAATAAATAATGTTTCAAGTGGTTCTCTAGGGCCCACACGTCTTGTTTTAGAATGGACAATCTTCTAAAGGTACATTCATTATAGGGGGTGGATTTTTAGCTTAATCTAATGTGCCACACGACACAAGAAGTGATTTATATCTTAAACTCTTGTACCCTTATTAAACTAAAATCTTCAAAAGAATTAGATGATAGAAGGAAATAGCAAGGGAATAATCACTATGTAGAAGATGGAGTCTTCTTGTCCTTATTCATTCCTCCAAGGTTGTATTTTCCCCATTTTTGTGAAATTTTTTTGAAAAGCTTAGGACAAATATTTATCCTTATATGGATTACAATTTGAATTCTTTTTAACTCCACAAGGTTACATTCATCCTCTACCTCCTTCACCTATGTTGTGAGTGTATTCTAAAGGCATGCTTCTTTAGGCTTGGAACAAGTCCCCCATGGTCTCCATAAAGGGCTACTTTAGATGTAAAGTCACATGTGTTTACAATTTGAAATGTGGAAGTTGATCAATTAGATGAATACACAACATGAGGTTTTCTAATGACATAAAAGGATATGAAAAATTTAGAGGATGTGATCATTTGGAACATTGGTGGCTAAAATGTGTAGAAGTCCATGCCTCGCGTTGTTGGTGTAGAATTGTACACCTTAAATTCTTAGAGACCATACTTTCAAATTTTGAATAATAGATGAATTCAACCATGTCTCAAGCACATAAATTCTTGAATATGATCTATAGATCACATTTTACAACTTCTATTTGAAAACCATTAGTAAATTATTATTCTTAGTTGCATTTTATGATACCTCTTTCCAATTTGAAAATTTGGCCTACTGTACCCTTGGTCCCTTAAGGGTTTAAGTGGATTTGAGTCATGCTATTGTAAGATTTTTATGGCATGTTTGTTAGAAATATCCCCATGTAATGTTGTGACTTCTAAACTTTTCTTTTAATATGTGCACATTTCCTTGAAGTTTTGTTTCTACTCCAATTGGTAAATGTATTATATTGTTGCTTGAAGTACTCAAGTCCATAGTGGTTGTTATTTCTATGATGTAGAAAGACAATGGTAGAACACTAATATACTCATGTAAGAAACTAAAGACAAAAAAATGTGAATAAAATAGGATTTCATAAGTCCTTTCCAAGACTATTTTAGAAATAAAATCTCCATACGAGAGAATCAAATTTTAAAATCATATACTTTGTGGATCCTTGGAATTCTCTACATTTACCCCTAAAGTTCCTTGACTATGTTATCACCAAAAACCCTCAAAAACTGCCATTTCTAATACAAATACCAAATTTTTGAAAAATATAATTTTTAGACACATGAAACCATAGGATCTTGTAGTACACATGATTGAGAAGATGTGGAAAAAAATTCAGAAAATTCCACCATGTAGATTGCAAGATATTAGTATTTGAAGTGACAAAAATCCTTTTTTGGGCCCTCTGAAAAAACGGGCAGCTGCACTTCACAAGGTCACATTTGTATGAAAAAATGTCCAAAATGGTGGTGCTTCTTTAGATTCATTCTTCAATGCAAGTTGGCTACATGCTTGAAAATTTTCAAATCATTTGGAATTGTGCAACATATAGGAAAAAATAGTAAGTAGAAAGATGTAGAGAATGATTCAAAATACTAAATTGTTAACAATTTAATAATGGAATTGAAAAATCCAAATCCCATTGATTGTAATGTTGTAATAAACAACCTACACCTAATTTTTTTAATTTTTTTCAAAAAATATTGAAAATTGAGTTAAATAAAGGACTTCAAAGTTTTTTTTAGAGTAGAGAATCCATACTTGCAAACTAAAAGATCTCATAACTTTTGACTCATTGATCAAAATGGAATGATTCAAAGCTTTCTACGTATATAGAAATCTAGAAAACCAATTTCATATTTTTATTTTTGAAAAGAATGATTTTTTCAGATCTGCCCAAACTGCTTGAGTTGAGAAACAAACTACATATAAGGCTATAACTTTTGACTCATATTTCCAAATGCCCTAAAATTTAATGCACATGAAAGATTTTCCTCGTCCACACCTTCTCTTAAAGTTTGGGCCAAAAACATGTAAATCTCTAGTCACACGTACCTGCCCAAAAAAGTTATGTTGCCAAAAAACACACCTTAGTCCTTTAGGGGTTAAAAAATAGCCTTAATTTAAATATATTTTGTACAATATTCAAATGTTATATGGACTATAAATACCTAAATTTGATACCAATTTGGTCATGCCAATGACCTATCACTTATGACTTAACATTGGTTTCTTGGTCTGTGGGTATTGTTAAAACCTTATTATTTTGAAAATGCTAATTATGATCTGGATTTGATTCCTAAGTACAACAAGAAAATTATTTTTTTCAAATAAGTTGTGACCTTCATAAATTTGAGTTCACATAGATTTGTAGCTATTATGAGAAAATGCTATATATTGCCCTTCACTAGACAATTCAATGTACTTTTTCTTTTTTTTATTCATGGGACATTTTATCTTATTCATCAAACAATTCAATATGCTTGGTGAACTAATTGGTTATTGGAAGTTTCTTTCATTGGATGTGTGCGTATGTAGATAAAATTAGACCTTGCTCACACTCAATACTATAATGTAGAATTTTGCTTGATTTTGAATGACTTTGCCTTAATTTCTTCTTTATTAGAATGTAAGAGATTATAATTTTTCTTTGACACACACTCTAACACTTGTGATTTGAAGAGAATTAATTAAGCTAAATGTGAACAATCAACTTAAAACAAAACTTCCTTTCTTGTCCTAAAAAATTCTTATAAATAGAGTTATTTGAAAAGTCATGAAGATAATGTACCACATCATTTATTCCCTTTTGGGATTGATACTTTAACCCCTAAAGGTATTTGACTATGTTTTCACCAAAAACGCTCCAAATTTTAGAAAAAGTACATTTTTGGACAAATGTAACCATAGGATCTTGTAGTAAGCTGGTTTGGGAAGATGTGAAAAAAAATTCAGAAATTTCCACCGTTTGGATTGCAAGATATTAGCATTTGAAGTGACAAAAAGCCATTTTTTGTCCCTGCGAAAATCCAGGCAGATGCACTTCACGAGGTCAAATCATTATGAAAAAATGTCCAAAATGGTTGTAACTCTTTGGATTCATTCTCAAAGTCATGTTGGCTACATGCATTAAATTGTTTAGATCATTTGGAATTGTACAACATATAGGAAAAAAATAATAAGTTGAAAGAAGTAGAGAATGATTCAAAATACTAAATTGTTAATAATTTATTTATGGAATTAAAAAATGCCAATCCCAATGGTTAAATTGTTGTAATAAACAATCTACACCTCACCTTTTTATTTCTTTTCCAAAATATAAAAAATTGAGTTAAATAAAGGTCTTCAAAGTTTATTTTAGAGTAGAGATTCCATTACTACCCACAAACTACCCACAACTAAAACTCTTCACAACTTTCATCTCATAAATCAAAATGGAGTGATTGAAAGCTTTCCATGTATATATAAATCAGGAAAATAAATTTCAAATTTTTATTTTTCAAAAAAAGTGATTTTTAAAGAAGTTTTTTTGCTGCCCGGGCTGCCCGCTGAGCAATGAGAACAACATATCATACAATAACTTTTTAACCATGTATTCAAAAGTTATGAAAATTATTGGGTCTTAAAGCTACTCCTCGGGCACATGTTGTGTGAAAATTTCAAAGAAAAAAAATAAAAATTCCATTCGTAGTGAGCTGCCCAAAATCGCTATGTTGCCAAAAAAACACCATTTGGTCCTTTAGGGGTTAAATTATCAACAATGCCAACATGTGAGCCCAAAAATGTGAATTCATGAGCATTGAACCTACAATATGGGCACCTATAATGTGGATATCCCACATTATTGAAGGGGTATATATCACAAGCACCTATAATATATACATTTATAATATATATCTTCTATAATTATAGAAGGTATATATAGTATAGGATCCTATAATATAGGTATATAGTTTCTAAACTCATGAGTTCATGATTCTATGCTCACATATTAGCATCCCTAATCCTTTGTGTAAGAAAGTGAACTTCGATCACTTTGTCCTTTGGAAGAGAATTATTTTTTAGATACTTTTGCTCCCTTCATTTAAATAGGATGCAAGGTTTTTATTTTAAGTAATCACCCCTATAAAAAGGACCACTCAAATTTCTAAATTTTTGGAGGTGGTGTATTTTAGTGGATAGTCACTTAATGTTTTAAAGCCTCAATTAATAAAATTGAAATTGAGTACCTTAGTGCAATTTTCTAATTATTTTTTCAAAATCTATGAATTCAAATACCATTGTCCACTTAGTTTGTTAACAAAAGATTTGGGATAATCTGCATCTTTGTCAACACCCATATATGTATTCATAATTGAACGTTACATCCAATTTTGTAGCTATATTTGACTATAGTTGTATGTATTAAAATCTACATGTAATTGGATTCTTTAATTTTAATACTTATTGCCCCTCTAGCCAATCCATTTTTCTGAAATGGGTAGGTTAGTATTTTTGAAGGGATAGTGCCATTTCCTCCAAAATAATAAAAATTTGAATTTTCCTCTTTATGAGGACATTGCTCAAAATAAAAACCATCAAATGGAGATCCCTCTAAAATAAGTGGATAAGGTTTTTGAACCCCCTATTTGCCATTCTACTTTGACATTTTTCTACTGTCCCTCATGTCCCATCTAAGTTGTAGCCCTATTCTTTGCCAAAATTTAGATCATGTTCGATATCAATGTAGATGAACCTTACTTCGTCTCCCACTCTCCCATTCCAATTAGATTCCCTAAAAATTACACTTAAACCATTTGCCTTTCAAGTTCCTTTCCATTTTCAAATCCAAGTGCATTGACCTATTAGATTTTTGTTTTTGTATCAAATTAAGATACCCTACAAGTGAGGATGGTTGAGAAGGTTGATTATAAAGGTTTGTGGTAAGTGTGCTTAGATAAAAAATATAGATCTCCAAATGGGATTATATACCAAATAACATTGTAAGGAGGATTAGTAACAATTTGAATGAGTGCTCATTATTATCCTATCAAACTAGAGGGATGAATGAACAATTGGTTTACAACTATATTCTAACATGTTATAGTTATCAATTTCACTTTGTTGTTTGATTTTCTATTCCAAAAAAAAATATGCATAATGTTTTTTCTTTTTTAGGTGAAAGTCAATCATCCTTTACTTTTTACACTCCCTAAAAGTTTTACATTTCTTACATCAATTTTCACAGCCAAAATTCTTTAACCCCAAAACGATGAGGCAAATGTTTTTTGTCTGATGAATGGCAAGGAATTCTTGTGTGTAGGACAGAAGTGCAAATATTCATCCTCGGAATTAGGGGTGGAAAAGGGAGATCTTCTACAGTAGTTTGACTACTAATGAGTATTTTCGATTCTTTTAAAGTAGATGATGTCACACGGTTCCAAAATGGCTGATTTCCACGGTCACCAGCCCGGCGTTCAAGGATTAAAGGCTCGGAATTAGGTCTCTTCACTTTGACGGCTTCAACCTGAAATTACTGAAGCACGAATTGAATTTCACTCACAGCCCAGGCCGGGTAGCTTTGAAGGCGGGGCAAGCTGGCTAAATCCCGCATTCAAACTGGCCGCTCCCATAGAGCCAACACGAACACTTGTACCGAGTATGATCAAGCACGACGTCAATGTAAATACCTCTCGTGTGGTTTCGTTTGAAGCAATCCCCAAATTATGAAAATTCTCTGCTTCTGCTCTTTGTATTCCTCAAGGTGCTTGTCTCCAATCTCTTTTCAATCTGTCAATTATGATACACTTGTTGATTCGGTTCTTTGCTTAATTAAGCAGCGATGCAAATTTGAATTATGTCAATGCCCGTGTATTTCCTTGAGAGTGTTGTCGGATTTGACACCGCAGGTGTTTGATTTCGCTTCCGTAGTCCTAGTGACGCGATTAGGGTTTATGAAATTGGTAATTGAAGACTAATTAGAGAATATTCTTTTACCAGGTAATCGCTGATCCAGCATTCGAGAGAATAGAGTTTGCCATGGATCATTCTGTGATCAACCAAGATCAAGAAGTAAGTAAGCTCCCTGTACAGGGATTTTTCTACTTTTGCTCACTGTAGAC
The DNA here is from genome assembly GCA_963920665.1 of Straminergon stramineum. NCBI lineage: Eukaryota > Viridiplantae > Streptophyta > Bryopsida > Hypnales > Calliergonaceae > Straminergon > Straminergon stramineum. The sequence continues at coordinate 2,873,703 of OY987272.1, forward strand.
TTTTGAAACAGAAGTGAATGGCAGTCTGGTTGCCTCATAGTCTCTACACAGGTGCCGTGTGTGTTCAATTTTTGATTGAATGTGTGAAGAGTTTACTCTACCTGTGGTGGTTTTTATTCTCTTCAAGATTTGTACTCTTGTACTCTTCATGAGCCGAGCGAACTTCTAGATTTGTACTCATGAATTTATGTTCCTAATGTGATGCAGATGCATGCTTGCGGTTCTTTACGAGAGATAGCACACATTGGTATTGAGGTTCTGTTTTTTGAGTAGTTCGTCTACACTCAAAAAACTTGGTGATTTATGGAGAGAATGAAGTCAGGTTATGGAATTTGATTTCATCGTCATCGCCAGTAGATCATTAAAAGGCGGTCTGGTGAAAGGGAAGGATGGACAAGCAGTTAGGGAATTGCTTGGCTTTGCTGCGGGATGCGGCCGAGACCGTGCGAAGCAGTGGGGAGTTTGTTGACCTTGTTCCTTATGTGGCTGATTTTTCGGATTTATGCAAAGGACTGCTCTCTGATGAAGACATTTCCTATGCGATTGCACTAGTGTTCGATGAAGACACAGGGCTCTTCAGTATTATTGAATCGCTTGTGCGTGATAAGTCTGTCGCTAAAGCAAGGGAAGCGTGCTGGACTTTTCTGGCATCGTTTATTGAAAAAATAGGCGCACGGGCTCTACCCTACGCTCCTCTCGTGAAGGTACAGTTTTCTCATCATGTAAAATTCTCATCTGTTTGGGGCGTAGGGTTGCCATTGCCTATTCTACTTCTAAATTTTTGGCTCAATTTGCAGGAAAAGTCTTTGAAGTACCTTCGAAGGGATGAGTCTAAACTTGTTCAAGCAGCAGCATTGACACCTCTTATTGTGTTGTTGGAGTCTAATATGACACACTCGAAGTCACCCACGTTTGCAGTGAATCAGGAACTTACGAGTATACTAATGCTCGAATTTCGGAAATCCAAAGCGAGTGCTACCTGTAAGTCAAGCTTGATCGTTCTTCTGGTCTATATTGTGTTAAGGCGGTTTTAGGGTTCAAGGTTTAAGGTATTGATGTTCCATAGAGAGTACTCCTGTAAGCTTAGTGTTACAAGTGACTAAATTTTAGATGCCTTTTGTTTTTCTGGCTTCAGTGAAAGCTCACATCATCCGTCTTCTTGGAGACCTGGTAGAATACTTCAAGGAAACCTTTGTTGAGGAGAATGTGTCGGCCGTCTTGAAGCTTTGTCTGGACTCATTAGAAAAGCAGCGACAAAAGCTTGAACTCGTCCTTATGGCGGGAGCTATCAAGTGTCTCGATTGTCTGCTTACATGGTTCGACGACTCTCTTCCCGCTGGAGGTACTGTACTTATCGACACTGTATATATTCTTGGATGTATTGCGTGCTTGTTATGTTTGGTAAGTTTTTTCCTTACTGAAACTAACATGGAATTAATCACAAGCTTTTGTCAAGTGGTTACCTGCGTATGCTTTTAGATTAATGCTCCAAAGACTGAGCGCTTTTGAAATAATGGTCTTCTATAATAATCCTGGGCTAGTTTTTTGCAGGTTCCGTGGAGAATTCACGACGATTGTTCATTTACATTGAAGAGGTATTACGGCCGCAAGAAGAATTGAAGCGATATGAGCCTCTGAAAGGTATTTAACGACCTTTTATGGGTAGTTTTGCTAATATTGATTATTCTGCTAATATAAGAATTTGTTGAGCGAACTTCTTGGAATTATCATGAATTTTATGAATGAGTCCTGGCTAATCGAAATGTGGCATTTCTGCTTTTTGTTGTCTGCTTGAATGTTTGTAGGATGGAAGTTAGATTGTATATGTTTTTTTTCATTCAAAGCGGTGTCATATTGAAACCCTGTAGGGAGGGATCTCACTTGCGTTTATTAGCAATGCGATTGAATTGTGATTGAACTCTGTCTGCCTGATGTTGTACTTGTTTTACATTTAACATTCAAATTATTTATCTATGACATTCTTCTAATTTTTCATATGTCTGGTTAGCGTGTCTTCGGCTTCTATCAAGGCATGCGGGTCTCTTCAGTTTGCGACTCATAGAAGAAGGTGTCAGAAATATGCACTGGCTACAGGAGCACTGGTATAAACCTTCATGATGCACAGACGTTGACTTCTAGTGGCTTGCTTAGAAATTTATCACTATCTTCAATGGAAATTTCCTCTCAATTACTGTAGTTCACAATGGTGCCTTGTGTACCGATGTTGGGTTCTATGGGTCGCACTGGTCGTAAGGATGCCTTGTACCGATTACGGCTGAAAGGACTGTTTTTTCTTATATTTGTGGAAAAACCCTGGGCCGTTCAACGTGCAATGAGCGTAAGTCAGTTTATCTGCGAGACTTTGCGTTGTACCTTGAATTGTTAGAATTCTTTGACCTCCTGTCCTGTAGTATTTGGCTGACCGTGAAACAAGAAGGCTCTGACCAGTTGCATTCTGTGTTCTAGCACACATACAAATGCTGAAATACGAGATGCAGCGCTTCCGGCGTACGACCAGTTTATGACACAAGTGAGTTGCTTGTGATTCGTTTTGGTTCGGATGCATGGGTTTCTTGTGATTTATCGGACCAGTATTGCACAGCTGGGGTTATCTCAAAGATAGTTGTTATTGTTCAAGCCATCGTTTATTGCGCTTAAGGTCATTCTAGGAACAAGGGTTTTTTACTTTACTAATGGACGATTTATGTGACGTCAACTTCTGGTCTTGAAAGCAAGCCTCCTCTAGCATTGAATAGCATCTCTCGCTTGTTGGTAAGCTTCACTGTAATTGCACGGGTTTTTGGTTTACCTTTATGGGAGGATGCAGGTTTCCAGTTCACTTGTATCGGACAACCGGATCAAAAATGCCCAAACTTTGTACAAGGTGAATAACCTAGTTCTGGAAAGCTCATGAAGAACTCCCTATCTCTTGTTCTTGAAATATATGACACAGTTTTTTCTACGCCTTGCATGTAGTTCATCCATCGCAGTTTTGGTGTTTCCAGGCTTGAAGGTTTCTTGACCTTTGGTTTAATCAGTATCTGTTATATTAGCTACAAAAGAGTAATGGCCATCATGTTCGTTCTGGTTGCAGGCTTTTGTGAAGGACGCTTTGGATGTTCTCGATTCTCAGGATTCTGAACCAAAACGGGTTTCGCTAGCCATTCGGGCGGTAGGAAAGCTTGCTGCAGCTATTGTCAAGTTCTCTGGGAAAGAGAGCTTGACGGAAGCCTTCCATCGTCTTGAGCCCTTCGGTACTTCAACGAGGTTTATGCCCCTTACATTTTGTCATCTTTAAATTAGGGCCTGATAGGTTTAGAGAGACAGTTTTTGGAAGTCATATATTGAAGTTGAGGGAATTCTCCGGCATCCCATATATCCCATGATTGTTTCATATTCTGCTCAATATTTTATATTGCAAACGTTGTGCATTTACTTACCTATGCCTTCTTTCCTCTAGGTAATCTTAAGTAATTTACTTAGATGTGCAGCAGAATATAAGAATTGACGAATGGGACTGAGTTTTATTAATCCTTAAGAGTCACAGCAAGCCCCTTGGGGTTGGCTTCTTAGTGTATTTTCAAAAGCTGTGACGCTTGAGGGTTAAAATAAGAATAAAGATAAATTTAATTTAATTTTAAAATTTTATTGATTGTGAGGAACCACTAATGATGCAACGAAACTTGACAAGAAATTCTTGTGCTGTAACTGATCAATAGCTGAAGCACAGTAACTTTAAGTCCAATGGATGAAGGGTGTTCATATTGGTTTTGGAGAGAGGTATTTAGCCTTAGAAGTGGTGGTTGGCTGTGCTGTACTGTTCTTGGCAGGGTTGGAGAAGGGCGTGAAGGGTCATTGGGATATGCTGTCACGCTTGTAGGTGCTTTCGCAGACATGGTTATTCACCTTGATTATGTTGAAGACTTTATGGTTATCTTTATTGCACAGGTATGTGCTTGCGTTTGAAAAGTAAGTGCTATGCAGGCATGCTCTTCCATTTATTTTCCTTGTGTCTCATATTGTATTTTGGTAGGATCTTTGTAATCATGAGCTAGTGATGGGGCGTTGTTTTCAAACCGATTTGCTGACGAGAAATTAAGCTGTTTCTAAAATATTGTGTTCCTGTTTCAAAACTTCTTAAGCTGGGATTTAGTGCTCTAAGATACTATGTCTTTCTTACTCAGAGAACTAAGGCATTATCTAGCATTTGTCTCTGGCAGGTGACGGGAAACATATTTTATCAGTTCCCTCAACTTTTCGCGAAACAGAAGCAAGCTGTCTACACAACCCTACGCAGTCTGCTGAAAGCGCTATATTCAAAAGGAACCGTTTACTCCGTATTTCTGAATAATATTGGTAAGCTTGCGTTTGCTAATTTTGTCCGTGCTCGTGACTTCTTTTGTATTAGAGTAAAGAAATTGAATTTTGATTTTGCAAGTTTCTACTTGAATATTAGTCGTACCTTTGGGTTGTTGAGTACGAGAAAACATAGGGGTTGTTCGGTCTTCTCTTCTCTTTTTCACGAGTTTGATGGACTCTTTGGTCTTTTGTAGTGTGGTCATCATTGCAGAGAGCTATGGAACCAGTGGACGATGCTCCAGAAGAAGGGAGCACTCAGCTATGGAGCCACTATGTTGAACTTTGGTCACATCTTCTGGAATTCTCTTCTGATCGAGGATTTCAATTGACAGCTGGATCGGGCGAAGCAGAGAGCTTTGAAGAGCTTGTAGCTTCTGATGTAGGGAATGTAGGCATCAGTGAAACCACATTGAGGGAGTCCGTGTTTGATGCCATCATGCACTGTATCATTAAAGCTATGACCGAACTTAATTTAAAATACAGAGTTAGAATACCTGCCAGGCCAGCTACTGATTCAGGTGCAGGCCACTGCTTTCCCATTTTCTTTTTGTCCTCTCCTGACTTCTCATGGGTACATGGTTAAGCTGGCACATGATTGAGTTGCAGTTTCTCCCCATTGTTCACCTCAATAACCTTTTGATGGATGTCGAAGGATTCATAAACCATCGCTTGGTAGTCACTGCTCTTGTAGGTTTGATGTCGGTCTCGATAAATAAAGAGCGCGTATTGGCATGCACTTTTGCCCGAGGGTGTCAGTAGGAATTCTGCGTTTCAAGGTCATATTCCTTACAGAGAGCCGACTTCAGGGTTTGCCTCTTAAGCATATGTGCCAATTAGTGCGTGAGTTGCAGCCTTTAAGTAGGTGTAGAATTTACTTTGGCTGAGGTGGTCTGAAATGAGGGTGAGATATTAAATTCACGAATAATCTAGTATGAAACGTTCTATGAAGAAACGTTCTAGACTCTAGAGTATCACGATTCTACATTTGTCGTTTGGAGCATCCCGAATGGATTCTTGACAGATTCCCACAATCGGCGTTGTGAACGACGCCGATGATTTTCTATTCATTTTCTTTCAAACTTACGAATTTTGTATTTTATAATGTGAAGTCATGGTATCGCGTAAATTTCAGAAACAAAATTATTAGTAGCATTATAATAGCAATGAGTTATTTGATTTGCAGAGGAAGTGGATGCTGGCCCAAATGAACCAGAAGCTGAGATGGACCTTATTGAACCTCTAAATTTGATTCACATGCGCAAATTTCTTAATCTGGTAAGCATTGCTTGTTGCATATTCTTCTATTTATGTAATACCAAATTTTAACACCAATTTGACAGTCATCATCTGATTAAGTTTGTAGTTTGATGGGAGAATATTCTGGTAAACCAAATAATGATCTCGGATCATATTGTGCATATGCTGTTTTTGACACATTGGATGGATAATTGAGTGTTGTCTTATGTCCTCTTCCAACAGGTGGATTTTGTGCAAGGACTTGTTCTAGGGTGAGTACGTAAACAACCAACCTTGATGTGATCAGACTTTCTAATGAGGGCTTTGTACGTTCGTAAGGGTGCCCTTGACAAGTCCGATGTTTTCTGGAGATACATCTGGTGTTCCAAATTTTATTTTATAAAACTAATTCTCTAGTCTAAAAACAATCATTTAGATGCGCATTAGAGATTATTGATCTTCTCATCATTAAATCTCTAATTGTGACCACCTCTTTAATGACAGTCCTTGTGCACCACTACTTCAGAAGTGGACGCACCCTTTTGGTCGCTGTGTCATTGAGCTATCAAGTAGGTATCCACTCATCAGCGGATTCTACAAGCTGCTAGCAGTTACTATTACGACAGCAGATCATGAGGGCTTCTTCGTGGCTGCTACAGAGCAGTTCTCGAATGCTGACGACGGACCGGCGATGACTGCCAGGAGGAAGGGTTCAACTTCTTCTGTGAGTTCGTTTATCATTTCGTTGCAATCACTGTGCGAGGTTTTTAAGAGAGCAGGTGTATGCTTTCTCGAATACATTTGTTTCTCAAAATGCGGTACTGAGGTCAGATTTACTAGAAGAAATTTTCGTTGCTGATTGACATCTAATCCAAGGTGTACTCTAGTTGATCCTGTTCTGTATCAGCGTAGATTCTTTATGTCTAATTCTTGAACGCGGGTTTTACTTTTACTCTGGTTTTGAATTATCAAAATTGAAATAGATGACTGTACACAGTATTTGAATAGACCGCTGGAAATCTTCCCTGTTATGCAGGTGATTACATATGCATATTCAGAGGATCTAGCATCGAAGAGGATAATTGAATTGTCTTCTCTGATGAGAATAGCTGAACTATTTTCGCTATCATTGTGGATAATGTTTTACAGTTGCTTAGTTTGGTCTTAGATTCTACTCCCTGAACCCTTTTTTTACTTGTCCAGTTGGGATCAGCGGTAGTGTTGGAAGAAGACCGACGACTTTGCAAACAATTATTTAGCAAATACTTGCAGGAAGTGTTGGTGGCCAGTCGACGGTATAAGCTTGAGCTATTAGCAGCGTGTCTCCGTCTTTGCTTATCTGCGCCTCCTGTGTTAGTTGGAATTGCTGCTATAGTCCCATCTCTTAAAAGTGCTCTGAAGATTGGACTTCGATACCTTCCTTTGGCTGAAGTGGCATTGGATGCTTTGGAAAGATGGCAAAATACTCTTCCAGATCAGCTTCAACGATGGCTTCCTCAAATTGTTCCTTGCTTGAACGACTACCTTTTCGATGTCGAGAAAGTGGACGTTTTAGAAGCAGAAACTCCACAGGATATAGAAGGTGCAAGTACTTCTGCTCCTTCCCGGGCGCAACTGGCCCAAATCAAGAAAGCAAGAGCAAAGGATTCCCAGGTAACGCCATTTTTTTGTTTTGGAACTACAGCAACTCGAACCTCTGAGCTTTATTTTGACAGGCTAGCTATCGCAAATCGAGTATGCAACGAGGAGTGTCTTATGATCGCCTGGGGAGGAGTTCCTATTTATTTATTTATGGCTGATTTATGAAGCTGATTTTACAGTTTTGTGTGCCTTAGAACTCTCTCATGTTTGTATACTGTCTATTCAGCTGTTCTTGCCGCTCAATGACCATGGTTGGTGTCAGTTTAATATTGGGATACAATGGGATCAAACCTAGTGAGTGAGTTTTATGCGCAATTGGTAGAGAGTGAGTTTCATGCATAGTTGATAAGAGAGTCTGCATCGAATTTGAGGACTATCAGTAATGTGGGATGTATACTAGCGTCATGCAATACGAAACGTCCTCTAATTGCTTTTGAGTTTCTAATGGATTTGAGGATGAATGTCGTGTAGAGGTAAGATGGTGCATGGAGTAACTTGAACAGTAAAAACTAAAATACTGCAATAGTTAACTGATTCTTGGCTCTGCTGAATTATTTTAATCCTATTGACTGTCTTGTCCACACAGCCTACCCCTTTTGAAATTATTCAAGTACGCATACAAAAATTTCTTGGGCGTATTGGAGGGTTTGCCCATTCGCTAGTTTCGGAAGTGGATTTGCTCCTGGTGGCTGGTACTGGAGGTCTAGCATGGGATACAATTGATCGTGTTAAGTTCACTCTGCCGTTCAAACTGGACAAACCTGATATTTGGCTAGGTACGTCTTTTCTTTGTGGTTGTTACAATGCAGTAAAGATTGTTTTCTATTTTCGAGACTTAGATTTAGTCGCGGGTGTTTTCATTTACGTGTTGTGTCTTCAGACTATCTTATGCATAACAGTTCAATTATGATTTTAGTCTTCATGTAAACTTCCTCTTAGAATATCAAATTAGACTGATTTGAAACTGATTTCATGTTGCCTGACAGATTCGCTCCTGTCGAGAATAGTAGAGATTGCTCTTTCATCAAGTGATAGGCGCATGAAAGTGACAGCATGTGAACTTTTGCAAGCTGTTTGTCTTCTCATGCTTGGGAATGCTGCCAAAGGTCCAATGCGCCGCAGGGGTGAAGAATCTCAATCTGTAAGTTTGCTCGGCATGAAGGAATTTGATCGTCAGAAGCCAGTCATTTTCACTTCATTTTAGTTTTATTTGTTTATTGCAGTATATACGGACTATAAGCTTGTGGTCCAATTTAATCATGCTCTTTGGTAAGTATACTGTGTCAATTAGGGAAATGCCTGAAATACGTCAAACGTGATGCATTTTGTGTTGACTGCCCAGTATGCTTGACTATTGGTAGTTCTCACACCTTGCTTGCATTTGTTGATTTCAGATTCACTTTGATAAAATCTACAAACGGATTTTTCCAGCAATATTACGTCTTTCTACAGATGTTGAAATGGTTGTCCCTTCACTTCACGCCTATTTAGTATTGAGGACGCGTAGGACACTCTGTTCTTGATAGTAGGACTTTTAAACAACGCAATACGGTCTAGGTTTCAGGCGGAAAAATCGTAATGTTTTAGTCTTCGCTCTCTTTTGCCTGCTCTATTTCATCGTGTCCACTTGAAATTTGGGAGTGACTGGAACAAGACCATATTTGTTGGGTTACTGTCTTTCGTGAATGTCTATATTTTTACAAGCTTCCTAACTATTTACTTTCTTGAAATTTTCTAAAGGTCTTACGAATTTTGGAGATATTGCGTTGCTCTGTCGTTGTGGGGATAAGTAGTATTTATCGTAGGTATTTAATACTGAATTATACTATACAGCGGCTAGATACTTTTAGCATAAGCTCATAAGTATCTACTCCGTGTCTACTGATAACGGTTCATAATGTGTTCTTCATCGTCAGGTTACGCGACAACTCTTTTCGGAGTTTGCAAAGCAGCTTGTACACTGGTTTACAAGTAACCAGCAAAAAGAAAATCCCGACACTATGGCCCTTTTGGATGCAATACTTGATGGTCTCGTCGACCCTGAAAATGGGTCTCTCAGGTTCTTTGATCTCTCATACGCTATAATCATCCCTAAATTTTTTAGAGAACATTTTCTTTCGTATTGGCGAAATTTTTTCTTCTTTGTCTTCCAAAATCACGAGGGCATGCTGATATTTAACAGTAGATATAATTGAACTGTGCACATATTCGTAGCTCTGCAACTTATATAAGAGTTTTGAAATTTCGGGAATCGTGTTGAATTAGATTTGATCCTGATCACTTCGTATGCTGTGCAGAGAGTTTTGTGCAGAATGTTTTTCTGAGTTTATGCGATGGTCTGTTCGACATGCTCCACCTGAGGTCAGCATGGTTTTTGCTTGCAAACTACCAATCTTATCTCAAGACATTATAGCGAGAATTCTCAGTCTATACGTTGTCCGACCAATTTGATATTAATAGAGCTTATTTAAGCACGTATTAGTCATCAGAAGTCTACTAAGGTATCCAGTTCGTAGATCAGGGATGCATTATTCATTGTAGAGATTGCTTCGTTAGTAGAATTTTCAGTGTTTTGAACCAGATACTCTGGTTAGTTTTTTTCCTTGAATTCTGTTTTCTCTATCCCAAACTTTATCAATCATCCTCACAGAGATACATGAACCAATGTCAATTGTGCCCTTAGATTCTAGGAATCCTTGTAATAAGACTTCTAATTAGCTAACGTCACGAAGGCATCCAGTGCTCCCCTTTTTTTTTGCTGTTTAGTTTTTAACCGAGGCCATTCACTGTTGCGGATACTGAAATTACAGGCTGACAACTTTGTGAATGTCACTTCAATGCTGCGTCGCGTATACAACCGAATGGATCACCCAAATTCATACCATCGGTTAGGTGCAGCTATGGCAGTTCATCGTATGTATCCAGTTTTAAGAGAAAATGGAGCAATAGTGGATCGGTATATTTTTGAAATTCTTTTCTTCTGCATCAAGAGCTTGAAACTTGGAGAACTTGATGACGAGCAAACTGGTATTTGTGCTTACCCTGAGGCTACAGAATTTGACATCAGGACGACTCCTGTTTCTCTTCATCGTTCGATGTTCATTCCATCTTGAATCTGGAGGAACCTCTATGTCAAGCATTTTATGGACCATCTATTTGCTCTCTTCGCTACCAGTGTCAATATTCGAGGTTGATGACATGCATGATGAAATTACTCCATCTCTGTTCTTCCAGGCACCGTGAAGCAAATGAATAAAACCGTGGACTTACTGCAACGATTGATATCACGTTACATCACGCTGCTGCAAAAGAGTCGAAGAGATCGACTGTTGTTTTTATCTCTCGAGGATTTTTTGTCATGGGTTTTTGAGCAGACGGGATTGCTACAAGAGAAAAGTCGCACCAAGTGCATGATGCTCTTTTGTACTATATGCCATTCTATTCCTGGTTAGTTCGAGGCCTCTGGTAGTTTTCCATGCTTTGAGTTAGAATTAGATTCATACAGTAGGATTTCGTGAGGAGGTCAGTTACGATGTCTTGGTTTCTCTTAATCACCTTTTTAATATTTGCGATGTCTTCTTTTTTAGGAGGTTCTTCTGCAGAATGGTTTCGTGCAAAGTTTGGATCAGGAGGTGGAAATATTGAACAGTTCGATGTAGGCATGAAGTACCCAGACCATCCCTCTCTTCAACAAGTGCAACTATGGCTTACAAAGTTTATAAGATCCATTCACTGGTTCGAGTGGGCCCTCAAAGAAAATCTCTTCAGCATCAAAGAGCTGATTGATTTTGAGAAGGATTGTACAGTTCACATTGCTTCCACTATATCTGCTTTTCTACAGAGTCTGCTGATGTCACAAGATTTGACCTTCCAACTCCGTGATTCAACTCCCGCAGAGCAAGATAAATTACAAAAACTGAGGTGTGAAGCAGTCATTTATCTTCTGAACTTCTTCAGTCAGGTATTGAATGCCCAAGCAGGGTCTGCAGTAACTGAAGATCTAGCATTACGTACCTTTTTTATGGCCGATCAAAGCAGAAGCTTTCAGGATTTTTTATGCCTTGTGCTTCTAAAACCTAGAAGGCTGGGATTTGTTTCTTTTGAACCGCGAAGGGCACAAGATTTAGCCAAGCTAGCAATGAAAGTGGTGAGGAGGCTGACAGGTGTTTCTTCTAAGCTGAAATCTGAGATGATTGACTCGCTTAGGATAGTTGTGGGAAGTGAAGACTCTGCTGTTGACTTGGACAATCTCAGCCTTTTGCTGAAGAGTTCCGGAAAGTCGGTTTCCCTCAACTTGGAAGATGCAATGAGTCTTGTCAAGGGATACCGACAGCTTAGTGAACATGGAATTCTACAAGCCGTGGCGGGGAAAGTTCAGGCAGAAAAACTTGGGGAAAGGTTGCTGCTCACAGTCTTTCGCATTGAGCAAGAGTGTCCTCCTTCACTTCAACCGATTGCTGCAGAAATGCTTGGACTTGCCATGGGTCTAGGAGTGAAAGTTACTCGTCTGGTAGACCTTGTCCTTGATGCGCAACCTGTCGCAAGTGCAACGAACAGGAAGCTCACGGCTGGGGAAATATTTTACATGAACTTTCGCATCCCGATTGTTCATCAGTTGAAGTTCTATTATAATTCTTGTCTCAGAAATCTTCTTGAGTTGGCTACTGAAAACCAAACTGCACAGATGCTTCTGCTTGCTCTGTTGGACGACTACTCGAAACCCAGTGGGACTGGCAACAGTATCACTAGGCATAGTTTTCTGCAAGAGTTTCTACAGCATGTTGCTGTACTCGCTCCTCTATGTCGTGGGTCTTCACTTCCTTCGAGACAGTTTGTTTTGGAGATCCTCCACAGATTGTTGATTTTGGATACGGGAAAGGATGTTGTCCTCACAGGCAACAACCCTTCTTTCACCTTCATTACTGAGACATATATGTCATTTCTCAGTTGCTCTTCTGAGGAGGGTACGAATAGCAGCTTTGGGAGCAGTGCTGCACTTGCCCTTAAAACTGCATCAATGTCTCTATTACCATTCTTCTTCAGCGCAAATGTGGACTCAGGAGTTCAAAGGGATCTCGCTCGCATATTGACTGAAATTGTCACTAACCATTTACTGATTAGAGAGGCAGATATTCCAAAGGGTTCAATTCAGCGGTCCAACTATACCCAATTGCTTAACCAACTCCTGGGGGCAATATCGGTGAGCCGTAACTTGGAGCTTCTTGAAGTCGTCTTCCCTCTTCTTCAATCTCCGAACAAAATATCCTCCCGGGCTATTTCAGAGGCTATTGAGGTCTTTGCAGAATACCTTGGGGACAACTGCGATGCAGCGTTCAACCTCTGTCTGACAGTTATCGAAGACAGTGCGAAGTCTCCTAAGCTGAGACGTGCAATAATTGAAGTTGTGTTTGGAGCTTTTGTGAGCTCTGCCCCTGCAGAGTTTGTCACGACTTGGTACGCTCAGCATATAAGTGATTTTTTCTATGTTTTGGAGCAAAGTCCTAGCTTTGTGGATGCTGAGCGACAGTTTGAAGACCTCTCAAGCAAAATTTGTCACTATGGGTTAGTAGAGCTGCTGTATTCAAAAGCTGATACTAATTTGATTAAGAAGAACATAACCCCAGTTTTCCCCAATGTAAAGCTTATGACCCAAGCTAGCAAAACTTGCCGTGGCAATTCTGACCGAGATTACAATGTTTTTCCCGAAAATTTATCCATACTGCGTGAGCTCCATGCTGCAGCCTACAATTGCTTAACTGCAGTTATTTTATGTACACAGGAGGCAGAGAACGTTATGACTGGCCTCCTGTTCTCTGAAAAAACACACATGTTATGGCAACATCTAGTCGACCTTAACAAGGTCTATGATGACATGCCTGTGGAAATGTCCCAATTAAGCATAGCTATTCAAACAGTTAAAGGTATGAGGGCTGATCGAAAGGCTTATCGTACAAAAGTTAAAGGAACTATGTCTCAGATGACTGCTACCATCTCCTCGCAGTACATTAGTGCAAGCCTCAGCCAAGAACCTGCTGTGATCAAAACGTTTGTAGGTGGGCAACGAAAGGAGTCAAGAACTCCTTCAAGCTTAGGTGCTGGATTACTGATTGACGAGGATCCACTATCAACTGAAGCAGATGAACAAGCTACAGAGCAAGGTCAGTCTCTACATGCTGTCCATATGTAGAGGTTTGAATACATGAAGGGTTATTTTCTCATGGCTGACAGATGCTCAAGTTTGAATTCTGCCATGTCATATCTTGCAAATTTTACAGTTGGACATTTCTGGTAGATGAAGTTTAGATTTCGCTACTTGAATGATACTTGGCATGCCCTACGGTTGGAAATTAGTCATTATCTATGTTTCGAATGATTTTCTTTGAGCCAAACTAACACTCTCTGGATGCAGAGCCTGGGGAAGGGCTTATCGAGGCAGTAGCACTTGATCGAGATGATTTTGACCAGCACGAGTGCATGGGTGTTGTATTACAATCGGTTGAACATTTTCATGCAAAGTTCGGAGCAAAATATCAATCAGGAGAGATGCCTCTCTGGATGAAATCTCTGTATGCTACCGTCGAGAATGCAGGTCAGCTTCTTGACCCTATCCTTCTGAAGTTGCTGACCCAGATCAGACTTTGTAACTCTTACTGTGGACTAACGCTGGATTTTGAGATGTTTTAGTGAGAAGAGGATTTTGCCTCTTAAATAAGCTCAACAATTATCTGCTGATCTCTTACAAAAAACTCAACGTCATTCAGCAACGTTCGTTTAAAATTTTTTCGTCAAAAGCTTTTAATTTAGGCACAATGCCTGTAGCAGATCAGTCTCACTAAAATTGTGATACGTTGTGTTTGATGCCTTTTAATGACCTATCCTATGTGCAGCGACGCATATCAACGTGCGCCTTTTTCTTGCAAAGTTGATCACGAAGGCACGTAAAATTTTTGCCCCATATTCAACGCTTTGGATTCGGCCATACATTCAAACTATTTTGATTGATCCAAGAAAATCAGGGGGCTTGAAATTCCACTACATGCTTCGGGATATATGTATCACCATTCTCCAGTGGAACGTGACAGCCGCACCCGATTGCAGCCTTTCAACCAAATTTATTCACCACCTGATCAACGTAGCTGCCTATGGTTCAAACCAAGTCTTACATGCCAACATCGATATTATTCGCCTATTCTTAGAGAACTGGAAGGGAAGTATCAGTCTGGAAAGAGGTTCAGTGCTACGATATCTTATTGCTGGAGGTAAAAATCCAGATATGAATGATAAGAACATCAAAATGCAGCGGGCAGTAGGTCTGCAGCTATTGGGAGCGATTGTTGCATCGGGTTTTCCTATCTATGACCCAATGTATGACCCCTCAGTTTCTGAAGAGTATATTTTAGAAGCTCTAATGAACAACTTGAATGTCAAGACGAAAGAGGTGTATGAAGCGGCAGCCGAGCTTCTGGGAATAGCCGTCAAATATCGGCGAGAAAATAGCAGGGACGTAGACGAGGAGCTACTTGAGAAGAAGTTACAGAAGTATTTGAAACAATTGTATCGAGAAGCAGAGTATGAAAGATTCTTCAACATTCTCGGTAAGGTAACTACACGCGATCCTTATTTTCTTGAGGGTTACGCTGCCATGGTCGTCGATCAGCTCCCTCGCCTATTTGGGACGTACAAGGTGATTGCTTTGGATACCCTTCTGAGGTATCCTAAAGCCGATCCGAACCTCTTCAACCAGATTTCACGTTCATTGCCCAAGCTGCTGACGCATAGAGATGAGATTGCACAGCTGAAGACTCTGCAGCTTCTTTCAGAACTTCTTAAGGATGTGACTGAAGATAAAATTTCAGAGAGTGTACTTCCAGTCCTTTGTGATACTTTCAACAGACACGAGAGTGTGAACTGTAAGCGAGTATTTTATGACATTCTTATGTATCTCTTTAAAAGCAAGAACATGGATAAAGAAAGGCTTGTGATACACTCCTTGCTCATGGGGCTATGTGAAAGCTCCGACACTTTGAGAAGCAGCTTGCAAAACTTCTGGCACTTGCAGCTTTCTCAGGTAAACAATTCAATTGGGTTGTTTGCTCCGTGATTCTTCCTTACATTTTATTTTGATAACCCATAGTTGAAATGCCCCTCTCAGATGTCGAAATTTTTTTCGACCTTCTTCTTGAATCTTGCCCCCAAATGCCCTCTTACTGCTATTATTCGTTCCTATCATTCCACTGCAAGTTACGTGGAAGATATTAGTGCCTACTTGAGGTATGGTGGCGCTTCTCGTATGACGTCGTCAGCGATTGCCGGCAGAATATTTTGTACGCCTCAGGTTGGCTTATCATATGTACAGCTCTTGTAGATTAATAATCATAAATGTGGATTAACTGCTGCAGGACGTTGGCCAGCGGTTTTCAGAGCTTGTCAATCAAATTTATGACCCTGGTTTGGAAGAAAGTTGGGCTCAGATTTCAAATGTTTTAATGTTGAAGGTATCACTTTATGCACGAAGGTCCCTATGCTTAATCACATGATTCGCATATATCAGACGTAAAAATAGTAGGAAGTTCTTTGAAGCCTGTCTGTTTTAGTCCTCATATCAAATTCTCGTTCACCGTTGTATCTTCCAAGTATCTAGTCACATTGATGGTAAGTGACTGCCGAGACACGAATGTAATTTAGTGTGGACTACCTTGTGTTTGCAGCTCTGCGAGGACTCCGTCGACTACATGCGGCCAATCTTCACAGCTCCTCTTTCAGAGTGTGTTTTTCATGACTATACCATTAATACATCATGGGTTGGTGCTAGCCTTCCCATGACCCCTCTTTTCGCTAGCACACAATTGAACATAGACACACAAGGTACTGTAGGAGAGGACGGAGACAGGGAATTTGGCACTACTCAACATCAGCCAAAGATGATTCGAGCAACCATGGTCCCTTCTCTTTCTCAGACCCCTACACAATCTCAAGGTGGCACCTTGAGCTCCACACAAGGTGTCAGTGGTAGTGCGCTTTTCGCTCTGTCGCAAAGGCATGGTGGGGCTGGCTACACTCAACAAACTGGCCCAGATGGATTATCACTTACAGATCCTGCAAGGAGTTTGCAGCGGCGGTTTTTGAGTCCCCGTTTGGCCCACTCGAAGGTGATCTCTGATGGACTATTGTGGGATTTGGTTCACTCTCTTGTTTTATTATTCCTTGCTTGAAATATGTGCTTTTCGTGCGCAGGTTCTATCGGGGATTTTGCAAGCGAATCGAAGGCGGGAAGCTCGGTCAGCACTTCAGTCTCTGGAGCGTGCCAACAAGGTTCACATGATGAGGCAATATCGTATAGGTAATGCTCAAAATCCCAACCCGCTATTTCTGTCAAGGTGACATTACAGTGCACGTACTTGCTTATTGCAAGAGGGATGTCATGATGATATCCATTTAATTTTCATTTGCAAGCAAGTTTGGCTTTTAAAGTCCTAGTCTGAACTCGATGTCCAAGTAAAAGACTTTCGAGCTCGTTGTTGTTATGATCAGAGAGATGAAGAACAGATCTTAGTATCTTTACGCTAGAGAGGCTCTGAAGCTAATACCTGAAGAGATCGTTTACAATGCATTGGCAACATGGAATCTGAGGCACTTGTCGGGGTGGTGGCTCTCATTTTTTATCTTTCATCTTCAATCGTAATTTGTGGGTGCTCTGGTGCAGGTGAACTGCCGGATATTGAGATCAAGCATGCAGACATTGTGGGTCCTCTGACAGCCCTGGCAGAGAGAGACCCTACGTTTGCAAGGCTACTCCTCACTATCCTTTGCGGTGCTGTGTACTCCTTGCCATCGAAAGGTCCAGACATTAAAGCAGAAGTTAGGCAGGGGTTGGAAGACGCTTTGCAGCGGACAAACAATGGAATTTCTTTTGTGGGTTGTGTCGAGACTCTGTGTCTTCTAGATCCAGAAATTTGGATCCCACCGAAAATCGTGGGTTCAGCGAGTCACAAGTCAACAAATTTTCATTCCGGAATTATGCTGCTTGAGAAGGAAATCTTGAACGAGACATTTCCTGAGGCAGAGTCTAATATGAGTGGCAAGCGTCATAAAGGAAGGGGAGGACAAATCAACAGGGCTTTGCGCCCACTTGAAGATGCCTGGTTGGAGTTGGCTGAATTATACAAAGCTCTTGGAGAAAATGACATTGTTCTTGGACTCTTTGGGTTGCACATCGCCAAGCACGAGAAGACCCATAGAGCTTTGGAGTGCCAACTCGGTGGGAATTTGCAACAAGCTCTTGCGCTTTACGACAATGCTGTCGCCACGTATGAGGACGGTGAGAATACAAGCTCTTCCCTTTTGCTTGCGTGGGTACATATTCTTTGTAGGCTAAGTTTTTGAGCTATAACGGGGTATCATTTAGGTTTGTTTGGAGTGTAAAATATCATCGTGATCCATGTAAACTAAGCACTTTTAAGCTACGAACTGCAGGTTCTCTCGGTGGGGATGTTACCAAATCAGAGATTGAAATATGGTACAACCAACGTCTTGCTTGTCTTGCGGATCTGAGCGAATGGAAGGAAATAATGAATGAGATTGTTTTTGAAACCACGGATGATGACGGGGATGAACCAGATTTCAAACGGTTGTGGGAACCCAAAAAGCAAGAAAATTTTCTTGGGTATTTTGTCAAAGGAGCCCTCAAGGATTCAAAATTTTATGGTCCTCTTACCGAGTTTGTTCAATCATCTTTAGAGATCCTTCCTAGGAGACAGATTTTATTGAGCGAGTTTAGCACGCAGTTGGCGACTTTGGCTGCCATAAACAAAGAGTGGGATCGGGGAAGATTTTACGTGGGACAGTGTTACAGGGTTTTCAGAAGACAGTGGTCGGCCTTACATCCCCTAGCTCTTGAGGCTCGTCATGTTCGTGTATGGCAACTACAGAAGACCGTAGAGTTGGAGGAATTCATCACTTTTATCTCCAGTGGTGAGGAGAAGGAACTGCCAAGGTTGGTGGTACTCGATTCTGCCATTCTGAATTGAATTCGTTCTTTCTCTAGCTTTGCATATCTCAGTGCCTGTTTATGATTATCAAGTCCATTCCACCTAGGTGATTGTTCAATAGTTATTATTTTTTAACGGATGCGCAGTTGTTAATTTCTTTGAAGATAGTTCAAACTTTCGCATATCTGGTTCCAACTTAGCGCATCATCCATGTAGGTCCCTTGTTGTGACCAGCGATAAATTATCTCATTGGTTGCGCAAATACTTTCCAGATTGCTTGGCGGATGGCACAAGCGTTGGCCATCTGTCGAGTTTGATGATGTGGAGGCTTGGGATGATATAGCGCAAAACCGACTTTTGTTTCTCAACCATTTACAGGAGCACTTCCACCAGCAGGTTCAGAGAGTCCCGACTGACGAAGATTGCGTCGATTCTGTCTTCTCTCTGTTGAATGCAGAAAGAGCCAACTTATATATTCAAGTTGCCAACGGTCTTATGGGGTGTGGCGCTTTCTCTGTTTCACTGGTACGATTATCTCTTTTAACAGCTTTAATGTGGTTGTTGAACTGTGTCGACAGACTCTGAGACTCTCCATTGCAGTTCAGTGGACAACATTCGGAGCCATTAATATTTAGACTCGAAATTTCTTTACTATTGTGATGACTAGCAGTGATGGACCCTGTAAATTACTTCACTTTACTGTAAATGTGAATACAAAGGTAGTGAAATTGCAGACGCAAGAATGATCTTTTTGCTGTATTTTGCTGTATCTTACTCCTTGTTTTGAAGCTCCTTCACCAATGACTACGGAAGTTATTGGGGCTATCTTATGTCCTCTTATCTCGCCTTTGCACTTTTACAGAAATACATAAACGGCTACATGGATTCAACAAAAATTGATTTCTCTGAGAAGTATAGGCTTGATTTCAGCCATTTTAAGGCATTGGTGAATCTTTATTGTTTGCGAGCTGAGCGAGCTGACTCAACACGTACCAGGATCGAGATGCTTCAGAAGGTTTGTTCTTTGTTTGAACTCTATTTTTCTCCACAGCGATCGGATGTTTCACCAGAGATTCTAGGGTCGATATGCTTCATTACACACTTCTGGCTCATAAATTGGGGCCTTGGAGTTCTTCTGACTGGTGGATACGAACAGATTTTTCATTGCTGCTTTCTGGCTAGGGCTGTCGAGATTCATGTTCTAATATTGCATCACAGATTTTGCAAATTATTTGATATGCTCCTTTGTGAGTCAGTGAAGTTGACTATGCTCTCAGATGATTTTCTGTTACCGGGTGATGAGAACGCATTTAGCTTTGTACTTTTCAGCTAAAACTCTACTAAGCCTCTTTTCTTTTCAGTTGTTGAATTATATCCAGGGAGAAAGGGCAAATCTGACGAAGCGTCCAGATTTTCTACCGGAATTTCAAATGATCGAAGCTGATGTCAATGCTCAATTTGCTTGGGCAACCCTGTCATCACAACCTAGAGAAGGTGCAATAGCTCAAGAGGTCACTAATTGTTATTTCCTCCTTGGATCTGCTTACAAGGCATATTCGACCGCGCTAGCTCATAATGATTCACTGTCCGAACATACCGTAACAACAGGTAAGATCCGACAAGCACTACTTTCTCCCTTCCAAAAATCGGAATCATGATCTGCTTACGCATGTTTTTTTAACAAGACATGGTAACAGATTATGCATCGGTACATCTCTGTCGTGCAGGCATCTTGTCATCACATGATGCAGCGAAGGCGTTCCTCAAATTTGGTCTCTTCTGTGATGAACTCTATAAGCTACCACAAGGGAAAAGTGAGATGACGCGAGACCAGTTACCAGCGGAGTTTCCTCAAACCTCGGAACTGCCTCAACTCATTGTCCGACACATGCTGAAAGCATTGGCACTTGATAGCACCCTTCAAGCCCAGCATGCAGTGGCAAGGCTCCTTTCTTTAGTGGGACTGTCTTCAGCAACACAAAGGGAATTTGAGGGTCTTGTTGAGAATGTTTCAAATTGGGTTTTTGTGCCGTGGATACCACAAATGCTGGCTAATGTGGAGGAGGAATCAGGTCGGGTACTGGTCAAAGTCCTGGAATCTATTGCAAGATCGTGCCCCCAAGCCTTGTATTTTCCATTTCATGTCAGTGAGGCTGATTTTGGGGATACAGGCCAGCAGCGTACACAGAATTTAAAGAATATTCTACGAAACCCTCTCCTCCATGGCTTAGTTCGAGCACTTGAAGATCTCACATACCCTGAGCAACGATTGAAGGATGGTTTATTGCAAATACGGAATCTTCTGTTTACTGGTGATAGCAAGCGAGCTCGATTGGTCTTCACTGAGATTTGTCAAGATTGCTTAGATTCGCAGGCGCTGAAAGACCCCATTCGCCAAGCTGGAGAGTGGAACCTGAAGTTTGCTCGTGAATGGGCACCCCACATTGTATACTCCTATATCCTCATTCTTTTGATCATCATTCTACACAATATGTTTCTCGTTTCAGATTGAATTAAGCGCTACTCTTTGGGTATTTTAGCTCGTGGAATTTAGCCTTTTAAAGGTTCATGAAGTTTGAGGTGGCCGAGCTGAGAATCTCTCAACTAGTTGTAAGTAGATGACTATCAAGCGGAGTATTTGGTCCTTCGTCGTTTTGTATAACGAGTAACTGAGCTGTTGATAAAACACTGCTGTTGAATATGGATACAGATGAAGGAACTGGGAGAAAACGGAACGAAGTTACAATCCATGGACGTGAAGCGGTTCTCATCAGCCATAAGCGGCATAATCGAGAAACTAGCAAAGAGTGACACTTCAGCCGAGAAGCTGAGCTTAGGGACTTTGTCCAAATGGCTAGCTGATTTTGATCAAACCAAGGGGGTTGAAAGAGTGGGCAGAGATTTTGAGTTGAAAGATATCGAGATCGAAATCCCTGGTCAGTACAACAGCTTCAACAGGCTCAACGTGATAACAAACGTCCGCTTGGTGGGATTTGACCAAGTTTTGGTTTGTTTGAAATCCAAACAACGGCCTAAGATTCTAACAATGCGGGGCTCTGACGAGAATGACTACAAGTTCGTTGTGAAAGGAGGAGAGGACTTACGGCTTGATCAAAGAATTGAGCAGCTGTTTGAGGTGATGAACAACGTCTTGAATCGCGATGCCGCATGCTCACAACGGAAGCTTGCTGTTCGAACCTACTCGGTTGTTCCAGTATCCAAAAAGTGTGGCTTGCTTCAGTTCGTTGAGAATACTTGCGTACTGGAAGACATAATTAGAAAAGGGTTATGGTCCAAATTTGAAGCCCAAGGTCGCAAGCCTGGCACGTCCGATGCAATGATAAATGACCTCCGGCGCCAGTACATGCAGTGGGTACAAGAGAAGGGTGGATCTAAGAATCACAGCGATTCTTACTGCAACATGTATAGAAAGGTTGGGTTCAAGGACGTCTCAAACAAGCTGAGTGCGCTCCAGGCAGAGTTACCTTGGGACACGTTGCGCTCGGGGTTCTCTAGGTAAGCAGCTTGTTAGCTTTAATCTGTATAATTGAAAGGTATAATTTTATCGATCAAGCTTACGTATCTCACTGACATTGGTTACCTATCTAATTCATGCTTCTTACATGATTGTCTCTCATGAGTGTTCTACTCTGTGATTTTTCAGGTTGGTCACAAGCGCAGAATCGTACCTTGCTCTACGTTCTCACTTTGCCCGAAGCCTTTCAGTCGTAAGTATCTGTGGATATGTAGCAGGGGTAGGGGATCGGCATCTCGGCAACACGCTGGTGGACATGCGTTCAGGGGCACTTGTACCTATTGACTTTGGGTACAGCTTTGGAACGAGTGTCCTTCTCCTCCCAGTTCCGGAGCTTGTGCCATTCCGCTTAACATCCCAGCTGAAAAACTTTCTTCTCCCGCTGGATGCCATAGGGCTTTTACGTCACGACATGGTCCGCATCATGAATGCTTTACAAGGAAGTCGGGCACTAATTTCGGCCGTTATGGAGGTGTTTGTGAAAGAGCCTCTGGTTGATTGGAAACAGGAGGCAGTCAAATTGCAGCAAGCTCGTGCTCGTGATTTGGCGAAGTCAACATCAGTTGAAGATCCGGGCGCTAGCAATCTTGTACTCTCCACTCCCTACTTGAGTTTTGATTTTTTCTGTTCATGCCTCTACATTCTTTTGAAAATTTCTCGCCTTTGATGTCTCCTCTTGCCCATAAACCCCTTACTGCCTAAGCTTTAAATTGTAATTCGTTTTGGAAGCTACAAACTGCTCAGTATAACTTTCAAAACTTGTATGGTCTATCGCTCAAAATATAGGGAATGGTTTCTTCTTTCTATCAATCAATTCTGTAACTATCCTTCAAGCTTCCTAAATGACTCATTTCAACTCTTTCACACATGCAATGGCCACTTTTCCTAAAATTCCAAATCCTTTCCTTGTGTTACGTAGTTGAAATGAGTCCACTTTTGTCCATTAAGGTTTGAACTCCAGATCATTTGAGAGTGCAACTGTGGCATAAGTATTCATTTGGTTCTTCACATATACTCACTAGTAGTGTTGTCTGTTTACTCTGGCAGGGAGCATCAAGCTCTGAAGAAGAGCATGTACATCTTAAAGTCGAGACTGCGCAGTACAAATTGAATCTATGGAACCCAGCAGACATCACGATTTCGGAGCTTCGGTCGTCTATCCATGCCAACAAGGCTTACACGCCTGCCCTTGAAGCGATTGTTCGTGGTGACCCGAGTCGCAACATCCGTGCGCGTGTAGACGGCACCATCTGTGCAACAGTGCAAGAACAAGTGGACTGCCTTCTAGATCAGGCCACTGATCCCAACTTGCTGGGCCGTATCTTTGTTGGCTGGCAGCCTTGGGTTTAATAGAATTGGATTTCACAAGGACCGGCTTCCTGACTAAGTTGGGTACAGGCCTTTTTGGTACAATTTGTGTTAACGGGAATTTTGGAAACGTAATTTACCATTACAAGTACAGATGTCATCCAATATTTGCGTCATCACCAATAATTTCTCCATATTCAACTTGAGTATGTATCAGGCTTTGCGAGTTACTCTGTATTTATTTGAAGTGGGAATTGTGACAGGGATTGTGCTCCTCCTCTCATACTCACGTGTTGGATTACAAATATCTGATAATCCAATCAGCGATCAGAAATTGTCGACCTCACTGGAACTTGAGGGTATCGCTAGTACTCGATTTGGGAAGATTAGTAGGTTTTGTGGCTTTACAGGTACATAAATCCAATGTGCTCGTTCATGCACACTGTTCAAGAACTCTGGTGTTTTTCAAGGGCTGGCATGAAATAATCCTTGACCACACAAAATGTGTTCAGAATTTTGCCATATTATTATGTACAGTGTGCGTAGGATCTTGAAGAAGATACAAGTGCACACCGCTTTACTGTTATATCCAATTTTAACACAGGTATGGTTTTAAGTAAAAGTGCACATTAAAAAATTATATATTTTGAATAAATTCAATAAGTCCCATTTTGACCATATTTCAAGTAAAATTTGTTAATTAGAGATACCCATGAACCCTTTAAGGATGCTAAGGATGTAACATGTCTGATGGATGACTTCCTTGTTAACCCTGAAAGGATATGGCCCTTGTGATGAATGTAGTCATTAAATTCTCAATTATTGAATCAATAGGTGCACTATTTGTTTCTACATTGAAGTCATCCAAAAGACATTTTAGGTCTACAATAGCCTTGTAAGGCTAATTTGTAGATACAAGGAATGCACCTATTGGTTCAATAATTAAAGTATTTTGGGATCTACCTTAGTTATGGAGAGCCATGCCCTTCCACGGTTAAGTAGAGAAAATAAGGCATATTGAAGAAAATACAAAAAGCAAGAAGAAAGTCAAAATTGAAAACGCAAGATGAAACAAGTCAAATTGGAAATTCCAACAAGAAACCCTCTCCAAATGTCATGAGAACCTTATGTGATTGGCATAGTAGACTTTATTTGTGTTATTTGACATTCAATTTTCTCTATCAAACTCTATACTTATACCACTTTAATCTAACCCTCCTTAAATGACATTCTAAACCATCTTGCACTCTTATTGTACTATCATTCCTTAGTGCACACTTATCTCACATTCAAACTATTTGAACTATACTATGATGGTCTCTTAAGCAATCAAATTAAAGGGGTTAGAAAGAATATTATCAAAACAAGGATCCATCTAAAAATGAATTAATAGATAAATATCTCTAATATTTGATAGTTGTATATACAACACATGTATCAATGCATGTATGTGCTTTATTATTTGCAATGATTCAATGTTGATTGACTATGTTTGTTTGAAAGTGCATAATTGCATCTACCATAGACAATAAGAACATATTGACTACCTCATGCAAGTCTCTTGACAAATTTCCTTGAAAGCAACATAGCATGATGATGTTAAGGTAAACCAGCTTGTCACAAGCAAATTGACCAATTTGCCATGTTAACACTTTTGAAAATTAAATTTTCTTTTCATAGAAAGACAAACATGAGAAATGGAGAGAGCATTTGAAATTTCATTTTTTATATAGAGTATGAATTTTCTAAGAATTTTTGAAGTATGCAACCCAAATGGTTCAAAACAATCTATAGACTACCTCAAAACCATCAAAAAGAGTGCCCATAATGGTCATCAGATCATCTAAAGCAATCACAATATTTCCTAATATGGCTACAACATTTTCTAACATGGACATAACACAAGTGATGGTATGCAAAAGTTAGTTCATATAATGACTTTACATTGGAAAGGTGGAATTTCCTATATCTTTCTCTAATAACTCTATCACCATCATACAAAGTATTGATTTTGGCCATTAACCCATCTAATGAAATCCTAACTTCATTAATTAGAGAAAAAACTCCCATGGATTGATAGAAAACTATAATGGGTCGTTCTGCATTAGAGAGTTGGATTGTCATGGGTTGGTTTTCTTTAGTAGGACTTCAAGATCAACTATGGTGTACCATATTGAGAATAATGTGAAAATCATACAATGTAAAATTGCAGAAAAGTTTGACAAACAAGAGAAAGGTATCCACATAATTGGTATATCCTTCATTAAAAATTCCATTTCTATTTTTTTTTGTATATGGTCAATGCACTTATTTAAGAGCAATATTTTTGGATTTCTTGTCAATCTTGTTGAGAAAATAACCTCATAAAATCCAAAGTTGAATCTATCAAACTACTAAACAATTCATGTAACAAGATAACTTAGAGCATTGAGTGTCTTCTCAACCATGTATAGATGACCTGCACCTTTTATTGTCAAACAACTCCAAAGTATCAATGAACCACCATATTTTAGTGTTTTTTTTAAGTCTTGAGTTGGAAGTTTTCTTTATCACAAATCTAGAACCAATTTAAGCCATTAAAGTTGAGATGACTAATCCTTATTTCATCACTAAAAACACCCCCTCCCATCATTCATTATACAATCTCTATGCAATCAAGTAAAGCTAGAATTTTAATTTTAATTTTGGTAGACAAAGCCAACTTGAATACCTACCAAATGCTATTGAATCTACCTCACTATAGGTGTTCTCCATTTTTTCAATATAAACATCAATTCTTGATGCACTCTCTAGTTCTCTCATAGCCTCTACTACACTATCTACTCCACCTTCATTGACCAAATACAATACTTTATGCTTCTTCCAAATTATCAAAGCCTAAGGTCACCTTGTTCTTTGCATGGTAATGTTTTCACAATGTTACTTTCTAGTCCTAATCACCATAGAGAGCTACACACCAACTTACAACAATTCTCTAGTGCATATGTGCTTCAACAAAGAAACTGCATTTAACTCTTTGTCAAATGAAATTTTCCGCATGGTGCTTAAGTTCCTCTCCTAAAAGTCTCTACACCCTCAATGAAACACCACCTACAAAAAATTTGGCTAAAAAATAATCACTAGAGGGATTGTCTACTTCTACCTCTCCTACAGTTGCTAAAGCTAGCTGCAATGCTTTCTCCCCCCTTTTGACAAACCCTAAAAGAATGGGATGGAATTAGGAATACGTGGCATGAATCTACACTCCCTTATCTACTGCTTTGAGCACTTTTCCATAACAAATTCACTGAAAATAGGCTCTCAAAATATAAAAGACTAGCACATACACTCAATAGTTTAAGTCAATACACAAGTCTGAAATAATTTGTACACTACCTTTTGGCTCTATAGTTCACTCAAGGATTAAAGGTTACCAAGAACTCTGCGATTAGGGCTGTCGCAATGAGTTACATGCCAATTTTGTATATTGGCAATTACTTCCCAATTGTCCCAAACTTGTAGACTAACTATGTGGAATCCAAGTGGGCAATCTCGCATACACAGAAACCTCAAGACCCATGAAAGTTTGGAGATTGCTAGTGCCCTACCAGAACAAAGAAGCAAACAACACAAGTGAAAACAGTCTAACATGCCATTTTGGAACTCTTGAGCCTACAATAGTCCTTCAACTGCCTCTTTCAAAACTCAAATGCACAGACAGACCTGCAAAAATAAGTCCATGTCCTTGAAAAGTCTCGGCTTCAATACAGTTGACTACCACCACCGAAGGTTACCTCAAAAAACACTCTTTCACTTTTCTAATTCCTATGATTGGTCACCTGAAAGTAACTCTAAACCGATTGAATTTAGAATGAATGAATTGACTCAACCATACCACCATTAGGCTCAACTGTGACTGTTAACCTTCTGCAAGCCAGGTGACGCATCGCTCAAAAACTCTCAAACAAGCTTCCACTTGTGCTCTCTAGTTAACGGAGCTCCTCTAGAAATAGGATCAAAACTTATCTAGTAATCATCTTCATCATCGTCATCATCGTCAAAACTGCCCAGCTGGTCACCAAGAACATCCTGCTGAAAGGCCTGGCTGATCGCCTGCTCATCAGCCTGGTCGTCCTCGAAAAGCGACGTATTACGACGAAACTCTTCCGCCCTAATCTCCCACTGCGGCCGTTGGTTCTTCTCCTCAACCAAGTCCTTCTCAATTGCCTGTTTAATAGGCCTCACGACCAGGAGATACTGGTAACAACGCAAACAACGTGCAAGATTAATCAGCACAATCTGTAACGCCATCAAACACAGTTTCCTGATTTATAGCGTGAAATTACTCACGGAAGAACATCGCTGAGGAACGCTGTCCAATAATGGTGAGAATCAGCGAAACGAATTCTGTCGTACCTGAGCCACAATTACGAGAGGTATCCACCATTTGCCCCTTTCATTGGCGTTGGGACCGTCGATCAGCTTCTTGTCAACGAAAATTGATGTTGTGGCTCCTGTTGCCACCTGGACTATCTGCTCCACTACTGCTGGGAGCCAGACCATGCCGTTGGGAAGTATCTGGGTGAACAGAAGAGAACCATCAGCAGACCTTCTCAAGTTAATTGTATTATACACTAATAATTCAAACTTCATAGTAGGGGTTAATATTGATCAACACTACCGCACATTCAGGATCAACAACCAGTACTAATCAGGAAAAGGTATAACACTAACATCTCTTCAGAATCAACTGAAGGAGGTCCCAATCTAGACGATAATTAGTTCAACCAAACATGCCATGCATTTCCGTAACCTCCAGGAATAAACCTTTGGCTTCAAATGAAATGAAAACTCAACATGATACCATTTACACTTGGCAAAATAGCTAGTATGTCCAGTGACTGTTAAGCGAGTTGCATGAACAAGCCATAGGTAAGAAATCTATTACCTTTTCCCCTTCTGCATTCGTATTGCAACGCCCGCTGTTTTCCACCAACACGTAAGGGACCTGCACCAATTTCATGACAAACACAGCTTGTTAAGCCGTGAGGTGTGAAGACAACAAAGAGCTGGCTCCACACAGTCGAGGAATCACCAACCAGCCCATCAAATGCAAAGATAATCAGGTAATGGCCTGCCTCAAGACTTGCAATTCATCCAACATCTCAGAGAGAACTCAGTCGAGCTCTCAATGGAGCCTGAAATGTATCCACATAAGAAATTGGCCTCACCTCTTTCTCGCTCTTCTTTAGCCCTGCCTCGTGTCGAATTGCTGCCTGCAAGGCAGCTGACCTTTTCTCAACGAATTCGGAATATTCCCCACCGTCAGGAGGGGATAGTTGCGCATGAGTAAGCACGATAATAGCGATGCGCCAAAAATTAGGTCCAAAACTCCGTGCCAAAGCCCTAATCACCTGCTTGTCTAAATTGTCCACACGATAGCCGTCTAGCCGGTCAACGTATAGAACCACATCAATGGTCTTGTTCAAGAGAAACCTGCATTCGACAAACACTCGATTCAACCCCCTATTTTCAAAGATTTACTGGCCTCACATGAGGTCCTGATTGATGACAACTGAATCATGATCCAGAGAACATCCAGTAACCCAAGAACAGTTACCGTAAGGTGAATAACCACATGAAGTGGCTCATAGTACTCTGAAATTCCAATATGTAGTTCCAATGATCCTTAATAAGGAGAAGCGACGAAATGAATTACCATCTGCATAACTTACAAATTACAGCTTCTCTAAACCCTGAGTTACCATAGCAGTATTCAAGGTTTGCACGATAAAGCGCGAACAAAGATTCAGAAAGCATGCACTTACCTTCGAACTATGTCTAAAGCTTGGTCGTTGATGCACCCCCCTTCGACCAGCCCAGGGGTGTCTATGATGTTCAACGTGAATCCCGCTCTCGACCTCGCACATTGAAGCGGTCTCAGAGTCTCCGACTGATGAGGAAAAATCACCAAATTCATGAGTATCACATTCCAAACACTTTTCTGCTTTCTACTAGGAAATACGCTTCAACGGGATACACAAATTTCACGGCACACTTGTGGTACCTGGAAAGCACTGACGACTGTGACCCTCTCGCCAACAATCGAATTCACAGTTGAGCTTTTGCCAACACCGCCTTTGCCCACAACTAAAACCGTCAGCGACTCCTTATTCTGCAAAATTCCCCGTAGCCATTTTCAATGTCATGCACTCCCTATCGCCGTCACAATCTGAGATTCATGTCAATGCAGGTCAAAAACCAGAAAACCCCAAACCAAGCGCCGGACAAATCGTAAAAAAACTTCATCACCGTAATTTGAATTCTCTCATTCCAATACTACAAATAACGATTCAACTACTCAGAATAGGGTTACGAGTCAATACTATCAATACTAAAACCATAGTATCAAAACATTGGAAAAAAAACCCAGCACCTGCTGCCGTAGCTTCCCGAGAATGTTGTGCAGAGCCGTCTGGGTTGCGACGGGAAACTGCTGTAATCCAGTCCACTCACGCGCCGGAGTCGTCGCCATCGTGTCCTCCACACTAGAGTCTCTTTCTCCTGTTAAACCCCCCGGAAAACCTCCCCGCCAATTCAAAGCCGTGTTTCCTCAAACCACATTGACGAATTCTTGCATGCTCGAGAAACGGAGACAGACAGATTCTACAATGAAACGGCAACAAATGTGGCAAATGCCGCACAAATTGGCTGGGCAACAACAAAAATGGGAGGACGGAGCAAGACAGTATGCGCAGCGTTATCGCCTTCGCTCTATCGAAGCCACGTCCCGTTCTCAGATCCCGAACCCCTGCGGGATCCCTAAACCCCACATCCCAAAATCCTGAATGGATGAAGAAGATATGGATGAAGTGCTCCATCCTCTATACTATTACTTTCTCTAATATCACATATTCTGTTCACACACTAAAATGCACGAAACAATTGCAACCTCACGCTTTCTACTTATGATCATTAGGAAAATTTTCAGGTCTCAACAAGGCTGCGAGTTCTGCACCTCCTGGTGCAATTATGAAAAAAATAAAAACAGAAAATTATTTTTTATTTTTTAAAATTTGGGATCTGATGTGGCACTGTTGGTGTCACTTCAGCTCAACATTAGATTGATTGGTTTTTTTTATTTTTTTGTTTTTTTATTTATTTTTTAAGTTATTTATTCTTTTTTTTGTATTTGTACCATGGGGGTGCCGAAAATCTAAAACTCGTAGCCTTCCCTTGACCTCAGAATTTTCCTAATGTCTTACATTGCGATGCTTTTTTTGCTCTAAATCAAAGGAAAGGAGGATTTGTGTTGATAGAAGCTATCCAAATGAAGTTTTCATTGTTATTTTATTTGGAATTGGAAAGTGAAGGAATGCAATGGGGATAGAGCCTATAATAATGTAGCTACTCTACAATGATCAAAATGTTACAAAATTCTTCAAAAAGGGAGATGCAAGTGCAAGTGCATGCTCCTCAAATGTATAATGCAACGCAAAAGGTGCCCCACATATTTTAGGTTGTATAATCCTTGGAAATTCCATGACCAATCACAAATCCTTCACACCAACATTATATGCACCCACAAACTACCATCAAAAGATTGTTTCTGTGAAATCACATACATGTTTGAGTGCCCCAAGTGTGACATTAGAGGGAATAAGGATAACAAAAACAGAGTATTCCCCAACCTTCAAGACTACAGTACTTGCATTTGTGTCATGTAAATAATCATGCAGTGCAATCATTATGGAGAAGTTCATTGTAACCACCCTCTTGAAATTTTTGTACAAAGACATCATTTGCCTATATGAGCCAATGAAAGTACACTTCTTTTAACATGTTTTAGTTTCATTGATTTCAAAGAAGTTGTAATCATTGATTTGCATGAGGAAGAAAACTTCACCCAAATCAAGGAACTTCTCAATTTAGCCCTCTTTGTATTATTTTGACACTCAAGAATGTATAGCAAGTTAAAGGAAAAGAGAATTGAGAACTAGGCACCTATGACTCTTCATAAAGTATATGTGTGTATATATATATATGTACATACCTCATTATTGACCATGAGCCTAATTGCATCCCTATTTATATTCATCTAACATTTCACTCCTAAAATCTTAGACTGTTGTAAATAGGGACACAATTGGACTAAAGGTTGATAATAGGCATTCATACCTTATTATAGAAGGAAGACTATGAAGTCATCTTACAAAGCTAGCAATGCCCGATGTGACCCATGGCCTCAGCCATAGACCCTATCCCTAAGCAACTTGGTCATTGCCTCACATCCTGAAGTTTATGTGTTAGTTCATCATCCCCTCCTAACTTGACCTCAACTACAGGACCCTAGTACTTGATGGAATGTTGGCCAATGATGACCTACATCCATTGATGGACCATGCTAATATGATGGGATGCTCTACAAATTCAATGATTTAAATATATTTATCCTTGAGAAATTCTATTCTTCATTCCATACTTGTATAACGGCGGATGTTCTACAAACCTAGCGATAAGATGTCTTCATTTTTTCATACCATGTTCTTCATTAGGCACCAT
Source organism: Straminergon stramineum (assembly GCA_963920665.1). Taxonomy (NCBI): domain Eukaryota; kingdom Viridiplantae; phylum Streptophyta; class Bryopsida; order Hypnales; family Calliergonaceae; genus Straminergon; species Straminergon stramineum. The sequence goes on from OY987272.1 coordinate 2,905,311, forward strand.
CCCTTCTTTTCTTGGAGGTGCTTTGCCAATGTTGTAGTTGTGTTGTGGCTAGATTGTGTGTGGTTTTTGCTCCTCACCTCCTCCACTTCTCCTTTTTGCATGTTGTCTCCTTCATTGCTTCTCAATAGGCAATGTGCTATGATTTTAAGGAAACTTGTTGTTCTAGGATTTAGAATCGATGTTAACTAGTGTACTAGGGTTTGAGAATTTGAAGTTTGCAAGATATTGTAGGATTTGAGCTTGCTATGTCAGTTTCAAGATTTGGACAGTGATGATTCAATTGAGAGCAAGATGCTCAAAAATCGTTCAATATTTGACCACGAAGCCTACAACAATGGCTAGTCATCCACCTTAGGAGGTGTGAGTGCCACACAAAAAGCTCACATACCTTCAAATACTCAAGCTGAAAAACAACAACAACAACAACAACAACAACGTTGGATTCCATACCTATAAGGACATGCATATGATTCAATGGCTTGGTAGGGAGAAGTTTATCAAAGTGCATATGTCTAACTTCACTGGATGGATTAAAAAGGTATGCCAATCTCTTCTTGCTTGTTGTACTTGCTTGATTTTGCTCCCTTGGTTGTCCTTCCCCTCTTTCTCTTTGTCAATATACCATACCAATTTTTACCTTTGGTCATGGAAAGTTTAGGTTGTCCTATATGTCCTTCACTTATTGCCCTTCACTCCTTTCATATACTCCATACTAGTTTCTGCCTTTCACATATTGGATTTAGACTATAATATATGTCCTTCAAGTGTTGTTTTCATTGGAATCCCATAGCAAATTCTAACATTTGTAATGTCAATTTAGGGTCTTCGTATGTTCATCTGTTTGTCTTTGATTGTTGTCCACACTTCTTTGGAACATTACATCATGATTAGGATTTGTTTTGATGTCTTGGCATGGCCCATTTGCCTTGTCACTCTAAAACCCTTGTGTCTTTGTGGATGCATTTTAATAGACATCTACTTGCTTTTATATTAACAATAATGTCAAATGTAATATCTTAATATATCAAATGTTTGATGTTATTTTTAACATAAAAACAAGTGGATGTCTATTAAAATGTGTCCACAAAAAATATGAGTTTTTTTAATAGTGGTGTTTTAATGATTTCATCCATGTCTTGCAATTACATGGTTGAGATACTAGAAATTTGTGTTTGTATAAGTGTACTAAGTGTGAGCCATGCAAGATACAAGTGCAAATGTGCAATTGTATCTACACTGAGCTTGAATATAAGGAGTTTGTCTTGGAGGCTTAATGTGACAACAAACATGACTATTTGACAAAAGCATTCAACTTTGGAACTTACCTCATTTCCAATGCGTCTTTTGTAGTGAGGATTTCATGGACAAGAATGCCAAGTTCTAGCATGGAATCAAAAGAGTGTCTACATAGAAATTGAAGGGAAGAAGTTTTTGAAGATATATCTAATGTGGGCAAAAGGGGAGACATCTAAGTTAGAGCATAATTATCAAGAACAAGTAGGGGATCATAGAACCTCAACCTCAAACCAACTGGCAAAGTCAACCGCCTATAGACAACAAGAAAGCTAAGAAGATGAAGTACAATTCGGGTGAAGGTGGTAACTCTTACAACTTCATCAACAATAGATTCCTAGGAAGATGTATGAAGCAACTAGATGGAATCTACAAACTTTGCCTATTTGTAGGACAAATCAATGAAGTAGATCTTGCATGACAAGATGGTGGTGACACCCAAGCCCAAGTCTCCATAGGACAAGACAAAGGACTTGAGGGCATTGACCAAGAGAATAAAAGCAAAAGACATCTATAATGTTTTGACTCCAAAGAAAGTTAGAAGGAGAAGAGGAAAGCGGCCATGCTAGCAAGCGGCCGACTAGAACCCCTAAAGGACCAAGGCACATTTCGGGCACAAATCATAAAAAATTGCCTTTTTTCATGTTAATAAGAAAAAAATGAAAGAAAAAAGTTTTTTTTCAAAATTCAACCATACAAATTTGTACTAGACTACTATGGTAATGTGTGAGAAAAAATCGAAAACTTTGACCGCATAGATTAAAAGATTATAACGTTTTTTTATTAGAAGAAAAAAAATTTACCTTCCTTGACAGGGCCAAAAGACTTTAACTTCTCCTAGAGTGAGATTTGTACCCCACACATGCTTTTCTTTTAACATTTGCAACTTGTATCACATAAATTACATACCTACCAAATTTCAAATTATAGGAGTTTGGGGCATGTAGCCCAAAAAGTTTAGGGCAACATAACTTTTGATCCGGGCACCTAATTGGAAAAACATTATATGCTTACTTAGGGGGTACATGTTCACACCTTCTATCAAAATTTGAAGAACATTTGCTGAAAAATGACTTCATATGCACTACCCAAGAGCACCTGCATACGTTCAATGGTCATATTGTCCTATAGGGGTTAATATATTTTGGTTCATGCTATCTTCATACTATCTCAATCCTCAACTATTGTGATTTTCATCCAATTGTCATCCATTCCATCTATTTTAATCCAACTTTCATCCAAAGGTTCACACGAATTAAATCACATTCATCTAAAATACTCCAAATTAGTGCAATCTCATACAATATATTCAAACTCCTACACTAATTGAATGATCTTGGGTAAAAAAAATAAGCTACTTTCATTACTAAAACATAAGTAGAAAGATATGTACTCTAGATATCACTTGGACCAACTTTTCGAAGCCAACGTAGACCCTTGAATAAATAAACTCTTCATGTATACAACTACGTACAATGTTTGAAATTGTTTCGCCCTCTCTACATATAATAGAAAAAAATTTTATATGCAAAAATTTGAAATTCCTAGTATATTATTAGCTTAATCATTTTTAACCCCCGAAAATTATAATTTAGGATGTACATGCAACAATTAATTCGTGGCAATATGAAATAAAATTGACCTTGCTCTGTCATTTATTTCTAAAATGATCCTTTATTTGTAGTAAAAAAATTTGTTTCTACTATTGTGCTACATGATGAATGTTAAATTCGAAGTGAATTTAACCCCTAAATGTATTCGACTATGTTTTCACCAAAAACGCTCCAAAACTATCATTTCTAGTACAAGCACCAAATTTTAGAAAAAATTCAATTTTGGACAATTGTAACCATATGATCTTGTAGTAATCTTGTTTGGGAAGATTTGAAAAAAAATTCAAAAAATCCCACCGTTTGGATTGCAAGATATTAGCATTTGAAGTGCCCAAAAGCCATTTTTTGGCCCTTCAAAAATCCGGGCAGCTGCACTTCACAAGGCCAAATCGTTATGAAAAAATGTCCAAAATGGTTGAACTCTTTGAATTCATTCTTCAATTCATATTGGGTACATGCTTAGAAAGTTTTAGATCATTTGGAATTGTACAACATATAGGAAGAAATAGTAAGTACTAGAAAGAAGTAGAGAATGATTCAAAATACTAAATTGTTAATAATTCATTTATGGAATTGAAAAATGCCAATCCCAATGATGATAATGTTGTAATAAACAATCTACAACTCACATTTTTATTTTTTTCCAAAAATATTAAAAATTGAGTGAAATAAAGGTCTTCAAAGTTTATTTTAGAATAGAGATTCCATTACTACCCACAAACTACCCACCCCTGAAACTCTTCATAACTTTCATCTCATAAATCAAAATGGAATGATTCCAAGCTTTCCATGTATATAAAAATCAGAAAAATAAATTTCAAATTTTTATTTAAAAAAAAAGTGATTTTCAAAGAAGTTTTTCCTATTGCCCGAATTGCTTGCCAAGCAATGAAAACTACATATCATACAATAACTTTTTAACCATGTATTCAAAAGTTATGAAAATTTTTGGGCCTTAAAGCTACTCCTCAGGCACATGTTGTGTGAAAATTTCAAAGAAAAAAATAAAAATTCCATTCATAGTGAGCTACCCCAAATCACTATGTTGCCAAAAAATACCATTTGGTCCTTTAGGGCTTAAAGAATCTCTATTTCTATTTTAATGCAATTTTTATAGATGGGTGGCAAAATTATAAAACAAAATTTAAATACATATAATTTGATGGATTCTCTATATAGAACATGCTAGGGAGCTTAACTTTAATTTTCTTAACCCCTAGAGGACCATTGTTCCCTCAAGGGACAAATTGGATTTTAGGCAAGTACCTATAGTCTCAATTTTTGTCATGATTTTTTGAAAATTTTTGTGAATATAGAAAAATTGATTATCTTAGTGGGAATATAATTTTTTTTCAATTGATGATGGGAACAAAAGTTATGCCCAAATAAGCTCAAAATAGGGGAGACCGGGCAACAAAAAAATTTGAAATATTTGAATTTTTTTTTTAAAAATGGTTTTTTTCTCATAGATTATGTTTTTCTCTACATGGAAAGCTTTGATTAATTGGATTTGGATAAGTGATGTAAAAGTTATGGAGAAATTTGTTTTGGGGGCAATCTAAGCATCTTCTTGAAAAAATAACTTGTAGGATTCCTTTTTTAATGTAATTTTAATAATTTTTCAAAAAACGAAGTTCCATATAGTTTAGTTTTCTTGATTAGAAAATCTCACCATTGGGATTAGCACATTTTTATTATAAGTTAGAGATATTAATAATTTGGATTTTCCTTCTATTTCATAACTACTTCTACTTAACAATTTTCTTAAGAATGAAAATGAAGTTTTTAAAAATTTCTTTTTCCCCTATACTCTCAACTCAATTTTCTACTATAACGATTTAAACCTCAAAACTCTATAGTGCAAAAATTTTAAGTTAAAAAGGTTCAAAGTCAAATAATCTAGTTCCACAATGTGCCAAAAAATTAGTTTTCTTCATTTTAAATGCAAACATCTTGTAATCTATGAAGTCCAAATTTCTGAAATTCATTCCATACTTTGTCATACTATTTAGGTGTAAGATCCTATGATTAATTGTCCAGAAAATACAATTTTCAAAAAAAAATTCTCTTTGCAATAGAAATGGTAGTTTTGAGTGTTATTTGGTAGGAAAAAGTCCATTAGGGGAGATTTGAGACCTCAACATGCTTGTTTCAAGGTTGTTCTGCTTGTTCCCTGCACTGTTCGGGAATGGCTAGCTGCTGTCAGTAAAATAAATATCAAAAAATAAAAAATAAAAATTCTAAAATAAAAAAAGAAGTTGAAAAAAAATCATTTTTTTACATGGCATGGTCTTAGTCACATTAGATTGCAGCAATGGCACAGTTCCTATATTCTCTACAGCCTAGGAACTCGTAGGCATGTAGAGGCCTCAAATCTCTCCTAATGGCCTTGGTCCTTGAGAGGGGTAATACTTAGAGTGAAAATAAAATCATAGGTTTGTAAAATATGAATTTAATATATCTTTCACTAGAATTGAAAACATCTTAAATTTTATTTTTTATATATATATATATTCTTCTTACAAAATTTATGCATAAATATATACTATAATTTGAAAATTTTTGCAAATTTTTAAATATTTAATATTAAATAAAGTACAATTGATTTCTTTGCTACGAAGAATAGTGACTCACAAACAAATATCCTATGAAAAAATACTATTCATGTAGGATAGGTTCTACCATTGCTACATAGTATTATGTTGACACTTGCTAAATTCCATAGATTTTGTTTGATGAGTAGTTCACTTTGAGAGGATTGAATTTTTTTCAATAATTTGCCACATTTCATTTTGATAAATAATACTTTCTTTTCTTTCAATAAGAAAAAATTCTAAAAATAACAAGAATAAAACAAGTTTGCAAAATATGTAATTTCCTTGAATGAATGAAAACCAAGAGATCAAACAAACCAATTCAATGTAGGATAAGTACAAAAATTCACCAAAGTCTTGAAAAATGGGCGGTAAATGAATATAGTTGAATCATTTAAGGGGAGTAGAGCATATACAAATATGTGGTGTGTGTAGGACATTGTAGAAAGTAGAAAGAATTTAGTTAAGTCCCTAGTAGTTTTGACCTTGTATTCTATTATTTAAGATATTTGGAAGTGTCCTTTTTGCCTAAGGATTCAAGGGCTTGAAGATGATTTGCATATAGGTATTTTTTTCCTTTATGTGGTAGAAATTGAATGGTTGAAGGATGTTGTTTATCTTATTTATCATTGGAAATCAACTATAAAATAAATGAGTCAAAAATCCCTTTCAATAATAAGGAGAATCTACTAAATGTTTAGATGCATAAGTGCTTCAACTACAAAGAGAATTTCATAATCTATTATGGCAAATATATTGTCTTATTCTAATCCTTGAAGCTTTAAGACATATATAAAGTGCTTTTGCTTTTCTATAGATTCAAGGAAATATAGTTTACAACAATCATCTATTTTGCATACCAAGCCTACAACAAATTGTTTTATATTTTTGGATAGATTCTATCTTAGACCATTAAATTTTTACCGATATCTATATTGTTATAGTTGTTATTGACCTTAGAAGCTGTCACCAAGGTAATCAACCTAAAATAGCTAAATTTGTTGTTTTCACAATTTTCTTGAAAGGCAATCATCAAACATTTTTAGCCTTCTACATTCTAATTAGGTTCGTGTGTCCAATACACATTTATTGATCAATCATACATAGAATGAAGGATAAAAATGACTAGATTTAGATTTGAAAGGATTATTGTTTAATAGAGGGGTTTGAAGCTTTTGGGAAAGCCTTGCAATACTTTGCATCCATTTGGACCATATATTTTATTACCTTTTGTAGTGGAAGGTTACATTTGCTCTAATTCATACATACTTTTGTAATAGTTGGAAGACCCACTTTTTGGGAAGAAATCATGTCTCTACCTATATGGAGCCATTAGAATGATTGTGAGAATACTAGAGAAGATGGTGGAAAAACAAATAACTAGAGAATAAGTAAAGAACTCTTTAGAGCCCAAAGGGATCTTATTTGGGAAAATTGATGAATTATTCTTATTTACTTAATCCCTAAATGCCCAAGGCCTTTTTTGAACAAAAAATTGGAATTTTCTCTAAATTGAACACAAGGCCAATGTTTGATGAGTTTTATCAATTTTTTTTGAATTTTAACAAAAAAATTCAAACTAGACATATTAGAGATCACATGAAAAAAGAAAATACAACAATATTACTTATGGATTGAAAGATTACAATATTTGATCATGGGTGTGTTAAAATTGTGAAAGTGATTTGAAGTCTTTCAATCTTCTCTTACACATGTCAACCCTAAAAAATGGTTAGCAAAAAATTATAAAGTTAAAAGGGCATACCATGCCTAACCTAAGTCAATTTATGGTTTTTCAAAATCTTCTTGACTATTATTTTAAATAAATTTCTAGCATGATTTTTTCTCCACGATCTAGTATATTTTAGGCTCATTTCCAAGAGCCCTCAACACTAAAAAAAATCAAGATTTGCAATGAACACCCTTGCACTAAATCTTGAATATAAAAATCATCATCATTAATTTTCAAAATCACCATATCTTGGTTAGGTTTTATTTAATAAAATTTGGTGCCTTAAGCATTTAGGGGTTAAAGACTATTTAAGGATGAAGGTTCTATACATAAAAGTGTTGTATAAGGATTCAAACTATTTTACATTGTCGGAAATTGATCTCACAAGAACAATACTGAATTGTCATCAAAGAGTGACTGAAATGGTTGACGAAGCAAATGAAATACAAGAGTGTATGTGGTATACAATTGTTCACTTTATACTCGGCAGATACAACTTGAAGCATATTTATTTGCATTGTTGTTATTTTTGTTATTTTTGTTGGTGGCTATGTTAAATTGAGTATTGTAAGTCTATTGTTGTAATTTGTGTGGGCACAGTACCGCTCTCTTAGTGCTTCACAACTCAATATGCTATGCACCTCCTACAAGCTATTGAATAAGATATGAGAAAATTCAACTTGTCCATAATCTACTACTCCGTATGAAATAGTCATAATGTTTGACAGTCGGGACATTATTGGCTTTTACGTCAAGAACGTTACTTAGCCATTTTAAACCAAAACTGAATATCTGCAGTTCTCAATGATTACGACACTAATGACATCCTCCCAAACTGGCACGTATATTCTAAACAAAAAAATTTGTAAGAAATGGACACCAAACTATTTCTGTAAGAGGACACCGAAATTCTTACAACATAGGAACTTCAATTAGAAGCTCTCTCGGACTACTTTCAACATCATGGATCAATTCTGATCAATGCAAATGGGCTATGTTTTCAAGGAAAAATCACACAAAGAACTTCATCTTACTGTAATGGACATTGATCTCATAGTTACTTAATGATCCTTTGGCTTCTTATTAGGTGGAGGACCCATGCTTCCACTCTCAGGTTTGCGCTTGATGCCCAGGAAGTGGGCCACCTGCAGCAGACATATAACCAATCACTTCATTTGTGGGCCGAATACATCTACAATCATCATTGTGACCCCAATTCACTACTTCCTGAGGAAATGAAAGATGAAAAAACTATTGCACAAAATACAGAAACATTTGGGAGATATTTAAAGGATGTAGTAACTATCATCAAAGCATAAACACATGAGATAACCACAAACGCTTTCCAGGAAACCAATGTGTTGTGTTTGTTACAGAAATAATTACCTTCTTATCACCCAACATCGGAGTTAAGCTGCCAATGGTTTTGTTGTCGCCCAGCATTGGAGTGAGACTGCCGATGGGTTCTTTCTCCACAGTGGCAAACCCGCTTCTCGGATCACTTGTTTGCCCAGGTTTGATGTGGCCACTGATGACGAGGTAAGGAGCACGCAATTTAGCCTGTGCGTCACGAATCTTCTCCATGGCCATCAGAGGGGTATCGCCCGCATTCATTTGTTTCAGCTTCAGTTCCTCCTGGAATTGTTTCTGCCTTTTCTCTTGCTTCATCTTGCCAGGTCCCTTCCCATGGAACTTGTGAGAGAGTTTCCGGAACGCTTCCTTAGGAGTCATCTGTTACACATGCACACCAAGCACAGACGACTATCAAACAAACGCTACCCACAACAGAGATAAAAATATATACATAAACAGGATTTTGGCAACAAACACAGGAACACATTGATTTAGTGATAAACGTGCAAAAGCTCAGGAGAAAAATTGTGGTAGAAGTAAACAGCTTCATTGAGAAAGAAATGGACAACAGATATTAGAGTTGAGAGGGAAATGCAAACACAAAATAACTTGGAACAACTTTCAGAAACAGAAACAGTTAACTAGGATATTTTTCTGTAGGGAATGGACGTCCAGGAGGATTCACGTACCGTTCGACCGAATTCATCAACACGATCCAAAAGAATGTCTCGTTGACCGACAACATTATTTGACTCGTCCACAATCCCAACCAGTTTGCTCTTCTTCTTGTCCATGTTTCGACCACCCCAATCAACTGTTTCCTTCAAGGAACCTCTTTCTTTTAGTAATTGTAGAACGCCAGCCAGACCCTTTCCTACTTCTACCTCTTTCACTTCATCTAGGGATTCCTCTTCCATCTCTGGAATGTCCTTGACATCCGTCATTTCTGCATCGCCAACTTCTGTCCATCCCCCTTTTGGTGAAGTTCCTGGTGCTTCTTCATCAAGGGTAGGATCCAGTTCTCCTTCCTCCTTCTCCTCCTCCTCTTCGTGAAACACATCCTTGGGCCCAGACCTCCTCGTGAGAGCTGCATCAGGCAGATTTCCACTTCAACAATTCGAAAGTGCATGGTCTTAGCTTTCATGAAACATAGATACTAATCTGTTCATAATTAAACTTCCCAAAGGGCAACCCACTGATATTCAGCATCTGAAAGACAACCGAGACCTACTTGCCATTATCACTAAATAAAATCACAAACCCTGGCAATTGAAAACATAATGACCTAAACTTAGGTAATATAAGAAAGGTAAGTCTCACAAACTGACTGCATCGAACATTCCGTAAAACCAACATTTAGAAACACGTAAAGAATAACAAAACGATATGAAGCCCATCTCACCTTCGTCCAACTGTAAACTTCGACAAAATTCACCGGTATCACTAATAATGAGCTTTCCTTCTTCAGCGTCGCCATCCCCTGGGACTGGGGGCAATTCTTGTTTCGCGGCTGCGAAGAAAAAATAAGTTTGGAAATGAGAAACTCAAACCAACAGCAAGACTGGACGTTCGTTAATAATTATCTGAATGATCACATTACAATGTTCTTTGAAAAGCACAACACTTTATGTGATAGCAATTACCTGAGCTGCAAAATAGAATCGACAAGACAACATATAGAGTACATGATGACAATACCTGCTAGACGCGCAGCAATAGCTTGTGGACCAGAAGCACTTTCAGCCTGTTTCTTTAATGCAGCTTGTCGTGCCCTATCCAAGGAACCTTGCAAAACGTCCTCTTCCTCTGCACCAATATTTACTTCCTCAGTCTCATCAATGTCCATGGCTTTGGTTTCACTCTCTTCCTTTAATATCCTGGAAGCATCAGCTGCCTTAGCAACAGCATTCTCGTAACGCTCCCTTCGGACGTCAGCTGCCGCCTTCATGTCGTCTTGCATCTGAGATCTTCGTAACATTGTGTCCCGTGATCCCATGTCAGTACTTCCTAAACCTTCAGCCACTGCCTCCGCTTCGAGGGCATCCAAGTCGAGCTTCTCTTTCTTACGGAGTTTTTTCTTTTTCTTAGGTTTCTTAAACGTAGTCATCTCATCTTGGGTGAAATATTCGGAAGCTAGAGTGGATGTAGTAGTGAGAAGGGACTCTGCAAGGCGATCCCCCATACCGTGCTGTAACCTTCTACGAACCTGGAAACATGATGACATAACATTCAGAGAAGAATAAAACAGCAACCCACCTCCATTGAAATAAAATACAGTCAGAAGTGTAGTTCAATTTAGATAAATTGATATTGAAAAGCTCAGAGCAGATCTGTGAAAGAGAAGCACTTGTACAACATCGGGAAACTTCGTGTGTATTCTATCAAAAACTCTACGCAGAAGTTTTCGCTGACAACAGAATTCGATACAGTACTAACATTTAAGATCATGACATGGAAACTCAAACTTAGGCAGCAACCATATTAACAGCAACGATGAATAGTATTTAAAGTAGAGGATTACGTACTTCCTCTAATTTCTTTTGTGCCTCTTCATCAATACCCCCTGATTCATCCAAGGTAACACCCTGATGCAACCCCCCACATATTATTAGCTTCATCAACACTACAAGTGCCTCAGGACTAACTCTTGACTAAAATCTCCACAAGGTTGATAAGCCATGGGATTAGTGCCATGCCTCAGGACTCAAAGCAGAACCTATCAAATCTAACCGTACCGAAAAAAAAGTGCGCATAAACCGCAGCCAAGGTCATGAAAAGCGACACAAGAAACCAAGCGATAGCTTGAAAAATTCAGCTTTCAAACTCACCTCCTCTTCGATAGCATCATCGTACTTTGAAAGGATCGTCTTGTTGCCCGTCATTTCATTGTTGAACCTGCAGACCACATGAAAATCTGTGCATAAGTATTCAAAACCATTGGACGAGACTTTTAGAGGAGGTGATTGCCATCCACAAGATTTAGTGCCACAAGATTCCATGACCTACTTTCAGACAACATCGTAAGCCTTGTTTTTTAGCACTGATCCAGGAAGGTTGAGAATATTACTTGTCCTCGTATTTTCCGGGAACCTTCTTGGCAGCCTTATAAGCATCTTCTCGAGCTATCTGCTGAGCCAATTCCAAATTTTCCAGTTCATCCATTTCTGCAGTAACAGCAAAAGAAAAGATGAGACTCTACATATAACGTCACCGCCTGAAGGCAATACTTGATCGTTATGAAAAAGCTTAATCAAACAGCCTTACATCACACAAAAAGGAACCATCACATCCTAGTATACTCACCATCATTAACATCGCCATCTGCAAGAACGTTTGTGTCTTTCAGTGTGAGTACGATAGCTCCACCCTCCATCACTCGATCCAATCCATGTCGAACTTTCAATCCAGCCAAATCCTCTGCAAGTCCAACACAAATGCCCACAACCACCAAAAGGTAAGTGCAACACTTGAACTGAATCGATAGACAAACTGAGTTCTAATTAACATGTTGAATCAACACTAATAATATTTTAAGTCCAGTCAAAAATCAATACAGATGTTAATAACCCAAATGGAGTACACAACCATACTTCTATCTAAAGAGAATCTAGAATACAATCCAAAACGTGCAAGTGTGTCTGCAACAGTCAACTCCACTGAAACATCTCATTAAATAATAGAATCAGGTGCAGTGGTGCTGTAGCGTCTCATCTATGCATCCGACAAATTGTATCCCGACAAAACTTACTTGCAGAATACTTGCTTGAGGGCTGAAAATCATCGTCACTGTCCTCTTCCTCGTTCTCCTGCTTGTTCAACATCAAAATTGTCAGCATCCATTCAGAAACAATTCACTTGCTGGGAGAACCTAAAACCGACAGATTTGCATAGTGCATTAGACTGATAAAATATTTGTTGACTTCTGCAAGCAGTTGACAAGAGATTTCAACACAAGCAATATTTGGGGATCCTGAATGCAAAAAATTTGAGGGTTCAAAGCTTCTTTCGTAGATGAACAAAAAACAAAACAAAACCTACTATTTACGTAGTGTATGATTTCACACTCAACATGTACTCATTGTCCAAGATTTTAGGGTGACGGCATCAGGACAGTGTTGGAAATGCGTTCCTCGGCCCAGAAACGACATCAAACTCCACTTTCAATGACAACCACGCGCATCCTAAAGCTGTATTCATGGATGTGAACCCACCTGTTCTTCCAAAGCTTTAGCCATACGTGCAGCTTTCTCTCTTTCTTCAGCTTTCTTCTTTTCATCTAGCTGCCTGCTCTTGTTCACCCAAGACGCAATATCATCTACGGCTTCCGGCTTCTCTGATGCCCTAATACCCCGTCTTGGTCTTCGGTCAAAATTGGCCTTTCGCTTCTCCTCCCGCATTCTGCAGGCACACACGATGCGGAAGTTACTCCCTAAAGGAGAAAAATTTCATGGTTTTAAAATAACCAATTTGATTGATCGTCATGATCAGAGAAGAACATTGCATGTGCTAGTAAAATATTAAAATATATATATATATATATATTGAACAAAAGAAAGTTCCCAATGGACCACTGGAAATAGCTAAAAAAATACTGGTCCCAAATTTGGGACTCTTCGTCCTTTAGGGGCTCAGGAATAAGTGTAGCAGAAAGTAAATTGAAACTCTGCCCCGGAAATGATCAACACCTAACAAAGCAAGACCATTGGTCGACACAAAACCTACAAATGGCGGGACCTTCAGCACTCAACATGGACTCCCAACTTTCCCAGGAAAAAACACCGTCCATCTGAATCCCAATTCTTCATTTCAAACCGCATTTCACAATTCAGAAACTAATGTAAAACAAACTCAGAACGTTTGGAATGCAAGAAGGAAGACCATCAACTCTGATGAGCAAGCCAAGAACAACATTACCTGGCAAGACGATCCCCCAATTCAGAGCTCGAGACATGTGGTTGATCAAAGTCCCTGGCGTGGTTTCTCTCTGACCCCCGGTGGTCATCCTCCATACCCCGAGTGTGCTGGCCGCGTTCCTGATCATATTCACGCTCCATTTCTCTCTTGTTTTCGTGATCCTTATGCCCACTTCGCCCTCTCTCCTGATCCTTTTCTTTCTCCCTGTCCCTCTCTCGGGACTCCATCTCCCTGTCTTTTTCCCTTTCTCTCTCCTTCTCCCTCTCTCTTTCCTTCTCCCTTTCCCTCTCCTTCTCTTTCTCCCGGTCTCGTTCCTTTTCCTTCTCCCTCAGTCTCTCTTTTTCACGCTCCCGCTCTCGCTTCTCCTTCTCTTCGTCTTTGCTCTTCTCCTTCTCGCTATGCTTCTCTTTCACATTCTCATCCTTGTCTCGCGTCTTCTCCCTTGCTCCATGTTTCTCCCTTTCTTTATACTTCTCCTTGTCTTCATCTTTGCTTGCATCCCTGTCACCGTGCTTCTCTTTCACCTTCTCATCCTTGTCTCTGGGCTTCTCTCTTGATTCATGTCTCTCCCTTTCCTTCTCCTTCTCACGGCCAGTATCTCTAGACTTCTCCTTCTTCACTTCACCTTCGTGGGGTGACTTGTCCCGATTCTTCTCTCGACCTGTGTCATGATCCTTCTCCCTACCGTGTCTTTCTCTGTCCTTCGCAGCCTCATGCTCCTTGTCATGTCCATGCCCGGTTCTCTGAGGATGCCGGTCCTTCTCCGCATCTCTGCCCTTGTCTCTACCCCTGTCTTTCACCTTCTCCTTCTCCTTCTGTCTTTCCTTCTCCTTCTGTCTTTCCTTCTCCTTCTCTCTGTCCTTCTCCTTCTCTCTTTCCTTCTCCTTCTCTCTTTCTTTCACCTTTTCTCTGTCCTTCTCCTTCTCTCTGTCCTTAACCTTCTCTCGTTCCTTCTCCTTGACTCGCTCCCGTTCCTTCTCCTTAGCTCGGTCTTTCTCTCTTTCCTTCTCCTTGTCCTTCTCGCGATGATTCTTGCTTCTCTCTTTGCTCTTCTCCTTCTCCCTAACTCTATCTTTGTCCCGCTCACTCCTCTTACTTCGATCCTTCTCCTTCTCGGCCAATTCGTGATCCGACCTATCGACCTCCATAACCTCGCTTCGCACCATGGCGTTGGACCTTGCTCCCAATCTCTCTTCAACTACAGCATACAATATCGATCACACTCCCAAATAACAGCACCAACTTATACCAATAAATTCCCTCCAACCAAAAGAGCCTTCCAGCGAAAACAAAAACTCAAGAAAACTACCACTGTAAACCCTAACAACTACCCGACCAATTGTCGGGAACCTTGACCGCCACGCCTCCAACACTCTAAACCTAAAGATGGAGCATGCACTTACCTTCGAAGTATGTCTAAAGCTTGGTCGTTGATGTCACCCCCTTCGACCAGCTCAGGGATCTATGATTTTCAACGTGAATCCCGCTCTTGACCTCGCACATTGAAGCGGTCTCAGAGTCTCCGACTGATGAGGAAAAATCACCAAATTCATGAGTATCACATTCCAAACACTTTTCTGCTTTCTACTAGGAAATAAGCTTCAACGGGGGACACAAACTTCACGGCACACTTGTGTTACCCGGAAAGCACTGACGACTGTGACCCTCTCGCCAACAATCGAATTCACAGTTGAGGGTTTGCCAACACCACCTTTGCCCACGACCAAAACCGTCAGCGATTCCTTATTCTGCAAAATTCCCCGTAGCCATTTTCAATGTCAACCATTCCCTCTCGCCGTCACAATCTGAGATTCATATCAATGCAGGTCAACAACCAGAACACCCCAAACCAAGCGCCGGACAAATCCTAACGCCACATCGTCACCGTAATTTGAATTCTCTCATTCCAATACTGCAAATAACGAGTCAACAACTCAAAATAGGGTTACGAGCCAATACTAAAACCATAATATCAAAACACTGGAAACAGAAAAAGCACCTGCTGCCGGAGCTTCTCGAGAATGTCGTGCAGAGCGGTCTGTGTTGCGACGGGGAACTGCTGCAAGCAGTCCACTCACGCGCCGGAGTAGCCGCCGTCGTGCCCTCCACACTAGCCCCCCGAGTCTCGATCTCCTGTTAAACCCCACGGAAAACCTCACGGCCAATTTAAAGCCGTGTTTCCTCGAACCACATTGGCGAATTCTTGCATGCTCGAGAAAAGGAGGCAGGAAGCTTGTACAATGAATCAGCAACAAATGCGGCAAATGCCGCACAAATTGGCTGGGCGACAACCAAAATTGGGGAGGACAGTATGCGCAGCGTAATCGTCTTCGCTCTGTCGAATCCACGTCCCGTTCTTGAGCCACATCCCGTTCTCAGATCCCGAGACCCTGCGGGATCCCTAAACGCCACATCCCAAAATCTTAAATGGATGAAGATTTGGATGAAGTTCTCCATCCTAGAAAGTTAGTACTGGTAAGTACTACTGCCGATATCCCGTTTCCAGTCACCTCCCGCCCTTCACCGTCGTCTCCGCAAGAGTGAATCCGAAGCCTCCTTTGCGTCGGCCTGCCGTTTTCGGCGTCGAGGTTTTATGAATTTTTTTCGCCAACATTCATGAATGCATCGCCGCATCGCCACTGAAGGATTTAGATGACCCCTTCATAGCGAACATGGATGGGAGGCGGAAGCTCGCAGTGATGCTGCGGGGCCATGAAAGCTTGCTCAGACTAGTGGGCAAGCGCCGGAAGCTCCACCCCTCCGTTTTCCTCTTAGCCCCCACCCCCGAAGGCACGGATGAGGACATCAATATCAATGTACGTTAACCATCTCTCCATTCTTCTTTTGACAATCGTGGTAACACAATCATACCCTTGTTAAATTGATACTGAATTTGATGTGGGGCACCACCAGCAGGATTCCCAACCTTCAGTGGACGAGAGTGGTAAGGAGAATTGCTTTCTGGAGTGGGTGAGTTGCCCTGTTTGCTCTAAGAGCATTAAAGGCAACGATGCGGCGATGAACAACCATCTAGGTCAGGATACATCTTTGAGCGTATGGTTACTGTGAAATTTATGCTTGATGAATGGTGTGAAGTGCATCGACATTTATAAAGGATCCCCTGTTTTAATCAAGAGGCCATATACACCAGTGGTCCAAAATGTGATTTTCACTTGCTAAGTGCACTGCTGATTGTGCTGAGAATTTGAATTTAACACTGCGGTATTCACATTTTTGTAGCTGTAAAGATTTTGATTAGAAGTTTTGCTAAATTTTGCCTGAAAGCACTTATATGCAGTCTTATAATTGCGAATGACAGCGTCTTCTAGAAGATTCTCTTGAATGCTCGCCCTTCTTTGTTTCGGTTGTTTTGATGGAGTGGTCTGGTTTGCGATGGGCTGGCAGATTCTTGTCTTGTGAAGGGTAGCAGACGCAAGACCACGCAGCTTACATTGTTCAGTTCCATGAAACGAGTTACAAGTACTTCGACGAAAGGCAAGGGACAAATTGGGGAAAGGAATTTGGATTGCACCGTAGTGCCCCTTGCTGAGGCGAGTGCTATTGGAGTTGGTTCTGAGGAATTGGTATTTGACGACTCAAAGGAGGGTGTTCTGTGTCCGCTCAGTATTGCAGGGACTGAAAAACAGGAGAGTATGAATGGAGTTGTGAAGGCTGAGATTGATGTAGTGGATAGATCTGATTCTGTAGGAGATGTGAAATTGGAGCCATTTGAAATGACGCAAAGAGATTATATGAAATTTGAGGAGTTGTGTATATGTACATGCCACTTTGCCGCAGTGAACTCATGTTGTGGGGACACTCCAGAGTCTGAACAAACTGCCGCATCCAGGGATAGCTTGTTAGGTGCGAATGATGACGAAGCTTCTGTACATAGACATGGCATTGTTCTAGAGGAGGTCTTTAGGGATTCATCAGTAGTCATAGGTGATATCAACACTCGTATAGTTGGCAGGAAGTTTAGTATGGAAGCAGTCTGTGAAGGAATGCAGCTGGAGTTTGTCAGAGATGCAGACAACCCGAAGGATTCTAATGCTGTCAAGGTGTGTGCCACTCGGTTATTTTTTATCTGGAGTGGAGGATGTAAATTCTCATGTTTTCATGCTTTTCTTTATTCGTAATGTATAACAAATCTTTGACAACGCTTTATCTCGAAAAGAAATGTATGGGGAATGATTCTGCTGTGCATGAAGGGAAGTCTTACCCTCTTAAGATCAATAATTTCGTGAAGTCAACTTGACCTTGAAGCATGGATTTCGTATTGACCACTCGATTCATCCATTTAAACAGGTCATCACGCTGGACAAATTGGAACTGGGTTATCTTCCGAGATTGGTTTCGGTTCATCTCTCTGTTTTGCTTGACAAGGAAATAGGGAACCTTACGGTGCGTTTCTTAACTAGTCCGTACTGAAAATTGGATTTGAGAGGAGTTTATTGTTCTATGCATGTCCATTATAAAATTTTGAACATTTCTTGTAGTTCAATCATTATGTAAGTACCTGCAGTTATGTTATTCTTCAAGTCGTAACCTGGTCTGTTTTTCGTACATTCAGGGCTTTGTATTGACTGTTCCTGAAGACGTGTTTGAGGCAGTACCAATAAAAATCATCTTGGAGAAGAAAAACTTGGAGCCTGCTTACGAAGAAATTGTTAGCAAGTGCTGGCAGGGAGCTCTGGCTGCAAGTCTGGTCCCTCCGAAGCAGTTTAAGTACGAGGCCAATTTCCTGTGTTTGTTGCAATCCGTCCTGGAGCGTGATAGTCACTTGTTTAATTCTGACGAGCAGACTTTTTTAAGTAAGTTCCTTTTCTCTTTCTTGGAGGTTGATAAGTAAAATATTACTCCGTATTAATCAGTTTGTTGCTATAGATTTCTTGTTAGTTTTTTGGTCCTGACGCATTAGTCACTGGTGGAGTATGAACTTAAGCGCGGAACCCATCAGGCTTGCTGTCTAATGATTGAACCAACTGACTGAGAGACTTAAATGGCTGCAGGCTCTTTTCAACTTTTATCTGGTGATGCTCAAAGACTCTTCATTCATCTGTATCAACGCAAAGGTGCTCACCGGAGATACTCTTCGTAGAAGGTCTAAATCTAGGCATGTGAGTGTCAGGTTTCTTGCATAAGAATCAAATGGATAGTTTGCAGAAATTGTATCCTGATTCGATGGTTGTGGCTGACAGGTCCGTGGTTTCGCGTGAATAATCTGAATTACACTGATGTTGGTGACATGGATTCTTCTTGTCGGGAGCTTACTGGTATGTATCCGATCATGATGCTCTACATTCAGATTGCAACATTGATAATTGAAGTTGTATTTTGTTGAAGAATACCGTGTTGTCTAATTTGACTGCGTTTGGCAGCTGCTGGGTACATGATTGCCTCTGATGCAATAGATGATAGCTCTGCCACCGAATTCAGGGAGATTGTTGAAATTTTGAATGCATTCGAGCTGAGGCAATTGGTGGTCTCTGCCCAGCTTAAGGCGAGTTACCAGTCTCTTATGCATTAGTGCTCTCTGAACATGTGAATTTCAGTTGTCTGTTGCTGTATAGTTACTGGGGTTTCGGTTTTAGTTGGTTTGTTAGCTGATGTCGATGGTTAGCTGTTCTGGACTTGGACATTGTGCTAAGTTTCTGCACGGGGGTCACTTTGATGGTGTGTCAATGAACTTAACTTCTTACTTAGCTGTTGTTGTTATGTAGGATAGAAAGGAGGTTGCAGTTGCAAGAAAAGAAGAGCTTGTGTGCTGGGCCACCTCTGGCGTCTTTGATAATGACCAGGTTTCAGCTCTTGGGGGTTGCAGGTAAAGTGCCACAGTGGATACCCTGGAAATTTCCGAGAGCTTGCTGGTTAATTTCATTACCTGATTTGTTGCATTTGTCCATTCAAATTGCTCAATTTTGTTCAGTTCATCACTTGCCCGGTGTTCTAAGCACCTAAAAAACTGATTGTGTATGCAGTGGTACTGTTTTGAGGAATATGCTCCTGGATTTGCTTGGACCTTGCGTTCGGGTCTCTGATGATGCCTCATTCTTGCTGTGGAGATCGCAGGTATTTGGTTTTAAAGTTCACTGGTTTGCAGTACACCTCATTTAATATTGGTCATGCGTCTCTATTTTAATCACCTGTATTATCTGTAGCCAACATACCTTCTGCTATCTAAGGATGTGTAGACATAATCTTGAAGATGCCAGGTCGTAAGCAGCCTCATATGCATGTGTGCTCTGCATTGCAGAGACTTTTTTTTCTGAACGGAGATCAAGATCTTTCATCCTTCTTGCTAGTGGATATGGGAAGGGTGAAGTACCCTGAATACAAATGCAATCGGCAGACTCCTGTTTTCGCTACCCGTGAGGGGTTACTCGAGTATGAGAAGGTATAAGATGTTTATTACCTCCAGAAGTAAAAATTATTTACATAGAACATGACCACATTTGTTCAAAGCCCTCCAAATCCGTTCATATAAGAACCTCAAGAGATTATTTTGCCGTTTCAGGCCCTGGAAGTTGCACAAGCTATGGACATGGCTCTTGAAGTGAACGACATGGCCAATGTAATGGCTTTTACAGCAAGATCCCGGGAGTTTCTACGATTGAATCAGAATGAGGGCAGCAAAGAGCCACGATGTGACGATCGCCCCTCATTTCTATACCGTTTCACAGCTGCTCGAGTATATGCAACAGTTTGTACTTTGAGTGTATCAATACTTGAACGAGAGCGCAGGTATTTCTTTTTATGCCCACTATGCTGTCGACATCTGTAGACCCGAGGATGACATCGCAAGGACAGCTGTCCACAGAATACTGTACCGACTCTATTTGGCGAATTTATGTTTGTGATGGTTCAGGAATGTTGAACATTTCTGCTTCACGGTGGCATTCGAGAGCATAGTTTGGTATGAATTTGAATATACTTGTGCAGAGAACCTGTCTGGAGATGATATTTGGCATCGATGTTTCATTATTGAAGAGGATGGATATTTCATTATTGAAGAGCTTCAAAGTAACTGAACCTTGAATAATTTTCTGTTCCTGGTAGATATGCAGAGGCAGTTGAATTACTGAAGGAGCTGCTGTCTATTTGTATCCGATCGGGTAGAAGAGGCTACTGGACTGTGCGACTGTCAACAGATTTGGACCACTTAGGTCGCAAGGAAGAGAGTCTTCTAGTGGCTGAGAAAGGTGTCACTGACCCTTTCATTAGGGGAGGAGATCTTGTAGCATTGCAGCGTCGTGTAGTCCGTCTCAGCAAGCCGCCTCGAAGGTGGAGAAAACCACCATATGCCGAGGCGCTGGATTTGAAAGTTGAAGAGGTGAGCATCACGTATCTAAAAATGAATTGATTTGCACATAAAAGATATGCAAGCTGACCGGAGCTGCTACCCTTTTTAGCTCATACGGTGTCTCATAATGCATTTTCATTTACCATGACCATCTATTAGTATTCACTTGCCATTTCTGTACTAGTAAGCACCATTTTCGTTTAATCTGCTTGGATGAGATTCAATAGTGGTCTGTTCGCATCATCACTTTTCATTTCTTTGTGTCTGTATACCTTACATTATCAACTTATCACAATAATCGCCCAATGTGTACTTCAAATATATACATTATCAAAATATACTTTCTCACAATAATCGCCCAATTTATTTGTTATCTTAAGATTATTTTTCATTGTCAATATTTTGGTACATTTTTAGTTTTTACCTATGACGAAGTGATAAATTCCACCAATTTTCAGGTCCAAATACGGGGTCGACCATTGAACTCCACAATAGGAATGAAGAGTCGGTTTTATGGATTTGATGGACAACAATGTGGGGTGGAGGAGTTAGCTCTGCAATACTACGCTAGTGAAGAGGGTGGTGGTTGGCAAGGAATGCATTCAGAGGGGGGAGTGTGGATGATGCTGTTCAGTCTCCTCATGTGGGAGATTCTGTTTGCCGATGTACCTGATGTCTTCCAGACTTCGTTTCAGGTATCTCTCCTGTGGTTAGAACTTGTTCGAATACCGGGCGCTCTTTTTCTGAACCTCTCACAGTGATTATAATTCCACAAATTTCAAATGCCCGGTCGACTTCAGAACCTCTCTTGAGATTGTGCCTTCTGTTTTTATTATTAAAATTCTTTGGTAGTTCCATTTAGCCTTGAGTTGCATCAAGATTCCTTTTGCGGAATAACAGTTCCACCTTTAATGAACAGAAGACTTATGTACTGCAGACAGCTCCTCTCGATCTGGATAGTCGGTCCTTTTACACTGCAAGACGGGCTATAATTGAAACACGTCTCGAAGAGATTCGTCAAGGTAGTGCAGTTGCGCTGCTTGCAGAGTGCTGGTCTAAGCATCATGGTACTTACTGTCGAGGTGCCAACTGGGAAAAGTACTCTCTTGAGACTCTTCAGACGGTTGCTGCTTGTGTTGGAGGGTCAGGATTGTCTTCATTTTTCCGACTTCTCACTCAAGATCATGCTGGGTACTCAGCAGGGATGCCGGACCTCCTCCTTTGGCGAACCTTCAGGTGAGTATAATGTGCTAGTAATGAGAAATGCTGCAATTACAGAAAAATCCCTCACCCATTTAAATTGATAGCTAATTATAGCATGTCTTAAGGCAACACTCTGGCTATACTAATGAATTGTTTGATAAGTATCTAAAGTTCTGACCTTCTGCAAGTTCAAGAATAACAGTTTTGATTATTGTGTACGCTGGTCACAGGAAACCTAGTTTATCGAAAAGAACCGGCTCCGACATGAACTGTCGAAGTTGCGATTGTAATCAAGAGGTGGATACTTTGGATTTTTCCGACCCTGCTCATCCAGTGGAGGCGAAAGGTACTGTAAAAGTTGAGGGGTATGTGATACGAGGTGAAGCAAAACTCGTGGAGGTGAAAGGTCCGAGAGATAGGCTCTCAGAGCAACAGCGTGCCTGGATTGTTAGCTTGCTTAATGCAGGCTTGACTGTCCAAGTGTGCAAAGTTCTAGAAAGTATAGATTGTTGATAGCTGACCGACTAAGTTTTCTGTCCTCTGAGACATTGCTATATGCTATCGGTAACAAGATTAATTTTCACGAAGTGATTTATGATAACCTTATCTTCACTAGTTTATTTATTCTGTTTGTAGCCATTTGAATTGAATTCATCAAGTACAAGGAAAGATTCTGCTTGCAAGGGGCTAATCAGACTAGCTTCGTTATTCTGTTTGTAGCTATTTGAATTGAATTCATCACGCGCAAGGAAAGATTCTGCTGTGCAAGGGGCTAATCAGGCCAATTCAGACGTGTATTTATAAAATTCTTTGTGAAGCTACCATTTGCTGTTAGTATCCTGCTTCCTTAGGCATGAGTCTCGGGGTCCCACTCCAATGGATTCTTGATATGGGTTGCAACAAGTAGGCCACGATCCACAGTGGCAAGCATTTGTGAGAAGAAAGCAGCAAGATCGCAACCTTTCATTGACAAAGAGTCGCTAGAATTTTTATTTAGTGTTGATTAAGCTTTTCAGTGTGGGGTTCAATCTGAACCATTTAAACATTACAACATTTCAACCATCTCTAATTGCACAGTAATTGGTTTAATTGTCAAGCCTTAGAGAAAAAGACCTATTTGTATGGTCCTCTTTCAATACTTATTTTTCAATACTTATTCTAAAGTGCATTTGAATTCTTACTCTACCTGAATGTTTTGGGGAATGACAACTAGGCCAGGCTAACTCCACTTAGAGTTCTTTGGAATGATAAGAAGGCATCCAATCAAATTGGTGCTCAATTCCAATTTCTCCCGAGAATCTATCATGTTGTGCACAAATCTGAAAGGATTAAACTTAACTGCATATACGTAGGGTAAAAACTTCATAGCAAAAGGACAGAAGTAGCATTCAGTTGGTGGTAGTTCCGTGCAAAACCTGTGTCATGCATCGCAAGGCAGTCAGTGCACTAGCACACCTACCCGGAAAGTTGGTATAGAGCATTCATGACTAACATTCAAAAAGTTCCAAAAGTTTGTATCACAGAATGCTTCACCGTGGCCATATATTGAGCCAACTATGAACTCCGAAAGGCTACATAGAAGCCCTAGTTACATTTCAAGTGTCAAACATGCAGTGCATGTAAGATTTGCCTGAGTATAATACATTGAGGTTTGATAAGAACCATTTCCGCAGTACTAGCGTACGACTTCTGCTAGCTTCCTCAGCCGCTAGAACATCGACCAATTGAAATTCTACTTCTGAGATGCACTTGTCATTTATACTCCTCGATCACCAAACCTGCAAAAAAATCCACGTACACAAGCCATGCCTTACTTTGCTATTCAAAGGTTATCAAATCTTTGGCATGCTCCGAAGACCTCGGCCGTCTACCATCATGGTCAGGACCACTGGTTGTAGCTGGGACATTGGATTGACCCCCGAAGTGCTTGTGATCAAAGCTGGCAGGGTACATGGTCCTCATGGAATTTCGAGCCGAATTCGAGCTCCGAGAAGGACTCCTCGTCGACACTTGCTGTGCTTGCAACGCAGTCGCCTCCTCTTTCAGAAACTTTAGCCTCAGTTCATTCTGCTGCACCCGGTCCCAGAGTGACATACTCACAGGGCACAAACAATACTCCAGCAGTTTCGTCAGGGAAGCCTGGTACGTCGAAGAATGGTGGATAGCAGCCAGGGGATGAATTTGCCCACTCTTATTGGTCGACTGCTTCAACGCATGGTTGTACGCCGCATGTTCTTCTGCAAAGAGAATCTCTTGAAGAGCCACCAGAGAGCGTAACGGATATTCCAATTCATCCCGACTATGGCTGCCCAGCACCTCCAAGGGCACCTCCTTGCGTACGTACTGCGCGTCGTTGATGTCCAACGCTGACAACTGCAACGCTTCTTCCATGTCCTCTCCGACATAATCCACTGAGGCTCCTCCCGCTTTCTGTTTCTTGTCAGCAGTTGCGAAGAGATTCTCAAGTGCTGCACCCTGCTGTTGTTCCAAACTGATTCGCGTCGCCAGCTGCAAATCCAGATCCGGATCGCCAGTTTCCAAAGTTGTATTGAACTCGGGGTTCACAACGGGGTTAGTACTGGGAGAAGCGCCCCAGACGGGGACAGCGCGCGAGGCTCGCCCATCCTGAGACTGGAAAGCAATGGCTTGGATGCGTCCCACTTTGGTGACATCCTCGCTGAAGCACGAGAAGATGAGGCCCACGAATCCGGGGTCCAGCATTTGGTACATGGCTTGGGTGCGCACGTCCACATGCGATGGCATCACGGTGATGTGCGGGTGCGAGTGATACCAACCAATCACTCTCGTGGTTTTGCCGGTGGCCGCTGTCATTCGATCTGCTTGTGCAGTTGCAGCAGCAAGCTGCTCCGGGTTGGTCTCCACGCGGTCCTTCCGACGGTCGAGGCGCGTTTGCGGCGCAGCGCACCACACAGAGGCGATGGCTGCGCCCTTGCCTGTGTACTGGATGTCGCCCAGAAGAAGGCCCATAATCTCTTCCGTCTCGGTCGAGAGCGCGTGGGTGACACAGGTGAGCCACACCTCCTGGGTTACCCTCACCCCCTCCAACGCCATCTCGACTGTCCTTTCTCTCAATGCCCCTTGATCGCCCCTTCCAATGCTTAATTTCCAGTCCAAATGACCATTCTGTGGCGCCTCCTCAGAACCAGATAGCTGCTATCTGAATTTCTGCACATTTGTATCAAGAATTTGGTCACAATCAGGTCCCGAAATGCAGTGCGATGCAATCCAGGGGTTTACATAAACTCCGAGGCCATCCTAAACCCTAGTTCCATCAGAGAGAAACCTGCTCTGAACATCGACGGCTCTAAATTTCGGTCTACCTATGCACAATCATAACAATACAACATCACTCGCTCCCCCAGCTGCACCTTCTTACAACCCAAAAACCTAAAATTCTAATTTCTGCACACAAGTTGTAACATCTAACACAATCAGGTCCCGACGTGAAATCTTAGGGTTTGCATGAGCTCCGGTGACACCATAAACCCTAGTTCCATCACGGTAAGTCCAAAATGAAACAATTCCGGCTACGTATTACATACCAGTACAGCATCACGCAAGCAACCTGAGGTTTTGATCACCTCGACTCCCAAGTTCTAACAAGCTCACCACGCAATTCAAAGCAAGTGGAGCCACTTACCGAAGCTTCGCATCCAGAATTCAGACAGCGTGATCAGCAAGGCGATTGTAAAGCGCTAATTCCCGATTCTGCAAGACCTAATTCTGAATTGGCACCAACCCCGGTCGCTCCTTGCAAGATTGCTTCAAGCTTGCTAGAAGGTGAATTATAGAATCCCAAAACAAATGCCCAAGACAATTGACTCCAACGCATTGCGACGAATACTCCAGTACAGTGGTTCGCTTCCTCTATCAATGCTTGCAATTTGTAAGTTACCAACAACAGATGATGCCATTCAGAAATGCAAAGACGGTGAGGCAGGGAATTTTTCCAAGAGACGAGGACGATCTTCATCGGAGCCATGAAACTATTTACATCCATCTGTGGACGGAGGTTTGGGATGAAAACATCATTTGTTGTGTAAATGATTCATCTACAATAGTTACGAGTCATTATTCAAGACTTTGGTGAATTTTTGTCCTCATCTTCCATCAAATCGGGGTTTTTTTTATGACTTTTGATGATTTCATTCATTAAAAAAAAGAGTACAAAAGTGGTGTTGTTTTTAGAAAAAAAAATTTGAGAAAAGCAAAAGTATAATTTACTTACTAAAATTAATTTTACAAGTTATTGGAAAAAATCCAATCTTCTCAAAGTGAATGAATAATTGAATAAAATCTATTGAATTTCGTAAAACAATGTCATCATAATATCATGTATGATAGAAATACCCAAAACTATCAATATAAACAATTCACCATAGTTAGAGGCACCTTTTCCAAAAAATAATATTTTTATAGTATTAGCAAGTGAAAATCATGAATATTCAAAAACAAAAAAAGATTTTTCGGATGTAGTATGTCATTTCTATGATTTTTCAAAGTGTTGGCTCCCTAGACCACTAAAAGTGTCTCACAAGTGCACCCTAAATTGAAATCTGCAAAAAACAGCTACTAACAAATCATGGTTAAGTATATGTCCTTCAAATGTGTCAACAAATTAAAGTTAAACATGTAGAGGATACATTAACCAAAGTCTAGGGACACATTTAGTTGTAGTCTAAGGTACAAGAATGGGAACATGTAAGCTAATGGGTGTTTCTACCTTAGCAATGGTTGTGCTCACCCTATATGAATAGTATCCTTTTATTTATTATATATTTGTTTCTAAGTCACTATTTTTTGTAGCAAGCTAAGAAATCATTTGCAAAAATTTACATTTGATTTTGTAGTCTCACAATATGAATCATTGAACTACTAAATGTTACGTAGATTAATCGAATATTAAATATCCATAAATTTATTTTTGAAATTTTACAAATTATTGTCTATATTTATACATTTATTTTGTAAGAAATCAAACATGTATATGATTTTAAAAAAAGATATTGGCTAAAAAGTAGATGGAAGATTTTGATGGAATCCAAATGGTATAAATTCTCCTTCACTATTGTGGAGAATTCATAGGTTGTCATTTAAATCACTATTGAACAGTCGTGAAGGATTTAAGATAATTTAAATTATAGGGAACACTAAATTAAATTCAAATTTAACAACCATAAGATTTTTATTTTCACTCACAATTTTTAGAAAATAAAGGTGAGGCTCTCTAGCATGCACTATTTAGAGAATCCATCAAATTTATTTGTATTTAAATTCTACTTTATAATTTATTTTCTTTTTAATCCATCTATGAAATTAGCATAGAAATAGAGGTAGTGATTATTTAAATTCACTTTGAATACATCAAGTGTATGATAGTGGAAACAAAAATTCCTACTACAAGTGAAGGGGCAATGGGGAGTGCACTACATAGTATGTTTAATGATCACAATCATGCATTCTAGCCCGTATTATATGAAGGCTATGAAGGTAGATATTGTGAATTACTATGGGGCTATTTCTTAACCTCAATTTCTAAATTCTTGTTATTTCATGTATCCTATCTTCCATTAAAAAAAATCTTGCACTACTTATATGTATCCTATGTTCATCATCTATAATGAACACAAGCATGTTTTTTAGAATCCATACACAAGCACTTGATGGGAAAATTTAGTAATGAAAACTGCACATACATAAAATGACATAGATTACAAGATGATCAACATTCACAAACTAGTCCCAAACACGAACCATAAAAAATAGTGCAGTTTGTTAACAAATTTAATACATAGAATTTACAAGGTGTTCTAAAATTTAAGATTGCACTATTAAAGGTTTAGGGTTTATATTCAAAATTTTAGACCAAAACATATATATATCATAAAATTCAAATCCTAAAATTAATCAAAACAAAACAAAAATGACAACCTAATGAATGCATGGCTATCAATGCACAAATGTAACATTGACAACTTACAACACTAGTCATCTTCTAGGCTTCATTGACTAAAACTATATACTTATTATTGAGAGCATATAGGACAAAGAATCCCACCTTTGATACTTTTGACAAGCCTCTTGTAGTTTTAAGAATTTTTTTTTTAACAAGGCTATTGTATAAAAAGAATAGATAAAAGTCAATATTCTCTTCAACCCTTCATTATTTATATACTTTGAATATCCCATTATGGTGATGCTAATTTAATACCAAGAATTCTTTGAATTTTACAACCAAGGTAATTCTAATAAACCTTCATTTGATTACTCTCTAACATCAAAAAAAAATAGGAAAGCACTCAAGCTACTCTTACTTGTTTCAGAAAATTCAAATCCATTCAATAGTTTTATTTTATTTTCTAATTTACTTTCATTTATTAATTTAAAAATTATAAAAATTATAATTTACTAGAAAACTAATATTCAAAGATTTTACAAACAAAAAATGGGACAAAATGTTACTTAGAAGTTCGAATATGATTAAAAGGCTAAATTAAACTCAAAAACAAACATATGGAGAGTATTTTGAATTTTTGAGTTAATTTATTTTGTATTTGATATGAACTAACCTTCCTTCACTTTTTCTTCAAATTTCACAATTGATTTAATTTTTCACCAAAAAAAATCTAAAACATTCAAGACTTATAAAAGACATTTGATTTCATCTCTGAAAAATAAACAGAACTTTCATTTATTAGTAGTCGCAAAATGGAAAAATATAGACTGAAGGCTTCTGAGATTCAACTTCGAGGCACAGCCCCATCCTTTCAATGCTAATGGACATGATGCAGGGCTAAAACTAGCTAGTCGGAAAGTCTGCTCCCAAGAACACTCACAGCCACTTCGAAATTTCACTAGTCATGACAGGTGATGCATGGTCAAATTGGGCTTGTAAACGATAAGCCCAGTAGTACGATGGGGAAGGTTGATTGCGTATCTGTTACATAGCCTGCTTCAATCCGGAAGAGACCTTACTGATGCATGAAATATATCATGGACGACACAATAAAAGTACCTTCGAGTATTCAATCATTATCCGAACTCTAAAGCTTCTTCTGCGTGCGAGCACAGAGTGCAAAAAATATGTCTTTCAGCTTTCATTTGATTTCTCCCTTCAATAACAACAAGCTTGAGAACAGTGCTTTCACTATTCGGTATGATTTGTTGAACGCCACCCTGCAAAAAGAGGGACACAATGATTTAGACTTGAGCAGACATAAGCAAAACAGGAAGCAATCCAAAACCCCTCGTGATTAACACAGCAGTCCAAAAAGTAAAGAGATATAAACGGAATCAAAATAAAACACAAAATGCTCAGGATAAAGAACAAGCTATTCAAGTGACAACAGTAGTGAAGTTTTGCAAGAGCAGAGGCTCACATGAGTGGACAATGATTCCTATATGATGATCACTTTGTGTAGCCCGATTGATTCATCCATAGTGACCACCTTGCTGCTTCAAGAAGATTCCCAGATTTTTCGAAAGCCGCAACAAGCACTATATACGTTATTCTGTCTGGTTTGATCCCAGCATCGTGCATCGTCTTAAACATGCATACTGCTTTTTCAGGATAATCCGCATAGCCATATGTTCGAATCATAGTATTGTAAGTCCATCTGTCAGGTGTGAAGCCCGCTTCCTGCACAAAATGTTGTTTCTTTGCATCAGGTATCTAAGGAAAGAAACAAGACCGAAGGTCAACCATTTTGGCTGTTTCAAACACCTTATGAGGAAACACGCCTGGGGACCGGAGTAGTACAGAGAACCCACCGAGCAGACTTGGCCTATCGAAACTAAGTAAGTGCACTAGAAATGAATGCACCAGAATCGCCAATTGAAATGAATGGTCTGCGTACAGCTTGGGTGACGATTCTGGGTGCACATACCTTATAGATGACCTTGATGTATTTACTAAAACCCAGGGTCAATGACATCAATCCCTGGGGTACATTTTTTGTGAAAAACCTAATAGACTCTAAGGACAGCCTGCACGGCCTAGCGCCTGTTCCCGCCCTATGATAAACCCTACCCTTTCCACTCTCGGACACTCTCCTGGAACGCAGTTGTCCTCGTCAGTTCCAAAAAAACCCATTCAATTCTGACCTCTGTTCCAAGATCTGCACCTAAACTGTGGTCCAAAAGAGCAGCTAAAAAGCATGATGTTCATTTCAGATAACCCCTTCTTCAATTCTTATCGTGGTCAATTCTCAATAAATTTACAGATTTCAAAGTGTAGCAGTCGACATCAGGCTAAAAGAACTTACTTGCATGCCGTGAAACAGATCCTCCATCTTAGAAATCATTGCACTTCTTCCATATATGTTGATAAGAATATTATACGTTTCAAGGTCCATCCGAAAGCCTGATTTTTCCATACGGGCAAGCACGTCCTCAATTTTATCAAGATGGCCTGCTTTTCCGTATGCATCAAGAATAGAATTGAAGGCCTCCGAAGAACCCCCATATCCAGCATTCTGCATTTCCCAAAGTGTTGTTTCCATGTTCGGAAAGTCGTGTTTTTTGCCATAAGCATTAATCAATGTACTGAAGCTTATCTTGTCCGCTAATCCTAAGTTCTGAGCTGCCTTCAAAGCCTTCCGTGCCCTGCAAAAAGAGGGGGAAACAACAAATAAGCCAGAATTTCGAAAAACTATATTACAGGGCTGTTCTGAAAGTGACAAGAACAATACAACACCAGGAGCTTAGCAAAACGAAGCACACAGGAATGAATGAACAGCAGCCTTCAAAATGAATTACAAGCTTCAATAGCAAGGTACATTCCAGCGCTATCATTAACCTGTTGCATACGGTGCGATTTATTGTTAACAAAATCTTAGTGCATTGAAGAAGCATCAGCGTAATCACCCAGGAGAGAGAAAGTTACCTTTCCAGCATGCCAGCTTTGCCATAGAGATCTATCATGACGTTGAAAGTAATAGTGTTCGGAATATATCCAACAGACATCATCTCCTGGAACACTTTATGCACTTCCTCAAGAGGCAAAAATCTTGCGCAAGTATTCAGCACGCAGTTGCACATAACTTCGTCCAGCTCAAGTCCTGAGTATCGTAACCTCCAATAAATCTCCTCGGCTTGCGTCTGGAGGTGACACTTCTGACATATTCTCAACATGGAGTGATAGGTATACGAGTCGGGAAGCAACTTGTCTTCTTTTTCCATCAACCTGTACAGCCTCATGGCCTCTTCATGCATTTCAAACCGCATATACACATTGATCATGACATTGTAAACTATGATATCCAGTTTCTGAATTGAGCTTCGAAGTGACTCAAAGAGCGCTTCGGCCTCGTCCACATCCCCCTTCAAGCCATAGACGTTAATCATGGTGCACGAACTCTCCAAACTAGGAACGACACCTGCAACCTGCATTTCCTTGAACACAGCTATTGCACCGCCGAACATTCCGGCATCTTTACAGGCACAGATCAAGCTCCGGCACATGTACTCCTTAGGTGCCATGCCAGCGTTGCGCATGGCAAAAAATATACGCAAAGCTTCCTTTTGCAGATTGCATTTCAGGTAGACGTGCAACAACGTGCCATAGCTTTCCGGCTCCTCAACCCATCCAGCGCCTCGCAACAAGCTCAGCACTTGCAAAACTTTCTTCGTCTGCCCCGCCCTGTCATAGGCCCTCACAACCGCATCCAGTGTCTGCCAATCCGGCGTACGCCCAAACCTCTTCATATCTGCTACAACACGAACGATGCCCGCCACATTGCCTGCCTTCCCATACAAACTAATCAACGTACAAAAATTCGACGATGTCGGCTTGATTCCTAATCTCTTCATCTCCTCAAAGAATCGCAATGCATCCTTCAGCTTTCCCACTCGTCCACACGCCCCTGTCATACAACTATATGTAATCTCATCTGGCTCAAGGCCCTCCGCTTTCATCTTCTCCAAGAGCTGGCATGCTTTCTCATACAGACCAGCCTTCCCATACGCCGTAATCATAGAGTTGTAACCCACGACTCCCAAATTCATCCCTAGCTTCACCACTGTGTCCATCACCCCCTCCGCTTCTTCAATCTTCCCTTGCTGTCCATAAGTATTCAGCTGCTTCAACCAATTGTCTCTATCAGGTGCTACGTCATTGCTTCTCATCTCCTTCATGATCTGCTCCGACTTTTCAAAAAAACCACCTCGTGTATAAAGTGCAATCATTGCCGAGTAAACCGTCACTACTTGAACCCCACTCTGCACCATGTGAGCGAATACAACCTCTGCCCCCTGGACATTCTCATACTTTTGATACATCAGCATCATCATACTATAAGTCAAATTCGTAGGCTGAACACCCTTCTCAATCATCGTATGAAAAGACTTCGTTGCGTACTCAGGGTACCCCGCCTTACTTGCACTCATTATTAAGGTATTAAACGTGTAGTCATCAGGCGCACAGTCTTCCTCCATTTGAGCCAGAAGATCATCAATTCTCGACCATTCTTTTCTGGCTCCTAAAATCTTGAATATGATGTTGTAAGCATACACATTCCCTCCTGTCTTCCCATTTTCATGCATCCATTCAAAAGCTTCTAACGCCTTGTCGGGATTCTTTAACCCATTCAGAAGGAAAGAAGACTCCCGCGTCGTGAACAGCAACTCGGATTGATCAAGTAAAGAATGAACTGGAGATTCTAAAGGCAAAGCCTCTATCGACCTCACCAAGCTGATTGTCTTATGCTTTGAGTTCTTCTCGGAGTCGGCGACGAACTTATCCCTCTTCTGACCTTTCTTCAGCTTCGCAAAACCTCCGCGGCTTTTGGTGGTGAACACATCTCTATTGAACCGTCTTCCTAAGGCCTTCACAGCGGCCAAACCTTCCTCGTGACCTAAATTTGGACCCGAAATCACCCGCTGCTCTTGCAGTGCACTAATAGTATCGACGTAACTCGCCATAGACCTGTCACGAACAGGGGTGTCCTCCTCAGGGACGCCACAGCCACTGGAACCTGAGTCATGCTCCGAATCCTCCACAAAAAACTCCTGAGCTATGCCCTCTAACAAAGCCTCCGACGATGCTTCCCGCAATTGCACTGACACAGCCGCTCGCGCTCTCCAAGAGCACCGCCCGCGGTTCGAGGCGGCACACACATGGCTGGACGATGGCAGAAATTCATGGCTGATAAGGATCCTCTCCGCTCGTGACGAGAATGATGCCGCAGGGAGATGTCGAAGCTCCCCGAGCAAAATCCCGCCCCCAGCAGTCGTCATTCTCCGTGACCCTAACGGCACAATGCAAGCATCCTGCGGCGAAAGCCTTGTGCCCTACCAAGCCCTAGTAGCATCTGTTGAATCGCAAATTTGTTAAACCACAAGATTCATTGCGAAAATAAGAAGAGGAAGATTGCGCACAGATGAGAAATTAGAGTTAAATACCGACTCTTTTCTCACAAATCAAGCATGATACCCTTGTACACTACCAAAATTCAGCCCTCTTTAACCCCTAATGCAATAAAAAATCGTAGTTTGAAAATGACTACTAACTGATCATAATTTGAAATTTACAATTCAGACGAGGCCATATTTTGTATCACGAGAATAGGTGAAGAACATTGTACGTGTTCATCCAGACTAAATAAAATTGAGCAAAAGATGGTCCCCTTATGACCTACTCAGCACTGGTAAAATCCAATGTACGCAATTTTGGCCTCTTAGTCCGTTAGGGCTGTACAATATTCACTACGAAAACTAGAAGAAGAAAATTAAGAGGAGTTCTAGTACCAGAGATGCCTACCATCTCTTCCTCACAATTCAAGCATCCTGTGGTAAACCCTTGTAGCTCACCAAAACCTCAGCAACTGCTAGACCTCAAAATTATTAAACCACGAGATTCATAGCGAAAACGGCAAGAACAACCAGATTGTGCGGAGATACAGAATCCGAACGGCCTCATAAATCTTCCTTTCAATTCATGCATTAAGTATCCTGCGGCAAGTCCCTTGCGCCCAACCAATTCTTCCTGTTGGACCGCAAACCTGTTTTAAACTTCAAAATTCATTTCCAAAACAGAAAACAAAAAGAAGAGGGATTTTGTGAAGATATAGAATTGCAGGTGCCTACCAATTCTTCCTCACAATGTAACGCATTCCGGGGCCAAACCCTTGTGCCCTCCCAATTTCCAGCGACGACAGGAGTAAACTTGAGTGGACCAAATTGTTAAACAAAATGACACATTGCGAGAACAGCAAGAGGAATTGTGCGGAGCTTGTGCGCAGGTTTTGCAACGAACATGTTTCGTCGGTGGTGCTGTTTTGCGAAATGATAAGATGAACTATTGTGATGAGCTTCCGCCATAGCTGCTGCCTTGTGTTGCTGCTGCACTTGCCAGTGGCCACACAAACAAGATGACGATGGAGTTGCTGTGGGAACGGGGTTCTCTCGTAATATACCCAAA
The DNA here is from genome assembly GCA_963920665.1 of Straminergon stramineum. Classification (NCBI taxonomy): domain Eukaryota; kingdom Viridiplantae; phylum Streptophyta; class Bryopsida; order Hypnales; family Calliergonaceae; genus Straminergon; species Straminergon stramineum. Next base: position 2,939,755 of record OY987272.1, read on the forward strand.
AAGCGCATTTCATATCTGTACCAGTGGTCTGTACCGAATGAGATATTTATATTTTTAACCACTAAAGGAAATTGAGAACCAACGGGGTGAAAGTTACGTGAACTTTAGTCACCTGCGTAGTCACTTTATTAATGCAATTTCTAGAAGCCATTTCTAGAAGCCATTTTTTAATATTTTTTATCACTAATGTTTCTTAATTTCTTTACTAATGTGTTTGAAGTACTTCTCTTATTTTTTTACAAGGTGGATTTGCATAATCCAAAAATGTGAAGAGAATTTTGTAGGTTTGTTATAACTTTTAGAAGAGAAAGAAATATTCTTAGCCTTTGGAATGCATTGTAAAGAACCAAAACTTAGGAAAAATTTCAATGGATTACTTAAGCAAGGAGATGTCTTTTATAAAAATTCAATAGTGTGTTTATCTATTTAAGTACTAAATGAAGACATAAAATAAAACAAGGTATTCTGGGGTACAATATATGAAAGATGTAGCCACACATTGATACTTGGGAGCATTGTAACCTTGATTGTTATGCACAAGTTGAAATGGCTTGAACTTAAAAATTTACCCTTCATGTCTATATAATTTATATATGTATAAATAAACTATATGATTGCATTGCTAAGATTTTTGCTTGAACAAACGATTTGGATTCAAGTTCATAGGAGCAAAGATTGAATTAGTCTAAAGCTAAAGTAAAGAAGAAAACAAAGAATTAGAAGAATTGGAAGAAGTCCTAGTTGAAGTAAAGCTAAAATAATATAATAAATTAATTTGGGAGATTTTGAATCTTTGTGGTCATTAGGAGTAGAGTGCCAAATTGTGTAATTAGACCAAATGGTCAAAAAGAGCAGTTGACTAATTGGAAGAAATTCTTCGTATCTGTGAGTTGTGATTTCAATTTGGATTATTTTGTAGCAAGTCTATTAGTTATCATTTCTTTACACTAGGATTTAGATTTTTAATTGGATCTCAAAAGTGTTACTACATTTGTCAACTTATTCATTTTTTTAATTAAAAATAAAAATAAAATGTAGGGTTAATCTTGCATACTAAAACATTTATGTGGAGGGTTCAAGTACATGATGAAAGAAAACCTGCAATTTATAAAAATAATTATGGATTCATGAAAGAAATAATAGAATGATGAAGATAATATTTTGAAGCACATTTTGGCCTCAAAAACAAACTAACCAACTATTAACTTCCAAATGAGATTTTTTATTTCAACTTGGCAATTAAAAGTTCACATGGGTATCAATGTTGTATAGGTATGTCTAGGCTTTCACTGACAACTCCAAATTAGAGACATAATGAGAAGTGATGGACATTAAGTGGAAATTTTAAATCTAAGGTTTCCATGAAACTACATTTTATACCCATACAATATGGAATTAAGACGATTTGGGAATCCCAATTCTATATGCAAAATGGACTGATTTTTGTATTCGACATAGAAGGTGCATGAATTGAGGTATAAAATGGTGAAATAGTTTGTATTCCTATTGCGCCAGATTCAATGACACATGGCATTCCCTATTTATATCATTTCTTTATGGCATCTCCTATTTGTCTCATTGTTGCAAAATAGTCATGTATTCTAAGTATATGGTGTAATATTTGAGCATGATATTAAATCCAAATAAAAGATACTAATTATTAACTTATCAATCCAAGAGTGCATATCTTGACATATTTTAGTACACAATTCATAGTCTACAAGTCAAATAACACCAAATGAGGGCAAGGATGAATTGACCCCCTCATTGCCCTGCAATTTAAACACTGAATTTTTTTTTTGCAACACATAATAAAATTTTCAAATTTTGAATTCATATTTGCAATCAGAGGCCCCAAACTAGGTAGGAGAGATGAAGAAATACCAAAAAACGCGGCACAAAATAGGGGGCAATTTTTTACAATTACCCTTCTGCGGGGCAATGAGGGGGGACAATTCTCCCAGGCCCCAAACGACACCAACCAGGTCGTGAAAGAACCTGGGTATCAACTAACAACCCAGGTAAGGGTATCTGGAGCGTCCTTAGGGATTCTCTCGGCGAGGTTCAAAAACGAAGAAGAGGAAGAGGAAGCCTTCATCACCGAATACAATCGCCGACAACCTCAAACAAATCCGTTCTTCGCCTTCGCTATCGCCATCGTCGTCGCTGTGCAAATCCGTATTTCAAAGCTCCCCATTCCCCATTTAGAGCATTCGGAGTGCGTTTTTTAGGGTTCCATTGCCAATTCCGAGACAAAGTTTGCACCTGGGTTTGCGTGTGGCGCGGTTTCCAAGTCGAAACGAATCTGTGAAGTGCGCGAGCGGTGGTTGTTGTGGTGTGAGTACCAGTTTTTGAACCAGTTTTCGACATAGGTGAATTTCCGAGCATGGAGACGGAGACGGGCGTGGAGAGCGACAGGCCTCGAGACGACGAGATCCAGGCGTTTCATAACCAAATCCGGGCTGCCGATGCGGAGAAGCTGGAATTTGTCGGAGAGAAGGTGAGTTGTTGAGTCAGAATTTGCTTTAGAATGTTGGTTTCAAATCTTTTTGGAAGGTTGACCACCAGCTGAAATGTATTTTTGGCCATTTGTCACGATTGTATAGTGGTTACGGTGGTTGCATGTGCATTGTAGAGATGGCAGGCTTCTGAAATTGGGGAAAGAGTAAGAATGTTGCCAATGCAGACAATTGGAATGTGGTATTGCCAAATCTAGTGTGTTGATTTTGGACTCGCGTACCGAGCAATGCTTCTGCTGCCATTTGGTTTGGTTGCCATTTTAGAGCTGGACTGTAGGTTTGTGACAGGATCTGTTATGGAGCAGGATTTGAGGTCTTGAGTAGACAGAGAGCGTAAGCACGGACTGGCTCTCTGGAAAAAATTCGCAACAGGTCAAAATCTTGATTAGGTTTCTGTGAAAGCATGTCACGAAGAATTAGGTTTTGGTTTGCCCAGAATAGAAGCTGAATTGTGCGTTTTCCCACGAATCTTAGGGTAGTTGATTGTACAGTGGTTTTTGCACTTGCGTTGTAGAAGCATAGTAGTCTTATGAAATTGGGAGAGTCAGAAGAAGACTGTCAATGCCGCCAATTGGAATGTGGTAATGCCAATCTAGAATGTTGATTTAGGGCTAGCTTAACAAATGATTATTCTTCTATCGTGGTTTTGGGTTTCCATTTTAGAGCTTGACTGTAGGTTTTTGAGTCTTCTAGAAGACTGGGAAGTGAAGCACGGACTGGGTTTTAAGAAAATAATCCGCAGTAGATCAGGATCTTGATAGGGTTTCTGTGTAATCAACTTCTATGCGTGGAATTTTACAATCCTACTAGTCGATCTCTCTTGGGCAACAATCCACCCAAATTTCTAATCAGTGATTCATATACGAATGCTGACTTTTCCATGTGCATTTTAGAGAGGGTCCAAATAGAGCATGATGCATCTAAATGGATCACGATGTGGCTTTTTAACAAAGGAGCGTAACATACTAGTTAACTGTTACCTAGTATTGAAATTGATTGCTCTTCGTATGTGATTATAGAGATTCCCTCGTGCTCCTTGTCATTGCAGGAGCCACTTGCGGTACTTGAAGAAGAGTATAAAGCTGGGAGTCCTGTTTTCCTTGCCAAACTCCAGGTAAGCATCATTTCTTATTTTTCCCAACGCATTGCGTTTAGGGGTTTATCTTTCGATTTTTCTTGCGAAAACCTACTGCTAGTGGTTATTGCTTCACTTACATTGGTATTTTGTCTGCAGATATTGAAGGAGAGCTATGGTGCAATTAGGCGAGCGCGTGGTGATGGGAACTGCTTTTTCCGTAGTTTCATGTTTTCTTATCTGGTAAGCTTATGAGGGTTCCTGTTGTGAAATGCATCTGTCAGTGACAATTTTGTGCTCGTTAATAGCTTACTTAAATTCTACGTTGAGGTTTAGTCAAGTATTTGCCAATTGAAATGCGTGATTATTGGAGTAGGAGCATATCCTAGAAACACAAGATGGAGCTGAGGAAGCACGCATGGAGACTGCTATCGATTCGTGCAAGAAAACCCTTATTGATCTGGGTCATCTTGAATTTACATTTGAAGATTTCCTGGCGGTGAGTGGCATGTAATTTGCTATTTCTTTGCTTTGATTGATTTAGTGCTGTTTTACTTCTTGGAGATACATTTGAAGCTCCAGATCATTTGAGTATTTCCTTTCTTCTTGCGTTCCTTCCAGATCTTTGTTGAGCAATTGCAGAGCGTTATTCAAGGCAAAGAAACTTCTATAAGGTACGAGAGGAATTGTGATCTCTTGGAAGCTTGTGTCAGAGCAGCCTTAGCTTTTGGTTAATTCTAGGGAAATAGTGGGCTTTTTCTCTTCGTCTACTTTCCTGTGTTTGATAGTTTCATTGTACTATGAAGTTTACCCTCATAGTTCCTAAATCGTGAGAAATAGCCGCTGTCAAATTTTTTGAAATAAGAATACCTCTACTACTCAACATGTAGGGTATGAATTCTTCTTTCTTTAGCTTCCAAAGTGAAATCTCTACTTTTAGCTTGGGCTCTTACGGGTTAATAATTTATGTTTTTGTTTCCTGGCGAGGATTTTTTTTATTCCTATGCTTGTTCGTGTGTTTTAAGTCCTAAGAAGTTTGGGGTCCCTAAACTATTTGCCTTCCGTGGTTGTTCAGTCTTGAAACACTCTTGGAACGCTGCAGGGATCAATATGTGTCTAACTATGGTAAGTGACAATGAGCATTCACCCATTGGAATGTGCTTGTAGTATGTTCATTATTAAAGGCTACATTTCCCTTCGATACAAATATCTGTCAAACATTGCAGCGTCACTGCATAGTTCAGTTTACTGCTGATGTGTTCAGTCAGGTTTCAAGATCTTGAATGCATTAGAATGCGTTCATTCCCTTGGTAGTTCTAAGATGTTCAGATGATAGGCTGCTTATAAGTGATGTCAATCTGTGCCGTTCATGTAATGTCTATATCCCTCCTACAGAGGATGCTTTTTCCGGATCTTCAGTAGATTGCCTTACAGAATGTGGGGTTTAGTGGTGATGTTTTTCAGATTTGTGACGTCTGGTGAAATTCGCCGGCGTACTGAATTTTTTGAACCATTCATTCAAGGAATGAGCAACATGAACGTAGTCCAGGTGGGTTTCAACTGCCTTCAGATTTTCGTTCTTCACATATCTACGTAAAAGGATTCTTTTTCATAAATTTTCAGCGTAGTGCGATTCTCTTTCATTCACGTTATGGCTGTGATTGATCGGACAAGATTTTCACCCTCCTTAGTCTAACTATTCAACCTCTAGCTGCCCAAGCCGTCGCTTCCATATCTTACAAGAATTGAAACTGATCACTAGGAAGTTTCAAAGAAGGTAGCAAAATGTACCTATAGAAAGAAAAAATCCCACCCCTACAGTTTTGAACAATAAATATAGGTTCTGGAAATTACCATTAGTATAATTGATTGTTAGCCTCCAAAGTGGCCTTTCTATTCGTACTTCGGCCACTTAGAAGTGAAATGTTCAGCCTTGAGTTCCTCAACAGTCATACCATTTCTAACCCCATGCAGACAGGGCGAAAATTGTAGCTGATCTCTATTTGCTCTAGGTTTAGAGTCTGGCATCCGTAGAATACGGTGTTTAGCCATTTCTTTGGGCAACATTTTGACTTGCTTAATAACATTATAACCCTCCAAGCTACATATTGACATGCACATTCTTTCATTTGCCTGTGCAGTTCTGTCGGTCCTCAGTGGAGCCAATGGGCGAGGAAAGTGACCATGTCCACATCACTGCTCTGTCCGATGCTTTGGGTGTCCCTGTCCGCGTGGTGTACCTGGACCAAAGTGGGGACGTCAATGAAAAGCCTGTAACCGTGAACAACCACGATTTCATCCCGGAAGGCATGGACTCCGTTGTCGATCCTTATGTCGTCCTTCTCTATCGTCCTGGCCACTACGACATCTTGTACCGAAAAGAGAAGTCCGGCCATCCTCCTTTGGAACAAACAACAGAAGAGTAATGTGGAGTAATCATGCTCCCAATTTTTATGTGTCAGTAGAGTCATTTTCAATTGATGCATCACAAGACTTCCTTCCAGTGCTCGTGTGCGAGCGAGGCTTGACCTTACCTTAGCCCGTCTTGAGATCTCTGGAGAGGTTCCTAGCTGAAAAGCCTGCGTCGGCCAACCGCTTCTGCTATGAAGCTCCGCGCAATGTTGATGGGCACCGGACTGTTGAGCCAAGGTGAAAGGAAAAAGGAGGAATCAAACTCTGCTCAATGTTTCAGACGATATTCTTCCATTCATCTGAGATTGGAGCTTTTTGCAATGTCACACGCAGTCAACAAGTATTGCTTTGGTTTTTCTGTTAGTCATGACGTATTAATCAGAGCACTTGCGCACTTGCACAACAGTCTCAAATATTACATCTATATTTGAAGAAGGGGCCCTCTAGTTTAAGACTGACATTGTAACATGGCCGAGGATTGTAAGTGTCCAATGGTATTTTCTCAGTATTTTGAGCAAGGTGGGTGCATCCAAAATTGAACTCTCTAAAACTGCCATCATCACTCTGTACTGCACATCTCCTAAATCAGAATGTATCTACATTGAAGATACAATTTTAGAACATCTACCAAAAAAAACTTTGACCTTCTCATGACTTTTGCATATGGTATCCAAATGTTATATGTTTGTGTGTTGGAACTTCCTTTCATTTGCCAACAAGGAAATATGAAAATTTGATCAATTTCATAATAGAAGTTCTACATAGTAAAAAAAGGTGGTGCTTTTGGATGTCCCTATCTCAATGTAGGAGCAATGATCAAAGAATGAACCTATCCATCTATAGTAGAACTTCTCTAAGTAGATACTCTATAAGCCAATAAACCTCTCTAACAATAGGAGCAAAGATCAAAGAATGAACCTATTCATCTATAGTAGAACTCTTCTAAGTGGATACTCTATAAGCCAATAAACCTCTCGAACACTTGGCTTGGAGAATATCATAAGTGGTAGTACTAAATGAGAGGTCCTTCTTTTCCTCGAGATGTGTCACTAGTACAACTTTGGTAGCTTCATGTGAGCAAATTCTTGAATGCATAAACCCTTTTTAACTCAATGACTTCTCTATTGTAATATTAGAAGGTAGATTGGGCCCTATTACTTTAGAGACTGAGGTTCTTTTGTAGTATGTTGATCATTTTAGGCTCCATCCTTTCATGGTTAATTGTTAAATATTGGGTGCCATTCATATAAAAACTTTAACCAAGCAAAGAGCCTCTCAATTACTTCAAGAAATATTCAAGTACCTATAAGAATGTCCTCTCAAGTCAATGAGGTGGCCACTTCCTTGATTCACAATAAAGATCATTTTTTTAAGCCTATATTCATTTAGGCCTGTAAAGTTTCAAGATTCAAAACTCTACTTTGTAGTGATTCTGAGTTGAAATTGTTAAAACAACCTACTATAATTTTGTCATGTAAGGATATTGCCTACAATTGTTAATTAGCACTTAAAGAATAGATTCATTAGGAGAGAATTGAACCCTCAAAAGGGCCGCTTCATAGAGCAAAAATTTGGGTGGGAAAGAGCCTTCTCAATTCACTGATTGGGCCAAGATTTGCATAATGGGCTCAAATATTTGTCATGATTATCTAATCCATCTCCTCGATCTCATGTCCATTACCCAATCCATATCCAAGATTTCTTGACTTAGTGATGGAGGATGGCTTGCACACACCTCCATCAAATCTCTACATGCCAAATGATCACTACGGTGATAGTAATAATGATGTGGACAAACTCATACTCTCTTCAAATAGTACTAAATTTGTAAGAAATCTTGAAGCCTTTCAATGGGTTCATTTCTTCTCTAATGATTATCCAACTCGGGGAGATCACTCCTTGTAATTTAAGGTATACACCTAAGTTAAGAAGGTATTTGATGTAGGGCTATTTACCTTCATTATTGCTTTTAAGATGATCGTATTTTTACATAAAAAGCTATAAGGGTGTATTTCCAATACCCTATGTTTTTTTGTACATTCATTCATGCAATTTTTTCAATGGGGCTATCTTACATAGAATATTTAAGCATCCAAATTTTTCCCATTGCCGCCCTTCTTTACAAATTTTCCCTTCCCTCTACTACATGCATATACACCATGAAACCAACAACAATTAATTATTCAATTCAAGTGCCATTAACAAAGTGGCAATTTTAATTTACAAATTTACCATTGAACAATTCAAAATCCCCACTAAAAGTCTAAAACTATCTTGTGAACATCCCATTCAATATTTGTGTGTTAACATATATGTCCTCAAAGACTTAGGTTAAATGGACTATAAATTCTATCCTTGTATTGTATAAATTTCAAGTCATCGAATCCACTAAGGTAAACCTCACTATTTGTGAAATGTGATCATTTGTGCCATTTATAGTCAATTTCTTACATTTACACTTAATGTTTTTGATATATACACTATTAGTACCATGGCACAATTTCAATCAACCACCAATCACTATAGATTTTCTTGATTGTGTCTATTTTATCATCCACATGAAATTCTTTGTCCTTATCTATACTCATATTACTAAAAAAAATTGGCATTGCCTCTATCTATTAAGGCTAACTTATTAATAAAAATTCCTACTACATGATGTTTTTATGTATCCTAATTTATATATATTAGAGTATATGGAATTTCATGGACCTTATAGTAGCCCTACATATTATATAAAATTTTCCCCCTTTGAATTGAATGGACCCTATCTTTTAACTCACATAGTTTTCTAAAAACTTGAGAGTGATCTCCCCGAGTTATCCAAGCTTAGTGTATTAATTGCATTTCTAAAATCCAATGTGTGAGATTTGGATTGTATCTTCAAACCTTCAAGCTCCAATTTAAATCCACAAACATCCAAAATATTCAATCAAATTTTGCTAAAAAGTTCAATAAAATTTTGAAGCTACGATTGAGCGATTTCATAAAGCATTACTGAATCATCAAATAAACAAATGGGACAAAATGACTTAGTGGCATTGAATACTTTCAAACCCAACTACACTAATTAAGTCAGAAGTGAGTTCCTACATTGACTTAGAAGGGACAACATATAATATTTTTGGTTGCCAAAATGAAAAACTTCATTAACCCTTGAACAACATTGTGGACATTTATTGTCCAATGGATGACATAAAATCTTGCTATGTAAGACAAAATACAAACGTTTGTCTTTGAAATTTTGGGCAAAAAGGGGGAGGTCTTGCACAAAAATTTGACCATCAATAAGTGTTTTTTTGTTTTTTTTAAGTAGTTGATTCACACTTTACCAAAAAGGATGATTTTTATGGTGATCATAATATTGTTATTGGTCTAAATCATTCCCCCATTGAGGAGGGATAATGTCTTCCTAGATGCTTGACAAGGAATTCAATTATAATTTATAGAGAATCATTTGTTAGATGGAAAGTTGCAATGCGAGTGTCATTGATTGACTAGAAAGTTTAAGAGAATCCACATATGGCTAAGAAATTGCAGCATATCGGATTTCTAATGGAGAAAAAGGTACTCCTTCATTAAACAATGTTATGACCAACCCATCCTTTAACCCTTAAAGGATAGATTGGTGCCCTTAGAAATCATCACTTTGGATAACATGGGAATCATTGGCTTAAAAAATATGCAAAAGCATTCTTTGGAAGTCAATCTATTGTAGAAGACCTCCCTTTTTCACAACAAAGCTTTGAGGATGAATAGTTGCACTTCCGTCCTATATGAAAGGATTCTATGCCATTCATCTGATCCAAAACGTCCATAGTGTCATTTATGGGTTAAGGGTCAATTTCTTGTTGTACTTGGGGACACCCATTGCGTCAAGAGATGATTGTCTTCATGTACAACTTGAAACTAAAATGACTTCTTTTGCAATGAAATTTCATTTCATCTATTTCAAGATAAATAAGAATAGTGTGACTGTGAGGCTCTATCTTAGGCAATTAAACAACAATATTGATAGTGGGAAAATTAAACGAAAATAAATAGTGGAAAAATTATTAGAGGTGATTTTATGGTAGGAGGAAGTATTGAAACTATTTACATTAGTTGATTGTACAGTTGTTGGTAATAAAATTTGAAATAAAAATTAAACATGAATTCCATGGGTACTATCACTTTCATTGTTCAACATGTTGTACGTATTAAGCTTAGTTGGTGGGGGTCTGACTAGTCAAAGGGAGGCTAACCAATTGGATCCCTTTTCATTTAATTTTTTAAAATTTTATTCTTTTAATTTAAATTTTTTTAGTTTGCTTGCATACCAAGTAATGAGATGGGGTTTTGTGAAATAGGTTAGGCTTGCATAGCTTAGATTTACATAGTGTAGATTTATGTAGGTTAAATTTATTTGCATAGTTTAGTTTATGTAGGTTAGACTTACATAGCTTAGACATCTTACATTGTCTAAACTAAGAGAGATTTTTGCAATAAATCCAAAAAACATCCCTTTCTATTAGAGATGCTAGTTCACAACATTAACCCATAAACGTCAATACAAATGTTTAGTATTTGATGGATGGCAAAGAATCTCCCTATGTAGGACAAACCAACAACTTAGTATTCATCCTTAGATTTCTATGAAGAAAAGGGAGATCTTCTACATTACTTTGACCTCCAATTAGTATTTTAAAATTTTTTTTAAAGTAGATGACGTCACACGGTTCCCAAAGGGTTGATTTCCATGGTCACCAATATGTTCTTTAAAGGTTAAGTGTTCACATTTTATTTTTAGGCATTCCGACTCATCTCCAAACATGTTGTGCAATGTGAATGCGATTATAGATAAGATTGGAACTTTCAAAAACCAAAGTCCATGAGCAACCGATGCCATAAGGTAGCCAACCCATTTCCAATCACTTAAGCAATTATGCATATCTGGAGCAAAGGTTTCTTGAATGCAAAAAAATTCCCATGTGCAAAAATAGAGTTTAGAAGGATTGCATATTTTTCCAAAATTTTATTACACAAAATGTAATTACTATGAACTTTTTAGTGGAAGATTCTCTTTGACTTCTAATGGTGGTATAGAGCTTTCTATCTGTGACCATAGGCTAATTGCAAAATCGACCAAGGGTTGGTTGCAATATTGAGAGCCTTGCAATCAATCATAATGGGACACAAGTACTCTAGGAACTGTACCACGACTTCACGGAAAGAAAGCAGCCTACATATTGGAAAGAGGGGGTGATCAGAAATGGGTTGCCTACCTTAGTCTCTGTCCACAAAAGGACAGAACCAACAAAAACTAGCCTAAAATGACAACCCACTGGCGTTTTCATTGTCAGTTTTATGTCCGTTGGTGATGGCAGCAGTCAGTCAGTCTGCTCGTCAGTGATCACCGTGCTGCGGTGGGGCTGCTCGATCTGAGCATCCTTCAATTCGACTGTAGACTACAGTACGTAAGTTAGCCTACTGGGGTGACTCCCGATGTTGATTCTTCTATCAACTTCCAATCCCCAACTCTCCAATGAATGCTGCGGACTGTGGATCCAGTGCCCGCATGAACTTCCCTGGAGTTTTCGGCAGCAAATTCGGGGTGCCAGCCAGCAGAACAAGTCGAAGAAATCCCGGTGAAAGCATCTCAACTTAAGCTAGCTACAGTAGGACCCGCCTTCAGTTATGACTAAAATATCCTTATAATTGGAATCAGGATCTGTGAATTGCGGAGTATTATTCAGCAAATTGCTACAGTCGATCATGACAGTAAGTTCTGGAATCTGGACTGATCGATTCGATCTTCGTCTCCTCCGGCACTTCTGAAAGTTGGCGGGCACGGCACGATTGCAACAAAGACATGACATGGAGCTCCGGCCTCCCGGCGCACATTCCTTGGAACCCGAGAAGGTTGCATTTCATTGCATGCCAAATGGGAGTGAGCATATTGTGGGCAAAATTATACTTCATATTAGTGGTGTACTGTACAGTGAAGTTCTTAAATGTACACCACTACGGTAATATAATTTTGCCTGCCATGGGCTTGCTCCCATTTGGCCTATGATAGGCTCACTTATCTCAGAGTAAAGAAGTTGTGGACGAAAAGTCACTCCAATAAGGTGGGTGCATCCAAAATCACACCCTGTCTAAAACTGCCATCATCACTTTGTGTACTTCTCCAAAATCAATATGTATATATGTACTTTGAAGAAACGATTTCTGAACATCTACCAAAAAATATTGATTTTTTGTACACGAGGTCCACATGTTGCATTCTTTGGTGCATTGGAACTACTCCATTCACTTGCCAACAAGAAAAAGATGAAAATTTGACTAATTTAATAATAAGTTAGTAACTAGGTACACTAACCAAAAGTAGCGGTTTAGGGGGTACCCACCTTATATGAATGACTTTCAAGGAAACTATAGAAACAAACAATGCACTTATTCATCTTGCAATCTAAATTTTTTTGTCTAAAATCTTGGTGATAGATCCTTTCATATTTCAATTATTCACGAGTGAAAGAGACTTATATCCAGTAATTAATTTCAATTTGCTCAGCAGGATGGAGTGACAGGACATGCAATACAATCCTCACCAATTTCCATAAGTGTATAAATTTTTTCTAATTGTGGTGTATTAATTATGTTTTCATAGTGGCAACTTGTATATTACCAATTGGCAATTTCCTCCTCAAATTCTGAATGTTTCCAACTCTCTTCACTAAGCCCTTGATTAATATTCTCTTTTTTCGCTTCTTTTTAATACACATGATCAATTTTTCAAAAAGAAAGAAAAGGAATTCATATTGCAAAGAAGTTAAATACAAAACCTTTGATTTATATTTGGTATTGAATCCAAGTTAGATTGTAGCAAAATTTAACTTCAAATTTATGTTCAATCTTATCTAAAGAGACTACAGTACCTATAATTGTCCAAATAAACCTTTGTGGTTCTTTGAGCGTGCAATAGAAATTAAAGAATATATATTTTTTCAATATTGGAAAATCCATTTGAAGTAAGATCCAAGTCAATGATTGTGCAAGTTTCAAAGGCAAAAGGAATTGATTTAACCCCTTAAAGCAAGCCCAAGGCCTTTTTTGAGCTTCTAAGAATTTGCTTTAAATTGAACAAAAATCCATCATTTTGAGAAGCTTCATCAATTTTTTGAAATGTAACTATACAAATTCAAACTAGATATGTTAGAGATCACTTAGGAAAAGATAGCACAACGATATCACTTATGGATTGAAAGATTATAATGTTTGATCATGAACTCAAGGTGTTAAAATTGCAAAAGTGAATTGAAGTCTTTTGATCCTCTTTTCACATGTCAAATCTAAAAAGTTGCTCACCAAAAAAATATGAGGTTAAAGGGCTTCACATGCATAACCCCAATCAATTTATGGTTTTTCAAAATCTACTCTACAATCTTTTTAAATTGGATTTCTAATGTAGTTTTTCTTCAAGATCTAGTGTATTTGAGGCTCATTTCAAAGAGTCCTTAACACTATGGAAAGTCAAGATTGCAATGGGCACCCTTGTACAAAATCTTGAGTAGAAAAACCATAATCAATCATTTTCAAGATCAGTTTTTTGATACTTAAACTAGACTTCAAAAAGAAGTTTTCATAAATACAAAAAACTAATAATAGCAATTGGATTAGGCTTTATTTACCTTCAAAGTTTTGCAAACACCAGATTTTGGTGCCTTGGACATTTAGGGGTTAAGCTAACACATTCTCACACCTTCATCTATTTCATATTCATTGAGTACGCTTCAAGAAAAATCATATAATATATCAACATAAAGAAAAAATTAGAATGCTCAACATTACAGAAAATGAAGGATATACACTTATCAAAGGAATTGAGGACATTCCAATTCTTTATTCTATATTTTCAACAGTAATTGTACAATCTTGAAGTTGAGTACTAGCTTCGGGGGAGAAACTCACATTTGGAGCTATCATTTTCGCGTAACTTAAAAAAATAGTGTAAAAGACAATCAAAGCAAATGATCTCCCAAAGCATCGATCAGGATATTATTTCGAATTTTACTAGCTATTTTCCTATAATTCCCATACTGAACTGTTTTTTCAAGTTCTAAGTTCATTTATTTTTTTATACTCCAATAGAATAAAAATATTATACTACCTCTGTGTATGAAATAAACCTATGTCACTCTCCTTTGTAAAACGCAAAGGAAATATGGGCCTTTTTTAGAAACTTACAGAAAGATTAGTTTTTTTCACTAATTTTTTTTCCGATGTTTTCAAATTCTAAACAATTTTTTTTTTCCATTGCCACGGACTAACTATGAACTACACAAATTAGTGAAATTGAGTTGCCTTAACAATTAGGTTGCCTTACAACAAAACAGTTACTTCCCAAGTCATCAAAGTCTACAAAATAGTTCTAAAAATATTTCCATTTATACACATGGAGGTTCATGAGTCCCAATTACAACAATACCCAATTTAACCCTTAAACATCAAAGTAGACATTTTGTGTCCAATGGATGACTTCATTATTGATTGTAGAAAAACAAAATGCACCTATTGGTCCAATAATCGGAGTAGTTTTGCTGACTACCTTGGTCATGGGGGCTTCATCCTTTAACCCTTAAACGTCCACACGAATGTTTTGTGTTCAGTAGATGACAAGGAATTCTCATATATAGGGTAGAAGTGCAACTATTCATCCTCAGAATTAGGGGTGGAAAGAGAAGATCTTCTATAGTAGTTTGACCTCCAATGGAAATTTTTGGATTTTTTTAAAGTAGATGATGTCACACGATTCCAAAAGGGAGTATTTTTCACGTCACCAGTCCGTCCTTTAAGGGTTAAGGGTTAAAAGAAGTGCATTCTAGTACAATAACTGAAAATATTTATATAGTGTCAAATGTCGAAAAAATAGTGTGGGGCAACCTAATTTCACTACTTTGTGCAACTTAACCGGCGATTCTCCCCAAACATTGCTCCGAAGTTGCAGGAGTTCGTTCCTCTCTGCTTCGCATGTCAACGGGAGGTCGGTCGGTCTGTCAGTCTGCCTGCCTGCCTTGAGTCCTCCGTCTGTACCAAATTAGGCCTTTTGGATGATGTCCTCTTCCAGGCTTTTGTTTTTAGGGGCTCTAATAAGACAGGCTCACATTGGGACTGATGCTTTAGGAGGTTGGTGGAAAGGGTTGGGGGATAATTTTGGAAACTACAGTTGCAAAGTCTTTATGTCAGTAATTAACCCTTAAAAGGATGGACTGGTGACTGTGGAAATTCTCCCTTTTGGAACCGTGTGACATCATCTACTTTAACAAAAAAATCAAAATTACTCATTGGGAGTCAAACTACTGTAAAAGATCTTCCCTTTTCACACCTAACTTAATTCCGAGGATGAATAGTTGCACTTCAGTAGTACACAGGAGAATTTAGTGTCATTCATCGGACAAAAAACTTCTGCCTCATCATTTAGGGGTTAACCTTACCTTACCTTGCAAGGAAGGGCCCCACATTTGGGAAAACCCAGCAGGTAGTTCAAAGTTAGCTGATGGAATTGGGGAAAAAATCTGGTTGCAATTTGAAAACTTTAAAAAAAATTCATATAGTGGAAAAAATTGTGAAAAAATCTTAATCTTTTTTGGGTTTGAAGAAAAAAAATAGTGAAAATAATTACACTCTATACTTGAAAAACCAATTCAATTTGGGAATTGTGGGAAAATAGCCATTAAAACTCAAAAAAGATCCTTGAAGACTGGGCCCATGAGCACTCATTGCCCATCACTTTGTTTCTTGCCATTTTGTAACTAGATATGAATGAAATTCTTTTTAATTTATTTTTTGGAGATGAATTCATACATCAACTACAAGTCATGAAATTTGGAGAGACTTTGAAATTATTGTGAATTGTTTAAGAAAAAAATGATGAAAATATATATAAAATATAAAATAATCTTAAAAAATCTAAATTTTTCACCATATGTGTATATTATAGTGTAGAAAACCATGGTGTAAACCAAAGGTATTGTGTCACTCTAATATTAAAAAATCAATAAACCATGTTATAGGCTCAAAGTTCATATTGCTATAAAGTATTGAAATTTTACGAATTTTCCAAATTTTCCAATGGGAGTAGAAACTATACTTAAAATAAGAATCGTTTCACGAATTGGAATTCAAATTCAAAAAAATATCATCTTTATGACTCAAATTCACATCAAGAGTAAATAGCAAGAAATGGTGAAAATACACTACAAGGGTGATTTGTGGGTTTAGCATCTTCTTCTTTAGAAAAGTCAACAATATTATCATGAGGGAATTTGCAATAATAACCACTAAAAATGTAATCAAGGAACTAGAAAAAAATTGGTTCAATTTTTTTCCATCCTGTTTCTCAGGTGAAGTCATCGAAATAGGCACTTCATATCTACATTAGCATTATAGGATTAATCCTAGAAGGATGTTACTTTGGTGATAGGTACTCAATCAACATTGAATCAACTTTTTGATTAATAGGTGCATTCTTCATATTTACAAGGATTTAGAAAGTCATCCATAGGACACTTTTTGGCCTCGTTATCCTTCAAAGCTTAATTGTGGAAGGGTGTCATCTTGGAGATAAGTACTCATTGAAATATATTTCAATTTGGAACAATAGTTGTATTCTTTGTTTCTATATTAATCCCTGAAGGACCAAACGGTATTTTTTGGCAATATAACAATTTTAGGCAGCTTACTACAAATGGAATTTTTATTTTTTTTCTTTGAATTCTTCACACAACATGTGCCCGAGGAGTAGCTTTAAGACCCAACAATTTTTATAACTTTTGAATATATGGTTAAGAAGTTATTGTATGATACGTTGTTTTCATTGCACAGCGGGTAGCCTGGGCAGAAAAAAAAACTTCTTTAAATATCACTTTTTTTTAAATGAAAATTTGAAATTGATTTTTTTGATTTATATATACTATTCATGGAAAGCTTTGAATCATTCCATTTTGATTTATGAGGTGGAAGTTATGAAGAGTTTTAGTTGTGGGTAGTAATGGAATCTCCACTCTAAAATAAACTTTGAAGACCTTTATTTAACTCAATTTTCAATGTTTTTAGAAAAAAATAAGAATGTTAGGTGTAGATTGCTTATTACAACATTACCATCATTGGGATTGGTATATTTCAATTTCATAAATAAATTGTTAACAATTTAGTATTTTGAATCATTCTCTACTTCTTTCTACTTACTAATTTTTTCCTATATGTTGTACAATTCCAAATGATCTAAATTTTTTCAAGCATGTATTCAACATGACTTGAAGAATGAATCCAAAGAGTTACAACCATTTTGGATGTTTTTTCATAATGATTTAACCTTGTGAAGTGCATCTGCCCAAGGTTTTGCAGGGCCAAAAAAAGGCTTTCTGTCACTTCAAATGTTAATATCTTGCAATTGAAATGGTGGAAATTTCTGAAATTTTTTCCACATCTTCACAAACCAGCATACTACAAGATCCTATGGTTACATTTGTCCAAAAATATATTTTTTCTAAAATTTGGTACTTGTACTAGAGATGACAGTTTTGGAGCGTTTTTGGTGAAAATGTAGTCAAATACCTTTAGGGGTTAATGGAGAAAGTCACCCATTGGACATTGTGTCTTCATCATCATCTCAAGGGTAATCCCTAAGGGTTTAAACTGAGGATAGAATAGCAAGATTACTTTTGGAAATTGATGATCAATAAATAATTGAAATTCCCTTATTGTATCTATACCTATATATTAGATAATGTAAAGCATTCTTTCTTCTTTCAATTGCTATTCTATTATATCTGTCTATGAATAATTGACATTTCATGCAAAATAATTAATTAAATTTGGGTAAAGTATTTCAACAATCCCTTTTAGAATTATTAAAACTTTGAATTTTATTTTTCAAGAATTTGACACCTTCATTATTGGGACATTAAGAACTTGGCGAGTTTATTATTTTGAGATTTGCATGAGGCCCAATTTCTAATACAATGACATTTGCAACATTAATTTATTTATTTTCCAATTCTCTCTCAAAATAATTTTCCAAGAAATTCAACTTTTGTTTTTATATTTAATTTCTATTGACCTTGATAGACAAAAATGGCATACAATTTTCTTGAGGCTTTCTCAATGAATATTTATTACTAAAGAATTTTAATGAGTTTGGGCCAAAAAAAATTTCAAATCATTTTTTCCTAAAACTATACTAAAATCTTTGTTCACATTTTATAGTTTGGTGAATTCAACCATATGATCATTTAGTTAACTTGTTAAAGCACACCTTGCTAAAATTTCATACTCAGAAAACTTTCCAATTCCAAGATTATAATCCTTAAATTTCCAAAAGATGTATTTTCAACTCTTCCACAAAGGTTTTATTTCATCTTTCAAACTTTTAATCAAAAAATATATACATATGTCCTACAACTTGTAATTCTCAATTATATGCTGAGAAAATAAGTTAAGAATAGATATAAAATAATTCAACAAAATATACTTCATATTCATTCTTTAAAAGAAATTGTTAGTAGAAGAATTAAAATATAATCAATAAGAAGAAATTGTTTATAATTTAGTAATAGAATTGAAAATTTCCAAACTCAACAATATTAAAGTTATAATGAACAACCCAACATCCTCTCTTTGTTTTTTTTCTTATAAAATATTGAAGTTGGCGTTAAAAAAAGGACCTCAATATATTTTTGAGTAGATTCCATACTTTGGCTCACAAAGGCTAGAACTCCTTATAACTATATATATAAAAAATAGAGTTCATTTTTTTATTCTCTTAGACAAGATTTTTTTCTAAGTTTCTCAAACTTCTAATAATGAGAAATAAATCATATAGGAATTTTTTTACCATGCAATCAAAAGTTATGAAAATGATTGCACCTTGATGTTAATTCTTGACCACTTCTTCTATGTAAATTTCAAAGTAAAAAAATTGGAAAATTCCACTTGTAAATGGATGACCAAAAACACAATGTTGCTAGAAATTATTACATAGTTCTTTAGGGGTTGATTCCTATAAGGACTAATGAGACCATGTTTTAAAAAATAAATTATGCAAACTTTGTTAACTTCAATTTTATTACTGAAAGCAAGATGTCATTGAGTGAACACCTTGACATGGGAAAGGGATTTCATTGTGCATAATTGAAATGAAGAGAAGCTTCAAAATTGCATGACAAGAACAAATAGTGTCATGTGAGTGGCTATGAAAGGACCAAAAAATAAATTTGATTCTATACTAATGGATGGTAATTATTTTGTGGAAGAATGCCACTAAATTTTTCCGATTATTTACAAATCATGAGTGGCACCGAAAAGCAACAAAAGAACTACTCAGAGAAGGTGACAATTAAACTTAGATTTTTAAGCTCTTCTAATTTTATGCAACCTTTTCATTACAATTCTTAACTCCATTTTAGATGAGTTGGGGGGATCTTGGGCCTTTATGCGGGGACAGGCTATGCAAGGTTCAATTTGGGGGTAGGATGCAATGAAAAGTAGTCCTTTAAGTTTGAAACCAACAATTTTTTGGCATTATGAAATCTAGATGGTGTAAATTTGAATTGTAAGGAAATTGGTTAGTGAAAAAGTGAAAAAATGATATTGATGGGAATAAACTAGAAGATTTTGAGGTTGAGAGAATGCAATTGGTGATTATTGAAGAAAACTTGTTCATTTTTGTAGGATGAAGAAAATTACATGACGACCTCTGAATATTTTTAGACACTATTTATGGGCTTTCAATGGGCTAGCAAGCCTAACTAAGCCATTTCAAACTCCAAATCCAACAGTTAATATCCCTTATGACTCCTACATGATAGATGAAATTTTGATTAGATTCCTATGATTTCCATTGTTGGCATAATTTATCAAATCAATTTTAGAAGAGAGAAAAGCATAGTAGCTTTAAGGGAAAATCAATTTTATTCCAATTGGTACCTTGAAGCAATATTTTTACCACACTAAACTCAAAATACTCAACTTCACAAGAAAAAATCACAAAAACTCAAATGAAATTTTTTAGAATTTTATTTCAAATAGAAAATATTTTTGTAACCATGTAGATTTGATTCATTTTATTTAGATTAATGATGTGAAAGTTACAGAGAATCTTGTTTTGTGGGCAATTAGAGCATCTTGTAGAAAAACTAATACATTAGATTAGTTTTTCCAAAGAATTTTCACAATTTTCGAAAGAAGAAGTTCAACATGGAATAGTTTGCTTGTTGGAACAATCTTACCTCTAGAATACTGCATTTCAATTCCATCTTAGAAATATTATTGGTTTAGTTTTTCCTTCTATCTCTTATCCTCTTTAATAACCATATCTATATTGCAAAAAATCTCATTATGAAGATATAAAGCCTTATAATCTAATCTTGCAAGGTACAAGTAAAAAATATTTTCTTCACTTTAAATGCAAATATCTAGCAATCTATGTGGTCAAAGTTATTTGAACTTTCTTCCTCAAATATTTATACTAGTTTAATGAAAGATCCTTCCATTAGATATGCAAAAAAAACTATTTTTTTTCTTAAATTTACACTTTACAATAGAAATGGCAGTTTTGAATGTTTTTTGACAAAAAAAAGGCCTTGATCTTTTAGGAAAAGAGGACATCACAATTGGATGATGGTGGAGAGATGGAAAACCAAGTTTCAGCCTCCTTTCAAGGACAACCAAGCACACGAAAAACAATTCCCAAAAATTCCAAAGATGCTCAAAATCCAAGCAGCCTATTAAATTCATTTTGCCGTTGGCCACTGAGAGGACAAGATTTCATAGCCTTTACGAAAAGTCAAATAAAAAGCTGAGATTCCTCACCTTCCACAGGACACAATCATCCTCCAATTGTAACAACCGATAGTGCGTCAGGTTTCAAAGACTTTTTGTAGACTGTGAAATAAACTTCAAATAAATTTTTTAGAATATTAAAAGTTCAGGTTTGAAAAAATAAAAATAAAATAAATTTCAAATGTGTCTCCTTTACAAACACCAAAACAAAAAGTCAACCTTTTGGCACTAACGGTGGGTACACCCCAAATTGCACCCTACCCAAAACGGTCATCATCATCACTAACTTATGTGTACATCTCCAAGAATCAATATCTACATATGTTGAAGAAAGTTACGGTTTCAAAACATCTACCAAAAAGAACTTTGATCCTTCATAACTTCTGCATACAATATCCAAGTGCAACGTTATTTGGTACATTGGAATCTCCTTTCACTAAGCAACAAGGAAATATGAAAATTTGACCAGGCTAGTAGTAGGAAGTAGGCATAGTGGCAAAAAGTGGCAGTTTGGGGGTACCTACCTTACTGAAGTTGATGATATTTAAAGTGGATTCTACAATGTTTACTCAACCCTTTAGCAAAATTAAAATCTAGGACTAGCATAGATTTAACCCCTAAAGTTTTTGGGCTCAAGAATAAGAAGATACTTGCAAAATACACAAAAACAACACCTTGGATAGAGAAAGCTGTAAATCATTCTTTATGCATTTTGAAGAACTTTTAACCATTGGAACTCATTTTTTACTTGTGTTGCAATGACATATAAAGAATTTAGGACTTCGAGGCATTGCATGAGTAAGATCCATATGTGCAAAAAAACTAACTATACCTACTTCACTTAAGATCACCAAAACAATCCAACACCATTTTTGGTTTATAAGTTAGAGCTAAGGGATTAAACTTTAAATTTGCACATCTTGTGATACTAAAATTATTGGATTTCAATTTAACAAAATTCATAATTAATCTACTTATAGAATAAATGGAGTCAATAGCATGAGTAGGTATGTGACAAAATTAATTGGTTGTTGTACATGTAGGCTAGTCCCAATGTTTGTGTATTTGGAAGTTAGAAAATTTTAAAATTCACATTGTACAAAATATCATTTAAAATGTCTTGAAAAAAATTCTAACTCTAATGTTTTAGGTTTTAAAAAGAACAAAGAATATGGAAATTATTAAATTTTCTTTGATTTCAACATGTTAGTCTACAAATTTATCAAACTTCAAGCATTTTCCAAATTTGCTTAACTATATCCACAATTGGTCAAACGACATTAGTTTTCTATTTAATAAATACCATAATTCAATAATTTGATATGTCATTCACGTAATAATCATCATCTTAGATTTATCTTCAATTCTCATTATTAAAACATCAAAATGAAATTTACATGACTTTTGAAAGTAAGTTCTTTATAATAATTATATTAATTATAACTTTATAACAAGAATGGAGATAATAGTGATAAACATCATGGTATGATTATTTTACATTTTGATCTTAAATTTGGGGAGACTTAATAGATTTTTTTTAAGTGGTGTATTTTTAAGCTTTCAAGATGTTATCTTCGAAAGGATTACAAAATTGTAATTTCAAAAATTCATGAAATATTTCAAGAAGTTTAACTTCCCAAAAATTAATGTCCAACTCTTAAATGGGTGTTTTATAGACTTCCTACTTTAGCTTAGCTCCTAATGATGCAAAGCCTCTTGTCCTACAATCTAGAGCCAACTATTTATATCTATTAATAGAAATAACTAAACCTAGTTCCTATTAAGGTAAACCCAATCCATCACAAGCAAAAGGCCTATCATAGACACCTAGGGAATGACCCATGAAAGTCTTGCATCAATCCATGACATACATTATTCAATAAATGAAATTTGCGCTACATTAGGTTGAATTAGTAGCTACAATCAATGTCTTGGATGATGATGATCATCAATGATTAGTGACTACAAAAGGAACTTCCTTTTTTTGGAGTGTAAATTCATCCCAAGAAGTGACTCTTTTTAGGCCTTCATGTTGTTGTAGCCATGTCAAGAAATATTGCAATTGCTTCAAATTGTGTAAGTAGACCATCTTAGATACACTTTTTTGTTGGTTTTGGGGTAGATTAGAGACTCTTTAGAGCCATTAGGACAGCACACTTCAAAAATACATAACAAATTCATACTTTATCAAAAAAATAAAATTTCAATTGCTTTGACTCCTCATTTCTCACATTTGTCTTTTTGAGGAAAAAATTTAAATTTTTTTTCAACAATGCCAGTCATGGCAAACTAGCCATACTGCCTGTCACAGGTTGTTATTTTAAGTTACCTTACCTTAGGGCCACTTCACACTATGGCACAAAGTTGAGAGTCCGTCGATTTCAGCCAATGAGATTGCAGAAACCCAAGAATTCGGCCTCTCAAGCCTTCACACTATGGTTGGCCGCAGGCTCCAATTCCTAGTTTTTTGGGCCTATTTATTGCTCATTTCCTTGGACTCTCACCAAAGTTTGGCCACTCAATCCCACGGCCTCTCGACTTGGATGGCCATAGTGTGAAGAGGCCCTTAGTGTCCGTTCTGGGTGCGCACTCATCTCTTCCGGAGAATTGCCTGTGACGTTCCCCAAGACTCAGTCTTCAGCAGGCCAGTCAAGCTCTTGTCTTGCCCAGCCAGCATAATCCAAGAGCGTCCCCTAATTTTCCCCCATCGAACCTTCTGCCAAACGAAGACCCCACCTGGCCAGCCTGTCGGAAGATGCTTCCCTACAATCCCTGGGCGGGCGTGCACAGCAGTGGACACGAACTTCCATCTCCAAATAGAAACTTCCAAAGCAAACCCGTGATGAATATTCTCATCTCTTCCCATTTCCACCGGAAAAAAACCTAAAAAAAAACCCATGTGTGACAATAAGCATCCTCAATTCCTCATCACCGCCTTCCCTCTTTCCCTCAGATTCCAAGGTAAGAAGCACTTCCCAGTGTCTCCAAACAAACAAAAGGAAGAAGATTGAACACTATTGATTGGTGTAAATGTACTCTTAGCTTACAGATCGAGACGTCAAATGTTCAAAAGTAGTAGTTTTGGGTGTTTGGGCACTGGTGGGTTGGGTTGGGTGTTCCTTACTTTACTCTTTGTTTTGGTGTTGTCGCGGCCTCGCGGGGTGTCGCCTAGTGCTCGAACCCGACGAAAGGTTTCTGCGCGGATGACGGCGCGGCTGTCGCCACTGCCATCGAATTGGGGAGGACCCTGGATAAAGCAGGACATCGGGCTATAAATAAGTTAGAAGGCGGTGCGGTGCTATTACTCACTTGGAATGTGCCTTTCCAAAGCTTCTGGCACTCGGAGATTGCGCATGTACAGCACATCATCATTGCGCGTGATCAATGCTGGAATTTCGTGGACCGTGGAACTCCGGAAGCTAATAAGCTAATAAGGTGAGACCTCTCGAGAGCCGCTTGAATAGATTCGAACTGCAGCTGCATGCTTTCGTTACCGACGTGAAACTTTAATTTATCAGTTCAGGATGCAAGGAATTTGTGTGGAATGGAGTTTTGGATTCCGCAATAAGTAGCTTTGGAGAATAATAGCATACGACATTCAATCGGTAGGAACGCTTGAGAGCGCGAGTTTACGAACGACGACTTCTTTGTGAAGTTCGGTGGGTTGGTTTAATTTTCGCGGCATGAGTGAAGTTTTCTGTGGAGGTGGGGCTGGAGAGTAGATCAAGGCTGGCTAGTTGGTTCTCTGTTTTAGGATATATTAGGAGTGTGGGACCTCTGGAGTTGGAGGTATTTGCTCGGAAATT
The DNA here is from genome assembly GCA_963920665.1 of Straminergon stramineum. Lineage (NCBI taxonomy): Eukaryota > Viridiplantae > Streptophyta > Bryopsida > Hypnales > Calliergonaceae > Straminergon > Straminergon stramineum. Next base: position 2,964,387 of record OY987272.1, read on the forward strand.
CTTGTTTGGTGACAGTTGAGAAACCGGGGGAGAAATTAAAGTGAATTGTAGTGGACGAGATTTGTTATCTGTTGCATAGTTTTCTTCTCTCTCCGCCACCTAGTTTGATAAGGCTCTCACTCTCCTCGTGTCCTCGTACTTACCCAAATCGACGTCCGTATTTCAGTGCGTCAAGACATCCACGACCACGGAGCTTCAGAAAATTAGGATTCGTGTAGCAACCTACAGAGCTTCCAAGCACAAGGATAACCGCTAATCTCTTTGCAATTTCGCCATTTCCGCGGAAATGACGACTGTCGTTGGAAATTCCACCTAACTTAGCTAGCCCTTCCAAACGAGACTGAGACTGAGACTGAGACTGATGGTCCGTTGATTGCAGATTGGAGTGAGTTAAAAATTCCATTTACAAGGCGACACCAGCTGCAGAAGTCTTTCAGCGAGCTCAAGAATCATGACCCGAGCGACTTCAAATGGGGGCACTCCCCATCCCGAGAAGCTTCCTGCGAATGCAGATTCTTCCAATGCTGGATCATCCAAGGTTCCTTTGTTTACGATGCAAGCGTATTTCGATGGGAAGATGAGTTTGGAGGAGTTTGCTCGATCGGAAGAGGAGAAGCCCACGGTGGCTCACAACGAGTTTGATGAGTCGCTTCCCGTCATCGACGTCGCCGCTCTCAGAACTGGCGCTCCGAAGGAAAGGAAGGACAACGCCACGCGCATGCTGGAAGCTGCCAAGTCGTGGGGGTTCTTCAAAATCATCAACCATGGCGTTCCCTTGCAATTGGTACTATCACAGACCACTCCGAACTTCCAAATTTTGTTGCTCTTTTGGATCTTATTGGCAAGTGAAAGAGGGTTGTAACGCACTTTAGCATGCGTTAATTGGGCAGTGCATTGGTAAGTTATGGATTTTCAGAGTTGATTATCTCGAGGTATACCAAAATCCAGCACTAGACTCTCTCAATCGTAGACTCTCATGTTTAGAATTTTAGATTATTTGTCTAGGTTATTATGACTGTATTTGGTCCAAATGTCGTTGCATTAGGGGCAGTGTTGATGATGGTTGTACATCCCATTTATGTGGAGTTTCTTTGCTCTAGTCATACGCAGCTCATATTGAATTGCCAATGTACGTAGTGGGTATATGGTCCCACGATTGGTGACGGAGCATCTACCCTGTGTACTTGGTGCGTTTTCCACAAAGGGGATTTTATATGAGCTTGTCTGAATATTTGTTTAACATGTATTCTTCCAACACATGCAATGTTGTTCACTGATTCTGGTGATGATAGAATGTGACCCCGTTTGATTTATATTTTTCACAATGTAGTCAGTCGAATTGGCCATGAATCCATGGTTAAGAAGTAGCAGTGGTGGTGTGCATGAGTACAGGTGAAGCAGGTGGAGGCGAATGCGAAGGATTTCTTCGCGTTGCCCATGGAGCGCAAGCTGCCCGTGCGAGCGCCTGATTTTGTGTTTGGTTACACGGGCGGGTCCCCGATCAAATGGAAATCCAAGTGGTGGCTGGAGGGTCTCATGATCAAGGTAATTTTGGAGTTCATACTTGATACAAGTGAAAATTTTGGTCTTAGTTTTACGTTTATGAAATCCCATACTAGTGAGGTCGATAGGAGTGGTGTACATCATTGTTAATATTCTTGAGGTATACCTATGTGATGGTTTTGAACAAAAATTTATGTCGAATTTGTAAGAAATCTGTAATAGATTTGCATCAGCATTGAAGTAAATGGAGAAACACTGACGATTTTATGAAATCGTTTCTTGGGTTGAGAAATGTCAAACTTGCTGTAAGTGGGTTGATATGAGAGCCATGTTAATTTAGGTTGGTAAAACTGTGGTTCAAAACCAAGGTGCTCAATTTTATCGTAGTGGTACTGAATGAGGTACTTCAAAATCTTCATATTAGAAGCTTTTGCCATATTTCAATACCTGTGTATTTATTCCATTGTTGTATTTGACTCATTAGTGCAACTCATTAGGGTAACACTGACTGCATGCGTTTCTCATGAAAATTGCGACCGTAAATTCCTCCCGTCCTTGTCACGTTTCCGATCTCCAGGCTGTTATCTTGACTGCACTACTCTGTTTTTGCAGGTCACGGACGAGGCATTGGACGACTTGGTAGACCAAGTGTTCCCCGAGGAGAGGGAACACGCTGCACGATTCAAGTGAGCTACCTAATGCCCCCATCAATGTTCTGTTACCCGTATGAACATGTCTATCGTCCTCCTCTGATTGATTGATTTTTCTTGCAATTGAAACGAATTTTAAACTATTTTTTGAACATCTATATTCCAAGAACATGTTCCAGACAGACCCTGATCGACCACACTTTGCTTTGCAACAGGAAGGATTTGAAAGCGTTCTTTCAGCCCATGCACGAACTCTCCCGGTTCATCGTGGAGGAGCTGACGGAAGCGTTGGGATTGAAGCGGGACACGTACACGCGACTGGAGTCAGTCAACTCCAATTGCACGGGGCGGATGAACCATTACCCTGTGTGCACGGATCCCGAGAACGTGCTGGGCATTCCTGGGCACGCCGATACGCAGATGCTGGGGATTCTGTATCAGGACGACGTGGGGGGGTTGCAGATCCTCAAGGACGGGCAGTGGGTGGGGGTTCGACCGGATGAAGATACGTTCGTTGTTAACATCGGAGACACGTTCCAGGTAAGTAAAGAGAGACTTCCCCTTCTTCGATCGTCCACTTCAATCTCAGCTGCAATTAATTAATCACGTACTAGTGCAATTAGTTAGAGTGGCAAGTCAAAGGGGGTGTCATAGTGGCCACGAAGAGAATTCTCGATAACGAATGTGGCGTTTCTGTACTGGCGCCGGGCACGATGATGACACCCGTATCATGTGATTGTGCCCCGTTCTGCAGTAATTAATTGGCCCCCGAATTGGCTCCTTTAACTTAGTGACGCATTCTAAGTACGCCCTTGGTTTGCCGAGAAGCATAATTTCGAGGTGAGTTTTGCACAGGGAGATTGTTGTCTCAAGGGAATTTTCAGAGTTTACCATGGGGGAAATGAAACGGAGTTTATCATCTCAATTGAACCTTTACCATCTCCCCATGATGGTAAATTCTTAACAATATCCTTGTGCTTGTTTTCTTTAATGGAATATCAGAACTTTCAAGATGATTTGCACTACGAACGGGGACGAGTTAGAGAAAAACAGTCTGTGGCACAAATTTTCATGTTGGCAAATTTAAAACAGGGAATGGCACCCAATCCAGGAACCAGAGATAGAGAGATAACTAGTATAAAACGCTGAGATTGCAGTAGTTTTTGCGACGGTTTTGCAATGACCGCCATAAATAATTACTCCATGAACAATTTTGCAATGACGTTTACTACAAGATTGTGCAAGAACGTCAATTTCGATATATTGGCTGTATTTCGATACTCAGGATGCGCGGCTTGAAACATTTATACTTACCTGCCTTAGTTTGCGGCCTGAAATAAGTCCTCTGTGAAGATATTTTTCACAATTCTTCACTCCAGAATCGCTACAATTTAACGAAATTGACGATCAAAGTAATCGCAAATACTAGAGATTAGACTAGTTTTTGCAATAGTTGAACCTTAGATATGCATGGATTCCGTGCCCACGACATTTACAACAACTGTGCATCTCTTTTACAGAGGTTCGCAATACCCCTTGAGTTCCAATGCACAGTATGAAACTTCTACTAAGTAACCCATTGCAATCTACTTGATGATATGTTGCAACCGCTACTTCCCACTGTAACATATCTCCCTGAGTACCTAACTATGGTATGTTGGCCTTGGGATAATTGCAGGCGATTACGAATGGACTAGTGCTCAGTGCCGCCCACCGAGCCGTGGTGAACTCCAAGAAGGACCGCTACTCCACCATCTACTTCTACGGCATCGACAACAACATCACCCTCACGGTACCTCCAGAACTTCTCACGGCAGAGCGGCCGCTCAAGTACCGGCCCTTCACTGTTTGCGAGCACCGGAAGTACATCGTCGACAACGAGGCGCCCTTGTTCGCCGTCCGACACTTGCTCCTCGATCCACACGACGATAACGAATCCTCCTGAAAGATCCGTTTCTGAATTTCTGAATTTTTGAATCTCCTCTCCCTCGACCGATCGAGGTCCCGCCCGGATGGATCGTCCTCGGGTAGTCCGCCGGGGGGAAAAGAGTGGTTTTTGGGTACCGACGGTTCCATTTTATGTACATTAACTTAAGTCTAGATTAATTTTTTTCAGTCATTCTTTTCAACCGACATGTACAGTATTATTTATTGTTTTTATAGGGCTCCACGTGTGTGTTTTTCATTTATTTTTTATTTTTTATTTTTTGTACTTGACAGCATGTGCATTTATTGATATCCATTTTTAGGATGTTTTTTGTGGGAGGGACCCCACTTGCCTGGCTCATGCGGCTCTGGTGATTTTTTGCTGTGATGAGCAATTGAAGGGACCTTCATTAATTGCAGAGAGAGCCAAAGTACACGGGTACTGTACTATACTACTATGTCAAAGACATATTCACACGGGAGTCAAGTCATTTGACCAACAAAATATTTTTACTATTTTTCATTTTCATTTACTCATGAGTCAAGCTATTCTACAAGAATATTTTGTAGACTCTATTTTCCCTTGTGATATGGCCATATGGAGTGGAAATCTCCTATGCAATAGTATATTTTTTTAAAAGCTATTTTGCTAATCCCTAGGAGGTGTCAGGCACTTTTTTAAGCTCACTAAGCTAGGGTTGAATGTCACTTGCCTTCAAAACTCACTATCACTATGAAAATTATCTCCTTTATATATGGGCCAAATTTTCAGCTCACTATATCTAGTGAATTCTTGTTCTAACTAACCCACAAGTGAGTATGTCTTTAAGCAACATCAAAAACAACCAACTACAATATGAGAGTCTTTGTAGAAGAAAAAAAACATTACTTTCCTACCACCCTATAGTAAAGCTTTGTATATAACAAATGTCAACTACTACAATAGGAGAGACTTTGAGTTCTTTGACCATTAGTTTGTTTTTTAAGTCCTAAAATAAAAGTACATTCAAACCAACAAGCTAAAAAAACTAACACTATGTACCTAAATCCCAAATACATTTAGGCACATCAAATGCACAACTAGAATATATAATGTTGATTTTAGATGTACTACTCGTATTGGATTTACATACCTTACCCAAAATTCTTCAAATATATGCAACTTTTGTGCATGCAAAAGTGAGAAGAAGGCTCCTCGCTTGTCATTTAGACTTCAAAGTTAATACTAAAGTAAGAGGTACAATAGAGCTCATTTTAGTGCATAGTATAGGAACTATGCACTAAGAGAGGTTTATGCACTTAAAGAGGTGTAATAATTTCCACCTAACTAATGTCAATTGTAACCACATTAGTTTTAAAAAAAAGTGCTTGAAATTGGGCCCACCTACTATTTGCATACTTAACAATTATATACTATAAGAAGATGCAGTAACACAAGTTCTACTATACCTAAGTTGTCAAATTGCTCAAGAGAAGAGAATCAATACAAACTCAAAAATATTAACTGTAGTAGTTAATTAGCTAACAATCATATACACATGTAGTTCTAATACTACACCCAACTATCAGGTATTTAGGTCAATATAAAAATTATTTTCAAAATAGATGTCAAAATTTAATGAAAATAATTATTTTCTTTTAAAAATATTTACATGGGTAAAAATTAATTTTTGAAGAAACATTCTTATATTTTACATCTATTGAATTTGATTTTTGAAGATTATTTAAATATTGAGCATGAAATGTTGACCACAATAGTTAGATGCAATAATTTAGGGATGAAGTCTTTCCTAATACATTGTTGTGTGATCAAGAGAACAAGATTTAACATAACATATCATGAAACTGAATATAGCTTGAAATTTATCTCAAATAAAACTAAGGTACTAGGAATACTTATCACTAAGCCTACATCAAAAATTGTACCTTGATGATATATATATATATTCATTTGAGAATGCTCAACAATAAGACATTGCAATAAAACATGGGTTTTACAAATCTATTACTCCCTCCATCCCAAAATGATTGTTTGTTATTCCCAAAATAGATGTCCATAAATGATTGTTTGCTACAAATTATACAATTGATTTTTGGAACATTTTTCACTATGAATTGCGCAAGATGAAAGGAGGAGGCTCTCTTTAGTCCTCCAAACACTTCTTCCCCATTTGCTTCAGGATAGATTGCATAGCTTGCTATCATGATAAAAGTAGACACTTGATCTTGAATGTGTTGAATTTTTAAGACACATTTGACAACTTTGATCAACTTGTCAATTGTTGTTGGAGCTTTGCGAAGTTGCTCGGCTTTACTTTGATGATGATTAGTATACATAGGGACCAATATTGGTGGCAAATTCATGCCCAATGGATGAATTTACAATCTGAGGGTGTAGTCACAAATTTCATGCACACACTTCAAAGTATGTGTCCCAAACATGCTATCGACATATCCACGTAATGTTGAAAAGGTCACAACAAAATCTACTTCTTTGTATTGATTTTCTTGTCATAATCTCAAAACTTGCCTTAAGTTTGGAAAACTTTGTTAGTCAACAATCATTTTGGGATGGAGGGAGTAATAGAATTATGACCTCTTGTTAACTTTTGCTTACAATATTCAAACACCATTTTTGAACTTCACCTAAGCTTAGTTGCAAATTTACCAAAGTATGGTTAGAAACCAGACTTCATAGACATACAATTCTGGATGTCATTTAAAGTTTTTGGGCTTTGTCCTTTGGGCACAAACTATATATAGCATCAACTCACATCAACTATGGTTTCTGAATTTGAGTTTCCAAATCCTACAACTGCATTCACAATGCACAATATAGGTAGAGTTTGGTTGGAGTTATTTACCTAGGAAAAGCTTCCCGCTCACACAATACCTTACTAAGAATTAAAGGAGGGAGCCCATTCTTGATCATTGCCCCCTTTTGGCAATATAGACTGCTCTCTTTCCGCACAAGAGGAAATGACAATGATTAATTACAGGACAATTTCCCGTGCAATTGTGGCGCATTGTGATTGTTTTACAACACTCTCAGTTCTTGGGTGGATTTTGCAACCAGCCCTTGTGGGAAACATGAAGGTATACATGACAAGAGTGGGAAGAATAGAATTTTCTTCTCAAAAATTCATAGTAATTATGTTTTGCAAAATCAAAATCTCGAAAATTGTGGAAACCTTCTTAATTCTATTCTGTACACTAGAAAATTTCCACCCCAAAGAAACTTGCCCTCCAAATAGGTGTAACTACTTAAACGGTTGGAAATGGGTTGCCTCCTTTAGGTGCAAATTTGCAATCCTTGGTGGAGTGATGAAGCATTTACATTGTACATCTATAGGTATGGGTGAAATGAGTAGAATTTGGACAAAATGTTTTTTAATCATCTAAAATAATTGTTGACAACCATTTGAATGTAATGCATTCATCTAAATGGCAACATAACATTGTTTTATCAATGAGATAGGGGGCCCTTTTGCATCCTTGAAAACATTGAATTCTTTGTAGTGAACAACTTAGTTGTCTTGTATGGTTTCTTAGTGACCTCCAATCCTTGAATTAACTAATCATTTTGTCCATGCCACATTTAACTACTTTTGGACTATTTAGTGAATTATTGAAAAACTATCTGGAGATCTTTTGATGTTTTGTTTTTATCCTTCAATGTTTTGTATTAATCTCCCAATATTTTGCATAGATCTCCAAATATTTTTCATTATCTCTCAATGATCATTTTTTCTATTATTAATTTTGGACTTTTAAAAGTCCAAAAGTAGTTAAATATAGCAAGTCCTAGGTATCTAGCAATGTATAATATTTTCTCAGCATGGAAAGGACCATTGCATGGTTATTGAATGTCATGAATATATTCAAACTAAAGAAGAGATAATGGCAATATTTCTTCAAATTTTTCAAGAATTTCTTTTAGAGCCAATAACATGAGGGTTTCTATTGACAATAAAAAAGCAATAAATTTCTCAAAAAGAAACCAATGAATAAGATTACATATACATCAATAGATATCTTTAGGAGTACAATATTTGCATATTCCAATCCTGATTTTGATTGGGGATTTTGAAGCAAAGATTTAGGACATCTCCAATGTATCGTGCTAAATAACTTGACAAAAAAATTTCTAACTTTTGACTAATGTGGAATTGGAACCTTCAGATAAGATTGAGGTCTTGAACAAGGCTGCGAATTACTAGACAATGGGGAATATGGGAACTTCACCATATCAACAATATAACATGGTCAAGGGATGGCCACATTAGATAATATTATTTCATATTTTTAAATTAAAATTTTCATTATTTTCATCATTTTCATCATTTTTTAATTTATTATTTCATATTTTGATAGTTATACATTCGTTCACTTCAAAAGGAACAACCCTGAAACGACCCTTTAGAGGACCACAATCTCATCTAGTGTTAACTACTAAAGGACCATGGTCATTTTTCTATCAAAAAACACTCAAAACTGCCATTTCTTCTACATTCACCCATGAAAACAAAAAAAATATTTATTTTAGAATCTAATTGTAGGATCTTCTACTTTCCTTGTCTAAGACCAAGTGGTAAAAGTTCATGAAATTTGACTTTACAAATTGAAAAATATTAGCATTCAAAGTTGGAAAATTTTTTTTTGAACATTTGAATTCTATTTCAAATGACTTTGACCACCTTTTGTTGAAACATTTTGCACTATGGACTTTGAATAAAAAAAATTGTGTTAAGGAATTAAGTTGATAGTCTAGGAAAAAAATTCAAAAAAAAACTCTTGATTTTCATTCTTTAAAAAATTGTTGAGTAGAAGAAGGTCCAAGATTACCAAAAAAACTAAATTGTTAATAGCTCTAAGATGGGATTGAAATACAATAATCCCAATTGTAAGATTGTTCTAGCAAGCAATCTTGACCTTGTCAAACAATTTATTTTGAAAAATTGTGAAAACTAAATTTAGAAATGAATCCTAAAAGTAATTTTTTCAAGAAGATGCTCATATTGCCTAAAAAATAAAATTGTTCATGACTTTCACATCTCTAATCCAAATGGAATGAATCAAAGCTTATAGATGTAGAAAAAAATATAATCTATGAGAAAAAAAATTTAATTTGAAGTTTTTGTGGATTTATTTTTTTGCTTATCGAATGAAAATTTGGACTTTTGTGGTAGAACTTTTGCTCCTAGGTGCCAACTGAAATAAATATTATATTCCCATGAAGTTAATAAGTTTTTCTATCTTATGATCAATAAAGTTTCAAAAAAATTTACTAAAAATTAAGGTCATAGGGACCTGCCCAAAATCCATTTTGTCCCCCAAGGCAACAATGATCCTTTAGGGGTTAAAAATAGGATGATTGCAAGAAATATGGGTCCTTTTTTATGTCACACGTAGCCATTAGAGCGTGATGGACTTGTCATTTGCAATGACTTTTGAAGCATGAACTTGATGAACTTGAATTTTTTTTATCGTAGATGGATGTTTCCAATGTAATCATATCCCTTATTTTTCAGGAATTCAAATTTTTATTTAATATTTAAAAATAATTTAAAAAAATTTGTCACACTTTTAGGTTTAGGGTGGGATTTGTACTATGGAATATCCAAAATTAATGATTTAGAGTTGAACTTTTTGTGGTCTATTTCTACACTAGGCAAGCATGTTCTGTATTAGGGGCATCAAAAAGTAGATTGTTTTATGACCTCTATATTTGTGCAAATATGGCTCCTTGGTGCTCGCTCTTCTTATCATTGAAAATGGTCATGAGCTCATTCTTTTGGTGAAATCTAATGATTGTCAAGTCCTCACACATTGCTCATTTATATTGTTTTTCCACTAAGATAGATTCATTATAATTTAAAATTTTGATATATCATTTTTTAGAAAAACAAGGATATAATACTAGTGGATACAACTAAAGATTGCATAATACTCACAAAAGACGCTTGTTGATAGTACAATAAATCTATAAAATGATCAATTGCCCAATATCAATGCAAGTGCTTTCCTTTCTAGTACTCATAATATTGAGTGTCAAAATTATAGTTTGGGGCATTGAAATGTTGCAAAAATGCCCAATCTTTCTTGCAACCACCCAATAACAACATAAGAAGTACATCAAAAATCTTATTAACCCTTAAAAATGTATTTTTTAGCCTAATGGACAATCTACTAAGGGGAAACCAAAATCTCCTAGCCTTCAAGCAAGGTAGAGTATTGGTCCTTGTCCAAGGTTTGTGAAGCTAGGGCATGTAAAATTGATCTATGAATAGAACTTTGACTTTGCAGTGGCCTAAATGTAAGCTAGGCAAGCCTTATTCCCTAGAGTTATGAGATTGTGGGAACTCACCACATTAGCGATCTAACATGGTCAATAGACAACTGCATCAGATAATATAAATTAAAAAATCATTTAAATATGAAATATTTGTTAAATTATTTGTTTAAATCAGTTTTCAATTTTTTAACACTTTTTAAAAAAATTTGGAAAAAATCATTTCTTGATTTATTTTTTCTAAATTAAAAAAATCTTGCCGTAGTGGTTGGTTCAAAGTTCCCCAACAACAAGGGGAACAACTTTGAAACGCCCTCCTTTGCCCCAAATCTCTTCTAATGACATTGACCATGTCACCAATTATAAGATAACAACACATAAAACCATCTAAATAGAGTTTCAACATGACATGTTTTTGTTTTAACTTTGAATTATAAAGTTTTTTTAAGGGTCTTCTTGGAAGTCAAAAAGTGATTCTAAATTCTCTTAAAATACATTTTTTGGATATTATATGAAAAAACTATGAATTCTCAAAGTGTTCAACATTGGCATATCAAAAGTTGACCCTCGATGTTCATGTACAAAGGATTATGTACATTATAATTAAAAATACATAAAGGTCAAATTTAGATAAGTGTAGTTATCATTTCACAAGTAAGTGTAGTTGCCCTCCACAATGTAAATATGTACATGTGCTCACAAGTCAAAACTTAACTAAAAACAAAACTTCTTTTAAGATTCTCTAAAATTCAAGAGTTTTTCAAAGAGAAGCCTACAAAGAGGGGAGATAGTAAATTCAGACCTCCTATTCCAATTTAACCCTTAAAGGACAAACTAGTGACTATGAAAATACTCCCTTTTGGAACCGTGCGACATCATCTACTTTATAAGATCCAAAAATATTCATTGGAAGTCATCCTACTATAGAAGACCTACACTTCTCTCACAAAATTTCAAGGATGAATAGTCGAAGTTCTATCCTAGATAGAGAGATTATTTGTCATCCATTGGACACAAAATGTTTGTGTCGACGTTTAACCCTTGAATGCTAGGTTGGTGACCATGGAAATCAGCCATTTTTGAATTGTGTGACATCATCTACTTTATAAAAATAAAAAATACTCGTTGGGAGTCAAACTATTGTAGAAGATCTCCCCTTTCCACCTCTAATTCCGAGGATGAATAGTTGCAATTCTATCCCACAAAGAAGAATTCCTTGATGTTCATTGGACAAAAAACGTCTCCCTCATCCTTTAGGGGTTAAGGGTTAAGAAAAGAAAGCACCCAAAGATGCCCCACACATTTGCAATATTGCATTTTTTTTTCTGGTAGATTTGCTAGAAAAATGACCACCTCTGGGAATACCAAACTTGGCATGTTGAAGACCATGTCCGTGATTCCTTCCAAAAAACTTACAAAATGGGATATGGCTCACATGTCGAAACCGGGAAGACTGGCCCCTTGATTCTTGGGGTAAGTATAATGGGGTCATGCTTGTGCGCTTGCGGGCTGCGGGCAGTCACCAGGAAAATTCCATTGACGTCATCATTGCTGACGCATTCATCTGCGTCACCATCTGCTTCAGTTATGATGGAGTCACTTCTCATAGTCATGCCCCTACTGTAGGTTACCTGGAGAATCCGAGTAGAGCATCATTCGCCCGTACATGAAGATACCCGTTCCTAAAAATACCCACGTGTAAAAAAACAAAATAACGTACAAGTGACAGTAAATGTTGGATTCAAAGTGCACAAATATTGCTCGGACCCACTTGAAGATTCTCTTAGTAATGGCCAAAATTGCTTATTTGTTAGGGTTGGCTACTCTACAAAACACTATTTTTGTCTTTTATAAATAGTATGTCGGCTAAGTAAATGATGAAGATTCTCTTTTTGCATGCTAAGAGACTTGTGATTGGTTGGAAGTTCGTGTCGTAGGTATGGGGTAATCAAGTAATCCAATCTCTATATTTGGGAAGCCTTGATATCTGCAAGGGGTATTTTTGGGCTTGGGTAAGGGAAGTGAGAGTACGAGGCATTATTTTTTCATGTTACTTGGGAATAGGAAATTTGTGTTTTTTAGAAGTGTTGTGTGAAGATGTCCACCACCTCTAAATCAATTCATTTTGTAAAATTCAATCCTTAAGAATATAGATTTTTTCCCAATCTTCTAAATCAATTGTTTAGTGCACAAAATTAATAGGATTTATAGATTCAGGAGGTTCAAATCAATAGTGATTTTCACAAGTATTCATGTACTTCAAAAATTGCCATAACTAATTCAGAAATTGGATCTTTTTTTCAATAAGTTTTGGACATGTTGAAGTACAAGTAACTCACTTGAATAAAAATAATTTTCTAAAGAAATTTATCAAAAATTTATTTTTTATAATTTAATAATTATTTATTCATAAATTTTTTTTAGTAAATGGACTTATGAGAATTCTTTTTGGAGTTTTATGGTGAGAATTTTAAAAAAAAATTTGAAGGAAATATTACTGACTAAAATATGACTCCAAATAATTCAGTTTCATATATGGTAGAACCACCCATGACCAACCAAGCCCCATAGTCAATACATAAGTAATGGAAAATTCAATAGAGAGATGACTAGTAAGTAACCAATAGTTTCTTAGTTTCCCACCATCTTCTAGCCATCACTATTATGACACATGTGCTTAGTTTTGAGAGCAAAATTAGTCTTTAGATGAGTAGTGATGGAAGAATCTATGTATTGGGGATGGGTACATGCCAACTTTTGGTTTCTAAAATTCATAACAATTAGAATTTAAGGAAAAAAAATTATGAAAATTTGACAACACCCATCATTTCTATCTCTCTACAAGGCAAAAAAATTAACAATGCCTTCTACTACTCTAGATGATGCATAGAATGCTTATGTGGGTGGTAATGGTGGTTCTACTATAGTTCACTCCAAAAATCTCCAAAAAATCATGAAAAATCATGTACATATATTTCATAAACTTTTGGCTCATAACTACTAGTTCTATTGAGTACATCCAAGGAAATAGAATTTTTTGTAAGAATCTAACTATAGGATCTTGTACTTCATTGGTCTCAAATAATGTGGTAAAAATTTCTAGAAGTTTGACCACATAGATTAGAAGATATCAACATTCAAAGTTGGAGAAAGAAATTTTGAATATTGACTTGCAATTTCAAATGACTTTGACCGCCATTCATGGAATTTTTTTACACTATAGACTTTGAAATTTAAAAAAAAATTGTGTTGAAAAATTGAGGTGAAAATCTTAGAAAAGTTTGAAGAAAAAAACTCACTTGATTTTCATCCTTTAAAAAATTGTTAGGGAGAAGTATATCCAAGATCAAAAGAAAAATGAAATCGTTAATAGCTCTAAAATGGGATTGAAACACTATAATCCAAATGGTCACATTCTTTAAGCAAGAAAACTGAACCTTGTCAAACTATTCTTTTTGTGAAATTGTGAAAATTGAATTAAAAAATGAATCCTATAAGTTATTTTTTTGAAGAAGATATTTGATTGCCCTCCAAATAAGATTGTCCATAACTTTCACATAACAAATCCAAATGGGATGAATAGAAGCTTCTTTTATAGATAAATTTACAATCTACAATAAACGATTCAAAATTATTTTTTGGTGAGAGGATTTCTACCTGATGCACCAAAAAAAATGACTTTTTGTGCCATTACTTTTGCTCCTAAGCACCAAATGAAATAAAAAGTATATTTTAGAAAGCTATTGTGTTTTTCCATCTTTATAAAAAAATTCTAAAAATAAAGATGAATACTAAAACCATAGGAGCTTTGAAATCCGTCTTGTCCCTCGAGGGGACACTAGGGCTTTAGAGGTTAAGGTCACCACCTCTACATGCAATACTACAAATAGGGTTACTCAATATCCCAAATGGCCTTTGATCCCACGTTACACTTGTCCTTCTAATGCTCACCATTTTGGATATCCTCCCTATTTAGTTTCCCTTCAAAAATAGGATTCAATTTTAGGAGTGGTTGATTTTTAGGTGTAGTTATCTTAGCTACATTTAAATATAAAAGGTGGACAAATGCTTTGTTTAATACTAAGGTAACCAACTCTAGTAAAACATATACTAGCCATGGATTTGAAATGGGAAGCAACTAAAATCTAACAATTTCATGAAAGTAGCGGCTACATATACACCTCCTATTTTCACACACTAGTTGGTTGGCTATCCTAATAATGTTTTTTTATCTAGTTTTTTATCTTCCATTTCATACTCCCATTGGTTATTTTTCCAAAAGGCACTTGCTAACAATAAACTACCATACATGAAGTTTTGACTTGATATTCAAATCCCAAAATTTAATTTCGAAGTTAGATTCTTAGGGATCCATGTCACTTGACAACAATCACAAGATGACATGTGGGGGGTGGAGGTGTACAAAAAATGACTTAATTTATACAAGATGTGACCTTCATGTAGGACAATCTATGGTTCTCCCAAACATCACTTTCCAACGTTTAGCAGCTATGCTCATTTGCTATAAGTGTCCATTATCGGTGCATGTAGCTTTTGGCCCCTATCTCAAGTAGTTTTTATTTAAAGGCCTCCTTCCATGTTTCATTGGTCGGCAAAGAAAGCTCTAATTAGAAGACAAGAAGATCCTACCAATTGTCTTGTTGGAGTGAGTGAGCAGAAAAACAAGATTTTATGTTTTACCAAAATCGGTGGACAACCCCTTGGATCAAGATTGGTCAATCTAGAGGGAATCAATACTTGTGGAATCATACTCAATCTCTCATCACCAATCAGGTTCACATGATAGTGCAATTGTTCACATAGACCCTACAACTCCACATTAAATTGTTTGCCTATTGATGGAGTATGGCAAGAGCCTCTAAGGTTTAGCTTTTGGTTTAGGTTGTTTCATTGAAGAGCATTGCCAATGTGGGCTAGGCTTTAGTCCATGTGCCATAAGCCATATAATGGGCTCAAGCTAGGGTGTTTTTTAATGACGCAACTCAACCCCCTATTGTGTCCCACTCAAAAGGCTCAGTGAAATGCCAAACCCTTTGAAAATCAACTTAATATTCTTTCCATTTACTATTTTTCCTCTTCAAATTTCTAAATGCATTGAAAATCATGACCAAC
The DNA here is from genome assembly GCA_963920665.1 of Straminergon stramineum. Lineage (NCBI taxonomy): Eukaryota > Viridiplantae > Streptophyta > Bryopsida > Hypnales > Calliergonaceae > Straminergon > Straminergon stramineum. Next base: position 2,979,891 of record OY987272.1, read on the forward strand.
AATAATCAATTATCAGATATAGGAAAATTGGCTACACTCTACAAGCTGGAGGGCCTAGAGATTTTCTCAGGGAGCTCGGTTGGAAAAGTGTCCCTACTGCAACTACCGGTTGGGAGATGATTCACAGCTTCTCCACTCTCCTGCCCTCCTCAGCACATTTTCAGGCTCATTTGGAGAGCAAAGGTGGCGATGCTCTACACTAAATAGTGAAATTAGGTTGCCTTCAACAATTAGGTTGCCTTACCCCAAGAAAGTTATTTTACAAGACATCAAAGTCAACAAATACTTCTACAAATATTTCTATTTGTACACATAAAGGTTCATGAGTTCCAATACAACAATACCTAATTCAAAAGTAGTGCATTCTTGAATAGTAACAACAAATATTTATATAATGTCGAATGTGGAGAAATAAGTTTGGGGCAATTTAATTTCACTTCACTATTTAGTGCAAGTAAGCTTACCGTAGGCGAAGTGTCGCCGTTGTCTCAGGCCCAAGAATGACAAGATCCCAAGGCGTCAACAAGACCCCCCCTAAATTAGTTTTTTTCAAGAATAGCAACCACCTCGATGGTGCCTTCAACTGACTTCTTCAAGAGCCTAAAAATTCCAGAATAATAGTAACCTACCCCAGCTGACCACTGTCCTATATTCCCGTGCTGCCACACATAGTGTTTTTTTTGTAGAAAAACCAGAAATACTCATTGGGAGTCAAACTACTGTAGAAGATCTTCCCTTTCCACCTCTAATTCCAAGGATGAATAGTTGCACTTCTGTCCTACATAGGAGAATTCCTTGTCATTCATCGGACAATAATCGTCCATGCATCGTTCAAGGGTTAAGAATGGGTAATTGGATTTGGGTGTTCACTGTGAAGGTATTTTCAGGAAAGCCAACACTAAGTTATTCCCTGGTGACCCGGACGGGGTGGATCGACCCTCTCGCTCGTCCCCCCTTGGTCATTTCAGGGGTGCATGTAAAAAAACAGACCCCCTATTTTGTGCTTCATTAATTTATCTTCTCTACCTCTCCTAGCTAATTTTGGTCGGGGTGGATTGACCCCCTCACTTGTCCCCAAGTAAAAACCCTGAAATTTTTTATTTTTCACATATGATAAAATTTGCAAATTCTGAATTCATATTTGCAATGAGAGGCCCCAAATCAGCTAGCAAAGGCAGAGAAGACAAATGAATGAAGCACAAAATAGGGGGTCTTTTTTTTATATGCACCCTTGGAATGACTTAAAGGGGATGAGCGAGGGGGTCAATCCACCCTGGCCCTAATTTGGGGCCTCTAAGGTAAAACAGCCCATTATGGACCAAATGGGGGGGTTTGCCCTCTTATTATTTCTGAAATTTTCTACTTTTTTTTCCAGAGAAAGTCAAGTGACAGAAATGGCGAGAACATTTGAAATTATATTTTTTTGACAAAGTGTGAATTTGTTATGAATTTTTTAAGTGTTCAGCCCATCACAGCCTGTAGACTACCCCAAAACCAACAAAAACTAATCCATAACACTCATCTTACTTACCTATTACAGTCACAATATTTTCTAACACAGAAGACCTGAAAAAGGCACTTCCTGCAATGAACTAACACTAAAAAACTGAAAGTTCCTATTGCAGTCACTAATTAGTCCATTCCAATTAGCTAAGACATTGAATGTGGCCCAAATCTCAAAAATTAAAAGAAAATTGTCATAGGCTCATTCATAGAGTTCCGTAATGGGCAAAAGTTCCGTAATGGGCTGTTTTACCTTAATTGTAAATATTAATTCAAAATTTGCAAATTTTATCATGTGTTGCAAAAAAATAAATTTCAGGGGTTTTACTTGGGGACGAGTGAGGGGGTCAATCCACTCCAGCCTGTGACCCCGGCTGCACAACTCCATCCTCTCCTAATTTGTTTTGTGGTTTGTGATCACAACCCTCCAATTGTCCACTGGCAAGTTTTGTCTAAGTTAAGTTATTGCTCAAAGGTTGTTGATTTTGGAAAATACAAGTTTGCCCACCTTTCATTTCATTTCAAGCATGTCAAAAAGTACATTCCCAACTTTTGATTATTTTTGAAAATCAACCCTCCATCAAAAACTTACATGCTAATCATTAGAGTTAATAGTGATTGTAAGGGTCTCTTGGCTAGATTGTAGAAGGGGTGTCAAAGGAAGGTTTAACTAAGAATGGTAAAACAAAAAACAAATTCCATTAGACCTAATTCCATTGGGGGCTTCGAGGTTTTTTGTATTGTATTTTTCTCAAATTGTGGCTCTTGGTCCTCCATTGCACAATCATTGACTTTATGAATTATGTTTATTAGATAGTGATTGGATAAACTTGTGTGAAAGTCAAGCTTTCTTTCATAAAATAGTGCATTAAAATTTTATTTTATTTTTGAAAAATTAACCCTTAAATTATAGTTAGTCAAATTTTGGGAGGGTTGTCCAAAACTGGATTTTAGAATCTTTTTTAAATGGGAATGATGTAGCTTCAGATCAAATGACCAATCAATAATGAGCTTTCGCCCTCCTCGAGGTCATGGGCAACTTCAAAGCCACTATTTTATCAAACTTTCCAATGCAAAAAATATAAGTTCAAATTGAATGTGATTCAAAATTCAAGATTTAGATTTGATGATACCAAGGAAGTTCACATGCAATTGATTATTAGAGAATTTTTCCTAAAGATCCTATAAAAAAAACTAGCCTTTGAGATTGGGTCTATCATTTAAGAGTGAGAGAATTTTTTTTAAGTTTGGTATTTATTCTTATTAATCACGAACTTGGAAGCTTTGTCTCACCACTCTCACGAAAAGAATCATCCAAATTTTGTCTCAATAGATGTACATTGTATGTGATTGTAAACAATTTCAATTGAGTTGGTAAATGATTCTATTCTTGTTTTTATTATTTGTCTTATCTGGATAGTTCTCAAGTCCAATATTACTACTAAGCAATTGAATTGATGATTTTCAAAATTCAATGCAAATATTAAAGTTTGTAGCAATTAGGTTGAGAATATTGTTATGAAAACAAAATCAGTTATCCTAACATGAATTTTGGAGTTACTAGCTAGTTGAGAGGATTTAGCATATTTCAAAAGATGCACTATAATTGTCATTTGGAGCCAAGTCAAAATCTTTCTTTAAATGATGTTAAATAAAAATTTAAAAATTTCTATGTAATAAAAGGAAGAAATTGTATAGAATTTGAGGACATCATAAATCTAAAAGCTTCTTGACAATTTTACCAAAATAGAAATTAAAATGCATATTTTATCATGTTTCTAATGTACATAGATAAAAATAATTACAAAAACATATATAAAAAATTCAAATTCTTTTTTGAAAATTCGAACATCCAAATGGAAAGTCCCAAATGAATTTTTCACTACAATCCCTCTTTATATTTGTATAGAAACAATTTACAAAGCATGGAAGCTCATATTTTCTTCTCCACAACCAACTTTGGACTAGATCCCTAATTACTATGGAGATAATATCTTTTACATTGTTACTCAGATTTCTTTGAAATTTATAAAGCTTATATTTTCTAGTTTAAAACACTTCATATGGAGAATTTTGAATATATAAACTTAAAATAATTTGTTTCCTTTTGGACAACTTAAGAATTGCGATCCCCCAATTGGCTAAATTTTGCTCAGTTGCTACATAATTTCTTCATGCCCTTAGTGTTAAATTCAAAAAAATCTTCCAAAAATGAACATTTAGCGAATTTCCTTGAACCCATTCTAACCGTTCTAGGATTGCTACTTAGGAAGCATTAGCTTGGATTTATAAATTAGCTCAATTGAACTTATAGTGTCAATTATGCAAAATGAAAATCTTCAAATTGAAAAAAGTCCATAGGAAAGTAGCATAAAAATCACACGAAAGAAGATTATTTATTTAATTATAATGGATGTACTATGAAAAAGTTCTATTTAACCCTTAGGGGATCATTGTCTCTTGGGGGGACAAGTTGTACTTCAAGCAGGTACCTATAGTCTCAATTTTTGTCAAGATTTTTAGAAATTTTTTTCTTAAGATAGAAAATACATGAGCTTTTGGTGTATATGATTTTTATTTCAATTGGTTCTTGGGAGAAAAGTTATGCCAAACAAGTTGAAAGAAGGGCGATCGGGCATCATAAAAAAATTCACAAAAATTTGAATTTTTGAATTTTTTTCTTGTAGATTATATTTTTATCTACATGGAAAGCTTTGATTCATTTGATTTAGATATGTGATGTGAGAGTTACAGAGCATCTTGTTTTTTGAGCAATCATAGCAATTTCTTGAGAAAAAAAAAAATGTTGAATTCGTTTTTGAAGTCAATTTTTATGATTTAAAAAAAATTCACATGGTTTAGTTTGCTTGCGAGAACAATCTCACTATATATTGGGATTAGTGTGTTTCAAATCCATTTTGGAGATATTGATAACTTAGATTTTCCTTCTATCTTGTACCTACTTATACTTAACAATTTTTTAGGAATGAAATTAAGTTTTTTTTACTTGAGTTTTTTTTCCTAGATTCTTAACTTAGTTCCCAACCACAAAGATTTAAGCCTCAAATCTCTATAGTGCAAAAATTTTAGGTTAAGAAGTTTCAATGTCAAATAATCTAATCACACAAGGTGTAAAAAATTTATTTTCTTCACTTTAAAATTTACATGTAAATCTCTTGCAATCTTGGAGGTCAAATTTTTTGAATTTAGACATTCTCATACTAGTTAGGAATAAGTATTATGGCTAGATGTGGAAAAAGAAAAAAAAACAATTTTCTATTTGTTTTACTCTTTGCAAAAGAAATGGTAGTTTTGAGTGTTTTTTGAAGGAAAAAGGCCATATTCCTATACTTAAGGGTTAAGGGTGATTGCAAGAAACACCTGTCCTATTTTGTGTCACACTTTCAATGTGGCGGTTGTTTTGTGCCATAACTATTGGAGAAATGATTGAATGAACATGAAATTCAAAATGTAGGTTCCTCTAGCACTGATGAATGAACAAAAATTAATCTGAATTTTTCAAAATTATTTTAGGGTGTGAAATTGAATTTCATTTACATGTCACATTTGCGGTTTTGATAGTTTTTAGTACTATCAAGTACCTTTTTTGAAAGATTACATCGTCAAAACTGGACAGTGAGCTACTGTAGTGGAATTACAACTTTTGTGGAGAGGGATTTGCAAAATCATGTTTCAATTGCCTTTGGCATTGCTCCGATGTGTGCGACGTTTACACAACATTTTCTAAGTAATACAAAATGTTTTCCAATTTCTTCTTGCTCCATTAAGTAGTTCTCTCACTTGGCAATAATGGCCACTTTTAAATTTATTTTTCCAAAATCATTAACTATTTTTCAAAAATGGGAAAGTTCTAGCTTCATTTTCTGGGGTAAATCGAAGACATTGTCAAAAAATAGTAGTCCGGGGTATAGTGTAGGACTCCTTAGTACTGGGCGGGGCCCACTACACCTGCAAATTTGCCAACGTGGATGACAGGGACTGTCCCAAAACATCATCCTTCCTTGACATCTCCTATTGTCATCCACTACCATGTGTCCACGTGTCTTCCCAGTGTTTCATCTCGATTCCAATCAACGGTCCACGTTTCATCTCTCGTACCCTTTCATAGTATTCGCAGTACTCGTAGTACTAATAGGACTGACGTAGTGAAAACCGAAAACGCAACAAAGAGGACAAGTGTTTCTTGCAATCACCCTTAAAACTTATTTCTTACACACACCAAAGTAATATTAATTCAAAAGTGAAACTTCAAGATGGCCTACAATTACTTGGTTCAATCATACAGTGAAAAGTTTCTCAAACTGATTTGTATGTACTATATATGTAGAGAGAGGTTAATTTTGTTGTAGAAGGTTATCCCCTGCGTCCTTAAGGCCATAGTATTTTCTCACAAATGCTTAACCATGCATTTGTTGGACAATGAATGTTTTGAAAAGTGTACCTAAACATCCAAATATTATTCATATAAGAAGGTTCAAGAATGGTTGTGTAACACATCAATGAAAAGAATAAAACATTACTCTCTACAGAAATCAACAATTCACATATTTGGAAGGAATTACAAATTATAGTTATTATGATTCTATTTAAACTATGAGCTCTTAAAGTTTTGTTTGAGAAAATTGAAATTATAAAGTGTTCCACCAATCTTCCAAAAATAATTGGTGTTATTTTTCTTTTATAATTTAGTGGTGTAAGTGAGGTCTTGCACTTCTATAGGCTCTAAACCAAAGGGGAGGAGGCTTTGTATGCGAGGTAGTTTGAATAGGAGTAGTAAAAACAAGAGTCAATACTACAGAGTGGAGCTTATTGTAGAATAACTACCACTAGAGATGCTAATAGCATCTTCCTAAGTAATGATGTTTTTTTAAGAGGGGTTGCACTTACATCTTCAAACAATTTTCAAACAATTTTCCTATAAGAATGAATGGAAGCCACACCAACTTAACCTACTTTAATTTATACTTTTGAGATTTTTATAGAATTAGTCCTAAATAATTGAAGTTGTAATCACATAAGGCTTTAAAAGCACACCCTACTTTATTCAATATGGGTGCATTAAAGAATGCACTAAGTTATGTACCCCTCTTTTTGTGAAGTCTTTTTGAACTTGAACTATTCTTATTACTACCTCCTACTTAACATATATATTTTCGGCGATTTATTGCCATAAATAAACAATGAGGTTCCACAAAATTTGAATTTTTTTGGAGCAACATTTTGTCAATTCCATACAAGTTTGGGCCAAGATTGAATTTTCCAAATCTTTATGTATCATAGTAAACTACATAACTCAAATGGATCAATAGGAATCAAAAGAGTTAAAATTAGCAAAATTAGGCTTCTTCATCTTACATTTGATCACTACATAGGCAATAAGATAGAACTACCTCATTTCGTCCACCCCATTCCTATCAAATATGTGTTTATTGAAGTGTTACTAATATATTCATTTTGAATGGCTCCTACTTTACAATAGGTTTTATAAATGATGCTTCATAGTTGTAATAAAAAAAGAAAACTTTTAGTAAATGGTTTTGGATCTCTCTCAAGGCACTTCAATCCTATTGAATATTTTGAGGTTTCTTCCAATCTTGACTCTGAAAATTCACAAAAAATACAAAAAGTTTCAATTTTTATTTATTTATTTTTGAATATTGATAATTTCCATTCATCTATAAGTCAAAAGTAACACCTAATGTTGATTTTGACTACATCTATACACATGAACTTAACCTTTTAATGACAAACCAACTTCAAGGGCAAGATTTTCAAAGAATCTTTAGGAAAAGTCCTCCTAAGCACTAAACTACATATGAACTTCCTTGATATCATTATCTTTGTCTTCACAAGATGCATTTATCAATCAAAGTCTTGGATTTTGAATCACAATTTGAACTTGTAGTTCTTAGATTTAATCATAAAGGGGTGATTGCAAGAAACACCTGTCAATTTTGTTGCGTTTTGCTGATTTTTGGGGAGTAATTTAAAATTAGAAAATTAATTTTGAAAAAATTAAAAAAATATGACCAATGTATATACCTTTTAGATGAAGGTACCCATGGAAGGAATTGCATAGAAAAATTATCTCTAAGTAGGAGAACTAGAAAAGTGCTAAGTTTAAAGAAAATACATACATTGATGTTTTAATTAAGGAAAAATAGTAAAAATAAGTAAATACACAAAATAAAAACTGGCCATTTGCAACAACCCTATGGAGATGGTCATTCACCAAAAAAAACACCCAAATAATATTTTATATGTAACAAAATGCAAGCAAAAAGGAGCTCACTTTGTAGACTTCTACACCACAAAAATTAACTATTTTAAAAATTCCTTCCCTAAATAGCTACAAGTCAACTAGAAGACCATCTCGTCCAAAAATTAGTTCAAAATCTGTTTTTTTGGGTTCTAAATAGTACTACAAACCTCCAAATTGGCAATTGTGACACTAAATTTGGGTCTATTTTGGGATAGTAAATTATTTTTGAAATTATTGAAAAAAATTAGGGAAGGTGTATGATAGTCATGAGTACCTTCCCAATAAATCTTGAGTCATTTGGAGCCAAAACACAAAAGTTATGGGCCAAAAACTAATCAACACATACCGTGTGACTCAAAATAGGATAGGTGTTTCTTGCAATCACCCAAAGTATGCACATCACAGGACCAATATAGAGTTTGGGGAAAACACAATATGAAATTCTTCGGAGCACCAAAACTTGAGTTTGAATGAGTTTAGCACCGTATTTAATTAGTCTTTTGTACTATTTTTAGATGAACCTTCTTTTGACACCCATTTAGAAACACAAGAGGAACTTTACGATTAACTCTAGATTGCATTGGAAAGTATGATAATTTTTTTGAATAGTAGCTTTGAGGTTGCCTATGGCTTGAGGAGGGTGGAAGCTCATCATTGATTGATCATTTGAACAAGCTATGTGATGCCTATTGAAAAAAGATTGTAAATTCCAAGTTTAGGTAGGAACTCAAATGTTCTAAAAGTGTTAATCCCTAAGTGCTTCGATGTCCATTTTTTGAATGATGAATAGATTGGAATCATGGTTGTCATAGTGGACGGACGTCCGGTTCGCCCGTCCGTTAGAGGTCTCGCCCATCCAATACAATCAACACAAAGTTGACTTTATGAAAACAGAAAAATAGGCCACATGGATGCCATGTGGATTCTGGAACATGCAGGGTGTGGACACCATTGTCAAGGCGTGGACACCATCGTCAGGGCGCGGACGGGATTTACATATGCTAAATTAATATGCTTTTACATATTTCCATTTCATATTTCATATTCCATATTCCATATTCCAAGTCACTCCAACACTCCATATTTTTTTTTAATGTTACATCATATCACTGTAACACCCAAATCATTTCCATATCCAAATCAATCCACCATTCCATATTTTTTGGGGGTGTTAAATTACATCATTGTAACACCCAAACCACTTCCATGTCCAAATCACTCCACCATTCCATAAATTTTTTGGGTGTTACATCATATCACACTAACACCCAAACCATTTCCATATTCGAAAGCACTCCACCATTCACATTTCTTTTAATGTTAGATTATATAACTCCTTAAAAATAATTGGCCACTCTAAAATAAATTGGTATGCTTTTCAAAAGCTTGGGTCACTCCATCTCCCCTTTTGGACATTCATTTTTAAAGCACACTTCCATTCCAAGTCACTCCCTTATTTTTTTGGCGGAATCATTCCCTTTCCTATTTTTTTGGCATCATTACCAAAAGTCTTTTATTTTAATTCAATGCCACTTGTGTAGGGTGGAATGATTTTTTTTTTCCTATTTTATTTTCTGTGATTAGCAAAAATGTTCCATCTCTACCCAAGGCCATTTATTTATCGTTGATCATTCCCATTCATTTCATTTTTTGCTTCATTAGCAAAACTCTTTCATCCCAAGTGAATTCCATTTATTTTTTGTGGTATCCCAACTCTATCCGAATTTTTTGTGAGTTTGTTTTGTGAGTTGGAATAGGATTTAATAAATAAAAAAGTTAGTGAAAAAAATGAAATGTCATTGAATTGGATTAGGATTCAATGGGAATAAAATTTAGGTAAGGAAATGAAATGTCATTGAATTGAAATAGGATTCAAATATTCAATGATAAAAAAAATTAGGTGAAGAAATGTAATGTCATTGAATTGGAATAGGATTTAATGATAAAAACATTTAGGGAATGAAATTAAATGTCATTGAATTGGAGTAGGATTCATTTCCAATCAATGACGAAAACTAGGGAAGGGAAAGAAATGTCAATCCATTGGAATGTAAGTGCATTTTAAGTGTTAATAAAAGCAAACAAATGTGAAAGAGATATGAAACAAATATTATTTTTGATTACCTATTTTTTCATATGAGAAATGGGAAGTGAATGGAAAGACTCCAATTTGGTACCATAAAAAACATTTATTATTGAGTTGGGATGGAAGAATTTTGCTAATGAGTAAAAAAAATAGGAAGGGGAATGATGGAACAAAAATTTTTTTGCTTAAAGTTGGAATAAAAGAGTTTTAGGAATAAATGAAGGAAAAAAAATGGAAAGCAAAAAAAATAGGAAAGGAAGTGAGTTGGATGAATAAATATTGGCATGGAGTTCAAATTAAAGAGTTTTAGGAATTAATGAAGAAAAAAATGGTGGAACAAAAAACAAAGGGCAAGTAGTTGAAATGGAAGTGTTTAAGGAGTTCATGAAGCCAAAAAAAAAATTGAATAATTTACAAAAAAATTCATGGCATTGAGGTGGGATGGAAGAGTTTTAGGAATGAAGCCCCCCAAGATAGGAAAGGGAATGATGGAATTAAAAATTCAAGTGATGTATTGAAGGCCTAGAATTTTTTTTTACTCCCTACTATTTCTTTCATTTTAAACAAAATGCGGTTTTACCCTTTTATCTAGTACACTACATTTCCAAAACATTTCCTAAATATTTCCTCAAAGTGTCCTAAACACTTTAGAATTTAGAGTCTTTTTTTTACACCCTAAACTATTTGTTGGTTCAAAGTAGTTTGAAGTGTTACAAGAAGTAAGGAAAAACATTTTCCACCACAACGAAGGGGACATGCTCTTCCATGAAGTTTCTTCCAAATCTTAGTCAATGGAGCTCTTTATTTGGCATCTTGCTTTCATTGTCTTGTCAGTTTCCAAAATAAGTTGTTCAGGCTATAATTAATGGTTCCCCCGCTCCAAGAAAAGGAAGGATTGAAGGATGTCAAGCCCAAGTGTATTTCAAAGTCGTGCCTCCTGTGCTAGATGAGCATGTCCACACCTTGGAGTCTGCGCCCTGACTTCAAGTCCACACTATGGAGTCTGTGATTCAGCTGCGCTCTCTCAAGTTCTTCCGCCTCAGTGAATTGTCCGCCCTGGAGTCCGTGCCTTGACACAACCCATTCAACGAAAACATTTGTGAGAGAAAGCGTTCTTGTCTCTCCACGAATATGAGGACTCTAAAGCAAGGTGTGACATCATTTAATGTTTCCCTCTTTCCATGAAAAGGGGGGACACCATCTTCCAAGACCATTAAATAGGAAGAAGGAGGGATCCCATGCCCAGTGCATCCCCATGTGTGCACCGACATTTCTGTAGTGGAGTTTCGCCCTGGAGTTCGCACCCTAACTTCAAGTCCCCACCCTCACTTGGAGTCCATGCCCTATGATGACGTCCATGCCTTGAGTAGCACCAGCGCAATGAAGTTCCACCCTCCAACTTCTTGAATTATTGTGGCCAAGGGTTTCAAGAGTGCATGGTTTAGGATTTTGGGTTTTAGTTTTGGGTTTACGGTTTGAGTTAATGGCTTAGGGTTGAATTAAATAACAAATAGATGTAGCAATTACCTTTAGAAAAGAACCCTTCTCATGCATTGAAATCAATATAACTTGTAAGTTCATGTGAAAATCAATTTCTTGTACCAATGATTTGTAATCATGGATTGGCATTCACAATCATTCTACTTCAATTTAACTTGTACGTTCAATTAAGCAATAGTCCCCTGTGCCAAGTAATAAAAAAAAATGAATCCCTTTATATTTTTATTTTTTTTAACAAATGGAAAGAACCATTGCATAAAAAAAATACACAACAAGCCAAGCCACAAAGGCTAGACAATGAAGAGATATGAGCAAAAACAAACAATCCCTTTACATTTAGAAGAAAATGTAACTTGTAATTTCTCGTTTCCGAAATAAATTTCTTTTAGTTAATATGCCTCAAATTGAATCCTTTATTATGAATAATGGATTTGAAGAAATAAAACCTATGGGTTCATTAATAAAATTCATTCTATCAATTATTCCAAAAACCCTTATACCAAGCATTTTCAAATATTAGTCCCTTCACGTGAATCCAAAAGAATGGAAGATTTGAGCTTCCATTCAAAAACCATCCCTTCTAGCTATTTTTTTAGAAATGGTTCCCTTCCAAGTTATCCAACCCCCCAAAATGGCATTGACTTCGAATATAAGTGCTTTGAAATTCAATGCCCCCAACGAGGGATGGGGTCACCCAAACTTTCGTAAATTTAATTTCGGTATGATTCAAAACTTTAGTTACAAGTTAGAATGTTTGAGCCTAAGGGCCTAAATCCCAAACACAAATACTTGAATTTGCTTTTTTGCTAAAATATAATTCTAGCAAAGAAAAACGGGGAGAAAGAAATCCAAGGAAGAGAATTCAAGGCAAGTAGGGAATCTAAGGGTAGGATCCGATGTAAGGCCCTACAATTCTATTTTATACAAAATTGGGACCTAAATGGATAGGAAATTTTTTTTTAACTATTTTCCTTTTTAATAAAGAGTCTTTTGCCCCATGTACCATAACCAAATGGGTTAAATTTTTCTACTCAAGATTTAATGCAAAGTATCCATTGTCATTCTTGATTTTCTAATGCATGTGATGGCCTTTAACTTCATATTTTTTTTATTATCTATTTTTTTATGACATGTGAAGAGAATGGAAATGTATTGTAAAAAAATTTATAATTGAGTTGGAATGGAGTTGGGATGGAGTGACCCTAAAGATTTAATGCAAGGTGTCAATTGCCAATGTTGATTTTCTAATGCTTATGATAGCCTTTAACCTCAATTTTTTTTCTTACCTATTTTGTGTATATGACATGCAAAGAGAATGGAAAGACTTCAATTTGATACCGTAAAAATAATTTATCATTGAGTTGGGATACCACAAAACTAAATGGCCTTGAGTTGGAATGTAAGAGTTTTGCTAATCAAGCCAAAAAAAATAGGGAGTGAATGATATACAAAAAATAAAGTGCATTGAGGTGGGATGGAACAATTTTGCTAATCAAGCCAAAAAAACTAGGGAGGGAATGATATACAAAAAATAAAGGGCATTGGGATGGCATGGGATAATGTTGCAAATGAAGCCCAAAAAAAATTAGGAAGTAAATGATATACCAAAAAATAAATGGCATTGAGTTGGGATAGAATAATCTTGCAAATCAAACCAAAAAAAATTAGAAAGGGTTTAGGGAATACAAAAATTAAATCATTTCAATGGCCTTGGGGCTTGGGTTGGAATGGAGCAATTTTGCTAATCAAGCCCAAAAAAACTAGGAAGGGAATAATAATGCCATTTAGTTTTTGTATAACTTGGGATGGAACAACTTTCCTAATCAAGCAAATAAAATAGGAAAGGGAATGAATCCCCCCCCCCAAAAAAAAATAAAAAAATGGCATGGAAGTGTTTAGGAATCCAAAGCCAAAAAAAATAGGAAAGGGAATGGTGGAACAAAAAACAAATGACATTCAGTTGAAATGGAAGTGTTTAAGGAGTTCATGAAGCCAAAAGAAAAAAAGAATGGCATTGAGGTGGGATGGAAGAGTTTTAGGAATGAAGAAAACACAAAAAAAAAAAGGAAAGATAATGATGGAACAAAAAATTAATGGCTTTGAATTGGGGTGGGAGAACTTTAGGAAATAAGCAAAAATGAAATAGGAAAGGGAATAATTCAACAAATAAAGATCGGCATGGAGTTGGAAGAAAACTAGAAAAGAGTCTTGCTAAATAATGATTGAAGCAAAACAAAATAGAAAAGGAGATGATTCAACAAATAAAAAAAAGAACTATGAATTGGGATGGGAGAGTTTTAGGAATGATCCAAAAAAATAGGGAAAGGAATGATGGAACAAAAAATGAACATTTGGCTTTGAGTTGGGATGGGAGAGTTTTAGGAACAAAATAGAAGAAAGAATGATTCAACCAAAAGAAAAAAAATTAGTATAAGTTGGAATGTGAGAGTTTTAGGAATGAAGCCAAAAAAATAGGAGAGAGAATGATCCAAACGCAAATGAATGGCATAGAGTTGGGATGGGAGAGCTTTGCTAACATCTTTCACCACAATGAAGGGGACATACTCTTCCATTAAGTTTCTTCCAAATCTTAGTCAATGGAGTTCTTTATTTGGCATCTTGCTTTCATTGTCTTGTCGAAATCCAAAACAAGTTGTTCAGGCTGTAATTAATGGTTCCCCCGCTCCAAGAGAAGGAAGGACTGAAGGATGTCAAGCCCAAGCGCATTTCAAAGTCTTGCCTCCTATGCTGGACGAGCACGTCCACGCCCTGGAGTCCGTGCCTTGACTTCAAGTCCACACTATGGAGTCTGTGATTCAGCTACGCTCTCTCAAATTCTTCCGCCTCAGTGAATTGTCCGCCTTGGAGTCCGCACCCTACGTCCGTGCCCTAACACAACCCATTCAGCGAAAACATTTGTGAGAGAATCAGGGAGAGAAACATTTCTTAAATCCACCATTTCTCGTCCGCGCCCTGACTGCACAAGTCCACGCCTTGCCTGAACGAGTCCTCGCCCTAACACTCACGCTGAAGTCTTCGCCCTGGATCTCGTTGTTTGAGGTGACGTGTCATTCAAAAAAATTCCACAACTTTGAAAAATTGAAGCTATCTGGTCTGCCCGGTCCGGTTTGCCCATCCGTCTGGGACGTCCGGTGACCCTGACCTGTCTGATATGACAACCTTGATTGGAATTGTAGTTTCATCCTTCTAACTACTTGGATGAAAGTTATTCTAATTTATGGAGATACTTTATCAAGTTATTATCCCATCTAAAGGTTGGATTTGGTGTTATTAGAGTATATATTTTTCTAAATTACAAATGTGCAAGGATGTCAAGTGGTCAAATTCCATTGACTTGAGTTCAATAATGGATTTGCCAAAATGAGGTCATAGATCTTAAGAACATAAAAATTTCAAAAAATCACCACGCAGAGAGAACCTCATTTCAAATCCATTCCAACAAATTTTACTCAAAAAATGATAATATTTTGCTTGGAATTGAATTTTGAAGAAATTTTGAAATTTCTCTTTCAAAATTTATAAAAAAAAAGATTGGTGATAGCATTTGTAAATCTATCTTTACAAATGGAATCTACAAGTCAAAATCTACAACTTATATTTGTATATCAATTCCAAAATATGCTTCCAAATTGAACTTTGTAATGATTTTTCTCAAATCATCAATTCTGGGGATGATTCTAGACGTTTAGGGGTTAAATGAACGATAACAGCTGTTTCTACCTTATGTACAAATCCAAAAATTTACGTTACTCATACTCGTCAAGTAAGCAACGACAAAACCCTCTTTATTCCTGGAAAAAAACGAAAAATCCCACCAGTTTGCTTGCAAGCCTTGTCCCTACTCGCTAGCTAGCCCAGTCCGAAGTCTCCGGGTCACCTTCAGCCCAGGCCCCGGCTCCTCGACGCCGCGCCCCTCATCAAAGCCATCACCCACCAGAATCACGCACTCAAATTATCTTTAGATCTACCGCTGCTTTTCAGTTTGCGTCCCCCAAAAGATTTCACCTCGAAAGCCACAATCATAACCATCCCCAACTGAAGAGGATCCATGTGTTTCCATATCCAAGTTTTCATCATTGCAGAGGATTCCATCGATCAGTAGTACTAGCAAGCTCACGAGCTATGGGGGGCAGTCATGGGGAAGATGAAGCCGAGGAGAAGCTGCCGGTGTACTCGATGCAAGCGTTATGGGGTGGCCAACTAAAGTTGGAGGAGTTTCAGGTGGTGGACGCGGAGAGGCCGACGTTGGCGCACGATGTGTTCGAGCAGGAGGAAGCGTTGCCCGTGATTGACGTCGCAGTGTTGTTGGGGGAGGACGGGGAAGCAAAGAGACGGAGCTTGGAAGACATGGTGGAGGCTGCCAAGACGTGGGGTTTCTTCAAGATCCGCAACCACGGGGTGCCGTTGCAAGTGGTATAGATACCGACTCTTGAATTTATATTCTTGTGATCAAAGGACCGTTACAGTAGCTATCTATCTATCTAATATCTAGCTTTTGATCGTTATATGATTGTATTTATGATTCTCACAGCACTGGAGATTAACCTTGTCGAGAACCTTGTTTCCCTGATATCAGAAGCTACTTTCCTAGATGATTGTGCACTAGCTGGGAACTGGGATCGAAGAAAATTTTGCTCGGGTCGAACAGGGAATATCAGTCAGTGGCACAAATATTCCCTGTTGGATAAGCTGGAAGTTTACTGGGACATGGTATACCGACTCTCCGCATTCTTTCAATGATGGTTTTCATTAGCTAGCATTTGATCGATACGATTCTAGCTCACAGCCCTGGCTGGAGATTCTTCTTGATTCCTCACGGGATTCATATTAGAAGTTTTCTAGATGATTGTGCACTAGCTGGGAACTGGGATCAAAGAAAATGAAGCGCTGGGCGAAGAGGGAAAATCATTCAGTGGCACAAATCTTCCCATTGGATATGCTGTAAGTATACCGGGATGTGATATACCGACTCTCCGCATTCTTTTCAACGGTAGTTCTCACGAACTAGCTTTTGATCGTTATGATAATATTCACAACCCTGCAGATTGATTTTCTTTCTTTCCCTGACTGGAATATCATTAGTTTCTCCAGTGATTTTACACTGGGATCAAAGAGAAGCGGCAAGCTGGCAGGGTGAATCAGCGGCAGAAACATAATCGCTGTGAGTACGTTTGCCGAGATGGCAATCCGGGAACCAGAGATAATCGAATGATCTCTTTGACTCATTTGGGAACCATGCAAAGACGTATAATACGTTCTTCCATCTCTGGCTTAGAGAATTTCAGCGTACGAGACTGGATCAGTCTCTAGGAACTGCTCAAGGCGCCTGTTGATCGAATTCTTGTGGAATTGAAATACGTCGAATTGCGATTGCAGAAATGGGCATACTGGTGCCTGTGGGATACATACCATGCCAGGCATCCATGCAATATTCTGTTAAGGCTAGCTGGCCTTGAAGTGCTATGAAATTGAAGAGAGGTAAGCGTAATTAGATTGATCGGGTGGAGATGATTTTATCCACCTGGCTTTTGAGAGAATTGAGTCACTGGCAACCATGTCAAGAATCAATTTCGGGTTCCGTCAGTTTTCTACTAGTCAGGAGAAAGATCGAGAATCATGATTTGATTGATGTACTTTGTACGTACACGAGAATCGTTTCAGTTACAGAGCCTTTACAGATCTCTTCTGAACTGTGCGCACGGTTCTGGACGGAGTGGAAGAATTAATGTAAGCTTTAGAGCGGACTAGCCTTACAACGATAAAATATATTGCAGAATTTGCACCGCAACTAATCCTGTATGTGTTCGTTAGCTAGGACTGGTAGCTTTAATTTCTGAAAGTGATGCATTAATGGTTGAATGACTGTCATGGGAAAAAAAGGAATTCTGAGAATGGTCAATTTATGACAGAAGTGTTGGTTGCTAGTACTGAAACTGCATACTAAAGGATAATAACGCTTCAGTGGCATGCATGGATTCATGTGTTCATGAATGCGACAGTGGGGCTAACGTGAGTAATATTTAACACCTTACCTCGGTTTTGGTGATTCTAGGTGAAGAAAGTGGAACTCAATGTAAAGAAGTTCTTCGAACTGCCCATGGAGAAGAAACTGCTGGTGAAAGCCCACAACTTCGTATTTGGGTACATTGCAGGGTCTCCAGTCAGCTGGCGCTACAAGTGGTGGTTGGAAAGACTGCATGTGAAAGTGAGTCAATCAACCAACTTTTCGTGAATTTAATTCCTCTCTGTCTCTTGCTTATCTAGCTCCCAACCATTGCCAGTTCTGATCCATTGCCTTTGTCCGCGGTAATAAATGCATTGTAGGTGCAAGACGAAGCGATACGGAACATGGTGAACCTAGTTTGGTCTGACGACAAAGAGTTTTCTACAGAGTTCATGTAAACATCCAACCCTTGCCTCATTCCAGGCGATACCTAAGCTAGCACTCAGATATTATTTTCAGATATGGTTATTAATCATTTGCCCATGCAGTTTTAATTGACATTTGACATTTGACATTCAGTGACATTTGCCCATGTCACTGAATTTTTTCATAAGTTGAACTTTCGATCACTATTTCAGGAGATCGACACTTTTTTAGGCTTCTATCTGGAAGTCTGGAACCTCAGATATACACCATATGCACAAAGAATTATAGCCGGTCTTGCTTCCTAACCTACCGCCAATGTGAACACTTTAATTAATTTCAACGTTGGAAAATAATGCAAAAAACAGATATTTCCTTAAAATGGCGGTATTCATACACCATTTTTCCATTTATTTTCTAGGACAGGTGTAGATTTCAGACCACCCCGTCTGAAATCTAGGAGAGGTATACATTTCAGACCGCGCGGTCTGAACCTCAAAGTGCCAAGTTTGTGGAATATGGCCGTTTTAACGAAATATCCGTTAAAACTAGTAATGTGAATTTCTTTAAATTGTTGAAATTCCACAAATTGGGCACTTTTTCATGATGCGCACCCTGAAACGAAAATCTAGCTACTATATAATTATACCAATCCGAGTTTCAAAAGTTAAGCTTTGAGAAGATGAATGTCACAGAACAGATATTTCGTTATAATGGCGGTATTCATACGCCATTTTTCCATTTATTTTCTAGGACTTGTGTAGATTTCAGACCGCACACTTTGAAGTCTAGGAGAGGTATACATTTCACACCGCGCGGTCTGAACCTTAAAGTGCCAAGTTTGTGGAATACCGCCGTTTTAATGAAATATCCGTTCACAGTTTTTGGCGCCCAGATTCGCGCCAATTGAACTAAATTGACGAGTAATTAACAAAAATACCTGCAGTCCTCAGAACTAGAATCCGGACTCTTCGACCATAGTTCCAGTTCTAGCTAGTTTTTGAATCATTGTGTTGCAATGTCCCGAGTTCTGCACTCTGAATAATTATGTCTGAGAATCCTAACAACCTAGTTTCTAGAGCAGAGTTTTGTGTAGATGAATGACAGTCACCATGTTTGGTACGTAGTTTACGAAATTGAAGATTAGTTAGCAAACATACATACCTGCAGTCCAAATGAACTAGAATACGGCAGGAGTAATCGATCACAGTTCCAGTTCTAGCCAGTTTAGACTGAACCTAGCTCTGTGCACTCTGAATATATGTGACTGAGAATTATTCTATGGTGACACGAACGCATAACGCGCTGTTGCACAAGTTTGGCTCTCTGAATGTATATGACTGAGAATCATTAGGACATGGCGTGAACTTAGTTAATGTTGTAGATCATATTTTCGATACTCTGAATATGTATGAATGAGAATTGGTATGACATGACATAATCCTAATTTCGGCGCTCTGAATATACGTACATGACTGAGAATTATATATTACGACATGGACATAATGGTTGCAGATCCGACTTGACGTGCTACCTCGGGACGATGCGAGAGCTCGCTCGACTGATAGTGGAAGGCTTGACTGAAGGCCTGGGCTTGCCCCGTGACGCCTTCACGAAACTGGAAACGCCGAAAGCCATTTGCAATGCGCAGGTGAACCATTACCCGGCGTGTCCGGAGCCCGACAGTGTGTTTGGGATCCCAGCTCATACGGATCCCCAGATGCTGTCGATTTTGTATCAGGACGAGGTGGGCGGCTTGCAGGTGCTCAAGGATGGGAAGTGGATGGGGATTCGACCGGATGCTTCCACTTTTGTTGTCAACTTGGGCGACACTCTGCAGGTATGAACTTCCAGGCCTTAATATTATTCCCCTCCTTCAGGACACTGAGGATTAAGTGAATTCATGGTTTGTGGATGATCAAGTTCATTGAAACATCGTAGGTAAAATAAATGATAGACTTGGTCTGAAAACAAATAAAATCGAACAGTGATAAGTAAAAGAAAAGAGGAACTTGGTCTTAAACAAATAGATTACATGTCCCTGCCATTGTGATCTACTCCAACTGCGACGAAAAAACATGAGATTCAATTTGGACCTTTTGGTCCTCTTGGCAGTGATTTTGTTTCTGTATTTAATTTTCCTGGTACAATGACACGCACCCTGGAGTGTCGGCAAGTAAGAAAAATCTTTCACTTTTAATTATACATCCATGAAGTATATAGATCGAATTATCTGAATTCAATAAGTAAACTACAATCATCCAAGATTTGGCGAACTTCAAATATTTTGGAGACGGTTTTGACAAATTCATCCACTTTACCTTCCCCACGTACCCCTTTTTTCCTAGTATTGAAGTAACCCCCAGGAAATTCAAGTAAGAAACTGCTGAAATTTAATTTCTCCCACTTTAATTTCACTGCTTCTTGGGGTTAATTAACCTCAGTGTTGACTTTTTATTTTGTGCATGGAGGACAGGGGGTAACAAGTCATTGAAAGTTGAGTCTGATTGATTGTGTCTGTGTACGTCCAGTCCTTGGCCGTAACTGGTCTTCAATCGGGTCTCTTGTTCCTTCCTTTTTGCAATGAAATTTTCATTTGCGCGATTTGCGAGAAAGTAGAAGTAGAAGATAAGTCTGTTTCCTTTTGGACACACTGAATAAAGTAGATTTCATTGTGAGAATAAAATACAACAAACCCCAGCCGCCGGATATATATATGTCTGAATTTGTTGGGTTATGTATAGAATAAGATATTAAAGTGACTTTTTCGTGAGCGTCGGTTCCCGGGGGCTGGGGCTGGCATGTTGCAGCCTCAACTATCATTATCAATAGGAGATTTAATATACTTCAACTTCTGAAGACCACTGATAAGTACAAGTTTATTAGAAGAGAGCTTCCTCACAATCATTTGAATGTCCTCTTTAGATAATAACGTCATTACTCTGAAGAACCCACGTGGATATGAGACACAAGTGGAACACTGTGATCAATTGAAGAAACCATTTTTAAGTTTTCATTTTATTTTATCTCTATCCCTGCCCATGCAGTTGTTGACTTGCTGCAGTGCCGATTTATAGACGTGTATCTGAACCCAAACTAAGCTTAGGTGAATGTGATTATGTTTTAACATTCGAATAATTTTTTAATTAATTCCATCAATACAATACTTTACCCTTGTGGCTATGAAATCCAGGGTCACTTTTTTTTAAATTTGATTTTTCGGTTTAATATCAATTACTGCGCATGTGGTGCCGATTAATTTATCGACGTGGTTCTGAACTAATACAAAAGAGAATGGCTACTGAGATTAACAGATATCTCAAATAATTTACTAATTTTTCTTAAACTAGTGGTACGTAAGGGTATATTCCCACCGAAGTGGATTATTTTAACCTCAAGAATGACAAAATACACCCACTACAATCAAGGGTCAAAATAATCTAACTATCTACCTCTATCTAAGCACTGATTAGATAGATCTTCTATTATTAAACAAGTAAGATATTTACAGGTTTTTGTTAACAATCGCAAGGGGAATCTAATGCATCAAAGCACCGTAATGGTCATATTAGTAAACCCCTAAATGCTTCTTCCGAACTATCGACAATGTACAAACAAGATGAATGTTTTGGATATAATTAATTGCACTTCATCGAATTCATAGTTACTGATTGAACGAGAATTCATTTATTATACTGATACATTGTTTATTCAGGTGCTTTCGAATGGCATTCTGCACAGTCCTGTACACCGTGTTGCACTCAACCGAACAAGGTCCCGGTATACCACCATCTACTTTTACGGCATCGACAACGAGGCCTCCATCAGTGCAGCCCCGGAGCTCGTCACCAAAGAACGACCGCTCAAGTACAGGCCCTTCACTATAAATGAATATCGAATCGACCAAGTGACAAGGCAAGTTCCCATTGACGGCTTAAAGTATCTGGAGGTGCAGCCGGAGCCCTGGAGTTCAGATTAAGGACCACGGAATGCCAGGGTCACTGATTCAAGCATGTACTTAATTAGTGTAGGTGAAGAGTGTGGGAAAGCTAGGGTGCTGAGTGACTAGTACTGAGGATTTGTATATACGTTACGACTAGAACGGAGCTTACGTACGGAGCCTGTTGTAAGTAATGCGCGCAACAACAACCGAAAGGTTTGAAGCTTCATGGAGTTGCAGGGTTTCATTGAGAAGGATGGCCAGATGTGAATTAGTAGGGGTCAGCAAGAACAGACAAATGGAAATCTGTGGAAATAGATCGAAACGGGATTCCACAGTTTGTATTTCATATAAGAAATTTGCGGCAGAGACTGAGGTCTTGAATGCCAATAGTAGACCGAGTGCCAATGTAACATAGAATGATATGATGTGAAACCGAACCAAACAATACACAGCTAGTTGAGTGAACTATAAAACTGAAGGGTGAATGGTCCAAGCCCTTGATTATGCATAAAATTCTTATGTTGTTCTATGAGGTGAGTGCACCCTAACTTCTTACATAAAAGAAAAAGCTATGATTTGGATTCAATGAATTCAAAGGGGTTGAGAATGGTTTGCAACAGGCTACTTTTTGCTTAAGTTTCCAATAAGTGTAAACCTGCGCTACGAGGAAAGTTTTGAAGTGATTGGCGACAGGGACTTTTCTCTCCGGCTAATAAGATTTCTTGAATTCAAAGACTTTGTTTCAAAGAAAGATACGAGAGGATTGGAGCACGTATCTTCCAGGATACCCTGACTTGAACTGCAAGTTCGTTAAATTGGTGCGATTCTGGCTTCAAAAAACGTGGCATATATCTTCACAAGGTCTATTATATTGTAATTCCTGGCCACGAACTAGAGCTGGTTTGGATTTATGTTGCAGGCTGCACGTCCTGAAACGTGGCAAAGTGTTGGCATACTGCCAATTTAACAAAATTGAAGTTCATTTCCCTGAATGAATTTGCAGAATGATGGGCAAATTCAAAGGTGTTGAGAGCTCCTTGCAAGAATGCTGTAAGGTGTGTGAATCTCTCTAACTTTCAATTGGCAGTTTGCTGCAGTATCTCGTTTTCATTCCTATTTCCCAAGCTTATGCTTTCCGAGTCTGTGATGGAAGAATGGTGCGGTGTTGCTTTGAAGGTGCTTAAAGTGCAGGATCTGGTCAGTTGTTCCAAACTTTTTTTAACATAATGAAGCCAGCTGGGCTTCTTATACACTTTGCTACGCTCCAATACTTTGTTGGATATAGCATCGACGTTTTGAAATGAAGATTTTTATAGTGTGGGACTTTGAACATGCTCTTCTTCGGGATTGATTTTGCTTCAATTCGATCAAGCACTTCGCAAATTGGAAAAGAAGAGAGTCGCAATAATTAAGTTAGTGCCTACAGAGAATCGCATTGATTTCTGCACGGTGTGCTGCTAGTAAAAAAATCGTGGTTTCGTAATAATGAATATTTGTTACATTAATTTGGCAGAATTTCAAAAAAATTGTGCATGCAGATAAGGTGTGTGAACTGTGAAGTAGGAACCACTGCGGTTTGACATGCCCGTCTTCAATGGAAGTGCTCCGAGAAATTCATTTCTGATCTCTGAGCATCCTTGGTTTTAGAGCTCTCAGAATCCCATTGGGACTCAACTAAAAACCACACTTTGTACTGGTATTGAACAATCGCACCTGTCACTAACATCTTAGAGATTTGATACTTCAAACTTGCATATTCTCAAGGCTTAACCTACATGTTCCTAGATTCCTCAAAAACCCATATGAGCACTTTCTGCACTTGGAAATCACAAATTGGTGACCTGGAATTTGTTAAAGCAACAACTATAAGCTAGGATACGAGCAAAGCTTGCCGTTTGAACTCATTTTTGGGCTTCTGTTGTATCTGAATTTCAATGCAAGCATAAATGTAGGTTTTGAGCAGCAAGCAACTATTCATATAAATGCAACTATTTAATGCTCATTGTGATCGAATGAATTTTTGAGAAATTCGAGGGCGAGCTTCCTGAAAACTAAGACGATTTCCTACAAAATTGAGTGTCTCTTTCCTTGATTTGCTTAGATTTTGAGGAAATTATTGAAATTCAAGATTGAAGTTTGACATGAGCGATCTTGGGGCTGCATATGGTGGGTTTAGGTCCTACAGGTGGTCACGTATTGTTGTACTGTACTTCTGGGTTAAGTGAAACTGGTATGAAGTGATGTCAGTTTCGGTTTTACTCTGAAACCCAATTCGCTATTTTTGACTTATCTTTGTGCATCGCTGGTATTACTAAGGCTGAAATCAATGCAACTCCTCACTCTAAATATCGTCTATTGTGTGTAACTATGTGGAGGATCTGGAAACAAATTCAAAATGTTGATTATTGGTTGTTGCTAGGGATGCAAGCTGACATAAGCGATTTTGTCATCACCATTAATTATGGGCGAAGCAAAAACAGTGAGTCCCTGCAGATTGCACCCATTAGTGACGATGTTCTTAACAGTATTAATTTTTTGGAATGAGGAACTCGATTGAGAAAATCGAATGTTGTGCACATCTCTAATGCTGAATCGAAAAGTGTTTAAAATCAATATATATATGAGGAAACATCCACATGCTTTTTGGGTAAGGGCTCAATTCTCTTCTTTGACATATACCTTATCTGCTGCCTGTAAGTGCCTAAAATTGTATCAGGTAGTTTAACCCCTAAATGCCCAAAGCACCCAAATGTGGTGTTTGGAAAACTTTGACGTTAAGTAAAACCCAACCAAATTTCTACTATTAGTAGTTTATATTTTTGGAGAATTTTTTTTGAAGTCTAGTTTTAGGATCAAAAAGTTGATCTGAAAAATAAAAGATTATGATTTTTCTATTGAAGATTTTGTGCAAGGATACCCAATGCAATCTTGACTTCCCGTAGTGTTGTGGGCTCTTGGAAATGAGCCTCAAATACACTAGATCTTGGAGGCAAAATCACATTAGAAATTCATTTAAAAAAATTGAAGAATAGATTTTGAAAAATTGTTAATTGATTGGGGTTGTGCATGCTAGGCCCTATAACCTGATATTTTTTTAGTGACCAACTTTTTAGAGTTGACATGCAAAAAGTGAATTGAAAAATTTTCATAGTTTTTACACCCTCATGATCAAACATTATAATCTTTCAATCTATAAGTGATATTGTTATGTTTTCTTTTCCTATGTGATCTCTAACATGTCTAGTTTGAATTTGTATGGTTATAATTCAAAAGAAATTGGTACAACTAATGAAAATGTTCAATTTAGAGCAAATTTCAAGAAGCTCCAAACAAGCCTTGGGCATTTAGGGGTTAACACCTTAGCGAATTGGACATGAATTTTATATATATGGTGAATTTCATTAACATGGCAATATTACGGTAAAATAGAGCAACATTCCATTAAAATGGTATGGAATATGTCAAAAATGGTGGAATAATACCACCATTTTAGTGAAATTTACCATACATATACATATTTTTTAAACTTTAAATATTTTTGACAGGAATTCATAAAGATACTTTGAAATTTTGTTGAGTTTCATTTTGAAATTGGATTTTAGAAATAAATATTGGCAACCTCTTGTTGAATTGCCATGGTATTTGACATGTAATATGTCTTCATGAAGGCAAGGATCCCCTTTTTTTCTTTTTCTTTTCCAACTAGATAGCTTTAGCTTTACAATTATAGGGATTTTCTTACGATATTTTGGGTTCTTAGAAAAAGAATTTGCTAAAAATCATGATCGTGAGTGGGTTGGCTGCTGATGTTGGACTTTAGCACTGTTCAATTGCCCATAAGCTTGAATATTTGTAATTGGTGTATTGGTGATGGCAATGGGTTAACTTTGAAATCACGATCAAAATTTAATTATTTCCCGTTTTAATTAGAAACTTTCATGCTAATCATTGTCTCTTTGATAAGGATATTATTCATGCAGCACTATTCTGGTTTCTTTTCGCAATCGATTCGAGTGCTAGGGTGCTCGGAATCTTGAGATTGTGACATGTTATAGGTCTACCATGGTTTAAGGTTTAACCCCTAAAGCCTTAAGCTGCGGTTTTTTTGGCAACATAGTGATTTGGGGAAGCTTATTACGAATGGAATTTTTATTTTTTTATTTGAAATTTTCACACGACAATATAACATGTGCATGAGGAGTAGCTTTAAGAAGCAACAAGTTTCATAACTTTTGACTTCATCACTTCATGGTTAAAAACTTATTGTATGATATGTCATTTTTAATGCTCAATGAGCTCTCTCTATCTATGTGTGTGTGTGTGTGTGTGGAAAGCTTTGAATAATTCCATCTTGATTAATGAGATGAAAGTTATGACGAATTTTAGGTTGCGGGCAGTTCTAGAATTTCTACTCTAAAATAAACTTTGAAGTCCTTTATTTAGCTCCATTTTTCATATTTTCGAAAATAAAATAAAATCATAGGATGTAGGGGTGATTGCAAGAAACACATGTCCTATTTTTTGTCCCCTTGCCTTTAGACACAGGTTTTTGGTCATAAATTTTGCATAGTAAGTCCATTTGTCTTGAAATTTGGAATGAAGGTACACATAAAAGTTTCACACATTTCTTAATTTTTCATTTAAGAAAAAAATTACTTTACTATTTTTAAGGTGCCCCCAATTGGATGTCTACCTTGGCCATTTTGGGGGCTTGGGGTCCGAAGTTGTATCCAAAAATGCAAACTAGAAGCCACAAATTGGAGAAGTTGGAGGTGTACTCGCATTCCAATGAGAGACAAAGAGTTTTTTTTGCAAAAACCCTTTGCATGAGGTGTCTACATGGGGCCAAAGTGACCATTGTTCACACACATTTTTCGAGTAGAAGAAAATTTTCCTTGAAGAAATTTTTGGTGCAATGTAAGAGTAGGCTTGTTTACAAAAATAGCTTTTTTTCTAGGAATTTTTTGAATATTTTTTGAATTACTAAAAATAAAAAGGTCCATAGACCCCTTTTCTGCTATTTTCTGCTCCTAGTGGCTTCTATAGTATTCCATAGTAGTCTATAGTAGTCTATAGTCTTGTATAGTATTGAATCAACAATTTAGATCTGTAGGCACCCTAAATCGACGTTGAGATTCACATACACACGCTAATGTGTGAAATTCATAGCAATCCATAGTCATGTCGGTCCTACAACCAGAAATTGAATTTTTGAGCAGGAAACGTGAAGTGTTTCTTGCAATCACTGATAGATTGTTTATTACAACATTACAACCATTGGATTAGCATTTTCCAATTCCATAACTAAATTCTTAACAATTTCGTATTTTGAATTATTCTCTACTTCTTTCTACTTACTATTTTTTTTCTATATGTTGTACAATTCCCAATTATCATAATTTTTTCAAACATGTACCCAACTTGCCTTAAACAATGAATCCAAAGAAGTACCACCATTTGGGACTTTTTTCATACAAATGTGACCTTGTGAAGTGTAATTGCAATTGCTTGAATTTTTGCAAGGCCAAAAAAAGGGGTTTTGTAAATTCAATTGCTAAAATCTTGCAATCTATATAGTGAAAATTTCAAAAAAAATTTCCACATCTTCTCAAAGTAGAGTAATACAAGATCCTATGGTTACGTGCCCCAAAATGAATTTTTTCTAAAATTTGGTACTTGTACTAAAAAGGGTAGTTTTGGAGCATTTTGGTGAAAACACAATCAAAAACCTTTACAGGTTAACCCCTAAATGCCCCAAGGCCATTTTTGAGCTTCTAGGAATTTGCTCTAAATTCAACAAAAATACATCATTTTGAGAAAATTTTATCAATTTTTTTAATATTTGTAACCATACAAATTCAAACTAGACATGTTAGAGATCACACAAGAAAAGAAAACTCAACAATATCACTTATCAATTGAAATATTACAATGTTTGATCATAAGGGTGTAAAACCTACAAAAGTGATTTGAAGTCTTTCAATCCTCTTTTCACATTTCAAATCTAAAAATTTGGTAACCATATAAATATAAGTTTAAAGGGCCTAACATATATAACCCGAATCAATTTATGGCTTCTCAAAATCTACTTTACAATTTTTTGAAATGAATTTTGAATGTGATTTTTTCTCTAAGATCTAGTGTATTTGAGGCTCATTTCCAAGAGCTCCCAACACTGCAAAAAGTCAAGATTGCAATGGACACCCTTGCACAAAAAAATCATAATCAATCATTCTCAAAATTGATTTTTTGATGCTAAAACTAGACTTCAAAAAGAATTTTTCAAAAATATGAACTACAAAAAACAGCAACTTGGTTAGGTTTTTATCTAACTTCCTAGTATTGTCAATACCAAAATTTGGTGCCTCGGGTATTTTGGGCTTAAATATCTTCAACTTGTAGATATTGGTTCTTATAAAAGCTGAAAATTTGAGAATTTTTTGAACAGTTAGCACTGTTAGAACTTGATTACTAAGCATTGGATTCCTAAGTAGGCTTAAGCATGATTCTTTCGATTGTGTAACTATTCGAAACACTCTCAATTTTGTCAAATGATGTAAAAAAATTATTGTCTATGTTGAAGTTATGGTTGTCATTATTTGATTAGCATTTCACTGTCATCAATGTTGAGCTTGGACATGCATCATTCAACATTTTGTGGTTGCAAACTAATATCTTTCTTCTTTCTTCTGAGGAATGGTAAAAAAGGAGATTTCTTAGAATGAATTTCAATCAAAGATTTGGCATACAACCCCACCACTATTTGCCCTTGGTGTATTTGTCATATTGAAATTAAGTTATGATGACAATAGAATATAGACACACTTTAACCCCCTAAAGTTCTTTCATGTTTAGAGGCCCAAAATTGCTTCAAATAATAGTCTCCAAAGCAAGGTGTAAATCTTCATTTATATTTGTTTTTTAGTAAATTCAAGTGTAGAAAATTTTAGTTAACTTGTTAGAATATACCTTCCTACAATTTCAGAATAAAAAACATTACCAATTGCAAGATTGTGATTCTTGAATTTCGAAAAGAAGTATTTTTAACTCTTTCCAAATGGTTAGATATCATCTTTCAAACATATTACTCATAAATGTGTAATTCCTAAATCTTGAAACTCTCCATAATATATTGAAGAAACTAGTTGAAAACACATATAAAAAATTGAAAAAGAATAAATCATATTCATGGTTGAAAAAAGAGTGAATAGAAAAAAGTGGAGAATAATTAAAAATACTAAATTGTTAAGAACTTAGTTATGGAATAGAAAAATGTCAATCCAATGGTGGTAATGTTGTCATAAACAATCTAAATCCTGTGATTTTATTTTTTTCCCAAAAAATTGAAAATTGAGTAAAATAAAGGGCTTGAAAGTTTATTTTAGAGTAAAGATTCCATAATTGCTTGCAAACTAAAATTCCTCATTAATAACTTTCATCTCATTAACTGAAATGGAATGATTCAAAGTTTTTCATGTGTATATTAATCTATAAAATCAATTTCAAATTTTTATATCTTAAAAAATTGATTATTTTTTAGTTGCCCTAGTGTGAGCCCCTAATTTGTCATCAGAGACTCATTGTTTTCTTATTTCTCTATTCTATTATTTTGAATACAATTTTATATACAAAAAGCCCCAAAAAGATTGTAGAACTAAAATAGGTATGTTACATACCAATATATCATTTGGTCTAAATTAGAATATTATAGCTAGAATACTACAAACCGCCACTTGTATATAGGTTAGAACCCGACTTATCATGGTAAATTGGAAAATTAGGTGTTATTGGCACAACTGGTTCAAACTCTACATGTGAGAAACATCTCTAGGATAAAATTGGTTGAGGGAACGCTAGTGAGGTATTAGGTCAGTTCCCAATGATAGGTTCCAGTTTCCCCATTTGTAGAAAATGGGGACACTTGTATCCATTGATTAGGCCATCATGCTAACATGGCAATGTGACAACTAACAAAGGAGGGTATTATGGAATAGAAGTTGACAAAAATTCTAGCAAAGTGACAAAATACTTGATAGAATTTTGTCAAATTATTGGCCGAATCTATAGGTTCCCATTGACAAAGCAATTGACAGTCTTTTGTCAAATTTCTGTCAAATAGGACACAATTTCCCTTGCGGTGAACTGGCAATGTCATTCTTGGAGTTAGATAGTAGCCAATTTTTTTTCCAATGTTATGCTTTAATTTATATCATTCTCATGTGCGCTACAATTTCTTTTTTATCCATAGGTGTCATTGTTCAAGGATTATTTCTTATCTTGTTGTAAGCATTTAGTGTCATATGTTGGTCTCAACCCTTAAAAATGACATTCCATATTTAGGATTTGGTCAAACTTCAATAGTTTTCCATATTAAAATACACCTTTCAAAAATTGGATGTTTTTATCATTTATTAATATATACATACATACATATACACAAAATTTAACTTAATTTTTTCATAATTCAAAACATTACAATGATTTCCATACAATTTTATATAGTAATTTCTTTATAAAAATCATAGTAACTATAAAAATGCTTAAAGGAAATCAGAGATGATAGTGATAAACATTGCATTATAATTGGTGTACTCTTTGAGCTCACACTAAGAGAAACTTGATTGAAACTGAGTTCAAAAGTGGTTTATATCAAGCTTTCAAAATGATGCCTTGAAATTGTCACAAAAATGAAAATTTCCATAATTTTGAAAATGTGAAATTCAAGATGGACTTTCTGTCTACTTCTTTGTTGTTAATTCTTTTGACATACTAAGGTGAAAATGCCCAAAACTATCTTTGTACACATTCTTAATGAAAGTGTCCCTAGAAGTAGTTTTATTTTTTTGGTTTTCAGGCAAATGGTTATGTGGCCTTTCTTTCAAGAAGGTTTTGCATTTCTTGGCTCCTTCATTTTGCAGATTTGAATTGAATGAGGTCAATTATGAGTACACAATTTTGAATATGTAATTTTTGTATGCAATATTTGTTTGTACTGGCTCTGTATGATGAATAAAATGAGGTTTTGGAAACATTGTGGCAACAATGTGTAGGGCCATGATGATAGTCTGGCATTTTTTAACACATTTATCCCCTCTTTTTCTATAGGCTTGAAGCTACCCATTTGTTTTTGAGGCAATTGGGCATTTAAGTGCCTAAAAAAACCCCAAGCCTCAAAGTGCTATTAAATCATTCCTTTACTTATTTATTGTGATTAGTTGAGTGTTGATTCTTTAAACTTTGATTCTATGACCAAGCTACTATATATGATGGTTTCGAAGACCTAGGGAGCTTCCACTTAGAAAATTTATGTCTTATCCAAAAATTCTATTTTTTTTTTAAATTCATGATTTTCAATTGCTAATACCACAATAATGTGTTTTTTTTCTTGAAAAGGTGCCTTGAACTATTCTATGTTGAATTACTTATTTTGACAGATTTGGGTGTTTTCACCGCACTAATGTTGGGTATAAAGATGGGTATGGCAAAGTGAATTTGCCATACCCAGCCTAATCACGCCTAATTAGCTTCAAGTACTGGAACGTATAGGTAATGTAGTTCAATTATTGGACAACCATCTGACAAACATTTGTACACTAATTGTGTGGGTCAGTGTTCTGGAAAAACCAGCAGCTATTAAGAAGTTAGCACCTAGTATTGGGAAAAAAAACCGGTTGCAATTTTTGAAAATATTGGCAAAAAAATTAGTGAAAAAATTTACGTAAATTCTTTTTTAGAGTAAAAAATAGAAAAAACAACTGGACTTGGTTTGTATTTGAAAAACCAGTTCAATGTGGGAATTTACAGGAAAATAATTGATAAAACTACAAAAAAAAATCCCCCCCAAACAGTGTAGGTTTGGTCATTTAGTGTTGTTTAGTGGCATAATCTTGTACATTTACAGGTGTAGTGTTGTCTCACATATGGAGAATGATATCTTTTGCTCAACTGTTGATAAGGTAGACATACCCATTCCCACCCCTGCACCCAATTCCATCCTCATGTACCAGTGGAATACATTCTAAGAAGAAAATGTACACCACGAGGGAGGAATTTTTGAAAGGGACACAAATAATGGATATTATTACGTCTACCTTCACAGTAGAGTCGCTTTGGCAGTCTCTGTAAAGTACGTACACACGTCATATCTTATATCTCAAGCAAGGCAAGGAATGCGTGTGTGTCATGGTACTGTTTTGTAGTACTCCAACATCACATGCAGGCCATGGGTTGGAGATACATGATGGAAATCTTTTTCACAAATCTGTAAAATGACTTTGAATTTCATACACAAGATGCTTCATACTTTCAGAATTTTTTAGAATCATGGCCTTTACTTTACAAGGCTGGAGATATGATACTTGCCTCATAGAATATGGAGAAGAATTGCTGCCTTGTCTTTGAACTAGGAGCCTTGAGCTTCGTCATTTACATAACTTAACAAGGTGGGTATGGTAGTCTGCTCTAAATCCGCGCGTCTTCTAAAGACTGTCCCTAGCCAGGTTCTGAAATGGACATTAACAAGTTGTAAAATGCAAATGTGTAAAGCATTGAATGTTTTGTAAATGTGTCAGAGCGGTTTAAAATTTGTTAAACATTCTTTTATACTTTGCTAGTGGATGGAATAAGAGCCAAGGTGAGTCCATTTCTGAAATGTTTACCTGTGTTCAAAAAAACTTTTCTCCCCCAACTTCGAATGCTAATATATTTCAATCTGTACGGTCAAATTTGATAAAAATTTTACCACATGATCACATACAAATATAGTACAAGATCCTACGGTTGGATTTTTAAATTTTGATTTTTTTTTCTTTCTTAAAGAATGCAGCTGAAATGACAATTTCAAGTGATTTTTGTCAAAAAATAGGCCTTGGTCCTTCAGGAGTTTAGTTTAGTTAAGGTCGCATTTTGGAACCCTGTCTATTACTTTCTACATGCTGTTGTGCTTGTTTTTGGTGAAGCAATATCTTTTTTCAGACGACACATGTGTGGGTTTTGTAAGGCCTACGATCAAAAAATAGATACCTATGGCAGAATTCTTTAAAAATTCATAAGTAATTCAAAACTGCTCCGGAAAATATGAAACCACTTGGGTTAAATTCCACATCAATTTTTCTTCGAGCGAAAAATAATGAAAAATAATTTCGTGCATCGAAGAACCATCGAAAAGGCCGACCAGCCCTTAAACGCACGGTTTTTGAGCAGACTACCTTAGTACCCACAATCTCACCCTCCGTAAAACCACTGTCGTCACCATAATAACTCTATGTACATCTCAAAACTCAATATGCATATATGTCTAAGAAACGATTTAAGAACATCAGTCTATCAAAAAGACACTGTGATCCTTCATTATTTTTGTGTCTTTCGATGCGTTGGAACCTCCTTTCACTTGTCAACAAGAAAATATGAAAATTTGACCAGTCTAATAATAGTAATTAGACATAGTAGGAAAAAAAAATGGCAATTTGGACTAGGATACCCACACCTTACTTTTGTAATTCCATGCATGGCTAGATTTTTGGACACATTTAACATATCCAACCTTTTCTCATGTGGGCAATAATTAATTATTGAGAATGGTAAAGAATAAAGAGTGATATACCCTATCTAATGATACAAAACATGTATAATTAGATTGAATCATAAACTCTTATAGTAAAAGTATATACATTCAATCCTTCAATATTTTTTTTGGCAATCTTGAATGACTTTTGCATTATTTAGCATTACAATTGAATAGAAAATTAGCAAAACATCCAATAATAGAATGCCATATGAAACATATTTTAGACCTTTTAAACAAAAACTAGTTGACCAAAATATTTCCAAAATATCTCCTATTTTCTTTGTTCCCTTAGATTTTTTTGTGAATCCAAGAAGTCTAAATATCAACAAGATCAAAAGAACCTATTTTAAATCTTGTACAAAAAAAATACAAGTTGACCAAACTATTTCTAAAATATCCTCATTCTTATCATTCCTTTACATAAATTTTTCTTTTTATGAATCCAATGAGTCTCTCGATATGAGCAATGACCAAAGAAAGAGATCACAACAAATGAGCAACTTTCTTCAAGACAAAAGACACCAACAAAAGAAGGTCGCATTGAGGCAAAAGCCCATCCAAAGAAAATGATACAACCAAGCCCAAGTCCAAGTCACACCAAGCCAAGTCAGCTACAACCATCCAAGTCCAAGCCCAAGTCCAGCCTAAATCCTTTTCTCCTTCAAGACTCGTGCGCTTAGAGATCTCTGAGACGCGTCTTCAGGAGGAGCTACAGTAGTTGCCCAGCAGACGGGAGTTCTCCTGCAACAGGTTCGGCAGCACAATCTGCAGGTGTCACTAAGGTTTGTAGTTTGTTTTGTTGATCAAATTAACATGAACCAAATCACCACGCAGCAAGCTTCCGATTTTGTACTCTCATTCGAACTTAGTCTAAAATTTCAGAACATATAGAAGCCAATTTCTCTTACTAACCTTCGAAGGATGTTTGTTGAATTTCTAACCACTACCAGCGATAGAATACTTGTCTCTTTTTTATTACCGTTTTGGGAACAATTTTGTAAGGATGATCAATTCGAAAGACCTCTACCTTAAGGGACAGATTGAAATGGGTATTCCCGGCCTTAAGGTGAAAGACTGGAAAAAACTTGATGTAACTTGTCTATCCTTGCAGCAATCAATATTTAAATCAAGGATTGAACTCTCATGAAAAGAGTTCTGACATGATTTCTGTGTGGTGTGCAATTTGAATTTTGTAGCTGGAGAATGAAAATACTGAGTTGATTGTAGCGGCCCTCAGAACCCATATGAAGCCAAAGCTTATCTAAGTTGAGGACATGATAGTTCAGACTTCACTAGAAAGCCGAGCATAGCATATAGTGCAACCCAATAGTGCTTCTTGACGTTGCAATAACTTGTTGCTACTGCGAATTGATGTCTTAGGAGACTTCCTTCCTTCCCGGTATGTAACACTCGCAGGAGTGTACACTAAACCCTAAAATAAACAGCAGGCCATCTGGGGTATTGGTGGGGTTTGCTCCCTGCTGATCAGATCGTCAATTTGCACAATTCTGGGCGTCTTTAGTTTCATCCGCTAGAGTTTTTTCAGTAGAGAGGACCGTGAGACTAAAAATGTAGCAATTTCTCGTATTAGCAATTGAACAGATCAGTGTGAGATTAGTGGATTTCCAACATCCATAGCCCCCTTCGATTTTCGGTTTCAGTTCATTACTCATGATTTGCGTTTTGGTCTAACGCCTTTTGAAGCCCTTCGAATTCAAATATTCTCCATTCTTCTAAGTGCATTATATTGAGGTTCTAGCCGAATTGTACAGACCAGGGTGCGTTCGACGTGTGAGAGAGGATGCGAGATCCTTTGAAGGCCATGCGATTGTGAGGTTCAGTGAGTACCAGAGGGCTTGGCATTAAGAAGACATTAAAGTGACACCGGTGAAGAAAAACATGATGTTGGAGAAGGAGGTTTTTAAAGTAGGGAAGGAGAACGGCGGCGTGCGTGCGGGGCTGTTCAGCAACAGCGACAGTCCAACTCCGTTATTATTGCAGCAACAGAAGCAACGGCGGAAAGAATTGGGACTACGGACCCGAAGCCACGGACGTCGTCGTCCCAGTTACAGCTTGCTGCTTCTCATTGCAGGTATTCTCGCAACTGAAATAGAATTCTGTTAAGGTATGGTAAGGTCAATTTTCAGTTAATGAGAGGATTCCAACACGCCAGAGCATGCGTTATTTGGATATTGTATGCGAAAGCTATGGAGTTTCGAGGTTTTGTTGGTGGATGTTCTTAAAGCTACCAATAAGTACATGTTCCTGTTGAGCATAGTTCATATTTGTTGTTGAGGATAGTTCTTATTATCAAACTGCTCCAATTTTTATATGATGTTGTTGCTGAATGATTGAGGATTCCAATGCACCAAAGTAAATGTTTTTTGGATACTGTATGCCAAAGTTACAAAGGGACAAGGGTTGGGTTGTGGACGTTCTTAACCCTACCAACAAGCACATGTTGATTGAGGAGTGTTGCTGTTGAGCATAGTTCATGTTTGCCGTTGAGGATAGTTCTTATTACCAAACTGGTCAAATTTTTTCATGTGTTCTTGTTGGTGAATGATTGATAATTGCAATGGCCTAAAGAATGTTTTAATTGGATACTCTAGGCAAAAGTTATGCAGAGGTGAAAAATTGGTGGTGAATGTTCTGAAATCGACTCTTCGACAATAGATATATAATGGTTAAGGGGATTTACAAAGTCTTTACTTCTAGATCCGTGGCAATTTTGGGTGTCCCTAGGTTGTGGGAAGGGCAATTCTGTTTCGTCGTAGCAACAGAAGAAATGATCTCACAATTTTATTTTATTTGTCTTTCCTGATCCAGGATTACTTTTTGTAGCAGGGGTTTTCTTTGTTGGACCACCGTGGCATCCCCATCCTTCTCAATACGTGGTGAGTGTTGGCACATCATTCAAGTGATTCTAACTTCATTTGGGTATTAATAAGGCATGATTGTTGAAGTCATTCGATAGCATGGAAGAAGGTGATTTTCTTGCAAGATATTTTGCGTGAACCAGGAATTGAGAAGACAAGGGTTTGAGCCCAAAGCAGAGTTTTCAGTAAATTAAGACCATTTCCGGACCTTATAGACAACATTATAAAGACAATCTTCCCATGTGAGAGTCTCTCTACGGAGAAGAGTTTCCTTGTGATGTTGTCTACAAGGTTCAGAAACCGTCTAATTTTGGTGAAAATCCTGTCGGAAAATGTATAATTGATAAGGTGGAGGGGGTGATTGACTCAGTTTTCTTGAAATTTTCTTGAAATTTTCTTGAATTCCTAATTGGTATCGCTTGGATGTGATCGCAGCCCGTGAGAAGAAGCTCGGGAGATGACGCCACAACAGAAGCTGGTCTTCCCTTTGACTTCCTGGCAAGACAACTGGGTGATCAACTGACGCTGTGCAAAACGTATATAGTGATTGCTAAGGAGAACAACAATCTGCAGCTGGCTTGGCAACTGAGTGCGCAGATTCGAGCTGCACAACAACTCCTCTCCCAAGCTGCTACTCGAGGCTCCTCTGTTCTGTGGGAGGAGGCCGAACCCATAATGCGCGAAATGTCGGATCTCGTCTCTCAAGCCAAAGACCTCCACTATGACAGTGCCACCATGCTCATGAAGCTGAAAGCTGAAATGCAGGTAATGTAAAGCCTCCATTCCCCGTACAGGGGAACCTGGAACCTTTTCCTACAAGAATCTAGAAACTTGCACCACCTAAAATTTTGCACGTTTATTTTAAGGTAAGATGAAAATCAATTGCAAAAAAGGAAATGCCAATAGATGAAGTATTCTCGCACTTCAGCACAGATCAAAGCTCACCCGCATGGTCAATGGAGACTCTAATGTACTGTATGGTTGATGGAATCTCTTGCTTTCTGTGTGTGGACTTGATGTAATGACCTACAACATTTCATGAAATTTCATTTCTTCTTAGTCTTATGTGTTGAAAGCACTGAGGTCAGTATATTTCAGTGCATTTGACAGGGGGTTTCCAAGAGTTTTTGTTTGATGGGAAATTAGTTGGATTATTGATGTGAATTGAGGTCAAGGTTGGAGAAGAATCTTATCGACTACATTTCTTGTCCAGGCTCTGGAAGAGATGGTTAATACAGCGGCCACTCAAAGTGCTACATTTGGTCAACTTGCAGCAGAGGCCGTGCCCAAGAGTCTTCATTGCTTAAGCTTGAGGCTTGCAACAAAGTGGGCGAGTGATGAGGATTTGAGGGAAGAAGCGCAAGCAGTGCAAGAGAGATTCACCCATAAATTTACCAACAACAGTCTTTACCACTTCTGTGTGTTTTCTGATAATGTGTTGGGAGCATCCGTAGTCATCAACTCAACCATAATGAACGCAAACCACCCTGAGCTTCTTGTCTTCCATGTTGTCACCGATGCTGTGAACGAAGGGTCGATGAAAGCGTGGTTCTCTGTGAACGATTTCAAAGGGGTGGCCATTGAGATCCAGCATGTGGAAAGCTTCACTTGGTTGAAT
This sequence comes from Straminergon stramineum, assembly GCA_963920665.1. Classification (NCBI taxonomy): domain Eukaryota; kingdom Viridiplantae; phylum Streptophyta; class Bryopsida; order Hypnales; family Calliergonaceae; genus Straminergon; species Straminergon stramineum. The sequence goes on from OY987272.1 coordinate 3,017,657, forward strand.
GCTACGTACGTTCCTGTTCTCAAGCAGCTTCAAGATACTGAGACGAAGAGCTACTACTTCCGATCCAGTCGCCAAGACGCACAACAAAAGACTGCTCTCAAGTTCCGGAATCCCAAATACTTATCTATGCTGAACCATCTTCGCTTCTATATTCCTGAAGTGTATCCCGCTCTGGAGAAGGTAGGCCTACTATAATTTTCCTAGGTATTGATTTCCTGGGTTTGCATATCAGTTACTACACGACTCTGTACGTTTTTGCCTCCAAGTGTCCAAGCTAAAAATACAAAGCCTACTTTGGAAGTCTAATAGTCATAAAATTGATTACTATTGTTCAAAGGCACGATTTCCTCTTTCTTTTGGTTCATTTTGTTACGTTCCTAAATGATTCACTGCAACCCCCATAAATATGGCGGCCGACACTTCTGACCATTTGGGTACTTCAGTGTTGAGCACTTGGCTGTTAACCCCCAAGTTCCCAAAAACTAGATACAAAATTCTCTTTGGAAGCCATTAATCAATTTTAGTAGCCTTCGAGACATTGATCTCTATTGTGTACAGAAGTAGGATTTGATTTCTTCTTTCTATTGGTACGTTGCTGCCTTTCTTGCTAGTACCGTCCTAAATGATTCAGTTCACCTCCTATAGACATGAACGTGGCCACTTTTGACCTTTTAGGCTTTCACGCCCTCAGTGATTGATGTTCCTTTGTGATTCTCCTTTTGCAGGTGGTCTTCTTGGACGACGACGTGGTAGTCCAACGAGACCTTTCGGAGCTTTTCTCCCTGGATCTCCACGACAACGTGAATGCTGCCGTCGAGACCTGCCTGGAAAGTTTCCACCGCTTCCACAAGTACCTCAACTTCTCCCACCCCAAAATCAAGTCCCACTTCGACCCGGACGCCTGTGGCTGGGCCTTTGGGATGAACGTGTTCGACTTGGTGCGATGGAGGGAGAAGAACGTGACTGCGAGGTACCACTACTGGCAAGAACAGAACGTGGACAGGACGCTCTGGAAGCTCGGGACCTTACCTGCAGGACTGCTGGCCTTCTATGGACTCACGGAGCCTCTGCACAGACAGTGGCATGTTCTTGGGTTGGGCTATGACGCCCATATTAATGCAGAGTTGATCGAGAAGGGCGCTGTGGTGCACTACAACGGCAACATGAAACCGTGGCTCAAACTCGCCATGAGTCGGTATAAGCCTATTTGGGAGCGCTACGTCGACTACCAGAATGCTTATTTACAGAAGTGTAATTTCCATTAGGCGTCATTCATTTCTAGATTAGTCACATTCTCGACCCGTTCTCCCAAGCCTGTCCATTTTTCCCCCACTGTGAGTTTCTTCCTATGAAGGAAATCTGGCTCCCACCATCTCATGAATTTGGTCAGGGTTTGCCAATAAATGATGAAGCAAGTTTTGGGGAAGCGCTGGTTTGCCAAAATCGATGCAGAGGCGATTGAGAATGGCGCTGTTGTACATTACATGGCAAGATGAAGCCGTGGCTCAAACTCGCCATGAGCCGTTTGGGAGCGCCAGGTCGATTGCCAGAATTCTTATATACAGAAGTGTACATAATTTCCATTGGCTTAATTCATTACTAGATTGGTCACATTCGATCCGCTCTCCCAAGCCTGTCCATTTTTTTTTCCAGTGAGTGCACCTTCCTACGAAGGAAATTTGGTCCTTACCATGTCATGAATCTGGCCATTGGTTTGCCAAGAAATGATGATCTGGGGAAGCAACATCAACCACGGGATTGAAGTGGAGTTTTGTCACCCTTGTATCTTGAACGAGCAACTGCGTGGTGCTGTAAAACCAGTCTCCTCTGGAATTGACAAAAGTGAAGGCGCATGGAGGTCAAGAGCAGAGCTGGACCGAGGATGACCGGCCTTCATACAATCAAACCTTTTTAATCTTACCACCGGGGGTCCCAACCATCTACTGTGACATAGTTTGAATGGATGCAAAGTGTGCTACATACAGTCAATAATAGAGTGGCAAGTGTGCAGGATATTCTAGAATGTCATTATTATAAAGGGTTTGAGTGCAGTGAATTTTGAAAGACAGGGAAAAGCGATTGTTGAATGGAGCAGGCAGTGCAACATGTTGATGGTCCACTTCTATTACAAATGCAATTTTTGTCGGTCCATCATTCTCATTCTATGCACTTTCATGAATCGTATTGAAGATATTCATTACTTTGACGAACTTGACGTGAGACTATTGGGTATCTAGTGATTCTGTTGCTACTCTAAGTTGCTTTCGTCTACTCCGGGTGTACTACCCAACGATTTTAAATTTTGACCTTATAGTCTTGCAACAGGTACGAGGGGCGACGGAGGACTCCTAACACAAACACAAGTCAGCCTCCGGATAATTTAGGGACACCCAAAATCGCAATGACCAGAGCTTCTGGTTAAATTTTTAGATATTCTTGTAAGCAAATGAAACACTGGTTTTAAACACACCAAAGCAGACTTTATTTGGATATCGTATGCGAAAGTTCAATTCAAAGGTTCAAAGTATGAATACATGTGTTTAGGTGATCGACATCCTTTTAATCAATTTGTACCTATTGTTTCAGAGATTAGAGTGATAGTTTCGAATTTGTGGTGATTATGGATGTACTTTCTCAACATTCACACCCTTATTCTATTGAACAGAAACTGTTTGTTGCAGTGCAATGGCAAAAGTTGATGTTTCCAAGCTGTTCATTTTAATTCCTTCAGTTTCTCTAGCTGGTCGAAGATTGGACATGTTTTGGGACACAGAAAAAACTGTAGAATTTGCATCAGTGACACTAAGCATAACTTCCACAAGAGTGAAAAAATTTTCGTTGGAGCGTAGGCCATTGCATGGGGTTCAAACCCATGTGAATTAGCCTTTGTCTAAGTGGTGCAATTAACCAGTTCTTCACAAAATAGAAAGCCTCTCCCTCTTGTTACCCCACAAATGTACGACAATTGAGATTGACACCTCCGCGGTCGCGTTTTGGGGGAGAACAACAAACGCTTGGTTGTCCTCATTTCACTGGGAAATATTTGGAGGACGTTGCTGCAAAGGAAAAGGCCCAAATCTATCAAAGATACGAAATCTCACCCCAAACAAACGCTGCCTGGCTAAACCATCGTGCACATTTGCCTTCCATTGGTGATGCAACAAGCCACTTGATGGAGTAGCCCACCTTTAGAAACCCAAAGTGGAACTTGTAATTTGAGTGGTAGTCAAAAATTGCTCTTTACATCCACAAGGTAGCCCCCTCAGTAATTTTCGTATTGATCTATATCATAGCGACTGTGTGGGGCAACTAAAATGGTTGCAAAGAGTATACTCCAGTGTAATGATTGGGAGCAGTCTCTTTTGACCCCTTTTAGTTTTAGGGTTTCCTAGCCTCAGTCTTACTGAGTTTCTGGTTTTTGAGCATCTTCATGCCCGAGACACACTGCATTTGAAACTGGACACGCATCTCTCGTTACAGTAAAAACAGTAATTTGCAATCGCAGGAGACGAACTGTGCATAAGGGTTAACTTTCCTTCTTGTTGTGTAAATGTGATACCTGCACCAGCTGAGAACTGGAGTTTGGAGACGCCAGTCCATTGTATCATACGGAGTAGCCCGGCAATTGCCAACTTCCACCAAATTTTGTTAGCTTGGTGGTACACTTCTCTGTGCAACTATTCTTGACCTTGTTTTCTGCGATTTCTTTACTTCGGAATGCAAAGACTCACCAACCTGACTGGACGCTGCAAGTGTTTATAATAAGGTGAATTTCATTTCTGGAAACCTTGAAAACTAGGACCCAGTTTGAACTTTATTTGCAAGGTTAAATATTAGAGATATCTGTTAAATATTCAGTGGGTTTCATGCAGAGTTTTGCACCAATTGTATGCTCCGTGCAATGTTCAGTGCAGAGTTTGGAATTGCATAACCTCCTTGTACTGTGTTTGCCCTACCTAATGGATATCTCTTCGACATATTGGGCTTGATTCGTTAATCGAGCTAGCTAGCTAGGTCCTGATGAGTTCTACTCATTAACTGGAGTTTGAATATTGGAAGTGTTTGTTTTAAGAATTTGAGGTAAATTAAGAATCCAAGCTATCTCGAGTACGAGACTTTCAGATGCTAATTTTAGTGAATTATACAGCGGTTGTAGCAAATGGTCTGCAAGTCAGTTTCCAAGTCCTGTGCAGCAAGCTTGGCTTCGTCTAGTTTGGCTGGGTCTTCAGTGGAGTTGGCGTGCTTCAGAAAAGGTGATTCTAAGCACTCAAGTGACTTACACAAACTACACTTCAGACATATTTTCTTGAGTAATTTTTTGGGAAAATTTGTCTGCTCCTTGGTTATTACTAATTAGAGTCTGGTGTGAACCGATTAGGGATTTGATTTCGTTACCGGAAGTTGCTAATGCATAACCGTTTACTAACTGAGTCACGTGACTTGTTCATATGAAGGTCTTCTGGTATGAGCCTGGCCACCAGCCTCTTCCTATGATCCCAAGGAGACCCAGTTTGTGCTCCATATCTGCGCTTACATCAAGACTCTGTGCAGCTTTGAGTTTTTTACACACAAAATGAATTTCTCTTTTATTTTTCATTTTGCGTAGAAAACTGAACCTCATTTATTAAGGAATTGGGTTGGAGTGTCCTTTGGGAATTGAAGCTTACCACCCTTCCCGAAAGATGGTAGTTCATGTCTGGAGTTTATTTCATGTTGCATTTTGCATTTCTGTGTTTTTACTTAGGTCTGAATGAATTTCCACTCGTGGTATCTAACTTGCAGTCAATTCACTTGTTACAGATTGGTGAGCCGTGCCTGTTACGGTCACAAACGAGATCTGAGTGAATGCAATGAAGCAGTAAGTTGTGAGAGCATCCAAAACGTAAAGCAACTCGAAACCTGTTGCAGGTATTGTATTTTAATGAGCATGGAAGCACAGAATTAAGCTTTTACGTACCTCAAAAATGTATGTATAGTTTAATCCAATTATTTTCAATTGGGAGAATATTTATTTCTACAACTTAACAAACATGATTTTTTGACGATATCCCAATGCTTCTCTCTGAAATTCATCAACACCTGATGTGAGAAATGTCCTTGCCAAATCAAACGTCAATTTCTGGTGTTGGCAGAAATCCACAACACTGACGCGTTACCCGATTGTCGTTCGGAAACGAGTTCAAATCTATACCAGTTTTCGTTTTCAGAGCTTTGTGCACTTGAATGTCACAATTTTGGCGCACTGGATTGCAACAATCTCATAACCTTGAGGACGGTTGGATCCTCAACTTCTGTTCATTAGCATGGATGTCAGAATTTCAAAGCTACAGTACTGATTTAAAACTTACTGCATGAACCCAGGCTCGTAAATACCACGGCACCGTACCCCAGCTAGCCAGTTTTGGATTAATGGCCAACATGGGCTGGACGACATTGCGGTTCCTGTGGTACCAGTTAACAATGACGCCATGGCTCTATGACGGCCTGGTGATGGGGGCAGCAGTGGCAGCCATTTCATCCACCTGTGCTCTCGCCTTCGCTTCCGCTTTGATGAGGTTTCCCAAGACGAGCGACGTCGACTACCGATATGCAGCTTCTGTACAAAAAGGGCTGTCGATCAGTAATTACTATGTTTGCCCCGAGTGCAACGCCTTGCGATTGTTCCACAACTTCAACAGCCCCACGTCGGGGTACAGCTCCACGCTCCTGGAATTTTCAACGGACTCCCTCGTCACGGAGACTGTTATGTCATTTACAATTTCTTTCATTATTGTCACCTTTGCATTGTTTCTAGTTCGTGAAATGAGATGATGCGGATTATTAATTGATTGTTTTGATACCTCAGTCTGTTGAATTTGATTTGATTCAAAGGCAGCAACAATTCTTTCTGCCTTAGTTTGTGTGCATGATTTTGTATCATTATCCCCATTAATTAGCAGCACATACAATACCACTTAACCCCTAAATGTATTTGACTATATTTTCACCAAAAACACTCCAAAACTGTCATCTCTAGTACAAGTACCAAATTTTTAAAAAAAATACATTTTTGGACAAATGTAACCGTAGGATCTTGTAGAAATCTGGTTTGGGAAGATGTGGAAAAAATTTCAGAAATTTCCACCGTTTGGATTGTAAGATATTAGCATTTGAAGTGATAAAAAGCCATTTTTTGGCCCTGCGAAAATCCGGGCAGATGCACTCCACAAGGTCAGATCATTATGAAAAAATGTTCAAAATGGTTGTAACTCTTTGGATTCATTCTTCAAGTCATGTGGGCTACATGCTTGAAAATTTTTAGATCATTTAGAATTGTACAACATATAGGAAAAAAATAGTAAGTTGAAAGAAGTAGAGAATGATTCAAAATACTAAATTGTTAATCATTTATTTATGGAATTGAAAAATGACAATCCCAATGGTGAAATTGTTGTAATAAACAATCTATACCTTGTGTTTTTATTTTTTTCCAAAAATATTAAAAATTGAGTGAAATAAAGGTCTTCAAAGTTTATTTTAGAGTAGAGACTCCATTACTACCCACAAACTATCCACAACTAAAACTCTTCATAACTTTCATCTCATAAATCAAAATGGAATGATTCAAAGCTTTACATGTATATAAAAATCAGGAAAACAAATTTCAAATTTTTATTTAAAAAAAAAGTGATTTTTAAAGAAGTTTTTTTTGTTGCCCGAGTTGCCCACCGAGCAATGAAAACATCATATCATACAATAACTTTTTAACCAGGTATTCAAAAGTTATGAAAATTGTTGGGTCTTAAAGCTACTCCTCGGGAAAATGTTGTGTGAAAATTTTGAAGAAAAAAAAAAATTCCATCCGTAGTGAGCTGCCCAAAATCTCTATGTTGCCAAAAAACACCGTTTGGTCTTTTAGGGGTTAACAGGATTGGCACAATTGAGAGATGCCTGGAAATTTGAATCACTCTATACAAAGTTCGTCCTACTGTAGCTTTGAGAGCTCTGCGCAGTTTAATGTTCAATTTGGTGCTTTGATCTGCTAAAAAAATTGGCACGTAATAGAAAACTGAAATTTTTTTCACATCTTCTCAAACCAATGTACTACAGGCCCCTATGGTTACATGTGTCCAAAAATGTTATTTATCTTAAATTTGGAACTTGTACTAGAAATGGCAGTTTGGAAGCATTTTTGGTGAAAATATTCATAGTCAAATTCATTTAGGGATTAATCTTCTATAGTAAATAAGGTTGGGGATGAAGGTTAAACCATAAACAACATCGAGGACATTTTTTGTCCAATGGATGACAAAGAATCTTCCATCTAAAGTATGTAGATGATGTCACATGGTTCCAAAAGGGATGATTTCCACAATCACCATTGTGTCCCTTAACCCTTTAAGAACTGGTTGTTTGGACACATTTTGCTTGGTAGGCAAAGTTTGGAGAAAAATCCAAGGAAGGATCAAAGGGAACAAATGTGGGGATTTGTGAACCACATCTACTAGGCCTTTTGGAACTACGTGGCATCATCTACTTTAAAAAAATAAAAAATATTCATTGAAGGTCAAACTATTGTAGAAGATCTCTCCTTTCCACACAAAATTTCAAGGATGACTAGTTGCACTTCGGTCCCACACAAGAAGATACTCTATCATCCATCAAACACTAAATGTTTGTCAACATTTATGGGTTGAAGGTTAAGGTAACCACACCCAATTTTGACCACTTTCTAAAAACCAACCAATCTAGATTCTTGCCTAAATTACACTCCTACTATTCATGAGAATGTGTGGCTGGTTTAGAAACAACTATTTCTTAACACTTTGAAAATTCGAAGTTTATTCATATGAAGTCTAAAAAATCCATTCTAAGAGAATTTAGAAACCCCCTTTGACTACCAACAAGATCTCATGAAAAGTTTTATGTTATAATAATGAAACCCAATTTGAATTGCTTATTCATGCAATTTTAGGTGTAGTGCCTGTAGTTGAATACTACTTTGCTGATATGTTCCGTCCTTCCTAGGTCAACCCTAGAAGGATGCAAGGGTCGATGTGAAAATCATCACTTCTAAAACCGTGGGAATAATTGGTATTAACCCCTAAATGCCCAAGCCTTTTCAAGTGTGTTTTGACTATGAAAAAAGAGCATTGACTTGTAGTGATCCTCAATGAAGCAAATTGTGTTTTTTTCCAAATCCAACCGTATAGATGTTAATAGAGCTTGTTTATTAGTATGCACACCAATAATGAGTGAAGAATTTCCAAGGAGTTGTGAGATTATGCAAAGGGAAATATACATTTTCTATTTTGAGTACATTGTCTTTGTCCACAATGTTTCAAAAATTTGCATATATATGTTTTTTGGGATTGGAGGTAACATGACCAACTTCAAAAAGTGTTAGCACACTTAAATTCACTTCCAAAAAACTTAAATTCACATGAAAAGACATCAAACTCATTACACAATCCACCTTGCAATTGTTGAAATGTAATTTTTGTTTATAAGTAGAAATTGCAAATAGCTTCAAAAAAACACTTTCATGTTGAAATTTTCAATAGTGAAAATCATGAAAAGACTTTAAACTTTTCATTGGGACCATTCTCATAGCAAATGGATAAGTACAATTTCTTAGATTTCAAATCAAATGAAATTGTCAAGTTTTGCATAAAGCCAAGAATTGAAGTAAAATTAGCAAGCTTTACACAAGTACTCATATGCCTTTGAAGACCTCTCAATAATCGAATATGTACTTTTCTTAATGAAAAATGAAAGTTTTCCATAATTAACCCTCAAAACTGCCCGAAAAAAATTTTAAATCAGTCACAGGAATTTAACTGCCCACACAAAAATGGGCCTGAACTTTCGACCACATATGGTCAACTGGGCAGTTAGGGGTTAAGAAAAATCAAAAGAGCTCATTTGAAGTCAAAGTACTGTAATAGATCTCCACTTCCCACCACTTATTCCAAGGATGAATAATTGAATTTTTGTCCTACACAGGAGAATGCCTTGCCATTCATCGGACACTAAACGTCCGCAGCGTCCTTTCTGGGTTTAGGCACCCATATTGCAGCTGTTTTTGAGGCTATTCTTCTGTTCCAGTTTTCATAATTTTCACTTTGTTTCTGAACAAAATCACGTCCGTTGCAAATCTTTTTATAAGATTACAGAAAGCACGTGCTTTTATATCTGATTGAAGAATAAATATGAAGATTATCTTTTGAACGTAGTCGCAAAATGGCAACATTCAAAGCAACGCACTCTGAAATAAATCCAGTAAAATTAATCGTACCACATTCATCTGCAAGTTCCATTCCTGAATGGTCGAAACTTAGGTACATTAGAACCCATCCTCAGCAAAGCTTCTTGGACAGCAGCGCCGAAGCTCAGTATTCAAATTTCCAAGTAGCGAGGCGCCCTACCAACCTCAAAGTTGGTACATGTTGCATTCTGTATTGCTGACCCAATTGACGGGCAATTCCTAGCTGCTTGACTTCACCCTGTCCAACTCACCGACGGCAAGCGACTGTCACGAGGCTATATATTATACAAAAAAAAATGCTTCTCATTTCTGCATCTCAAGTGCTAGTCCCGCATCTCTCACTACCAGGGTGTGGCATTGTAAAGAGTTACAATTTCATTCTTAAAGGAAATGATACAATACAGTCCGCCACATCCTCAGGGATAGATGAGTATCAAGTCAATTTGATCTCGCTCCATTTTAACTGCAGAGACCTGCACAGGGTTCAAGTGTGGAGATGTAAAAATCTATAATAAACATTTCAAAGTTTGAAAAATAAAAACATTTGTGTTCATGATTCAACTGGGCAGAATCAGACACTACCACTGAAGGGTGACGTAGACTACATACTCTTAAGTAATGATTCAGAAAAAGATAAAGATATGACAATTCTCCTGATAAATGTAAGGTTCACATGGCAAAGAGCCGAGATAGTTAGAACAAACAGGTGAATTAGCTTGCTGTTCTTACGGTTATTTGCCCTCGTCTCATCACACAGCCCTGTACTTATGGAGAAGGATACAGGGAACAGCCAAGCAAGAACTAACAAACACGGGTCTGAAGAGACCTTTCACCTTTTCTGTAAAGGTAAAAAACGCAGCTCGCCATACGTCACAGTTCCAACGTGAGAACAGTCTTTCCGAAGCGGACGAGCCTTCCTGGTGAAATGCCTTCCCATGCCATTCTCAAAGCGTCACAGTATTGGGGGCCACTTGAGTGGGGACAGATTCTGTTAGCCAAAGATTACTTCTAGAAAATTCTGGACTGGCCTCTGAATGTTGCATGCTAACAAGCTGCACAGTATTGGAAACAAAAAAACTTTTTAGGTCAAAATGCAGGTAATCGACACCATTCATACCTAAGTTTCACATTACAGCAGGCTGATCTGAGAAAACCCATCAGAAAACCCATTGTAGATACTGAAGCTCAAAATACCTACAAAAGCACATAGATTGATTACGGACTTTAAATAACCGTCAGGTCAACCTTCAAAAACTCGTACATGGCTTCTCCACAGACGTTAGGAATTTTCACCAACTTTCTCCACAAGAACTTCAACAGCTTCCACACCAACACTTCCAATGACTTTGAGAAGAGCGCGTCGAATTTCCCCTGCACGAAGTGTAGCCTTCTCATCCATACCAATCCTCCCATCTTTTGAATCCTCAAAAGCACTCAAGAGCGCTGCCATTGTTGCGCTGCTCACCGATTCTGGCCTGCTGAAACACCCGTGAGTCAACACAATCCATGTCGAACTTCTACAGTCATCGACCTTACTATCACTATTCAAGTATCCAATTAGTAGGTTCTAAAATGTGAAGTACAAATAAGAGCACGTTTTAGCACAAGTAGGACAGAAAACCATCTCCGGACCAGCTAATGACAAAGAAGAATAGAACAAGGTATGTAAAAGCAGAGAGAACATGGCAAACCTCGGCAGTACAGATTTTTCAACATTGTTCTCGTCATCATCACTCTTCCTAAACCGCCCATCCTTCAAGAGACTGTCAGGAGAAAATTGCTGTAGACATAAAAGGAGAGGCGTGTAATGTGAGGACACCCATCCCGTTATAACTACCGCAACAAAGCGGCCAAATTTTGGGGGGAGTGACAGGACTACACCTAAAAGTGCTACTGTAGGTGCCTGTGACCGTAATATTTGAACTAGCCCTGACAGAGCATCTGAGTTCATCTGTGGGTCCACAACCGCAAGACTTAACTGCACCACCTGCCATAATTGCCACCAAGGAAATGAATGAGCAACCTGCTTGGACAAGCATCACTGAACATGAGCTATGAGGCATCAATCTGGGGTATGAGACAAATTGCAGGGGTTTGCTTTCTTGCCTATAATCTGGCAGATACAATGCAAGAAAGTTAATTCCCTACTCGTTAAGAAATATTGTGATTACAAGGTGTAAACCAGCACATAAAATTTCATCCTAAATAGTCAAAATAATCCCATCGAAAAGAGAAAAAGAGAAAAGCAAGAGGGTCACCTGAAGGACTGGGGCCGGAGAAAGAGCAAGTGCTTCAGCCCCCATTAGTCGCCAAAAGTACTGCTGTTCAATAGAATCCCAACTCAAAGTAGCCTTGATAAGACGAGCCAAGGACTCCACCTCTCTCCCCACAACAGCAAGCTCTCCGACCGTTACCCAATATTCATAATGGGAAAGATCAACAGGATCAATAGTTGAGACTAGTAGTGACAACATAGCCTCTTTCCCGGTGGCCAAATGAGGAAGATAGCGGAAAACTGAGGGTAAAATCCTTGACAGTCTTTGCATGTTCCACACAAAACAGGTTTCTAAATCTTCGATAAGAAGTGCATCAGCAGTGCTCGATTCAAGCTTTTGCACCTCCCCGTCAAAAATGGTGGAATTTGGTTCTAGTGGTATCGAAGCCTGCCTTTCAAGTGGGGTAGAATTCGAATTTACAGGCTTGTGATTCAACGTAAGTTTCAAGTCTCCAACCTGTGAAGGAAGATTCCCCGTGCCTAATTGACTTAGAAATTCTTCATACGCAATAAAAGCTTTGGCTACGGACATCTGCAAGTCGACGTCATTGGAATGAGATTTTCGACAATATTCCCCTAGATTGCTGTTTGTTTGGTGGTTTGCTACATCTGCTGAACCATCCCCACCATTTTTATAATGCTCCTGGGAAGAATTGCCGGAATTATCCAGAACTTTTCCATCTCCATCAGCCACTAGATTTAGCCTATGTGCTCCGCTACAATTTTTCAGTACTTCCAATTTGCCTGACAGGCCAACTTCTGCATCCCCCGCAGCTATCGTCTGACCAGGACTGCTAAACGGAGACGGCTCTATCGCTTCTGCAAGCCTAACAAATCCACATATGCCAACATTTAAATTAGTCAAACAAATTGAACAGACACAGATCCGTACAGAAGCAGAAAACTAAAAGAAAGAGAGATACTTAAGTTTTGAGAGCTCAGCTGGAGATGTGACATGCGAATGAGAAATACCTGGAGGCATAACATAGTAGTCTAGGACCAACTGCGAGACCTCCACGATGCCAAGCCACTAGTAACTGACGCATTTGAGGATGGTTGTTGCCCACGTACATATGTAGTAGGGTTGAAGTTAAGGATGTTGGTTCCTCACCATTAGATTTCTCTGATGGTAGAGTTTTGAGAGGGCCAAAGATATCAAAACCACCCTTCTTAATAATTTCTATCACTTGAGTAGCAAATCTCTGGACTGCTATTGCTGATGAAGAGAAGTCAGGAGCATGATCTGCCAACGGCGGGTCCATATTCAACTCTGACGAATGTGAAGTGTCTACTTTGGCAAGTTTTCCATTATGCAACTGATCTGAAGCAGCAATAAAAGAAGCTAATAATTTTTCCAATGCAATAGCTGCACATTCTTCAGACTTCGTCAAAGCTTCTTTAAGACCATCAATAAGAAGTTGTACTTCTGAAACTACAGCTTCCGATGTACCTGTGAGCACAAAGGATCACATATAAATGAAAAAGAACTTGAAAACAGCCGGTATTCGAAGGAAATGAAGAGCAACGCAAAGAGGAAGGTAAATTGTAACTGAAACGGTGGTTGTGACTAGTGGGGAAAATGCTTGCAAATTATCACATCAAGATCCAACAAATTCAAAACATCGTGGGGATATTAGCATTCCATGAAAATTCAGTACGATAAAAAAAGAGAAACCTCACCTATGCGCCTTCTCTTTCTGTTTCCAACACTCTCTCCAACATCACCCAGTTTCAGCTCGTCAGCGCTAACTCCAGAAGGATCTGAATTCTGAGCTGCACCAGGCGAAGACTGGGCGTCGCCACCAAAAGGTACATAACCGCTTATGGCAACCCCTTTACCAGTATGAATCCCTTCCATTGGCGATGGATCAGGTCTAAACTGCCTTGGTCCTTCTCCCGTATCCGGCTTACAGTAGGAGGGAAAATACAAGTTCAACTTCTCACGAAGTACAGGTGACAATAAATGTGAAGCTGAAAGGGGTTCCAGTGACCGGACCACTCCCTTGCCAACTAGGATGTCAATGGAGGCTGTCACACCCTTCAAGAGCAAGTCACGCCGAGTTGGGTCATAGTTCTCAACCAACAGAAACAAAAACTCCAGAAGGGAATGGGTCATGTCTACATATTTAGGAATAGAGTGCACCATGAGCAGAATGGCAGGTTCAATATTCATGATATTGTCTGTCTTGGTATAGAACAACCAGTCATAAAACAATGCTAGCTTTGCATTTGCTTCTACATGGTTGCTCTTACAGCATTTCAGTAACCAGCCCACGATGGCCCAGCGAGGACAAATATCCGACTGCAAGATCTGGTTCGTAGGGTGAATTACACAACAAATGAACCGGATCAAATCACATACCAGCGTTTCACTCTCTGGAGTAAACAAATAACGCTGGGCAAACCACGTTTGATACCTTCGTTGACTCCCCATCCGGATACTCGTAAGCATGAACTTGATCTGGACCTCCATATCTGGAGTAACTCTGGATGCCAAATACCGTGTGGGTGTTCTGACCACATACAACTGTCCAATGTCTGTAAATCCAGGAGCCTTAAACGCGGCAGGATTGGACAACAAGTCCCTCCAAATAAGCTCAAATTCTGGAAGCAGCGCAACATCCTGAAGTAGACGAATCAGGTCGCGACCAATCATTAGGCAATCTTGGAATCTCTCCCGAAGAACTTTAGTGCAGAACATTATTTCTTTCTGTTTGATATCATTCAAATTTGGGGTTTTCCCCATAGTATGATCTGGCAGGAGTCGCAGATAAGTATACAAAGCCATAGTGAAAAGATGAGGTTTCTCATACAGCCAGTGCTCAAAGCTCAGCATGACATCCAATAGCTGAGTAGCCAGCCAGACGTTTCCCGTACTCAAATCCCCACCCGCAACCTGACGCACGAGAGTAAAATGAGGATCGACTCATAAGTAACAGGTGCAAGCACCGTAGAAGAGCCAAGAAAATGATCGAAAAAAGATGATGAAATGGTAAGAAACTCCAAGTAACGCACTTTCAACTAACACTGCAATTTACTATTAAAAATTATACAGGTAGAGGTGCACAAAGAAGAACGAGCAGCCATACCTGCCGTAGAAGTGTTACACACAAATTTTCAATGTCAGCAGCATTGAAAGTTATTAGCTGCCTCAATAGCCACAAAACTTGACCTCGTGGTTGATCAAGTAGTTTGGGATAGCATTCATTGACGAGTCGCAGGAGGACGGCCACAAATGGAGTGTAGCCATCTCCTGTGATAGTAGTCAAGGCTGTCAAGTGATGAAGGTACGAAGACGCAGCAGACGCAGAGCTTGTCAAAATGGCATACAAAAGCGCATGGGGCAGCTGGGGTGTATTCGCCGTAGAGTGTGAGACGTTATATGGTGGTGTCAGAAGCGACTGCAGGCTAACATGCGCTTGCTGCAACTCCTTTTCAAGCTCTGATGGGCTTTCAAAAGAATGCCTCTGCATGAGCTTCGAGACAGACATCGCTGCAGCAGGAGCCTGAGTAGTCATCCCCATGGTTGACATTAACTAGATCGAGAAGAGGATCTAACTCTCATACCCCCTACTCCCATTCCAAAACTCTTTTAGAGCTTGGCCTCACACCAAAGGTATCGAAAACTCGTACTGAATGTGCGATATCGCTTGCGACAAAGAACTCTCACGGCAAGCTCGAGTTAGCTCGACATGGATACCTAGCAACCACGAATAGAAAGCGAATTTGTACAAGTAAAATATCCAAACTGTACATATCTATTTGACTTGATTAAGGGCTACGTGACAGATGGAATTACCGAAGCGAGAAAGGGAAAGGGCAAATGACATTCGAGAGGAAGAAAGTGGTTCAATAACTATCGATACCCTACACTAAGCTGTGGTGCGATGTAACCGGTTTGCAAGCCCCCGGAAGAAGACCCCATACAGTTCGTATCCTACTGCATTCGACGCCAACCTCGAAGATATCAAATTTTGGCCCACCATGTTGAGCCTCCTTGCATTCTGTTTTAGTATTCCTAGAGCAGTGATCTGCAAACATAACACAGGCTCAGGACGGCAATATCAATGTCCTCTAGAAACTGAGAACGAGCGCGAATTACTGCATGTGAACCCTGTTATCAATTAAACCCTATATCATTCAACCCCTGCCTTAACAGTGTCAGCAAGATTAGGTTGCTAAGAGATCCATTCACCCGTGGTCATCGATCTTACAGACACCACGAAAAAGAAGTCTCTGTGTAGACTACTATTCCAGTTCTGAGAACAATTGGCTGATCTCGAAATAAGTGGACGCCAAACCCTAGTTTCCAAACCTTCGCAAGATTTTGAGGAAAAGAGGATACGCCCACCAAGACAAAAATAAAACAAAGAACTTACTTTCAGAAGGACCACACTTCGAACCTCCTAATTGACCAACCTTCAACCCTAGTTCGTAGTGTACCTAGCAAACAGCGATCCGACGTAGTTCTTGACCAGAAAAAATGAAAGCACGAATTGAAGAGCCCGCCATGACGATCAATACTAATAGCACTTCAAAATTTGATCCAAGGACACGGCGCAATATACTGCAATAAAACTCCACACAATTTGTCCACAAACATAACTTCACGTTAATCAATAGGCACTACCACCAACTTGCACTGAGTAAATCTACACTTATGGAGACCAAATCGATCTTCAGTGCTAAACGAAACCATGTTGGTCTCTCGTGAATCTTCAAGAAACCGAATATCAAACCGATTCCCGCGACCTTCACTAGGCCTCCGTCAACCGAAAACTTTCATAGGACCAAGGGAAAATCGCTCAATTCCAAACATATCAAGAATTATCCGACGCGAACTACCGCCTTCACAAATACAAGCATTAGGGTTTATGCTCTTTTTCGAAAAGTTTCCCAAAAGATTAGTACAGAACATCGATCCAAATAAAATCTTCAATCTGCCTGCGATGTTTCTGAAGCGCGTTTTGATCCAACATTCCAATGCCCGTTCCAAAACAAGCCGAAACCGAAAAAGAAACAAAAATTAGGGTTGAAGACGGAAAACGCACGCCTACCGATGGCGAGAATCGGAACGCAATCCACGGGCGTTGCCACCGACGACGGCACCAAAGCTCCAGCAGACCACCACATCGATATCAATCAATCAATCCTAAGTGAGCGCCACCACTACGAGTTGCTCTCAAATGATGGCTCACGACCTCTCCACGCAATCAATCAATCGAAAATTGCCAATCCGTTTGAACTCAATCGAAAGCAATTCGGTCAGCGAGAAGAAGCACGAACCTCCCCAAAGTCAGCTCACTCTCAAACTGCAATCCTTGCAACCCTGCGGTTAAACCCCCACGGTAGAAATCTTCAGAAATTCGCCAAAAATCGCAGAAAACTCCAATTGGAGCAATCCGGGGGTTATTGGAAAGCGGAAGCCAAATGCCAACCGACGGAGACGGTGGCCATGGCGCTGGTGCGGTGGGTTCGTGA
Source organism: Straminergon stramineum (assembly GCA_963920665.1). Lineage (NCBI taxonomy): Eukaryota > Viridiplantae > Streptophyta > Bryopsida > Hypnales > Calliergonaceae > Straminergon > Straminergon stramineum. The sequence continues at coordinate 3,034,660 of OY987272.1, forward strand.
CGACGATGTCATAGCTGCGCCGCTCACTGGGAGCGACCTCACTCCCCCGCTCAGTCGAGAGTGAGCCATTCCCGGTCTGGAAGGCCTTGTTTTATAAGGGACGGGCAGCGCCGGGGAGCCCGGGTATTCGTCGTCGGGCAGGGGTTACGGGCAGATGGAAGATGGATGGATGTGGAGAGACGGACGGAGAGGTTCATCCGTTCGCGCGATCGAGAGGGCGCCGTCATGTTATCAACGCTCTCGGTGGGCACCTGGTCTTACTCTAGTAACTGGCTGTTACTAGGGTTACTTGGGGACGGTTCTGACTAGGGTTAACTTGGTGCTGGGGGCTTTCATTTAGTGATGGTGAGTCATGTTTGAGGGGGGACTGTTGCAGCTTTTGGCTTTGAGTTGGTCTTTGAATGTGACGGATGGGGAAAAGTGTCAAGTCTAAGAGCATCCCCACCCGTTCCCCCAAAACATGGCTTGGGGAATGGAGTGGTCCGGGCCCATTGCTTCCTGGGTTCCATTTGGCCGGGGAGACACCCCAATCTACCATGCCCAACGATCAAGGGAAAAAAAAGTCAATCACACACTTAACGAGAAAAATATATTTTTTTAATTTTGATTCAAATGCAATGAGAAATATAGCTTTGTCCTTAGAGGGGTAACCCTTGAGCGCTCCAATGTCCATTTTTTTGGACAATGAACAGATTGAAATTGGAGTTTCATCCTCCTAACTACTTGGATGAAGTTATTCGAATTTGTGGAGATACATTATGAATTTGTTGTCCTATCCAAGGATTGGATTTGGTGTTACTAGAGTATATATTTTTTTTAAATAGAAATGTGCATAGACGTCAAGTGGTCAAACTACATTGACTTTAGTTCAAAATTGGGTTTGCCAAAATGAGGTCATAGATTTAAAGAACACAAAAATTTCAAAAAATCACCTTGTGAAGAGAACCTCATTTCAAATCCATTACAACAAATATTATTCAAAAAATGATAATATTTTGCTTGTAATCAAATTTTGAAGGAATTTCGGAATTTCTCTTTCAAAATTTATAAAAAAATATTGGTGATAGCATTGGTGAATCTAACTATGAGATGGAATCTACAAATTGAAATCTACAACTTTTATCTATATATCAATTCCAAATTATGCTTCCAAATAGCACATTATAATGATGTTTCTAAAATCTTAAATATTGAAAATGAATTTGGACATTTAGGGGTCAACTTAAACCTTTTGCTTTATGCATTTCGAACTTCAATTTTTTTCTATCATGAATAATTGATTTAAAAATAAAGAAAAATCAAAGTGAAAATGAATATGATTTTAAGTCTTCTTTTTTTATAAAAATATACAATTTGAATTAAAATTTAAAAACAAATAGTGTTAAAAAATTGTATTCAAAATTAAAAACAAACAAACAAAAGTGCTTGAGGTGTGCTTGAGGTGTGCTTGAGGTGTGTTTGAGGTGTGCTTCAAGTCTACCTCAAGAAAACCTTAAGCACACTTTTACATTTCTCATCATGAAATTTGAATCAAATTTTTTTTTAAAAGTCTTCAAAAATTGTAATTAAAATTTTGTTAAAAAAAAGTGCTTGAGGTATGTTTAAGGTCTAATTGTAGGATACCTCAAGCACTCTTTTTCTTTTCTCATTGGACTTGAATCAAAATTCAAACAAAAATGATATTGAAAAATTCTATTCAAAATTTTCAAAAAATTCAAAATGTGCTTGAGGTGCTTGAGGTCTACCTCAAGCACACCTTGAGTACACTTTAATTATTATTTTTAATTTTTCAAGATTTTTTTAATTGAAATGCATTAAAAAAAAGTAAAAGGTAATAAAAGTAAGAGATGTGCTTGAGGTAGACCTCGAGCACACCTCAAGCATACTTTCACTATTATCATTGCACTCGGCTTTAAAAAGAACTAAAATTAAATTTATTCAAAATATCTATTTAATTTTTTTTAAAGTGTGTTGGAGGTGTTTACTTGAGGTAGACCTTAAGTTCACCTCAAGCACACTTTCACTCTTCTCATTGCATTCAAAATTTGAAAGAAAATACATATTTGTTGTATTTCTATTCAAAAATTTTCAAATAGTCAAAATGTGGTTGATATGTCCTTGAGATCTACCTCAAACACACCTACAACATTTTTTTCCTATTCTCATTGCATTTGAATTAAAAAAAATTTTAACTATTCAAAGAATCTTCAATTTTTTTAAAGCTTACTTGAAGTGTGCTTGAGGTGTACCTCAAGCACACCTCAATGACACTTGGTTTTAAAAAAATTAGAATACAATTTTTCTTTTGATTTTTTGTGGGGGGGATTTTGATTTAAGTGGTATGAGAAAAGTAAAGTTGTGTTTGAGGTGTGCTTGATATAGACCTCTTCTTCTTCTTTTTAAATATTTAGGATAAAGCTTTCCAAATAATTTTTTTAATCAATTGTAATTAGAAAAGTAAAAGTGTGCTCTAGGTGTGCTTGGGGTCTTCATCAAGAACATCTCAGACACATGTTGGATGTCTTTCAAATTTTGAATACAATAGTCTGATAAAAAAATATTCAAAATTTTCCAAAGTGGTGATTTGAATATAAATCCTCCCCGACATTGCTTACAATTCTCTTCTTCATAGTGTATTCTTCCACCTTGTATCATTGCACCGCCAAGCCTACAAAATATGAAGCCTAACAAAATCATCTGCATAGAATAAATTTTCAAAGTCAATAAGCTTGGTGGGGACGATGTCCTTTAGTTTCTGGTGCCATTTCTACCATGACCGGGGGTCTTCTCTCCCTAGGTGGGTCCCCAGTGGACCATTGTTTTGTCACTAGCCCCACCCAATCTTGGGCCAAAGAGCTTCCTCGTGAACGGGTGGCGATGCTCTAAGATAACTAAGGTAGACACTCATGTATAAGTGCATTAGGGGTTATTAGAGTTGGAATTGGCTATAGGATTTGTCAAAGCTTGACAACTCTAGGACATGCCCACAATAGTATATGCTTTGTGTAACTTGTGTAGTGTACCACCCCACCCCACCCTTGATATTGATTGAGTAATCATTTTGATGTTTATTTCTATTATTAAAATTATCTAAAGTATTGTCAAGTCTAAGGTCATAAAGTTAAGTTATACCTAAAAGGTAGCTATCTCAAGGAGGTGTATTAAGGGAATATTGGAATTGTGATTGGCTATAGAATTTGGCATGCCTTGACAACTCTAGGGCATGTCCATGATAGTATATGCTTTAAACAACTTGTGCAGGTGCGCTATGGATTATTGGAGTTTTAATTGACTATAAGATTTGGCAACTCTTGACAACTCTAGGACATGCCCACGATAGTATATGCTATATGCAACTTTTGTAGTGCACCCCCTACACTTAATACTGATTGAAATCAATAAGCATTTTGATATTTGTTCATGTTATTAAAATGATCTAAAATATTGTCAAATCTAAGGTGTCTAAGTTAAGTTAAGTTACACCTAGAAGATGGTTGTCTTGTAAATGTGTGCTTGAAGTTATTAGAATTGCAATTGGCTATAAGATTTATTAGGCCTTGACAGCTCTAGGGCATGCCCATAATAGTATATCCTGTGTATAACTTATGCAATATATCCTTTACATTTGATATTGACTAAATAAGCATTTTGAGGTGTATTCCTATTGTTATAATTATTTAAAGTATTGTTGAATATCATGGGAAGTAAATAATTATTTTTGAAGTTTACTCCCATTATTAAAATGATCTAAAGTATTAAATTTTATTGGAAGTAGAAAAAATCTATACAATCTCTTTATACAATTTTGGGACATTGTATGACTGAATATGATTTTTCAAAATAATAATGAAATTAGGTGTACCCAAAATCTCCCTTTGACTCTCATAATAAGAAACAATACATTCTAGGCAATAATCTTTGGAGATCAATTTTAGAAAGGAGATACAATTAGAGACAATTACCTTAAATGTAAGATTGCAATTGATTTTAAGATCAGTGTTTGCAAGGGTCTTACAAACAAAATTCAATACATCATTAATATTGATTCCTATTGTTAATATCACTCCTAATATCAAATGTGAACAAAAGGTCAATCTTTGCAATGAAATAGCATTCGAGTAATAGATTTGATTTTTAAATTACAAATAAAATTGTTGTATTTTAATCTTTGTAAATCAACATTTCCAATTGCAAATCATATTAAAATTTGAGTAAATGGAACTAGCATGTTTTTTTTTAACTATCAAAAAAAATCTTTCTAGTTATAAAATTGGATAGACTATGAAGCATTAGTCAATCAATATATGAAAGTGTTATATGTCAAGTTTTCTCTTAGTTCAACTAAAGATTTGGTTAATTTTGTTTGTGATTGCTAGTATAAAATAATAGAACTTAAACCCTCTACTACTTTTTAGGCAATGAACTATACAATGCAATATGGAAGAATGTACTGGAATTAATTTATGAAAGAAATTTTAGACTTTCAGATTTTAAATTGTATTTGTTCAATTGAATCTACTATATCTATCTTCAATAATTTAATTCAAAAATTGGAATCATTCTAATTATTTTTTGTTCTTAATCACACCAAATTGAACCTTATATATTTTTTAAATTTCGAAAAATACAAACTTGAAAAAAATCTCCAAATCCAATTTGTTTGTGTAGCTTAAAGACTAGAGATGTCCAAGAAAAATGTTGTTTTTCATCCTTGCTATTCCTTTCATTGTAAGAAAATTATGTTTGCTCCCTTTTTCTATTAGACTATATTTCCAAAATAACTTTTTAAATACCTTTCACATTGAAATTGGAAAATTGGAAAATGCAACAAGTATGTCAAATTGTTACTCTACAAGACCCTAATACTCATACCCTAATTCTATCAACATTTTAAATCATTTTAAAAATTATATGATCCAAAAGTACCAACCGAAGTTTTTAAATTCTTAAACTTAAAGTTTTTGGAAAGACATGAAGTGTATTTGAATGAAGTTATTCAAAAGACCCATGTCTTTCCAATAACAATGTTCCAAAATTTCCAAATAATTTTTCATTGTTATTATCTTGGAACATCATGAAAGTTCTTAAACTTTCAATTTTTCTACTCAAGTGGTAATTCCACATAAAAGGTGATAAGTTTGTTTTTTTGAGAAAAGTTTTTGGTGAATCTTTTATTGTTCAAACACTAATTTTTTTTGGATACTTTTATAACATGATTCAATGTTGGATCTTCTCAACAAACCTAAGTTTCATTGTCCTCGCATTGTCTTTTTGCTATCACAAACCTCATTCTTGGATGCTTTTGTAATATGCTTTGGGTGATGAATTTTTTTCCAACTCATTGTCTTGGCATTGTGTAGTACCTTTTTCTTTGATGCTTCTTTGACACACTTTAAGATATCACATCTATTCTCATCCCTTTAAGGAATTCGTTATCTTGTGCTATCGGTAATGACAAGTGATTAGTCTATGTGCATCAACCTTTTCAAGAAAAAGTCAATGGAAAAAATTGATATTAACCCCTAAAAGACTATTGTCTCCTTTTGGGACAGAAGCATTTCGGGTAGGTTCTTATGAGCTCAATTTATAGTAAAGCCTTTTGAAACTTTTTCACAAGCTAGAAAAATGATTAGTTTTTGGAAATATAATTTTTATTTCAAGTGGTGCTCAAGAACCAAAGTTAGACCACAATAAGTTCAAAATTAAAGCTAGTGGGCAAAAACAAATCCCCAAAAAATACTTAGTGACTACAAGTCTCCAAATTAGCATCAATCACAAATGTCTCATGCAACTAAAAAGTTGTTGTTCTTTATAGTTGCCAAACCTTCATTTTCTTCTAGTAATTGTTAGAACAATCTCACCATAGGAATTAGATTATTTTCATTCCACCTTAGAGCTATTGGTGATTTAGTTTTTTCTCTATCACATCCCTATGGCTACTTAACATTTTTTAAAGAATAAAATCATGTTATTTTTCATATATTCTCAACTTGATTCTTCATATTAAATTTTTTAAATTCAAAATCTATAGTGCAAAATTTTTAGGTTAAGAAGATTCAAAGTCTCATATACTAGTTTGCCATGATGCCCCAAAACATGATTTCTTCACTTTGAACACATTTATCTTGCAATCTATGCAATCAAAGTTTATGAAAAATTTACCACACATTCTCATACTAGTATATTGCAAGATCTCGTGTATATATAAGTAAGAAATAAGAGCTCATCAATATTTCTAAAAGTGAGTGGCCTTAATTCAAATTGTAGCATAAGCAAGGTGATCTTGAGAGGACAAGTAGGGCTCATGAAATAGTACAAGGTCACAAATGGCCTATTTTTAATTAGTTTTGAATGTTTTTCAACAAACCTTTTGCTTAAGAAGGAATGTATTGTACTTCTTTCTTGGATGCTTTTCTAATACACTTAAATGTTAAATAATTTTCAACAACCATTCACTACCCATATCCTAACACTATACAATACTTCTTTTTTGAATGCTTATTTGACACATTTTAGTGTTGAATGTTTTTCAACAAACCTTTCATTTTGTAGCTTCGCATTGTACTTCTCTCATCATCCAAACCTTAATGTTGAATGTTTTCCAACAAATCTTCCAACAAATCTTTCAGTGTTTAGACATTGTATTATAATACTCTCTTGGATGCTTCTTTGACATGCTTTAGTGTTGAATGGTTTTCAACAAACCTTTCACTCCTTGAGACTTCCTCTTTCTTGACTTGTCACTTTTATGACACACTTTTAGTGTTGATAAGGTTAATTGAAAGCCAATGAAAAGCTCTTAAAAAAACCTTTCAACAAACAACAAGTCAACAATCAAAACCACTCGTAGACAACAATTTCATACAAAATCTCCTTGTAATCACAAACAACCAAGACCTAAAAGGATATTTATTTCAAATCTTATATATATATATATATATATAATAATATCTTAAATTATTTAATAAGAACATCTTATCATGAAGAAATTTTCATTTGACATTACATGGAATATATTAATAAATAAAGTCAAATATTTATGAATGCTTATGCAGAAATAAGTGATACTTCTTCAATAATCTTTACATTTATGAATGAAAATAGCCTTGTTGCTCCTACAAAGGTAATAAGTTCTACTAGCTTGAAAAATTAAAAGAACAACAATCATGATTGCTTCTACAAGCAATGCCTTTGAATAGCTTGATTATAAGCTAAATGTGCAAAGCACTTATTTGTTTCATCCACATGACAATTGAAACCCATACTAATTATGCTAATATACAAACCTCCAACAAAAATCTCTTTTCTAAAGCATTAATTATGAAGAATTCTCTAATTTTGGATGAGATTTTACAAAAAGTCTTCAGTCCTGTAAGGATATTGTGGACTAGAGTGGTCCAATAGATGACTTTACTATTAATTGTAGAAAAATGAAATGAACCTATTGGTCCAATAATTAGAGTATTTTGTTAACTACCTTGGTTGTAGGGGTTGTATCCTTCCAAGCTTAAGTTAGAAGATTGGTAGTCTATTTTCATGAGAACTAGTCTACCATGTGCCTTTGCCAAAGTCAAAATAAAAGTATAGTAATTTTCTAATTTTTTAATTTATAAAAACTTTGAAATTTAATAACTTTCACACTATATGTCCAAATACCATGAAACAAAGCCTATGCACCCCTCCTCGCAAAGAGCTATACAAAGTGACCAAGAACTTAATTAGCAGACACATAGTTATGAAGATCTTACCATAATAAACAAAACAAACAAACAACCTCATTTAAAGTATAGATTGGTATGCCCTATGCGATTGCCACAACCATAGAAATGCCAAAAGTGATGGCTAAGCCCTCCTTAATCTCTTTAAATAAAAGTAAAAGTAATAAAACTAATTTTTTAATTCATCTAAAACTTGGAAATTCAATAACTTTCACACCGAAACAAAGCCCATGCACCCCTCCTTTCAAAGAACTTTTCGACATTACCAAGATTGCAACCATGGGACACACATTCTAGGATCTCAATGTAACAAACAAACAATTGAACAAATGAATGAACAAACAAACATCCTAACTTAACCCTTAAAGGACAGACTAGTGACTGTGGAAATCAATACTTTTGTAACCACGTAACATCATGTACTTTAAAAAAATAAAAAATATTCATTTGAAGTCAAAGTATTGTAGAAGATCTCCCCTTCCTACACAAAATTCCAAAGATGAATAGTTGCAATTTTGTCCTACATAGAGAGATTCTTTGTCATCCATTAGACACTAAATGTCTGTGTCAACGTTTATTGGTCAAGGTATGGATTTTCCCCTGGGGTCCTCAAGATAATTCCCTTGTGAAAAATCATCCTCACCCTACACCACACTAAAGTAGAAGCACCCAAATGCGACACTTATTTTGAATTTCTTAATATGGAGTTTGTGTATATGAAAAAATGATGTATACGTGTTAGGAAATGGTTTAGGAAACCAACAGAATTGGTTTCATATTTTTTCGAGCTTGTATGAATATTATACAAATTTTTGAAAAATACTTTATAGATGCACCTACTGTTGACATTAGACTAACATCAAAGTGGGCATTGAAACACCAAAAAGCAACACTCTCTAAACTTGAATCAAGTGCTCGTGATTGGTTGCTACTTGAAAGAGTGACAACTTCTTGGAACCCCACCTGTCTACTTTGGAACCCCACTTGTCTACTTTGGGTCCACAAGCGCTTGGATTTAGTTCTTTTTTTGGTTGCTTCTACCTTAATTCTGCTACGAACCCTCATTCTGCAACCCACACTAATTTTTCCACCCACGCTGCTCTCCCGTCGTCTCTCCGCGCCAATCCCCGCACATCCGCAACCTTCCCCATTGAATTCGAGCTCCAGATTCAACTCCAGCTTTAGAATTTAAAAAAAACATACAATTCGCAATCCACGATTTCCCCTCAGCACCATAGATCTCAATTACTCTCTACCCCTTCTCTCGAAATTCACAATCTAGTTTTCGTTAGTTTTCGATAGTTCCATATCTAGACTGCTGGATCCAGATTTGGGAATTTCCAGTGTGTCTGCATTCTGTTTGAAGTTTTGAGTTTGTGTGTCTCTGTTTCAATTAACCTCGATCTCGAACAAAGTAATTGTTACTGGAAGTGAGTTCCACTGCTCGTGAGCTCTTTGTAAAGTTTTAAATGTGGAATTGTCACCACCTATTGATTGTTGGGGTGAATTGAGGATTGAGGTTTAGGGTTTGGCGCTCTGTGATTTGATTTATATGGCGAAGAAGGATCCGCTGGATTACTTGTCGGAAGCGTGGCGGGTACTGCGCTTGTCCGTGCGGTGTCCGACGCGAGTGGCTACATGGGATGCGGTGGTGGTGACGGCCGCCAGTCCTGCGCAAGCGGAGCTTTATCAAAGGCATCTGGAGCAAGCGCAGGGGAATGGGACGATCGCCGAACAGACGGTGGTCTTGGCGGTGCCGGACCCGGATGGGCGACGCATCGGATCCGGAGCTGCTACTGTGAATGCACTGCGAGCGCTTGCGCAGCATTTGCATGTAAGCGAAATCCTCACCATGTCCCTTACTCCATGATTTGAATACTAGTGTCACCAAATGATTTGGATACTGCATTTCGCCAGTACTTGAGTGTAGCATGGAAACAATGCTGAATCGTTTATTATGGAGTCCAATCTTAGTTCGATTATGGAGATTAGATTGTGGAGTCCAATTTTAAACCAGTAATCAATATAGAAACGAGATCATACCCGAGGTCGAATCTAGATATGAACCAAGATAGAAGCGAGATGAGTATCAACCTAGAATCGAGATGATCAACATGTAATCGAGAGAAGCAAAGATGAATTGCAATTGTCGAAGGACACCCAAAGCATGTTGAAATCAGGATGTTGTTGAAGGAACGATTTTAGAATATCTACACCCAAAAACTTCGACTCGTCGTAATTTTTGTTTACGGTTTCCAAAGGATACATTCTTTCGTGCATTGAAACCTCCTTACATTTGTCAACCAGAAAATATAAAATCTGACCAGTCTCATAATAGAAACTGTGCGTACTAGAAGAAGTGATGGTTTTAGGTATTCCTACCTTAGAATGCTTCTGTCAACTGGGATATAGCAACTTGAAATATATATCTTTGGAGATGGATTTCAATGTCCATTTCAATATTGTTTCATGCTAGGGTTGTTTCAATATAGTATTAAGTTTGAAGGCAATATCAAACTGGATTTCGATGTTGTTTCAATGTCTATTCGAGAAGCTTGTACTTCAGTGATGAGTATTCAAGTCAGATTCTATTTCGATTAGCGATGATGAAGTTCACTGATCAAACCATTTTTTTATTAGGACCGAGAGAGTAATGCATCTGGTCAAGGTTTGACTGCGATGACGCCGCGATTGGCTTGCGATCACAGGAAGCGGGTACTGCTGTTGCACACAGGTGGTGACTCGAAGCGAGTGCCATGGGCGAATCCTATTGGCAAAGCGTTTATTCCGTTACCGTTTTTGGCTGGGGATGATCCCGACGCGCACATCTTCACGCTATTTGATCACATTCTTGCCATCTCTGCTTCTGTACTCCAATCCTTTTCCAGCCAAGGTAAGAATTTTAGTGTAAAGGATTCTTTTTTCTTCCCACTGTATGCATATTAGCCAGTGTATATGAGTGTGGCTTCATTTGGAGATTAGTATAGAGCTCCGGAGAGAAAAAATTGGGTACAAGAGCTAAACTTTTTTGATATGAATTTTTTTGTGAATTTCTTATGCAATCATCAAAGTGGGTGGTTGTCGACCTCTGTTGAAGGGATAGTAGACAGCCCCATTTCCACTCAAAGATCAGTGGTCATACACATTTAGCCAACTCATGCTTACACTCAACTTGCTAATTGAAAGCCAAACAAGTGTATGAATAGATGAGTTGCTGTTGGTAGCACGGATCAGGCAATTTGGAGACGGGTCAGGTTTTAGTATCCTCTACCTTAGTTCTGACTAAAAGTTATTCTGCCAAAAATCACATGCTGGGCATGTTTATACCCTCCGTTTTTCACATAATCTCACTTGGGAGGACGTTCTATTTGGGGGGCAGGCGGATTGCTGATCATGACCGGCGACGTCCTCCCATGTTTTGATGGTTCATCGATAGCGCTCCCTGAACATGGTGCTGTTGTAATCACAGTCCCCGCCTCGTTGGCTACAGCAGCAAAGCATGGTGTGATCTTGGGTTCTCAGGTTGGGACTGCTATTTGATTTTCTATTAGTCTCCTCTATTAGTTAGCTTGTATTGTCTGCTCAGTCTGCAGTAGAATTTTTCCGAGAAGCTCTATCTGATAATTTTCCTCCTTTTTGTGGACAGGTACATGAAAAGGCAACGAGCGACCTACCTCTAGTGATGGACCTGCTTCAGAAGCCAAACGCGAAGCAGATGGTTGAGAGGGGGGCGGTTTTGGCAGATGGGAAAGCTTTTTTGGATACGGGTATTTTTGTTGTACGGGGAGCTGCATTTAGCGACTTGCTTGAATTTTCACTTTGGGATCCAAACCCAGTGGCAGACATTCTTGTAACAGGGGACGAAGTGGGTGGGCTCCCTGTCTTTGTTCCTTACTTGAAATCAGTCCACAGTGATTTTCGAAGGTTTCACCTGTAAATGTCATTTATGGGAAACCAATTAAGGATGATCTGGTATTAATAAATAATGCTTTATTTGTGATGCACTGCAGGTGAGTTTGTACGAAGAGATTGCAGGGGCGTGGGTACCAGCAAGGCATGGATGGCTTGCATCTCGGCCGCTTGGCAAGAAACTCATCGATGCATTGGGGTCTAGTCGATTGTACCATCATTGTGCTGGTGTGACTCCAGCTCTTTAATTCCCACTCGCATTTTTACAATGTGATTTGCGTTCTGTTAGGAACATCTGCTTATGATACAGGTATATTAACTTCTGGGGAGATTGAACTGTGAGCTGCAGTTTTTAGGTGTTTGTTTCACTTGACATTCGGGTTGAGGAACTCTGTGCCAACGCTTCCATTAATTTTTCCTTATCTATCTTTGTACGTGTCATGGATCTAGAGGAGTTGGAGTTCCTTCATTTCGGTACATCCAGCGAAGTATTGGATCACCTGTCGGAGAATCACAAGGGCCGCATCTTACGAAACCAGTTCAGTGCTATTTCTGGCTCAATGATGTGCGACGTGTCACCATCGGCGTGTGTTATAGGTTGTGACGTACACCCGAATGTCTCGGTGGGCGAGGGCAGCTTGGTCTTCAATTGCACGCTGGTGGAGGGTGTAAGAATTGGAAGTCGGTGCGTGGCGGTGGGTCTGATATCACAGTCTCCAAATTCAAAGTTTGCTCTTCTGGACCGCCATTGTTTGTGGCGGGTTCCTGTTTCAAGTCAAACGCTGTCAAGCGCTCAAGTTGTACTTTGCTGTGGCCTGGATGATGACCCAAAGGTCCCTTCTGCATCTCGAGGGACGTTTTGCGGTGGACACTGGAGTGAATTTCTCAGCGACCGAGGAATTGTGGAACGCGATCTTTGGGGTCCCAATGTGGAAGCAAAGAATCTCTGGAATGCGAAGCTATTCCCAGTCGTGACAGCTCAGGATGTTGGTCTCGGTTTTGCCATGTGGTTAATGGGCATCAACTTGGACGGAACCCCCTTTATACTTCCCGAATGGCGTTCCAGCCATCGCCTCAGCCTCGGCGATCTTCACAGTTGTATCAATTTTAACGAGCTGAATCGTGAAGTTGGTGAGCACATTGCGACTCTAGCAGGTGGTTTTCTGAAGGCGAGCATCGTTTGTGGATCCCTGAGTCGCAATATCGCGCAGTTGTGTCGCAACATTACGCTCGGAAGGACTAAAGAAAACCTTGCGATGACACTAGAAGATTCGATGTTGCTAGTTGCGGGATTGGCGAAGAAAGGGGCGAGGAATGCAATTCTCATACCGTCAAGCAGGGTATACCAGGCATTGACTGACATATATGAAGCCTCTGGCGACGCCCACCCAGCCTCTGCTGCCTGGGTCTGGAATGCTGTAGCCCAGGAGACTTCTGATGCCGTCTTTAAAATTCGCCTAGGTGAGCGACTTTTTATTTATTTATAGCAAGCTGAATTGCAGTAGCATGAGAATCTATTGGTTTTGAATGTACATACTGACGAGGATCAACACGGCTCAACGTATTTCTACATACTACTACAATTCTCACTGATGAAATTGTAAATTGTAAATTGAGTATGCATGATTACTGCCGCTTTTATAGAAATGTGAGATAAAGCTCTCTGCACACTTGTAAATACTGCTGCAATTTCTGGGACATGATTTTATTGTCTACTTGGCTACTTCCAGCAGAAGAAGAGGTGAATTGCAATTTGAGCTCAAAGGATTCAAGCTCTGCAGCAGTCATTCGCTCTAGGATTGAGCTGCCTGTGCGCGTTGACTTCGTTGGTGGATGGAGTGACACTCCACCCTGGAGTCTGGAAAGAATTGGCTGCGTGCTGAACATGGCTGTGCAACTGGACGGCCGCTCGCCATTGTGCGCTGAAGTGACACTCCATCCTCGTGGCACGGGAGTTACGATTTCGGACGAGACTGCAAATACAATCACAATTGACGACAGAAGGACCATCCAACCGCCTTTTGATTCCGAGGACAGGTTTCGTCTAGTGAAAGCTGCCTTGGTTGTCACAGGGTTCACTGGTAGCCAAAGCTCTACTGGAATGCTCGAGATTTCGACATGCTCGAATGTGCCTCGCGGGAGTGGATTGGGAGTGTCGAGTATCCTGGCAGCGGCAGTCGTGAAGGGGCTTCTCGAAGTGAAGCAGGACGACTCTGGTGCTGATAACGTCGCACGGCTTGTTTTGGTTCTGGAACAGATCATGGGTACTGGAGGCGGTTGGCAAGACCAAATTGGAGGGGTGTACCCTGGTATCAAGTACACCACGAGTAAACCTGGGCGACCCATGTCTCTCCAAGTGGAATCGGTGCCTGTGACTGATGCCTTGAGAGTAGAACTCCAGTCTCGAATGTTGGTCGTTTTTACAGGACAGGTAAGGAAACATCATTCAACATCTCTTTAATTTCTAGAACATTCATTACAGTCCTGGCTGCTAGTTTTGTGTTCGGGGTAACTCCGAAGGACCAATAATTCCAAATTGGTGTTTTGAGTGGGTCTTATCGGGACTTTTTATTGTTCAATCTTTCAACAATATATGCTTTGTTCTTCAGTGATTCTGGTGGTATAAAATGTGGTCCTGCCTGGATTATTGATTTTTCACAAAAAACCCTATCAAATTGATCATTATTTTAAACCATGAACTCTTGGCTAATATATTTGTTACGAGATTTTTGCCTTGGAGGTGTAGTGACCCTTTGTGACGATGGGGTTTAATTTGCGCAGGTGAGATTGGCGCATACAGTACTACAAATAGTGGTACGGCGCTACTTACAACGTGACGCCCGCCTCATAGCGGCTATTAAGCGGCTGGTCGCTCTTGCCAAGCTGGGGGAAGCCGCGTTTGCGGCCAACGACTTGAACACCATAGGCAGCATCATGACGGAAGCCTGGCTGTTGCACCAAGAGCTCGACCCCAATTGCAGCAACCCTTTTGTGGATTCCCTGTTTCACAAAGTGAAACATCTCAGCTGCGGTCAGAAGCTCGTTGGAGCGGGCGGAGGAGGATTTGCCATCTTCATTGGCAAGAACAAGGAGGCGACTCAGGAGATGAAGGCCCTGCTGCAGAGCGTCGGTCCTCCCGTGGTAGTTTACAATTGGAACTTGCTTGAAAATACTGAATTGCTGGAGTGAAAGAACGATCATTCTCTTAAATTAGTTAGTTGATTGATACAATATGTAGTCGAATATAATTATTGTCATCCTGCTGGAAAAGCAATGGTTGATGTAGTTCTGGTCAAGCAAATTTGATGAAAGTTTCTGAATCAGATTTTTGCAACTACGTTGTAAAATCTCAAGGCTGGCATCTATTGATCTTCATACTATCTAGCCGTAAGTAGTTTACTGAAGAGAAATCGACTCTCTTTGCTTTGTATTGACTTGGTTTTCTTCGTGGACACTCGGACCGTACATGGAGTTCTTCTATGTACTATGAATGGCCCCGGTGAACTTTACTGAATTTTGAGCGTAAAGAAGCTAAGTATATCAGTCAATATCAAGCCAAGTCTATCACAACGTCAAACAACCCTTCTAAGAATTTCAACAGTAATTAGTGTGGGGTGCATATTCGTACGACCGATTGTTAAACCGTTCACTTGTCCTCGCCCATAATTGACAGCAACTCTAATCCATCCTTTTAATAAATATGAAAATGATAATCTACCCTGACATAGTCCGGTCTATGCGTCCACACCTCAATCGTCCTAATGAAAAAACTTGGATACTTCAAAGTGAGCACACAAACTTGACATTTGTAGTACAATTTATACCCATGAAATTTAAGCACAGGCAGCTGCTATAGAAGATTTTGGGTCCGGAGGACATGGAGTGCTATCCTAACAATAGTTACAATTGGAGAATTTCAAGAAACTCCTCTAGAACTTCAGATAGATTCCAGTCCTAGAATTTAATTGAGTTTTGTGTACTTGAAAAAAAAAATTTTGCTCTAAAATTATGTAAGCCAATTGAATACATAGGCAATTTGTTAGACTGTCTGATTTAAGTGAAATCGGGAGTCTCAATTGCCAATTGAAACCTCAGATCTGTACTGGTCCTAGTTTCTAGAGCTCTGGACATTTGAATATCACAATTTTGGAGCATTAAAACAACGATATTTTAACAAGGATGGTCTAACATTTTCTACTTGAATAAGGGCACCAGAAAAGCAGTTATTAGAGTGCAACAGGTGCAGTTGGAATAATCTTTTGCTTCTTGGTAAGTTACTAAGCTTGGGTCTTGGCAGAATGATACTGCTACTGAAATCGTTATTGTGCCAGATTCTGTAATCACTACAGAAAATTAGTCATTGTGACATCCCAAACGTAGCCATTTAATCCATTGATTCAGATCAGATTACAAGTGACGGTCTCCATGTGATATTGCCAAGAAATAAACAGTGTCGACAATGTCTTAGTTTCTGGGATTGAAATTTTAGAACCAACATATTTGAATGATGTGGTTCGCCTTACACTAATTAATATTATGCTACAATTTAAACTCCAACTTTCTACGGCACATATCTTCTCACATCTTGAATTCCAGATTGCAATCACATCGGTGCTCCATCGATTATAATTATAGGCAAACACAGTTACTAGCTATAGAGTAGTACCAACAAAAATTATGGATTCTTACCATGAAGATTGGCCATATACATTATGCTCTTCTATAAGCTTGCATCCCCAGGTTAAAATAGCAGTGTGCAAACCTTGCAAGCTCGAAAAATGGCGGCTCTCTCGAAGTCTCCCCTACGGACTCCCTTTCTGAACTGGCAAAGTTCGGACACCGGTGTCTCTACCAAATAGTAACGTTTAGCCCTGTCTTCTGTTTTACGAGTGTATGTGGTATACTCTCGATCATTTAGATTACACTGAGCTTTGTTTGCATTTGATGCTATTTTTTATGCCGGTGGCAATGCTAGATTGAATATTGCTTGCAGTGGGCTACAGCTTGTACTTGGTACGTGGGAACAGACCCACTACAAGCCGTAGCACACCGCATGCAATACTCTATCTAGACTATTAATAGAGTGCTTCAGTTCAACGTATACTAATATCATTCGAACATGTTGCAACGACATTATGAACGTCATTTCGACATCATATATACAGCGACGAGGTTCTCACAACAGCCCAAATGAATGTCGATTCCGAGCGTTGTTCGAAGCTACACTCCATTCTAGTGCAAGTCAAGCTAGTTGTTGCGATTCTACGCTCTCAGAAGTTCCTTGCTTGTGGTGGAAACGAGGACCAGGCACGCAAGTTGACAGACTACGTGTTCATGAGTGGACATATACTGATGTACTGTAAGTGGACAGAAATGAAGAACTTTCCTCAGTTGGTTTATTTTTATAGCCTGAATCCGTAGGTTGATCGAATTGGCAAAGCTTTAATATTTAATTACTTATGTGGACTGGATGATATTCTAGCTAGAGCTGGAAGGTTTGAGTACGGAATCAGACATAACATTTGTCGAGCCTTTCCAGCCTTTGTCAAGTGTGATTTGAACGTCTACATCTATATTTTTTTTGGTTGATCAGAGATCTCACTTTCAGTACGTTAAGTTGGCGTATGATTTACGGAGTATTACCATCTTTAGAGAAGAAAGTTTCGTGGTTGACTCTTGACAATATGAAAGAGACATTGTCGATGTAAGAGTTTCATTACCACGACCCGCAAGTGAGGTCATAAAGAATGTGCTTGTAGGTCAGCTAGATCAATTCGCATCATTCGTGACGTCGATCACTTGATTTATATTAAACAACACTTTGAACTTTCATTACTTATTCAAATGTTGTCCAAATAATGGATGCTAAATTGCGTTGGAAACCTCTTTCTCTTTGCATATAAGATCCAATAAGTTTTATAATAGTAAATATGATTAGATCCTATTAGTGTTGATTATCGCTGCACTTACCTTACTAGATTTTCTACACTGTCTATCTGAATCTCCTTGCTACTACACCTTTCTCCCGTAATTCAGGGAAGAGCATCACTTATAAATGTCGTTGCTGCTCTAAGTTACTGCTAATTACTGTTACTGAATATTGTTGTAGCTTCAGATGCATAAAAAAATTGAGGTCCCGAGCGTTTTTAGAAACAAGTTACTGACTTTCTGATTACTCGTCGGGGTGCAGAAGTTACATTGGATTGTCAGATGTTACGGAAGAAAAGAGATGGCACAAGTTGTGGAGATGAGTTGATGGACTTCAGCAGGACTGACGGAGATAGACAGATGAGCTAACACACTCCACTGGTGTCGATCATTTGTCATGCAGAAAGGTGAATAGATGTTGCAACTTGCAAGGCCAAATATCTAGGCAAAATTCAAAGAAATTGACAGACAGGCTCACAAGGTCCAATCTTTACTGAGCTAAATTAAAAATCTAGTCATTGTCCAGAACTTTAACTTGAAATTACTTGACTGATTTGATATTGCGACATTGAAGCTCCACCGCTGCTGTCTATGTCTTGCCAGATTGAAGACTAGACTCTGTCGAAGACTGTCAACTACTGTCAAAGATTGTTAGACTATCAACTACTGTCAAAGATTATTAGACTATCAACGACTGTCAAAGATTGTCAGAGACCATAAATTCTGGACTTAAACACTTGCTCTGTGCATACTTGTGGCGTAGTATGTTGAACCAATTAAGTTACCTCAATCGGTTACTCCTTCAACGCTTGTCAAAGACTCTAGGTAGCTTTCAGGTGAGTAGTCATTATCTATCTTTACATGGAGTAGGACTGACCGGAACAATTTTCCTGTCACAGTTTGCTAAGGGCTAGTTTTTTGAAGCAAGTAGTCACTATCTATATTTATATGGTGTAGTTCGTAGAAATATCCTACTTAGTCAAAGCTTGCCAAAGACTACAATTTTTTTGGACAAATCTATTCTCTATCTATATTCATATAATGTAGTTAGTAGGAATATAACAACATGCCTCTCTCAAAGCTTGCAAAAGACTACAGTTTTGTGAAGTTGGTAGTGATTTTGGACATTCAAGTGGCGGGGAATTGTCTCCAATAAAGTTTTTATTTGTGTTGATCTAATCAAGACCAAAGTATTTCTTCTTTTTGTTCTTCTTGACAAAAAATCATACTTTAGGCTTTTCTTAAGATAGTTGGGGGTCAAGCTATGGTGGAGTGTCACAATGGAGTAATACCCAAGTTATATATGTATGGATATTAAGTCTTAAACTATTCCTATTAATAAATTCAAATATTTTATGCATTTTCATCAATGGTTCAACATAGTGTATATGCAAAAATATTAATTTTTTAATATTACTTTTATTAAAGAATACTTAACCTATAAAATTCAGTAGATAAAAAAATTAGGAATTATTGTCAAAATTGTGAGTATTTAAGCATAAGTAGATATCCTACAATATACATCCTTACATTATATTCATGGAATGTTTGTAGGGAAATAAATCACCATTTGCAAGGGCTTTTGTCCTCTAAAAGCTTGGAGTGCCTAAACTACTTCAATTCTCTACTTCTTGAATCTAATTCAATGTTTGAGAGACTAAATTGCACTCACAAGTACATGCAAAAGGTCTTGGCTTTAGAAACAATAGTTAGTAGTTCCTAATAGAAGAGTCCATTTAGCTTTAGATATAATTGTAGTCAATCCATCTAGCATTAGAAAAAGAAGGCCATGGGAGGTTTATTTTAAGGTTGTTCCCCAAGTTGTGAGCCATCATAGTATATGCCAAAATTTTATATGATTAAAAATATTAATTAATTAATTAAATTTTACATTTAAAAAAATACTTTAGGCACCCATTAGGAATTTGAAATCAAATATACTAAGACCCCGGTTGTACTTGGTTTATCCTAAGGGTAGGAATTATCTACTCACAATGTTATTGTACAAATGTAATCCAAGCTTAGGTCTAAGACCCTATGAATATTTGTTACATTTTCAAAAGAATCATTTTTTGTTTTCTTCATTGAATGCAATAGAAATGACAATTATAAATGTTTTTGGAAGAAAAACATGCCTTAGTCCTTTAGAAGTTTAACAAGATATTGAAATATTAAATTTCATATAGACTATCCAAAAAAATTATAAAGAGGCTTCTATAAGTTGTCTTTGAAGCAATTTAGTTTGTTTTGGAGTCACAAAAAACTATCCTTTTCACCAATTGAACTCTATAAAATATTATGGATACAAAATACTTTAATATTTGCAAGATTTGTTGAACCCTATATTTTACTCTATAACTTGCCTAATTTGTGAGTTACCATAGTACATACAACAACGGTGCTAGTTTGTGAGCCTGCGAGCACGAGCCTACAAGTAGTGAGCAGGGACTATGTGAGCGTTGAGTTCTAACATTTAGAAAATTTTAAGAAAAAAGTCAATAAGATTTCTAAAAAGAAAAAGCATTATAAAAATTAGGATAAAATTTTCTATTTTTAGTAAATTATAGTGCCTATTACCGTAAAGATATTCCCGTGGACCTATTACCACGGACCTATTATTGTTGTTATGTACAATTTGTGTAAAATGTTTTATTTTCATAACATACTAAACATCAAAGGTATATATTTTAATGGTAAATAACTGAACTATAATACAATACAAATTGAAATTGAAAAAAGATTGTATTGAATACTTTGGCAAATTACAATATTTGTCTAGATAGAAAACAATACTCTTGAAGCTACATATCTAATTTCAATCTATAACCTTCCAATCTGAAATGTAAACACTCAAAGATTCTTAGTCATCTAGGTATGATGAAGATTCTCATTTGAAAGCTTGATGATACTAGCCCTACTGAGAAGGAGCTTTACTTCATTGAAGCTGAAGCTTGGAGAATGTATAAACTTATCGTCTACTGGATTCATTTTGCAAAAATAACAAAACAAGTAATAAAGGTGTTTGCAATTCACATATTGATGGCGGCCACCAATTGCTGAGACGGCCATGTCTACAAAATCTGGACAAGTGCACTCCAAGTACATGCCAAGTGTAATTCGATAAACCTTTTCCGTAGGTTGAGTTCCAGATTGGAGAGAGATTATGGCTCCAAGCCCAGAGAAGGGCAATATAGTTACTCCCAAGATCAATCCTTTGACATTTCCAGCACTCTCCCATTTATTGCAATGTTCTATAGTAGGAGCATTTACAATACAGCGAATAGCTTTGCTCCTTCTTGTTGTTGGATACGTGTTCACATGCAAAGGACTAGGCTGATCGTAGAAGACCACTTCAAAAATGTTGGACATTCTGAATAATCCTCAAGGTGACATAGGTGGTCGCTTTTGGAGTTGGAAGCCAACATCTTGCAGTAGTAGGGTTTCTTGGCGACTCAATCTAGTGTTAGATAGAATAAGCCACACATCAGGTACTTGGAGCCAATCAATTACCCAAGGATGTTTAGAGCCTCGTACACATTGGTCAATATCATCTGGACAAAACCAAAAGTCAATCATGATCTCCTTGTTTCCTCCATATTGTTTTTTTCTACCATGATACGTCAGAGCTGGAGTGCCTTTAGATCCCTTTGCAATTTTGGCAATGCAACGAATGTTTGATCCCCTCTATTGGGCATGACATTTGCAACTTGATTTTTGTGAAATCCTTGCAATATGCCATTGCGAAGTGTCACAATCACTCTCCATCGCAATTGTGACATGTAGTATATTCATAAAGGTAGACAAAGTTTTTGCTTCATTGGAGGCCACTATTGGTGTACATGTAGATCGTGTTTATACTCGTGGCTAAGAGAAGTTGACCTTGTCTGGACAATGAGAGTCACCATCTGAACCAATGGGAAGGTCAAGTTTGTGCTTACTACTACCAAACACCTCTTCACCTTCCAAATGTGGAATACGTGTTCCAACACCAACTACTCCAGGAAGGCCATTCAAAGCCTCTGCAATCTTCTATGGATCGCCACTTTGTCTAGCGCCTTTTAACTTCAGCTCTTCTTTGGATGGCCCTGATCTTGATGTTGTGCCATTCAAGAATGCTCGGTAATTTGTCATTTGCATAAAGGCGCGAATGCAGTCATCACAAGTGGCGGCAAATAAGTCATCACCTCGATTGCCTGATTGCTGCATTTGTTATGCACTGTTTTTGATAAATTGCATGATGGCATGTCTACCATTTCGTCGAGACTCAACCCCTAAAAAGAGAAAAAGGGTTTTTTTTAGCCCAAAATACAATGACTGAAAAAAAAAAACATGCCACACCTTTCGCTAAGGTATACTACTATAATTTTTTGATCACTCCATTGTGAGGCAAAGGTTCCCCTCAGCCCCAAGGGGAAGTCAATCATTACCTTTGGTAATCAGAATTCTATCAAAAGTAGTGGTTTAGTTTGTAGGGAACAAAATTGGAATGCAAGTAGTTCTATAGGAAAGACATTATGAAATGAAAATGGTTGTACAAGCAAGACATTATTAAAAAAATGACATCGAATAACGTACCATTTGCATGAACCTGCCCCATTGGCGATATTGAAAGTGCCAAAATGCAAGCCACAACTCCAATTCACGCAAACTTCTTCTGAAGCTGCTCCAGATGATAGCCACCAAGAACGAATCGCTGAGTACTGTGTCTCGACTTCCTCCATGGTCTTGGAATCTTTATATTGGGAGTACAAACGAGTATGTTGGTATTGCATATCCGATTTAATGAGCTTTTGGGTATGTTGATGCATCGAAGTACTCCAATGCAAGAGACATGTACGCTCCCGGTTAACAAGCTCCTCTTTGGTATTCCCCGTGCCGTATATAATGCGAATAGCATTCCAATTTGCTTGTGCATTATCTGCCATGAAACCCTTGAAATAAGGACTCATCATGCCATTGCGTCTCACAACATCATTTGGTAAGCTCCACATGATGCATTGCACTTTTGTATCTTCAGATTGCATGTCACAAATGGCGATTGTCATGACCTTCCTGCATCTTGTGTCATATACATGGCATGCCATGGTTGTCCAATCTTTAACACGTTTTACGTGGTCAAACATAAGCTACGCGTTCTCTAAATCTCCTTCGGGTTGCATGTGCTTCACCAAGTCCACTCCACGACCAGGTCCTTCAACTAACATTTTAAACAAGTATACCTTCTCTTTTCCTTGTCCGGGAAAGACACTGTCTTGAATGTATTCAAACTTCAAATTCCGTTTCATATTCATGATGCTATCTATGACCCCACCTTTACCAATGCTACGGAATGAAGTAATAATGTTGCAGATGTTAGGAGAACTTAGTATTTGGAACCTATCCATAACATCGTCTAACAACTTTCCTTGCAACATCTCCTTAGGACCATCACCATTGTGAATAAGGTGGTTGTCTAGAAATTGCTTACTAGCTCCAAGAGCAATGGCTGAGTTAGTGGCAGTTGGAGTCTTGGCAACCTCGCTTGCAATGAGACCGGAAATAGTATCTAAAGACTCTCTACATGTTCCCGAAGCCACAGGATGCATGTGATTACCTAAATGAATGCATGCTCTCGTCATCAATGTAGTGTCACTGAAAACATAATATATTCTAGCATCACAAATAGTAACACAATGAGGTGGATATTTGCATATCTTGCAAATAATACTTGAATCCTTTGGAGGAGTTGAGCCAATATGGAATGGAGCAATAGTAGAACCAGACCACTCTGTCTCATTGCGTTTAGAGGACTGCTTCAAGTAATCACACTCGGAGTTGTTACATACCAAATGGCCTGCACAAGAGGACTTTCTGAACTTCTTGCCATCTTGGTTGTGGATATTGGATGTCATGGTGTGACACCAAGCATGACCATCATATCGTTTATCCATGCCCTGTAGATTTCCACCAATGGATGATGAAGATGAAACACGAAGTGAAGGCAACTCAAATACTATGTCTCCATCAAAGTTTGCGGGGAGATATTATACTTTGTGATGAATCAGCGAATCATAGTCTAATGCAGCAACTTCATTCCTAGATCCACGAATTGATGCCAAATTCCTTAAGCACCCAACAATACTGGTTGTGTCTACACTATTTGGATAAGTTGGTGGGCGAGAGTGAGTCGACAGAGCAAGACTACTTGATGGCGTGTGGTATGTACTGGAAGTTGTCCTAAGCATATCTTCAAGGACTCTAACAGGAAGCGGTGCTTGGATACTTGGTTGGCTAGAGGACTCTCCTTCTGACTCACTAGATATATCTATAACAGGGTGAAGGACTTCTTGTTTCACACGAAGAAATTGAATTGTATTACTCGCCTTTGTCATGTGTTGACCCTCCATAGAATTCCTAATATTATGTCGAGCAGGAGGCATATCTACAATGGAAGGATCTGATTGGCAAGGTAAAATCTCGGTGGAAGCTCCCATCATGAGAGACAACAACCCATAAGCTCTATAGCGACCTAGACGAAGGTGCCAGGCATGACCATCCTCAAGTTCTAACTTCATCATGTGGACATACTCCTTCAAGCTTCCAGAATCAGACATGACCTCTTCTTCAACATATATACTGGATTGGAGAAAATCAAATCGGACATGAAGAAGGTGTGAAGACACTACAACATATCCTTCTTCTACAAGAGGGAGAACAAGGGGAATCTCATGGCCATCCACTCGAATGGAGGCCATTGATAGCATACGAAAAAACAACGAGAATGAGAACAATATCCAATGAAAACTTGTTAGAGATTAGAGACTAACTTACTATGTGTATGAGGTTCTATTGTATACATTATGTAAGCATGAGGTATACAATTAAATGGACATGATTAGGAAAAAATGTAATTGTATTACTAGTTAATAAACAATAATATTGTCAGAGGTCTCCAATCTCATATATCTAGAATTGCCACTCAAATTGAAGGAGAATCTTTAAGGGGAAGTTGATTATCTTACTTAACTCAAAGAAAATTAATGCAAAATTCCAAGAACATGCTACATGTTTGTAGAGAGAGGACGGATTTAGATTGTGCTTAAATAATGGGCAACAGAAGAGTAAAAACATCCATTCAATTCCTTTTGGTAGTCATGTACCTTGATTTTCCATTAAACATTCAAATAGTTTATAGACTTCTAATTAATTCTCCATAGACTATCTCCGTATTTAAATGTGATTGGGTATAAATAGGCTTAGTTATGTAGATATAAGTCCCATAAATTGATATGACAATTTTACTAGTCTAGGAGCCTCCACTTTGAAAAATCATAGAAATTACTAATATACTATTTCTAGAATGTCTAGTAGTTTTAAGAAATTCAAAATTGTCTACGGCCAATACTAGAGAACTAATATTGTATAGGATAGGTACCTTGAACTATGCATAATTGCTTATGATGATGGCTTTTGGTGCTTACACTGTAACTAATTACCCAAGTTCAAATTCAAAACCACTTTCCCACAATTCCAATTAAAGTATGGCCATCATGACATTTAATATGTTCCACAAATTTGTGGATGCCAATGAATTTGAAACTATTTGTCTACCTACATGTAGATAAGCTTTGGTACTAATTTTTAAATTAGACAAAACCCAAGGCTAATAGTATAGTTCGTTCCTAGGGAGGCTAGTTAAATAGGATTACTTCTAAATGACTCTTATTAGGTCATTGCAATTGTAGAATATTATAGGAAATTTGTTCTTTAACCACATAAGCAAATGTTTTTCCTCACGCAATATGACTAATTACTAGATTTGCCACTCCACTCTTAAAGGCCACAAGGGTTAAGAAGCTCCTAAATTATTGAGGATCTTTTAATTAATCTTTTTCTTTTTACTATCTTTAATCCTTTTATCCCCACTTGGAATTCTTTATTCTTTATTTCTTTAATTTCCTTTATTCCAAATCACTTCCAGATCTCCAACTTGGCACATCAGACCAGATACAGCAACTCCAAATTGGCTTTGAAACTTCATACAGGTTCTAAATTAGCCTTAACATCAGTACAATCAGGCACTTCCAACCTCCAACTTGGGCTAGATTCTCATTTCTAAATCCTTGTCTACCAAATGGGAACCACAACCTCAAATCTCACCAACTTGGAAGATTACATGATACTCTCAACTGATTACTACAAATTGATCATTCTTACAATTTGATTTACTCAAAACACACTTCCACAATTGATATGAATTTCTAAACTTATTCTCCACTTGGACACACACACACCATACTACAATGACATACACATCCAATTTGGTTTATTTAATATAACACACATCAACACTTAACCCACTAGGAATGAAATAAACTTAAGATGCATCCAAGATTTCCAACTTGGCCTTACAACATCCATCAACATCATTCAACAAATTCATTCATAATATAATTTCTCAATTTAAATCATCACACATTCAACCTACTTCTATTACAGCACACCAATTCGGCAAGAATATTTATTTTATTTAACACTGAATTGGTGATCAAATCACCAGTACACAATTAGCAATAAAGTTCAACATTTCCACTATTTGATTTTCCACATAAAATATCTTCATATCAATTCCACTTCTCCAACCAGGCTACTAAAAATTCTACTTTAAACTGCTTGCCTTTACTTAATCTAAATCTTTAGCGCTCAGACTTCCACAGATTTCATAATAATTCACATTCTTCCAAAAATCTCCCAACTTGGAAACTCCACTTAAATTCTTCATACTTCTGCACATTAACAACCACTCCGCCATACACTGGCACACACACATCCCGACTAGGACACAGACACACACTGATCCAAACTTGGATCAACACAAACATAACACCCAACTAGGCAATTACACAAGCACACACACAACAATCACAACACAAATTCCAAAAAAACAAATACACAGCCTGAGTGACTGGGACACGCACTGGAATTCACTCAACAATTGGTAAAAGGAAAAGAAAACCAACTTGGACTTAAGAGACAACTCCAAAACAGTTACCAACTCGGTAGAGTCAACCAACTGACAACAACCACCCATTTGAATCCCATTCGGCCCACATTCATCAGACTACCATCATCCAATTCGGTTGACATGCCCAACACTTAGTCACCAACCACCTAATTGGAACCTTAACTAGGACTTTAAACATACAACCCTCCACTTAGACAACCAAACAACCCCATTTGGAATAAAACCAATGACTAAACCCCTATTTGGACAACACAAAACACCAAATAATACTAAAAACCTTCACATTTTACTCAAAATATTTCAAAAATTACAACAGTGGTTACCCTATTCGGTTATCTACACTACATGAGGTTGCCATAAATGGAATACTTAGTAGTGAAGAGTTGTACAGTATGTGGTGACATAATTCCAAAGATTGCCGTAGAAATTTGAAAATTTTAATCCCATTACTATAAACGTGAAATAATCCTTTAACATGAAAGCTGAAGTCATTGTCTACCCATTCTAGTGAACACCATAGGATTTGAACTTACGTGATGTATTGAGAATAGTGTGAAGTCCATACTGGAATATGCATTCCTGCCGTTGCTTAAATCTTGTTGTATTTCTTCAAATTCATTCCACATTATGATCTACTAGTCTCATGCATGCTACAAAAGATAGAATCGATAGTGTTTCCCAATGTTGTTTTAGAAAGAGGAAGAAGAGAGGGAAAATCTTGTTCTCATCGCGAAAGGAATTGCAACGATCACGGAGAAGAGGGAAGGTTGCTATAGAGGAAAATTTGTCAGCTCCGACTTCAAATTTTCACTTTCATATAGAAGAGGAGAAACAAAATTTCCATGCAAATGAAGGAAGTGTACATGAGGTATCAAATATTAAGGTGGAGCAACTCAAGTTCTATTGTAGGAGAGCAATGTCAATCTCGGGCGTAAGTATATTCACTTTTGCACGGACACATATATATTCTTCATATGTTTTGAGTATTCCAACAACCTACAGATTAGAATTAAAATAACCTTGACGTGCACCAATGTCCAAAAAGAAAATGACAAATTGTTTGAAACTAAAGTATCTTTTGTATATAACTTAGAGAGAAGTCATTCTACTTTCTAGATATAATGCATGATGTGTTTGTCCTCTTGAAATGTTAAATTTCATGTTACAAGTGTACATATTTTTTTTAAATTTCAAATCTGCAAGTTTGTCATGTAGTTGACCAAAACTAAATTGCAAAGACTAGAGCTCAAGACGAGATTAGCCACAATGGTGTTGTAGATTCTAAGAATCCAAAAATTTCAAAAAATCACCATGTGAAGAGAACCTCATTTCAAACACATTCTAACAAATTTTAAACAAAATTGATAATATTCAGAACAAAAATATTGATGATAGCATAGGAAAATCTAATCATCAAGAAGGAATCTTAAACTCGCATTCTGTAATTGTTTTTGTATGTCAATTCTACAATTGAATTTTCAAATTGTGATCCCATACCATTTGATATGCACCACTTTCAATACATGGATAACCGGCTATTGAGGGTAACCGATCGATCGACCTGTTGGAAAGGTAACCGATCGGGTGACCTACTGCAAAAGTAACCACTGCGGAGCTATTGGGAGCCGCTAGTTCGTCCCTAGAGACCATTGTCCTCCTCTTCCAACCATTTCATTCCTTCTCTGCAATCAAGTTTGCACTGTAATCAACTGATTGTAAGCAGTAATTCTCGTGATTCCCTTGGTAACAATCTAGGTGTAGACATGGTTTAGAAAATATTTAGCTTACGCATTACCTCAAGCTTGAATATGATGATTGCTAAATTAGGTTTCCGTAATCTTTTTGAAGGAAATGCGAGAAGTGGCAAGGAAGCTTGCAACCAGAAATGCATCAGCTAGAGGATTCCAAAGTGAGGGTGATGGCAATAATGGGGATGTCGGCCCAGAAATTATAGTTGGCATTGAAACCGCCAAGACTTCTACTCCAGGTGCAGCCACTATAAGTCTCGGCCCCCTTTTTTCAATTTCATCCTTCATGCATAGTTTGTAGACTTCTTTCCGAGTAATCTGTTTCACTACTACATCTTTCACCTTGGTTATCTCTTGCATCTCATAGCTAGTCGATGGAAGAGTTTGAGTTCGTGAAGGAAAAAATTAAATTCATTGCTTGAACGAGGTAAGAGAAATGTATGATAGACTCAGTTAGAACAGTTTAGATCTTTGGATCATACCCATTGTAGTTTATCTTCTTGTGAATCTAGAAACATATTTGATGGGAAATGAGTGGGCAAATTCTTGTGCTCATAGTCAGAGCTGGAAATCTGCAAACTACGAAATTAGGGTTAGAGAACGGAAGCTCAACATATTGGCACATAATTAAGTAGAAAATATTCCTCAGTACGAAACCATTTGCATTGTATGAATTCGAAAGGAATTCTGCAAATGAAATTTTACCTAGACAGCTCTTCCGATCATTCTCCAGATAGGCAAGGAATCCCTCGGCCCTGAGGGCAAGATTCAGTTCTTCCATTTCAGGTCATGGAAACCAGCAAGGCACAAAGAACATACAGAGCACTCTATCTCATGATACTGATTTGAATAGATAAGAAAAACCCTATAGAAATTAAATACCCAAGATTCAAAGTTTACGGTTGGGGAAATTTCACAGAGGCTGACTATATCGACCTTGCATAAATTCCAAACTCCAAAGTGATTAGGAGTGTCGAAGCAGCTTTCTCGATAGTCTCTGTTGATTTTGAGATGAGTTGATTAAGGTCTGTCGATTTAGAAATTTGATAACAGGGTTTGCCGATTCAAAAATCTAATCAACAAGGTCTGCTAATTTAGAAATCTGATCAGCAAGGCCTGCCGATTAAAAAATCTGATCAGCCTGGTTTGTCGACTGAGAAGCCTTGGCCCTGATGGAACTGTCCTCCCTTGGATGTTGTGATCAATAAGTACTATCATTGGCTTTACCGAATTAGATACTAATTAGATGATGAAGTCCATTATGATAGAACTTGGACTTCTGCTTTTCTCTCTTAAATTTCCTTTTGGCTGAGACATAATCGTTAATCCATCATTTGCAGGAAACATGTGATGTGGCACAAGATCGACTGATCTTGCAGTTGGATGCATAGTTGCGGAATTGCGGATGTGATCCATTTCTTTATTAGGATATTATAGTTGCCACTTAGCTTCTTTTCTTGCTATGATTTGTTTTGGACTGGCTTCAGGAGAAGTTTCTGGATTAACTTATTGATCCGTATTGCTAGCCTTGGGGCCAATGATAGTCAATTGGTGGTTATTCATTGATCTCACTTTTCCACACCCGAGACATAGAAGTTCGGGCCCGAAGTAGTTTTGGTTGGGCTTCTGGGTTGGCTTGTCTTCTAAGGATAAACATATCGGCAATTTATGAGCCACCGTCGAGTTTGAATCTATTAGTTTATTAGCATATTAGTATGTATCCACAAATCAAATCCTTACCTGGGAGGTTAGTTTGTTGGTCAAAAATTATTTTATTAAAAAAATTATGCTTGCTATTTTTCCAATTTGGATTCGGTTGATTCTTTATCAATCAAATTGATGTGCATTATAGGAAGGCTCGGTCCCGATGGACACATTCTCCACTTTCAGTCTTAATCAGAATATTGAACTATGTGAGCTAAGTATTATGATCCATATGTTATTTGAATAATTATTAAGGAACTATCCTGAAGTTGGTTCTCATATTAGCTCTTGGGTTTTTATAGACTAAATTTAAAGAAGGTGTTGTTATTATTTACTGATAATTAAGGATAAATAAAAAAATTATAATATGGTTTAGATTAACTAGCCTAGTAATTTCATGACATGACATAAGAGTGATAGTGATTCTAGTATTTAAATTAGTTAGATAGTGGGAAGCCTCAGCGCCGAGGCCTAGTCTTGTCATTGAGTTCTTGATCTCTCTAAATCAATTGGACCAACATTAAATATCATCAAATTCATTGATTTCTCGAAACACTTTTTTTTTAAATCAATTTGTTCATCCTCGTAGTCATCCTTCGGCATCGAGGGATAGTTTTTCTAGAGATTTTTTGATCTTATCAGATATATCTTACTTGTTTAGGGTTAAGATAAATTCACTGATTTCATGTTTCACTGGTTGCTTTGATCAATTGGTTTACCCTATTTGGCATCCCCTGGCATCGAGGGGATAAATAGTTTCCTATGAATTGATGTTTTTAGGGTTTTGGTCATATCGACTTCTTGAATTGTATATTTACCTAGATTAGAATTATCCTTTGGCATGGGTGGCCTTGGTGCTGAGGGCACTATGTTTGTTGGGCACTAGCGAGAGTATAATGGAGAAATGTTTGGTTTTTTATTGGTTCGATTTAAGGATTTTTAAAGATCTCGTGGTCCCTATTAATTGGGCTTCCTTCTTTCAGAGTTGTTTTTCAACTCCTATTCTTTGTGTTCATTTATCTGATTGCATCCATTTGTCAATACTACATGATTCCTTCTAATGATTTGGTGTTTTTGCAGGAGATGGGTTCTGATTCTAATCCTTTGTAAACTCTAGGTTTGCTGGATCAAAATATTAATGAAGATGAAGACGAGGCTGTGGAGAAGACGAGCATGGAATTCACCACCGAGGATGCCCTCCAGAGAGCCCAGAAAGTTAATTTTGTGGCTTCCATTGCTAACTTGAGATTGAAACCTCATTCAATTTCACGTTTGCGGATACCACTGTGTCTCCTTGCTGTGATGCCTATGGTGCGTCCAACATTAGTATGTGATCTTACCAGATTGGAGCAGGAGTTTGTGCACAGATACAGAGATGGGTCATGTGTGTTTTATGTGTCACTAACTAACGAGCAAGGAGAGACAGAGCAAGTGTCTGACGTTGATAAATGTGCTTGGGGCCCAATGTGGAATGCTGAGAATGACCTCTTCAATGCCAAACTCAATGCAACACCAAGCTTGGAGCGTTTTCAAGACTCAAAATTTTTTATATGCGATGGTAACCATAGGCTGCTTGCATAGTCTTTATATATATCCAAACATCATGGCCATGACTGAGATTGGCACGTTTCGGTGGATTCAATCATTCTTGAGACGAAGGGTAGAATTGGTGATGTGATGCATGCCATGCACGACATCAACAAGTAAGTGCCTTACCTCATGTAGTTTACATTTTGGTTTGGTATGTATCTTAATTTGTGTTTCATATAACATCTACATTTTTCCTTGCAGACATACAGAGAATTCATTTATCAAAACCAATCTCATACACACGCTCTATCGTGTTAAAAAATATGGAGTTCTTCCACTAGACAAGTTCTACAAGCATTTGAGTACCTCTGAGATGACACAATGCCAACAGAGCCATCGAAAGAGTTGGTATTCTATGTCACTCGAAGTATTTATTTCGTTCATTTTTCGGGTAACATTTCTCACTAAACTAATCATGTCATTCTTATATTCTTTGGGTTTATGTTACAATAGTGCTCATAGCTATATTCTTGTGTAGTACGAGATTGCAGCAGCAGTTGATATTGCAATTCGACTATATAAAGAAGAAACACCAGGGGAAGAGTAGTTAGAGGAAGGCATCTTAGCTGCCATGAGATTGGATACAAGAGAGAAGACATCCAAGTTAATCCAGAAGTTGGGGAAGTTAACAGCCGTGGCTAATTCCAACCTTGGGAGTGAATGGCTTCGAGAGTTAAAATGAAATTGCATATGTCCTCTTATCTTATGTTCTTTTCTTGTCATGCCATCTTTCTGAGTCTAAATTCCATGTGATACAGATTGAGCGCCATTGGAGCTCAAATATCACCTTCGAAATGACTCTCGAGAAGTTGCAGTTGATTGCAACTTGCAATGTCAGTAGTGAGCAAAAGGTGAAGTGGTTGTGATGATGGAATTCTTCAATTCAAACAAGAGAGGCTAGAAAATTCCCATTGAAGCCAGTTGGAGAGAATGAATTAAAATCATTCTTGGCAAAGGCCTGCTGGTATGCAGGGGTAAGTGCTTCTCAATGCCTTACAATTGTGTTATTTAGCAGATAACATTATCATTTGGATTCCAAAGATATCTATATGTGACAATTTTTCTTTTTCTATTCTGCAGATTAAAGAGGTGGGAAATGAAATGTTTGAAAACATTGTCAAGAAGAACGAGCTATCGTTGTCCATGGATTCTCCCCAAGAACCAGAGAGTTTTCCAGATTATGTGGAGGGATGGCGAATCCGAGTTTGGGACCATGCATTCTTAATGCATTTTGGGGGGCATGATGTCTTTAGGAAGTCAGATGACTTCAAGAAGCACAAGGGCAGTGATCTAGTTGTAAAATGTGTGATTTACAGGTATGTATTCTACTTTCATGTTTTCATTGTTTTATGGTTAAGTGAATTATTGATTTCTTGGTTGCCTGCAATTTTTCTTAATAACATTCTTTATTTCTACAGGTATTTCAGGTACAAGCTGTTGCCAAAGGGAGCAATCGCGAAGCGTGATCTTCCTCCTTTTCTAGGAACATGGTTGGATGTCTCCTCTAAGCATTGCATGTTCTCAACATCTCACTTGAGGTGGTGGACCAGTTTGCATCTCAAATCAGGTGCATGGTATTTGGATTACCCACCGGAGTTCACATCGTTACCAAAGGAGCACCTCAAGCGCTCTATCAATTCTCATGAGGTTGTGGAAGAAATTGACGAGTTTGCTGGTCTTGATGAGGATGCAAAAGCAAAAGCGATGAAGAAGAGGGATGAAGCTGACAAGAAGAAAGCATTGAAAAACTCGGAGGCTGTAGACAAGGCTAAGGAGAGAATCACAAAAAAGGCTATGAAACTAGTTGATATTGAAGAGGCTTTAGCAGCTAAGAAGACTAGGGGCAAAATTATGAAGCAAAAAATTCCACCTTCATCTACTAGAGATGAAGGATCCCAACACGTGCAATCTTTCTTACGAGGCATCAAACATGATGGTGATTATGTTTCACTCAACGATGATGGGATGGTGCATGGTCCATCAGCTATGGAGTTTTTGAATGACTCACACATTTCTATCGATGAGTTCATTCTTAATCATTCTCTTGTACATGTTTTGGCTGATCCTCTACCCCAAGTATACCACGACATCATCAAATTTATTGATGAGGTTAGCAACTTCACTTGCCTTGATAAATTTGCCATGATTTTATTTTTTGACTTTATTTCTTTGTTTTACTAACTATCATAATTCTATTGCAGCACAAAGGGGTGAAGCAACGCTTCTTCAAAGGAGTTACAAGTGAGAAACCACGCATTGATCTTATTATTGCCAATGTTCCAGAGGGTTTGCCTATCCCTGATTTGTCAATACCTACGACCAACATGCCTAAGTGGAACATGGACAACCCTCTAGGGCTAGAGGCAGTTTTTGAGTTCGATGATGGTCATTTGCATGATGATGGAGCTCTTATCATTATTTATCCTTTGAAGGCTGTTACAAAAGCCACCATTCGCACATATGCAACTACATATTATTTTGAGAAGATGAAGGATTGGTGGGAAATGAATTGGTTACATTTGGCCTCACCTATTTCTCCTTCCAGAACGGTATATTCATTTGTCCTTTTGGTTTAGAATGTAGTTAGTTTTTTATATACAATTTTTTGTTGAATATTTCACTTTTAATTCTAAGCAAGGTGTTGTATGTTTATATTGGTTTTCAATTGTATGATGTGAGATCTTTCTATTTGTTTTATGTTTCAAATAATCTAAGAGTATCCAATTATGCTTACATTATAGACTAACTATCTTCATATCTCTTCATTTTTGTAGACTCAGCGCTTCGGTATTTCATTGTTTGTGAGGAACTTGCCTGGCATTGGTCCTTCAAAGTTTCAATTTCAACCATGCCCAAGCTTGAAGAAATTGGGGGTGGATGTTGTCCTAGACGACGTCCTTCAGAATTTCACCAAATTGGAGACTTTGACCATGGACCACAATTCCAAGCCTTGGAGAGGGGCACGAGAAAAGGATCCACGATTCTTGCAGATGTTGATAGAAGCATCATCACTTCCAAATGACGTTGTTCTAGACTGTACTGCAGGAACTGGTAAATTCAATTGCCTTCCCCATCTATTTTGGTAATCTTCATTTACATTTCCTCCTCCAACTCTCCTACCATTTTTCTAACAATTGATGTTGTGGTGATCTTGTTATTAGGGGCCTCCATCCATGCATGCAGGATTGTGAGTAGATATGTAGTTGCACTTGAAGAAAACAAGGCCATTTTTGAGGTAGTTCTAGCTCCAATGATTTGTTCTCTTCTGGATGTTCCAATACCACTCGTGACAGTCATTTTGCAGTCTGACGATGAAGATGCAGTGGAAGTTGAAGTTCCCCATATTATTAAGAAATCTCGTTTCAATAAGTAAGTCTATCTTTGTTTAGAATTTTTTTCAATTTGTAAGTGTACATCTAAAACATTGTTTAAATTTTGTTTACATTTACATCGCTTATTTGTTTCATCAGGAATTTAATATTTAAATCATTTCTAATCCTTTGTTATGTATTTGCAGCATGATTTCTAATGGGGTAGTTCATCGACCTTTTTTCACTTTACCTCAGTTTTTCCCAAGCCCAAAGAAGTCCTATGTATTGCCATCATATGTAGAGGCTTTGGCTTCAACATTTGCATCTACTCAAAATTTTCCTATGCATGAAAAGTTGAGTTCTTTAGATCCTTTGGTTATGCAGTTTGTAGATGTGACAGCCTTAGAATCAGACATAGAGTCATCATCAACTACTAGCAGTGGCCACTCTCAATCTATGTCTACATTTTCTATATAAGTCTATTTTTAGTTACACTGCATCTGTTGGATTTTATTTTATCGGCCATTATATATTGTTTTGGTACTTCAATAAGTAGTATTCTATGTATCTAAAGTTGTTATATTTAAAGCTTCCTTTGTTTTCAAAAATTTAAGGGATTATAAATGATATTTAATTCACAATAACATGGTGTTGCTAAATGTGAAGTTCACTTATCATTTATCCTTGCTAGGAGGAATTAATGACCAATGATTCAAAGGCTCATTGATTATCACTTTATTTCCTACCATTAGACTACTACAAATGAGTAAAATAATTTTGTTTATGATTTGGAAATGATGTCATATGTCAACAACAAGTAGTGATATTTTTGCACGCCTCAGAATTCAAAATTATTATGTATTCTAAACAAAGAAAATAAAGATAATTCGCCCTGCATATAATTCTATTGTCAAATGTCATAGGATGCAACCAAGTCTACTTCTCTTTGGCAGCATTTCAATTTCAAATTTTTTTAGGCCACATGAATTGGAGTCAAAATTGTATTTCTAAAGCTATATTTCATTAGATGCTAAATAAAATTAAAAGGCATCATTTTAATGGACGAAATTATCATCAATAAATAGTAAAAAATGGCCGAAATGCACTACAATAGTGATTTATGGATTAAGTATCTTTTTTTTATGAATATCCTCAACTATAACAAGAGAATTTGCAATAAATTTCACTATAAATGAACTAAATTACCATGAAGATAAAAAAAATTTAATGACCATTTGTTTTCTTCATCCTGCACTATAAGGTGAAGTCTTTATCTTGAAGTCCACGATCATAGGTACCTCATCAATTTTTAATACAAGAAAATCTACGCTCGCAACTCACACTCTTATGCTCATAAGCTCACAGGCTCACGCTCACAAGCTCACAAAATAGCAACCCTGGTACATACAACATTTCTTTTCACTATATATTATAATCTGTGTAAACTATGTTACTTCCGTGTTTGAACAATTAAGTGCATTATCATGCTTGTACAAAAATCAAATGCCTTGAAGTCATCCATTAGGAAAATTTTGAGCTGTAAACAAGGCTACTAGTATTACATTTTCGGCACCCTCGTGGTGCAAGTACAGAAAAAATTTAAGAAATATTTTTTTTGAAAAAAAATATATTAAAAAATAAAAGATATATTAAAAAAACAGTCAATCTGTTGTGGCACTGATGTGGCACTAGTAGTGCCACATCAAATTCCAAATTTTACAAAATAAAAAATTATATATATATTATATTATATTATTTTATTTTATTTATTTATTTATTTTCTGTAATTGCACCATGGGGGTGCAAAATTCGCAGCCTTATTTACAGCTCAGAATTTTCCTAATGAAAATTTAAATCAATAGAATACTTTGTAAATACCTTCTCAAATTTTGACCAACACCCCATTTTATGAGTGCATATGACAATTCTTAGCAAAAATAAGAGTCAATCCCATTTAATCATATGTAAACTTTTGAGGGACAAGAACCCAATTTGTCAATCATTCCAAAATCCAAGTAGAAGTGAAATTATTAGCTTTGCATATAATAAAATACAAGCACCACAAAAAGAAGGGTATCTGAACACTATAGGAGGTGTTTTAAAAATATAAACTCACCAAGAGTCCAACAATGGAGACAGTTTGTAAAGACAACTCTTCAATCAAAAGATTTTCAAATCGCTTAACTCATGTAGGATCAAGGCCTTTTTTCTACCAAATAACACTCAAAACTACCAATTCTATTGCAAAGAGTAAAACAAATTTGAAAATTGTTTATTTTAGCACATCTAACCAAAGGATGTTACGTTAAACTAATATGAGAATGTGTAGAAAAAATTTCAGAAATTTTGACCTTACAAATTGCAAGACATCTATGTTTAAAGTGAAAAAACAAGTTTTTCATCACATTGTGGAACTAGATTATTTGACTTTGAACCTTCTTAACTTTAATTTTTTGCACTAAAAATTTTTCAACTTTAAATCTTTATGGTGGAGAATTGAGTTGAAAGTCTAGGCAAAAAGATATATAT
The DNA here is from genome assembly GCA_963920665.1 of Straminergon stramineum. Classification (NCBI taxonomy): domain Eukaryota; kingdom Viridiplantae; phylum Streptophyta; class Bryopsida; order Hypnales; family Calliergonaceae; genus Straminergon; species Straminergon stramineum. The sequence continues at coordinate 3,072,101 of OY987272.1, forward strand.
ACAAAAAAATTTAATTTTTATTCTTTAAAAATATATTAAGTAGAAATAGGTACAAGATAGAAGGAAAATCTCAAAATCTAAATTATTAATATCTCTATGATGGAATTAAAATGCACTAATCCCAATGGTGAGATTTTTCTAATAAGAAAATTCAACCATTTGGACCTTTATTTTTTTGAAATTGTCAAAATTGCATTAAGAAATGAATTCTACAAGTTATTTATTATTTCAAGAAGATGCTCTAATTGCGTGAAGAACAAGATTGTCTATAACTTTCTCATAACAAATCCAAATGGAATGAGTCAATGCTTTCCATATAGAAAAATATAATCTTTGAGTGAAAAAAATAAAAATAAAATAAAATTCAAATTTTTGAATTTTTTTGCTAACCCCTCTCCTTGTCTTGTGCTTATTTGGGCATAATTTTTATTCCTGAGCATTGAATGAAAAAAATAGATTCCCACAAAGCTAATCAATTTTTCTATCTTCATAAAAAGTTTCAAAAAAACAAGACAAAAATTGAGATTGTAGGTACCTACCCGAAATCCCATTTATCCCCCAAAGGTACATGGTCCTTGAGGGGTTAAATATGTAGAAGATAATAAATTATAAGCCTTCTTGAAAAATATGCAAAGTAATAATGTGAGCGTGTACTAAGTGTATAGGACCCTCTAGAAGTCAACCGTCAAGTTTTGGATTCCTTTTAAATAGTAGAAGTATGGATTTCAAAAGGTGTGAGTAGATATTTACCCACCCTTAGGAAATACACAAGCACAATCAGGTTCTTCTATTTGGGGGGGGATTCTATTCTAATGGGTACCTAACGTCAATCCATTGTGCCTTTCAAGCAATGGATCTTTTCTAAGCTTACTCAGTCCTATAATTCACCAATGAACCTCCAAACTAGCCTAAGTGTAGAAGTTACTACCTTGATCCCTCGACTGTTGTGGTCTCCTAGTATAACTAAACGTAATCTAAATCTATCACTTCTCATTTGTAGGTCAGGTCATGCCATTTCTAGAAACCTAAAATGTGTAGGATGTGGATGTTCCCTCAAAGAGCCATGGCCGGATCAAGTTTAGTCCTTGAAGAGGCTATCTCCCAGGGAAATCACTCCTTGTAATTTAAGGTATACACTTGAGTTAAGAGGGTATTTGATGTGGGGCTATTTACCTTCATTATTGTATTTTAGATGATCCTATTTTTACATAAAAAGCTACCAAGGGCATATTTCCAATGCCCTATGATTTTTTATAAATTCTTTCATGCGGATTTTATAGTTAGGCTATCTTATATATAAAACTTATGTATCAAATTTTTTCATACATATATACAATATACACCATAAAACCAATGTCTTACATTTTTACTTAATTTTTTTGATATATGCAATACTAGTACTCTGATACAATTTCAAATGATAATAAATAAGAATGTGCAATTCAACCTTAGTTTTGGTAATTTCTAAATTCCATGCCATGTATTCTAAACAACCTAGTACGAAGAGGAACAAGCATCAAATATAAAAGCTTAAAAACATCAAACAACATCTTGACATTCAAACTATAAAAAGCACTAGCGCTAGCAATACAATATGAAAACATGAAAAATTGGCATTCTAAAAACACTACAAATTCACAAGAGAACATAATCTTCACTATAGCATGGAGGGCATATATTTAATTTGTACACATGTATTCGCAATGATTTAGAATTTACGATCAAAAAATAAAAGAGTGTTCATAAAACACTAGTATATAGAAGTTGATTCCAAACATTTACAAGTAAATGTAAAAAAAGTTTAGGCAAATCTAGAGTTTAGAGTGTCAAAGACTCAAAGCATGGAGAAGATGGAACAAATAATAACATCAATGCAATGAAGAGGTCATCTAATGACAATCGGGTACATGCAAAGTTAGGTCTTCACTCTTTATTACAGTCAATCTCCATGCAACTGCTAGAGATTAGCAGCTTGACCAAATATGACAATTGCAAATCAAATAATTCCTTGAATGGCATCTTGCTACATTGTTTTGTAAATAGAGGCTCTACCCTCTTCCAACCAACAACATTAGAAGCATTAGAAGCAACAAATCATTACCTTTGTGAGATCTAGGCTAAAAAATCAACTTGTAATTAAATCTACATCCAAGCTTTGGCATGCCAAATCAAAGACAAATTTGACCCAAAAAACAAGGTGAGAAAAGAACCAAACTACAAACTACTTATCTCCTTTGCATGAATCATTTTTTCAAATAGACAGTTTCTTCTCAATCACTATAGGAATCCCCTACACATGATCTATCAAATATTCACCAATTCATTCCACCAAAAGATACAACTTCCACAATTAGCTTCAAAATAAGAAACAACATCCCTCAAACTACATGAAGCCAAACTTCTTGGAAAAAATTCACAATTGACTTTGTCAAGTTAGTGATATAAGAACTATTTCAACACTAACAATAATTAAGACCTACACAATGCACAAGATTCCTCCCCACCCCCAAAAAAATTCTAGAACAACCTCTAGCTAAATCACTCTTCTCAAATAACTCTATTATCATACAATAATGAGGGCAAAGTTTGATGAATAAGAAGTAAGGTACACCAACCCATTACCATTTGGCAACCCAATTCAATGAATAGACTAGCCCAATTCCATCACCCACTTTTTGCCCCAATTCCACCTAAAATCCACCCCAATTCCAAATCAGGGTAGTAATAGATTGGTTTACCTTAAACAAAAAATTAACTTACAAACTAGTAGGCTACGAAGGACAACCAAGAAAGGTTTTTGGATGGTAATGAGGCCAACTTTTCTTGCATTTGCCAATTCCTTGGGTCCCTCCTTCTCAAAAATACCTAGTCAGAATACAAAAGTGCTCACCATCATTAAACAAGCTTGTTTCAAAGCACCAAAATTGCAAAGTCCAAATGTTGAGAGTTATAAAAACTAAGAATAAATATTGTTTTGTTCAAGTAAATAAAATTGATTGATGTCACTGAAATCTTCTACATTAATAAATATGAACTTACCACCAAAGCAAATATCCAAGACCATCTAAAAACATATACTTGGTTTCTTTTATTACAAACCATTCAAGAGGTAAGCCAAATTTTGATGACTTGTTGCCTTTGACTTATCAACAACAACATCTAATCTAAAGCAATTTTCCTTAACCACAAGAATTCTCCACATGCTCAATGATAAAATCATTCACTCATTCCAGCACAAAATCAAACACTTTTATAATCCAACTTTCAAAACAGAAAAACAAACTTCTCTAACTACTTCAAAGCACTTTCAAAACTAATTATTTTCACACATCATTCTTGTACAACAAGATCAAATTGGTAACATAATCCAACTTTACATGCACTAAAATGAAAATAGCACAGAGTAATGTAGCACACAAGAATCCTTTCACAAAGAACAACAAAATGTCAGAAAAATCCACTATGTCCAAGCATCATCATAGGAATTCACAAATTAAGCAAGTACTACTAGATAAAAATATTCACAATATAATATCCTCTTTTCTTTCAAAATCAAACACACATAAACCAAACCAAAGACATTTTCAGACAAGGAAACTTAGAGATGAAGTATGTGATCCTGCCATAGCCATCCATAGAACAACACTACCAAATTTATCAAGCAAGTACTACCAGATGAGGTATGGAAACCCATTTAAACAAAGGCAAAGTAGTAGGTCAAAATCTAAATCACAAGAATTTAATCTTTGAAGCACAAAAAAGGCTACCAAATAGACAACAAAATTATTATAATAGAATGAATATTGTGTAGAATGGTACAAGTTATCGCTCAATTAGTGTTGCTACCATCATGCATGCAACACTTCCAAAGCACAAATTTAGCAACATTAGGAAAGCCACCACCATAGGGGTTCAAACCACGAGATGAGCATATTGAGACTACTATTAGTTGACAGATTTCTATCTTATTGTAAGAAATTGATTAAGAGTAATATATTGGTCTCCAAAAGAATGTTTAGACTCTTGAACAATACATTACTAAACATCCCAGGCTAAGTTGGCCTAGAGAGCCCAACTAATTGTCTCCCCCTTCCAGGTTTTATATTTAATATAATGGTCACCATCTCTTCCTAAAAAGATACATTACTAAATGTAAAAACAGGTTAGTAGAGGAAACTATACTTAATCTACATGTGGTGAAGTAGTTAGTTAGATCACCCACCAGCTAATCACTATGACCATCAATCAAATTACAGAAGAAAAATAAATCAACATATAAGTCTCACTTAAAAAATTAAAAGTTGATTTCTCTATGCTTGTATTCAATGCTCATGGCTTCACATAGTTTGATTAGCCATAAGCACTTCCCCAAATGAAACAACAATTTTCAAACACATCCAATAAGAGTTAAATTAGGATTAATGAGTGATCAGATTAGTGCCTTCAATTGGAGTTTGCCTTGGGCATCAACAAACCATTGTAGCTAGTAGTACTTTGTCCTTGATGCTCAAGCTCTCTAGAGTTGTCAACATCAAAGTGCTACCAAATTTATGATTTCCACATTAACAAATTATTTGATTAGATCCACGACAAAATGCAACTTTTAAGGCCATATTCATCATATTGAGACTTCTTGCAGATTTTGAGACAGAATGCTAGTTATTGGAAAATTCATTTAAAAAAATAGTAATTCAAACCAAAAATATAATGCTCAAATAGTGCTCCTATAATAAAATTATAAAAGTTGGTGTTGTTACTACTTTATAAAAAAATAACTAGTAAAGAGATAAAGTGGTTTATCTTCAAGGATAAAAATGAAACTGCGAAAAGTTTCAATATAATGAATATGGACTTTTTTGTAATTAGCTAATGACAAATCTAAAAATCCAAAGAGCCATTTATCATTACAAATTTACACACACCTATTCATGGACAATCAATATACAATGCCAAATCAATAAAACAACATGTTATCAAGAACACACCTATTTCAAATTCAAATTTCCACAATTGACCATAGTTTGTCTTGTAACGCACTTCAAACCCTAAACCACTGCAAAAACTTGAAGAAATTTCACTGCAGTACATGTCAACGATCTTGGCAAGCTCCAAACTGATCCAACAATCAATAGTATAGCATGGAATCACACAAAAGTAACATGTCATCTCCAAATTTGATACAAGAAAGAATCGTATACTTAAAATAACATCAACAATATGTCAAACAACAACCAAATACGGTAATAAAGTCAAATCAAATTCTTCTTAAACAAATGCATAATACTCACCTATATTGCTTGTTGTGTAATCCTGAGATCTCAATTTCTTTGGTAGCTTGTCCTTGTAGGTGGTTGTTGTGCACCTCTAAAACCAAATCACAACAAACCCTATATGTCTTGTACTAAAGCACAGTAAAGAAAATATGTGCAACAAACCCTATCTGCTTAAGTTGCATTGAAGCACAACAAGGGAAAAACTTGCAACAAACCCTATCTACCTAAATTGCATTGAAGCACAACAAAGGAGTGAGACAATAGTCTACCATCCTCACTAACCCCAACTACGTAGCCATGAAAGTACCCAAAACCCTAAAACAATTCCTTAAACTAATGGGTCTTTCATGAACACAAACCCCATCATATTTCCTTCATTGTACTATACATTAATACCTGAATGCTTTTTTTTGGAATAATAAATTCTTGCATACCCACATTGTTGATGCACTTATGGGAAAATTGATCTAGATAGGCTGGACTAGAGTGACAAATCTTTAAAAAAAATTCCCTTTATTTATTTGATTGTATACATTTTATCATCTATGCAAAATTATTTTCTTACATCTAAACTCACTGTAATTTAAAAATTTAAAAGGACCCTATTTGTCAAGGCTAACTTATTAATAAAAATTCCTACTAAATGATGTTTTAATATAGCCTAATTTACATATAATAGAGTATTTAGTATTTCATGGACTCTATATTAGTCCTAATAATTATATAAAAATTTTCCCCCTTGAATTAAATGGACCCTATCTTTTAATTCATGTAGTTTTTTAAAAAACCAACAGTGATCTCCTTCGGGGCTATCTACCTTTAATCCATCCTTTTGGACCCCTTCCCTAATTCAACTAACCCTGAGTTTTGGATCCTAACTCTCTCCTACCAACTAATATGTAAGTTCTAAATTTGGTCTTGGATGGATGAATTTCACCCGACTTCATCCATTTAAAATCTCAAACGTCATTCGCTCCTATCTCCCTCGTTATGAGTTGGATCGGGGTGTATTTTATACTCATGGAATTCCCTTGGCATCTACTCTATGATTCCAATGCTAAACCTAACCTGACCTTCTATCCTAGAGGTGCTATCCTACTTTAGGCCTCGTCCCTATTCTATATTTATGGAAGAAAGCGAACTACAATGGAAAGGAGAGTGTTAGTACCCTACCTTGGCTCGGGGCTCCTCCACTAGGTGACCGGGACTTCCCTTCAACACGTCCCTCACTACCATGTCACCTTTGTGGAGTTGGATGATTGCTTGGATGAATCCCAAATGTCAGATTTAGATGCAATTGGTAGGTCTCCTATCCTTGGCTACCCCCCCCATCTTTTCCTTTCTTTCTTTCCCTTTCTCTTTTCTCTCCTGGCCCTCATTTCATGTAGAGATTGGTAGTTGGGGTGATCACATACCTTTCTAAAAGCCCTAATCCAAGTGGTTAATGGCCACTCACACCTACCTCATTACCTTAACCCCACTAACCTAGACTTCTGAGGATTAATGACCTCTATTCTTTATACTCTCCTACAACTCCAATTAATTCCTATCCCACCTAACCTACCTCCTAAGGTTGGTGGACCCCTTCTAACTCCTCCTACTAAGTCATCTTCTCCTTCTCTCCTTCCATCACTTGTTAGGTTGTCTTAGCTCTTAGAGGGAGTTGAAGGCTTGTACAGAGCATAGGCTCGTAAAATGATGCTCTTGCTAATGTTCACTACAAGGGAAATTGTGTCTCATTTGACAGAAAATTGATCAAAGTTTGTCAATTGCTTTGTTAGTGGGAACTTGTAGATTTGGCCAATAATTTAACAAAATTCTATCAACTATTTTGTCATTTTGCTAGAATTTTTGTCAACTTCTATTCCCTAATACCCTCCTTTGTTAATTGTTCCATTGCCATACTAGCCTAATCAATGGTTATAAGAGTTCCCAATTTTTGCAAAAGACAAAATGTCAAAATCAAAATTGCTTTAAATTTGAACCTTCATATATTGAACAAAAATGCAAGTACACACAACCAATTGCCATTCTTACATTGCACTCCATGATTCATTTGTGTTGTGTGGATTGGAGAGGAGAAGAGAGCTCTCTATATACACATGGGGTGGTAGGAGCTAAAACAACCTATATGGGATATGTCATTTAGAAGTTGCAAGAGCTCAATCGCTCATAGTTAAGTTTGAAATAGGAATTGTATTAAAACTAAAATTTCAAACCTCATTTAGGCATAGTAGAATAACTTTTCAAAAAAAACTTTGAACTAAAAAAAATTGGAAAATCAATTCAAGTTTCATGTCCGAAAATCCATTTGATCTTTTGATGATTTAATCAAAAGTTATGAACAAATTTCAAAGAGGCGGTGGAAGGAAATTTTTTTTTAACCTTTTCAAACATCCTCTCTAAAATTTGTCCATAACTTTTGATTGGAGGATCAAAATATCAAAAGGATTTTTGAATATAAAACTTGAATTAATTTTCAACTTTTCTAAATTCAAAGTTTCTTTTGAAAAGTTATTCTACTATGCCTAAATGAGGTTTGAAATTTTAGTTTTAATACAATTCTTATTTCAAACTTAAATATAAGCAGTTGAGCTCTTGCAACTTCTAAATGACATATCTCACATGGGTTGTTCTACCTCCTACCACTCCATCTATATAAAGAGAGATTGACTTCTACACATAACTCAAACGAAGATATTTATGGCAATTGATGAAAAGGTAAATGTAAAAAAAACTAATGGAATCATTGCATTTTTGGCAAATAGGGAGAAGAGAACCAAACATCAACTACAAATTTGACAACAACTTGACAAAAAATGAACAACATGAGGTAACAATAATATAGCTATTGTCATTTCAAACAATTCTTTATAAAAAAACAAATCATCTTGGATTGCATTTCCTTGTAGTGGTTCTATGTTTGAGTCCCTTTTTTCTCCAAGTTCTTTCCAATCTATTTCAATTCCTTTTATCCTATTGTCTCCCTATTTTCTTCCTCCTAATTCATTTATATTCTATCCTACCTCTATTCTTTATATTGTTGTTGGTTGTTTTTTCTTTTGTCCCTTTGGCATGGGTACCAGTTGCTTCACTCCTAGCCTAGCCCCCCAAGGGCTAGCTCAACCCCTGTGATTGAACCCAACCCCAATGACTACTATACCCAACCTAGTGATTGACCTAAACCCAACGATTGAACTCAACTCCGACAACTAACCCACCTCCACGACTGAACCCAAACTAGCGCTATTATACTCTACTCTGTTGACTAAATCCAACCGTGTGACTAAACTCCACCCAGAGATTGTTATACCCACCTTGCTAGCCCTCCCTAATACCCAGGTCTAGCTCGACACTCGACTAGGCCGACCCCCGATGCCTACTAGATTGTTAGCTGCTAAGGAGGTCTATGGGTGCTAGAGGTTGCTAACTGCTGGATGGGATGATTTGGTTGACGAAGAATTGACACTTTTCCACACCAAGACGTAGGATTACTAAATGTTTGGTTACCTATGACTTGGGGATAGCTTAGACGAAAATGACTCAAAATGGGCCTAGAAGGGGGTCTAGAACTCGTTTTCTAGGCCTATCACCTAATTTTGGGTACTAAACTTTGATTCGTTTCCAAAATATTTTGGAAACTAAACTTTGGAAGTGAACACTAGGTAAATCCAAAGCTCTACCGTTAGTAGGACTTTAATACACAATCTAAGACTCTAGGGACCTAGGGGGTCTAAAGCTTTGCCGTCCCGGTGGAACCCACAATGACACTTGCAAAAACAAGACAAGGTGAGTAGATTATAGGGACTTAGGACACCCTCAAAAAACTCATGAGAAGTGTTAGTAGAGCAAAGGTTAGTACAAGACTCAAAGCAAACTAGAGGCCCTTTAAAGCAGCATTGTCAAGGTATGGTGGGGGGGGTGGCTCCAAGATTAATGCGAGGGATTAGTGGACACTCAAAATAATTTCCAAGGAGGTGACAAGATCCAAAGGAAGAAGGTAACACACCTTCTCCAAGGTTAATAAGATTAGGTGCTCAAACTTGAGCAACTTGACACAAAATGACCACAAAAGAACACAAAACTTTAGAAACAACAAAAAAAAAAGACACAAAGTGCACAAGGACCCCAAGACCTCTACAACTTCCAAATAGACTAGCAAAGGAGAGTAAAAAAAAAGAGAAGACAAACACCTCCAAGGATTATGGCTAAACACCAAAAGTTTCAATAAAGTAGACCCAACAGACCCAAATACAAAATAGGGGTGGTTTGAGAGGAGAAGGGTGCCATTTTTATAAGTAGCTGAGCACCCTTCTTCCTCTCTAAGTTACAAGCTGAGAACTCGGTTTTCATGAATAGGAAACCTAAACCCTAGATCTCCTCGAGATTTTTACCTATACTAGGGCATTGACCTCCTAGCCTCTACATAAATCACAAGCCGGGAACCCCTCCCCAAGATGGAAACCATAAACCCTAAATCTTCACAAGATCTCCGCCCATAACTAGAACATTGACTTCCTAGCTTTTCTGCTAGTCCACTTTCTAATTTTTGGAGTTTAACTCTCATTTGCAAACGAATTGCACTGTTGGCTCTAGATGGCCATTTTTTCTATTGCAGTACTACACACTCTTTTTTCCTTTGCAAAAAATCCATCGAAACCCAACACCAACTTTAGTCAAAAAAGGGTTGAAAATCTAACTTTCGGGGGTTGCCTTTTCCAAAGAAGGTGACTGGTCAAGATGATTTGGAAGGTCTTAGGGGGTAAGAAATGACCCTTCATTGACTTCATTTCAAATCTCCTTGGGATGCTAATCAACTCCCCACACGCATTGCCACATCGTTTAAAATGGAGGGAACTTTCTGGTTCGGGTACCTCTCGCTATCAGAAAGTTGTGAAACTTATTGGAGCGTGTTATTAACATAAAAGAACCTATCCTAATTTTTAGTGAGATTTTACCATTCTCCGGAAAAAATTTAGAAATTTCCCATCATGGGTTTTGGTATTTGACCATCCAGAAAGAATATTTCTGTAAGTCAGAAAATTTCAAGACTTTTTGTGAAACCTCTCAAAGAATCTTACAATGGTTATGCATACTCATATTCTTACTTTGCACATATAGGGATGGGGAGGATAAATCCTATCCTCCACTAAATACGTAGAAAATAGGGCATCTTTTGCATACGAGGGAATTTTGGCACATGGAATTTTCTTCCAACCCCAATGCATGCTCCAGATCCTAGATCTACATACAAGGCTTGTAGATTCCTCTATAAGCTTGTCTTGGCATAGTAACCCTTGCAATACTGACAATTGGAGCTCTACGGTTTCAATGGTGGAATGGAGAAACAAAAACCTACATTGGGATCTCACGGACTTCTCTCAACTCAATTCTAGCCAAATCGGGCTACCAACCTAGTAGATTTGACAACTTCACTCAAACCTCCTAACTTCCACTATTTTGGGATTCTAACCTACGTACAAGTGGGCATCCGAGGCACAACTAGACCTAAAACCCTAAATGAGACCAAATACCTATTTTGATATGTTACAACCTATTTTGGCCTTACACTCTACTCTAGATTTTTTACATCTAATTACCTTTGAAATTGCAAAATTTAAAAGAAAAATAAGTTATGAGTCCCAAGTGACGAATTGGAGGCTCACAAAAGGTCAATAGATTAAGTTTGCCTTTGTAAATTTTTAGAGAATATCTTGAATTGTGATAAAATTCTAATAAAAACCAGGGCACCATTTGGGATGATGATAACATACCTCAAAAAGTTTCAAGGCATTCCAACATTGACAAGTATCCAAATTAACAATTATCTCGAATTCGGGCGGAATTTAGGGTGATTGCAAGAAACACCTATACTATTTGTTGCATTTTCAATAGTACTCATGATTTTTTCAGGAATACTTTAAAATTAGAAAACTAATTTTTCTTTAATTCTAAAAATTGAAATAATGCATATACCCTTAAGATGAAGGTACCCATGGAAGGAATTGCATAGAAGAATTCTCTAAGTAGGAGAACTAGAAACATGCCAAATCTTAAGAAAATACATACCTTGATGTTTTAGTTAGGGAAAAATAGTAAAAATAAAAAAATACACAAAATAAAAACTGGCCATTTGTAACAACTCTATGGAGATGGCCATTCACCAAAAGAACCACCAAAACAATATTTTATATGTTTCAAAATGCAAGCAAAAAGAAGCTCACTTTGTAGACTTCTACACCACATAAAATTATTTATTTTTAAAATTCCTTCAGCCATTAACTATAAGTCTACTAGAAGACCATCTCTTCAAAATTTCAGCTCAAAATTCATTTATTTGGGTTCAAAATAGTACTGAAAACCTCAAAATTGGCAAGTGTGACATTGAATCGGGCTCTATTTTTGGATAGTATATTATTTTTGAAAATTATGAAAAAATTATGCAAGGTCTATCATAGTCATGAGTACCTTTCCTATAAATCTTAAGTCATTTGGAGTCAAAATACAAAACTTATGACCAAAAATCATATCTATATGCAATGTGTGATGCAAAATAGGACAGGTGTTTCTTGCAATCACCCTTTAAACAAATTCGATGCATTGACCAACATACCAAGAGCTTGCGACATTCAAACAAAACCAAAGACGAGTATTTTCCTATGTCTACAAACCTTCCAAACCTTCTAGGAGAGTCAAAATCTTTGAAAAGTTCAAATTTCATCATCAATGATTTTTCAATTCTTAATTTTGGCAATGAACAACTTTTATGTGTCCAAATTAAATGACTTTTAGAATTGAAGGTCGCAAGTGTTGATTTGGTCCTTTTAAAGCCAATGGCACAATCCAATTGTCATTGGAGTTGTTTTCCAAGAGTTAAAAATAAGTGCATCAATAAATATCATTTATTTTAATAAGTAGTGGTTAGTTGCAAAAACTTTTGGGGTGAAAGGAGAAGGGAAGGCCTTTGAAAATACATAATCTCTCCACACCACCTTTTTTTTGGCGTTACCTAGTCTTTAGGGCTCATGTTAGTAGATTTGGGCCAATTTAGCCAACTTCTATCAACTTGATGTTTTTAAAGTCATTATATTCATTTGTTGTTATTTTTAGAGCCTGTCAAGAGATGCTCTTCTAGACGGGAAATGTCAACCGCTAAAACCTATGACTTGAAATTCCTAAAAATAATTGATGTAGCATTAAAATCTCACTAAAAATTAGACTAACTTCTTTTATGTTAATAAGATGCCTTGACAAGTTTTAGGACATTCTAATAGTCAAAGGTATCCAAACTTGCGAGATTCTCCAACAACCGACATAAATTAAAGATTACAGCGGAGTTGATCAATAGAGCGGGAGCATACAGAAGTGGAATGAGGTCAAAGATAGGTCTTTTTTTACTCCCCCATACCTACTTAATAGCTTAGGTTAGTCACTTTTGTCAGAAAAGTCAAACTCCAAAAATTGAATTTTTAGTCGATTTTGGCATTAAGTTGGCTCTTGGTTTCGTTGAGATTTGAAGTTAGGAAAAGGTGCAAGGTTTCTATACATTGGAATTATGATCTTTTAAAGCCAATGGCGCAATCTGTTTGTGATTTGGAGTTAATCTCCAAAAGTTAGGTTTATAGATCAATATAGAAGTGAAAACCCTTGAAGATGAGGATGAGGATGAAAATCCGAAGTAATACTGTAATAGGGTTACCTGAAATAAATGAGAGGAGGTGGGTGCCCGAGAAAGAGTATAAAAAGGCCCCTTTCTCCTCTCAAACCACCCCTATTTGTTGTATTTGGGTTCGTTGGATTCAACTTATATTGAAATTGTGGCGTACTAAGCCACAAACTTTGGAATGGTGTTTTGGGGGCACTTTTGGCCCAATATTTTTCTTTTTCGAGATTTTTGAGGTCTTGTGGGTCCTTTGCACTTTGAATCCTTCGCACATACTACCTTGAGTCTTTTAGAACTTAATGGGTTCGCTCCTATTAGCCTTCTAGGAGTTTGTGGTGGTGTATTATCCTTTGAAGGGTGCTTTTGGTCTCCCACCATGTCTTGTCCTTGTACTGATCCTAGAGTAACCCCCCATATGACCTAGCGATGCAGCTTTGGGGGGGCCTTTAGTTTGAACGTTTGATGCATGCTAACACTAATTCTACTAAGCCTCACTAAAAACTGCGTTTTGGCCAACACAAAAACTGCGTCTTCTGGCAAAAAATGAAATTTCGCATCACCTGAATTTTGTTCAAGTGAACACTAATTTCTTCTAGTGCCTTGGCCTTGAAGTAGTCCTTTTGTCTCTCACATGAAGCTTGGTTGTCTACTAGTTGGCCCTGAATGTGTGTGAGGCTTGGTGGATCTCGTTAGGATGACGAAGCTTTGAACCCTTCAAGGCTCTAAGAATCTTAGATGTGTGTTAAGGTCACCTTAGGGCAGAACCTCATCACCGTGTTGCTTCCACGTTTAAAGCTTAGTTTCCAAAAATCGTTGGAAACTATTTAAAGTTTAGCCTTCAAAATATTAGAAGTGTTCAACATGTAGGAAGTAGGAGATAAAGATCCTCTATAGCATAGAAGCCATTAGGGAGGTAGGGCTCAATTAGGTGTAATTATTTTGATATTAGAAGTCTTTCTTTAGTCCCGAAAAGAAGGAATACTCAAGAACCTAGTCCAAAAAGCAAACCAGATTAGTAGTCACTAAAAAATGCAAACCAATCTAGTAGTTGTCCAGGTGCAAGTCCGGAAACCTAGCCCGAGACCTCACATCAGGGCTACCTGTGTATTGGAATTGTTGGGTACCGAGACCGCTAGTCTATTATACTGCATGTGCGTTGGGAAGCTAGTGTATCGGATTGGCAAGTATAGGCGTCAATTTATTAGACTACTAGTGTATAGGCACCGGTGTATCGGGGAGCGCGGGTATCAAAGCGACTAGGTCTCAAGGAGCTAGGATATCGGGGCTACTAGGTGGTTGGCTATTAGAGGTCCTGACTAGGTAATTCTTATAGACAATAGCTTTACCTTGGAGTCCAAGAAAAAGAAGGAGTCCTGGTTTGGCTAAGAAAAAAAAAGGGCAAACAAGAAGGAAGAGACACCTCCAAATGAAATAAGGACCAATGAAACACCTAAGCATGTATAAAAGAAAAGGAGTAGTCAATATTGGCCTATGGGGTGACATTGGAGAAGAGGAGGAGAATTGCAAAGTTACCTAAGACATGGTGATTTCACTTTTTCTAGCACAAATGCAAGAAGAGGGAAAAAGTGTGGCAAGTAGAGAAGAGGGAGTAGAATAGATAGGGAAGAAACAAGAGAGAAAGGATTGACGGGGGAATCCCCTCGACTAATGGAATAGTGGTAGTGAAATAGTCTTGGGAAGAGTGGTCAGAAGAGGTAGTTCAACATTGTAAAAAGGAATGACATATCCTTAATTAGTCTTGTAAGTAGAAACAAGGATAGTTAGACCACTTTAGGACACATGAAGAATAGTATAGAAGGAAAGAAAGAAGAAGAAAAAGAAATAGAAGTAAGTGGACAAGCAAACCGTGTATTAACTTACCACTTCATTAAAATGGCCATTCACTGCCTTACTTCACAGGAATTCATGGTAGAGGGGAAAGAACATCCAAAAGGCATGGGTAACTACATCTACCATGAGGTATGATGTTGTTCTTGTTTCTTTTCAATCCAAACCATTTAGTTAGTAAATCCTAAGCCTGGCTGAGGCTTGGCTACAAGTCAAACTATTAGGATTGGAAGTCGGGTAATTTTTGAATTTAGAATCTTAGAGAAGAACTTTAGATCTCTCCAAAAATATAATATACGTCAAAATCTAAGTCAAAACGAGAAAGTTAACGATGGATGAAGTTTAGGACTTAGTATGGATGAAATGTTTATAAAAGCGTCCAATTAAAGCCAAACTCTAGATTTAGGTAGAACCAAACCTTTTAATCACGTCCATTAAGTTTCAAGTTAGTTTGAAATAAGAAACTAAATTTAAGTCATGGATGAAGTTTGATGAACCGATTAGTGGTCAAACTTTATCCACCCATAACTTTTGCTAGGAAGCTCAGATAAGGTCGAATTTTATGCTTTTAGAAAGTGAGAAGAATTCTCTAGAAGTTGTTGCTATTAGTTTTTTCTAACATATCTTGCACCAAAAATTACCGTGACCTAATCTAGTTGGCTAAATCCCATTAATAGTGGTCGCATTAGGGGGGTAGACTTTGGTGATTTTTGCGCATTTAGGTACACTTAGGCACTTAGAAGAAGATCCATTTCTTGAAAGGCACAATGGAACACATTTAGACACTCAAAAGTCGAAATCATTTAATCAAAACTCAAAGAACCTAATTGTACTCATGAATTACGAAAGGTGGGTAAATCGGTGCTTGCAGTGGTGCATTTAGATGTGGTCCACCGTAGTACTAGTGGCAACTTGGCATGAGCATTTTAGTATGAGCTTTTAGTTTGCAACTCATTGCAAAGGAAACAAACAAAAATTGCAACTTGTAGGTTGTTTTGAAGAAAGTTGCAAAAAACTTAAGAATTACTAGAATTGTGCAAAATTTAGTGTGAGATCTTCTTAATTTTGTATTTATAGTTTTCAAGAGCATAAAAACTATCTAAGAACAAAAAAATTGTTAAAAATTGACAAACTGCAATTATTGAGAAACTCCAATTATTGTTCTAGAAAGGTAATTTAGTCTTCTATAGCATAGAATATCCAAAAATAGAAAATATTAACTCTAATTTGAAAAATTTAGCATATACTACAAACTAGGAGCTCAAGTCAATCTCGCAAAAGATTTTTAAACCACAAATTTGAATTTGGATTTCTATGCAAAATCTTTGGAGTTTTTCAAAACTAGTTCACAATTCAAATTTGTATAGAAATGAAAAGAATTAGAGTAGGATGAAGTTTAGTCCTTGAAAAGCTTAGTTTTGGATGAAAAGAACTTAGGTCCATTCAATTAGATTGAAACAAGAACCTCTAAATCTCCCCTACAATCTAGGACAAAACCTCGAAGTGAAAAATTAGTTTGGACACAAGAGGTCGTAGTATTGGTGGATGAAGTTTTCTTGGTCCTTTGAGAGTTAAAACTTCATTTGCCCATAACTTTTGGTAGGAATGTTTGATTCTTAAGTTTTTGTATTATTTTGAAATGGGTAAACCATACTCTACATTTTGGGATAGTTAAAACTTGATTGTAAGTAATTTTTATTTTTGAAGTTAAGAGTTTTATGGTTTGGATTGGCCAAAACACCTTAAATCACTTTTTTTTGCAATTTGTAACGATTTTTGTTGGGATTTGTAATATTTAGGACTTGTAGGTAAGAAATACTTATTCATTTCTTGGAAGGCTAATGGGACAATGCTTGGACACCCAATTTAGGATTCGTAAGTTAGAACACGCTTCTATTATCTCAAGGGTGGAGATAAAAACACTCACCTCCTTTCAAATGTTGGACACAATCAAGCCTTGGCATAAACTTCAAAGAGTTCATGGAACTTGTATTTCAAAATACATTTTTTTTACAACCCCATGGGGCTTCAAATGTTAAAACAACCAAAGAAATTTAAGGATTGATAATAGTAAACAGTGTTTAGATGCTTGCTTGGTTTCTTTTAATCAAATGTGGTTACATGAATATTTATTGCATATATTATGTTAAATTAAGAAAACTCAGGATGACTAAACCTCTACAATACTAAGGTCTTACTTTGTTTAAAAACACTCAATAGAATCATTTCTAGTGCCTTGAAATAAAATTTATAAATTTAGTTTTTGCACATATAATCATAAAATAGATTTTTGTGCATGCATTAGACTAGTAAAAGAATATATAGAAGTTTTTTTTTTAAAAATTAACTGTATAAAACTATATTCATGAATAATTTGACACTTTTCAAATCCTTGAATTGCCTCTTTTTAAACCTAATTGGAATCTCTTTAATATAAATGTAATGTATACGTATATTTATATCACATTTAGTTTATGTGTAAGCCTATATAAGCTTTTAATAGTGTAAAATTTGCTAAATATTATATTTAAGGTGTTTTATGGTTGGTCATCCTAAAGTCCTAAATTCATGCAAAATTTCCTATAAAACAAATATAGTGTTCCATATATAATTTCATCTCTACCTTTATCAAACTAAATTATAAAATTTTGAACCTTCTTTACTTAAAACTTTGCACTATTAGTTTATCTTTGAATATTTTAAATTGTTATAAAAAAATTGAATTGAAATTCTGAATTCTAAAATAAAAATAAAACATACTTTGTATTCTTTAGAAATTTATAAAATAGAAGTTGTTACAAGTAAGAGAGCAAGGAAAACTAAATCACTGATAATTATAAGATGGAATTGAAACACTCTAATTCTAAAAAAATAGATTATTCTTGCAAATTAAATCTTTCGTACGTAAGTATTTTTGTTTTAGAATAAATAATACTAGGTTCAAAACAAATGTAATATGTTATTTTTGTGAAAAGAATTTCTTACTAGTTATTTGCAAAAGAAGAACTTCCATTATTTCCTCATCACAAAACCACATATAGTGAATCAAATCTTTCCAAATAGATTAAAATATGTTCTATAAGAAATAAGAAGATTTAAATTTTATTTAAAAAAATTCCTACCTAGGCTCAAGTACTTTGAGCTTAGTGTGGCATAACTCTTGCTCTTAGGCATCAATTGTGAGAGATTATATTCCTAAAAAGCTCGTTTGTTTTTTTATTTTTTTATAAATTCTACAGGTCATACTAAAAATTGAGAACATTCTCATTTGTAATTTAGATTTGTAACTGCTAGAGGGTAGTCCAAATTTTCGAAATTGTAAAGATTTATTTTAAGATACAACTCAAAATAATAATTTAAAGATGAATTTCAAAGAAAAGTTGAGAAATATGATCCACAAATCATATCTATATAAAAAGATCTACAACCAATATTGAAAATTACTTTTACAAATGATTTTTTATTTCAATTTGAATATATATAATTTTCACAAGAATTTTTTTCTTTAAGTTCAAATTATTCAATTTTAATTTTGTTGATTTTTAAAGATTTTTATTTTTTATTTGCTCAAGCCATTTTTGAAGGATCATCTATTGCACAAAAAAATACTTTTGAGGTTAAATACATGTGTCCCCCTTGATTGATAGTGTATTTGCTGAGAAAAGTTTTGAAAATCTATACTATATAAATGTATCAGAATTCATACAAGAATGTATAAACATTTAGATGGATAATGAAACCAAGATTTTCTTCACTTAAGTCATGTTTGTGTTCATTCCTCGCTCTCACTAGAAGAAATACTCGTTAATTGAGCGGATGTGTTTTTGTTAGAAAACACAAAACTATGTTGGAAAAATCGCAGTTTTGCAATTTTATAGTCCCAAAACTCCAAAACTACATTTTTTTCAACACAATTTTGTATTTTCTAACAAAAACACATCCGCTCAATTAACGAGTATTTCCCCTAGTGTCTAAATTAAAATATTTCATCCTTAACTCCTAACTACCCAATTGATCATATACGATCAATTTGAAATTTCAAGCTTATTTTGATCTGGGCAATTCAATTCCTTTCACTATTTAAGAAAATTTTATGAGTAGTTTTAAAGGTTAGCGATTGAAAACTTTTATTTTTCACTAAAAATAAGAAATATTTGATTTTTGAGAGTCTTTGAACAAAGGTATATTTGTACCATTAGTGGAAGAGTAAAGCTTGCTAATTCTACTTCATTAATTTCTTGACTTTGAGCAAAATTTACTGATTTCACTTGATTTGAGATCTAAAAAATTATACTTATCCATTTGCTTTGAAAAATGGTTCCCCATGGAAAGAGTAAAGTGTTTTCATGATTTTCACCATTGAAAATTTAAACATACAAATGTTGATTTGGAGTTAATTGTGATTTCTACTTATAGATAAATTGCATTTCATCAATTGCAAGGTGGATTGTGTAATGAGTTTGATAGCTCTTCATTTGAACTTAAGGTTTTTGGAAGTGCATTTTAGTTTGTTAATACAATTTTTCGTTGTTTATGTCACCTTCAGTCCCAAAAACTCTTATACAAAAAATTTTGAAACAATGTGGGGAGGGGCAACATATTAAAAATAGAAAATGAAAATTTCTCTTGTTCTAATCTCACAACTTCTATGCAATTTTGCACTCAAATTGGTTTGCATACTAGTAAGCAAGCTTTTTAGACATCCATGTGGTTAGATTTTGAAAAAAACACAATTTGCTTCATTGGAGATAACTATAAGTCCATATCCTTTTTTCATAGTCAAAATACACTTGGAAAGGCTTGGACATTCAAGGGTTAAGGGGTTAAGAAGTTAAAGATGATGAAAAAATCTTAAAGAATATGCTATAGGTCACACAAAATTTTCATTGGAAGAAAAATCTTTGTAAGGCAAAAGTAAGTAGACACAAATTTTTCCAATATGAATTTTTATGATCTTTTGAAATTTCAAACTTGACTTATTAAAAAATGCAAGTGAAACCATCCATAGGTAAGACTTATGAGTATAGATTCCAAAGGAATTTTTCATCATACTATTTGACTTGTAGCTCACAATATTCCTAAACTTTTGAGAATAACTATGAAATCAATAATCAATGTAAACAATCAATTTCATGTGATAATATACAAATTACTCAACCAACTCTAAACAAATATATTACTATCCTTTGAAAATTGAGAGTGAAAGGGCTTCTATCCAAAAACACTTTTTGTGGACTAAAATGGGACTTTGCATTTGTAAGTAGCTTCTAGAGTGACTTCATAATCATTAATTTATTTGTAGCATTTTTATTGTACTTCATATTCATCTTCTTCTTCAAGTCAAACTTTGTCTTTTGAGATTTTAATAACTTTAAAAAGGTTATAGAAACAAACTTGAGTGGTCTATGCAACAAAAATGAAACTTGGTATAGCTAAGTTTTTTCCACACATATAATGAAATCTTATCAACAATTTTTTTTTCTAAAAACTAAATAAATCCGATAACAATATATCAACAAAAAATTATCAGTGCCTTCCCATTGACCCCAAGAAGGTCAATGCTATTATAGGACAATGATCAACTAATATTCTAAACAAACTTATTTCCATCTCCATTCATCTTTCACATCAATTGGATTCTTCATCAATCTTCATAGTGTATACTTCTAGACAAGATTGAAATTTGAATTTTCATTGGAATTCTACATATCCACAATAATAGGTAAATGGTAATAGGTCCATGGTAGTAGGTACTAAAATTTACTAAAAATAATAAATTTTGATCCAAATTTTAAGATGGATTCTATTTTTTAAAATATTATTCAGTTTTCTAATGCTTTTTCAAATTTTTGAGCTCAATGCTCACATAATCCCTGCTCAACACTCATAGGCTCATGCTTGTACACTTATAAAATAGCACCACTGGATTGCCTACTAGGACATTTGACTACTATAATTCAAAATTTTCTATTGAATTTTGAGTGATTAGAAATCTAAAATTTATTTATTTATTTTTATTTATTTAATTTAATATGGTTTGTTTGAAACACTAAGATCTAAGAAATTGTGAGTCCCTTGGATGTATTCATGGAAGTGCTTGGAGCTCTTTGTAAGGAGTGGTGAACAGACTTTGTTTTGTGACCTTTGGACCTACTATTTGAAAGTTATTGAATTTGAAAGTTTTTATGAATTAGAAAATTGAATTAAATTACATTTTCTTTTGAAAGAATCATAACTTTCAAATTGCATGTCTATTGCCACAAAACAAAGCCCTTGCACTCCTTTGTGCATAGAAGATATTGAATTTCAAATTTTTTTATAAATAAAATAATAAAATAATATTTTTAATTTTAATTTTACTATAGAAAAACCATAAGGCACACTAATTAGTACTCCAGAGTATGTATTTGTATCCATCCAATCCATCCGGCAAAAGGTAGATTTCAAAAATAAATATGAAATTTTTATTGTTGAATTGTTTTTTATGTATTGTCAACTTATTTCTACAACTCAAAAAAACTCCTTTCAAGTTGAGACACTCCTAAATTTATTTAATGATTTTCTTGAAATATAAAACTCAAACTCCTCCATCAATGAGTTCGAAAAAAACTCCTAATCTAACAATTGGTGAGATTCTTCATTCCTAATTATTGGAAGATATGACTCAACATATTCAATTGTTCACTAAGAAATCATGTGATTGAATTTACCAATTTTCTGAAAGACAAAGAAAATGATATTGTCTTAGAAGTAGGTCACTTGGGAACTTTTTTGGTTTGAAAGATTCAATGAATTATTCATATGAGTTAATTGTACCCAATTTCCACCCCACCTAAACTTATGCATTTCATTATTACTTTCAACAAAAATGTGAATAAGGTGGAATTGGAGTTGTTTTCAAAGTGGAAAATTAGGCTTGAATAGAGTTCACTTGGATATATCACTACTTTATGCTTGGTACTGGTAGTTATCATTAAGATAAGTGCATCTAAAATCATGAAGAAGAAATCAAGCTTGATTTTCATTATGAAATTATTGAAATTATTGTTGGATATTATTGCTCCACAAATGAGGATTTCACAATCCCTTTGCATGCAGCTTTGAGACAATGTATGAATAAACTATGAATTTTCTAATGTTAAAAATAGGTGAATCCAAAATTAACCTTACACTCTTGAACAAATTTGCATTTCAAGACAAAACCTAGATGGTCAAATATTGCAAATGGATCACTTTCATGTATGATTACCTTTCATTCAATCCAAAGTTGATACAAACCATAGTTGTTCCAAATCATCAAGATTTTGCAAGAAAAATGAAAAAAATACACAAATATTGATGACTTTCAATACCATTCAACTTCATTCTAATTTCATACCTTTTCCTGAATAAAAACATGTACTCATTGAGTCCCAAGTCCTAGTTCAATGCCAAATTCCAACTTTCTTGGGTTGTAGGAAGTGAATAAAAGATATTGTAAGTAGAATTTGGAGCTTCATAGTGTGAAGACAAAATTAAGGAACAATTCAAAGTCCATGTTTTTTCATGCATAGAATTTCATGGCAAATATCTATGTCCTCAAATTGGTCAAAAAACTTAAAATAAGATTTTTTTAGGCACTTTTTGCAAATAATTTGTAGTGAACATATTCCTAAATAAAACTATCTTGAGTGAATGTTTGATTTAGCATTTTTTTTCTCATATTATATACAAAACCAAAATTGAGATTTTTTTAAAAGTGGTGTTATATAGGCAATTTTGAGTACTTTAGGCCTCAAGATGTGGTGTCAAGCCTTGAGTTCCAATTTTCAACTCTCAACCAATCAAATTTTGAGAAATTAGTTGAACTTGGAATGTGATGAGAACTAATCCTACATTATTATTGTACACCAATAAATTGGAAAAATAATCTTTGATAATTCATATATGCCCTGTTTATCTCTTAGTTCAACATTAGAGCAATCAATTTGAATTTGACATTGTCTAGAATGAGCCCTAAAATTAAGAACTTAACCTATAAAATGTTAAGTGATCCAATATGCATTACTTGTTTTTGTAGATATCTTGTTATTGTTAGAGTCTTTTGTATTTTTTTAATGAATTTTTTGGAGAAGGTTTAATAAATCGCATGTGATGGGAGGCAAAATTGAATGGAAATTCTAAATGTGAGTCAAAAGTTACTGAACCTATTTTAAGATTATAATTTATTCGATCCATATCTAATTTTAAAAATCTAATTCATCCCATCTTCATTAGTGAGATGAAAGATATGACAATTTTTAGAATATCAGCAATTATAATATCACCTAACAAAAACACACATGATTTTCATTTGTAAGCTCAATTTTTAAAATTTTGAGAATAAAAAATTTCCTAGGGTTTAGGATCCTTGCTAAAACATTCTCAGTAATATTATAATTAAAAATATATTCAATTCTATGAAAAATTATTTACAATTTAGTTTTATCAATAATCAAGTATCCTTACTTAATAAATGACTATTTTTCAAAATGTTGAGAACTGGAGTTATTTTTAAACTTTTGGGCTCTCTAACTAAATTATGTATACTTCAATAAATGAATAATAAAAATTGTTAATATTGAGAATTTTTTCCTTATTTGGTATTTAATATTAAATTCAAATTTTATGGTCAAAGAAGACAAAGAAATTTGATATCTATTCAAAATTGGAATTCAAATGTTATATTAATCTTCTATTCTATAATGTTGATTTCATGCAAATATCTAGTATTGACATATTTGACTTAAGAATAAGGTCCTATGGTTGAAATTTAGAAGTTTAAGAAAAGTGAAGGTTTTGGATTGATTGCACATATTCCTTGTGAAGAGTATTTTTAAGGAGAATCTAATGTGCTCACTAAATTTTAGGAATAAAAAATTAGTCAATTTGCGAATTTGAATTTATATTGTGATACTAAGGTAGCAACATCTAAAAGTGGGTCTAAAAGATACTCCCTCCGTCCCAACATGATCTTCATCTTTGACAAAATCTTATGGATTAAGGCTAAAAATAACATTCAAAAAAATCCTTTCGCGTTGTAAATAGAGTTTATTGCAGAATGCTTTTCAAAGTGCAATTTTCGAATATTGAAAAATGGATTTTTTGGAGCATTTTCAAGGAGCACCAGTGGACACTTAAATTTTGAGTGCAAGGTTATCATTTTATAGGCAACTACTATGGACTGAAGACCATATGTGGAACTTTGTTTTGCCTCCCAAAGCTTCATCTTTTTCAACTATGCAACACTCAAAGAGGTGCAAAAAATAAGAATGAATAGTGTTGATTGACCCCTTTTGTCATTTCATTTGTTTTTTGATTGATGATTGCATGGATGTAAGAGAAACAATTGCTTAGAGTTTTTTTGCTAGTCCCAAATAGCAATTCAAATTCAAATCTGACAAATTTGCAATGTCACAAAGTGCAACAAGTAGATCGTTTTGGGACAGAGTACATTCTTTGTTCTTCAATATCTAAAAGTGGCCTTGAATGAACAATTCCAAGATTCAAAACCACAACAACTTTTGAGAAGCACTCTATGAAAGTTGAAGAGTTTTTTTAAGCAACCAATGAAAAATGAGACATTTTGTGCTTCAATGGTGCCCATTCAAGGTGAATAGTGTTAAGTATAGGCTCTTCTATGTTTTCAAATTTTCAAATTTGTAAAGGATTATGAAAGTGTAGAAAAATTATGAAACCTCTTGGGTTGCATTTCTATAGAATTTGCTAATAACCTCATCAAATCTTTTTTGGTCATTCAACCTTTGAAGAAGTGAAAGTAGAAAAATTGTCTTCTATAGGTGTCACTATTTTATACTCTATTAAAACCAACCAATAGGCTTTGAAAAGGCTTTAAAAATGATTGTTTGTTGTTCCAAATATTGGGTTGGTCTATGCTTTAAGACATTCATTTGAAGGAAATTGTTACTTTAGAGACCAAATTAATGAGATTTTAAAGAATTCAAAATGTATAAATTTGAAGTTTTTCTCTAAGACTAAAGAAATCTTTTCCTAAAAAATTGTAAGATCTTTTGAATATATATAACAGTTTCACAAGGTTAGATTACTTAAAAGCTTAATTAATATCTATAACTTTCTGAAATCATTGATGATTTTTTATTTTATTATTTCATCAAAATTTATCAAATATATATGATGGTATTTATCATCATGATGTTATTTATCATCATGATGTTATTTGCATGATATGATTTTTAATAATAGATATGTAAGAAATTTCATATTGTTTAGCTTGTAGTGATATGATGCTAGTACTGAAACTATATGTGTAAAATTCAAGATTGTAGGGCATCATAATTGTGATACAATATTGCAAATTATGTCTCATAAAAGGAAGATTTCATTTATGTAAATTGTACAAATTAAAAAATTATAATCCAATATCAACCATTATGCATTGAGAAGGAAATACATAAATATATTCAAGATTGTGAGAATCATGGGTATACCACTTTGTTGCAAATTATGATTCACAAAGGCACATTAATTTATGAGTATGATCCATCATGGATGGAAAACTAAATGTACAATCATAAAATGATTTAACTCTTCAAGGACTAGGCAACCATTGTTTCGTTGCAAGAAGGACAATAAGAACCACTCCAATTGGGCCATTTGAAAGCCACGGAAACAACCATGCCATATTGGAATTCATCATAGAATTTGAAAAGAGCCTTAATGAGCCCAACTACTTTTGACATGTATTACTAGCCTACAACTTTTTATTCTAAACAAGGATTTTGTGGTTGTGCATTCTAATGACTCTACCTAAAGCACATTTGCATTAAAAGGTCACTACTGAGCTTCATCATTAGCCTGCAACACTTTACATCTTGACTACTTTGACTGTGCATTCTATTTGACTCTACTCTTGACCACTTTTGAACTGCATTATTAGCGTAGGCCTGCATAATTGTACGCCAAACAAAGGATTCTTTGACTAGGCATTCTATTGACTCTGTACTTCTGACCATATTTGCATCAAAAGGTTACTTTTGAGTTGTATTATTAGCTTGCAACACTTTACATCCTGACTACGTTGACTGTGCATTCTATTGACTCTGTACTTCTAACCATATTTGCATCAAAAGGTTACTTTTGAGTTGTATTATTAGCCTGCAACACTTTACATCCGAACTACGTTGACTATGCATTCTATTGTCTCTATTCTTGACCACTTTTGAATTGCATTATTAGCTTAGGCTTGCATAATTGTAAGCCATACTAAGGATTCTTTGACAGTGCATTCTATTGACTCTACTCTTGACCATATTTGCATCAAAAGGTTACTTTTGAGTTGTACTATTAGCCTATGTCTATATAACTTTACACCAAACTTTACGCCAAACAAAGGGTTCTTTGACTATGCATTATAATTACTCTACTCTTGACCACATTTGCATCGAAAGGACACTTGCGAGTTGTATTATTAGCCTAGGCTTGCATAACTTTACGTCAAACAAATTTTTTTTGACTATGCATTTCAATGACTATACTTCACCACATTTGCATCAAAAGGTTACAAGGTCTTGTCTTCAACTAAATTTAGGATTTGGTGAAGCAACCTTGCATTGGGATGGCTTCAACTCGGCCATTTCAAAGCCATTAAGCCTCCTTACCAATTCAATTGAGTCAACCTTTAGAAAAGTTAACGATAGTGAGATTGATAATGAATTTGGTTTGGAGCGATAAAGAATAAGTTTATGCATGGAAATTGTACATCTAATGGGAGAAGAATACTATGATTTAGATCAATAATCAAGGAGCTAGGAAGCTTTACATGGCTAAAATAGAAGGCACTTACACCATTATTTGGTAAAAGATAAAGTACTTAACCCCTAACTTCCCAATTGCAACCGACCATATTAATCAATATGAAATTTCATGCTTGTTCAATTTGTTTGGCCATTTAAAGAAAATTACGAGGAATTTTGAAGTTTAACTATTGAAAAAAAAAATTCATTAAAAAAGGAAATATTTGATTTTTGAGAGGTCTTCAAAGGCATATATGTACCATTAGTGGAAGAGTAAAGCTTGCTAATTATACTTTATTTCCCGGCTTGGAGCAAAATTTGCTAATTTTACTTGATTTGAGATCTAAAAAATTGTACTTATCCATTTGCTTTGAAAACAATTCCAATGGAAAGTATCCAATGTTTTCATATTATTTACTATTGAAAATTTAAACATGTAAGTGTTGATATGGAGTCATCTACTTATAAAAAAAATTGCATTTCATCAATTGCAAGGTGGATTGTATAATTAGTTTGATAGCTCTTCATTTGAATTAAAGGTTTTTGAAAGTGCATTTCAATGTGCTAACACAATATTTAGTTGTTCATGTCACCTCTAAGCCCAAAAAATTCTTATATGTAAATTTCTAAAACATTGTGGGGGGAGGGCAACATACTAAATATAGAAAATGAAAATTTCTCTTGTTATAATCTCACTACTCCTATGCCATTTTGCACTCAAAATTTGAAAGCATATTAATAAGCAAGCTCTTTAAACATTTGTATGGTTGAATTTCTTTTTTGCTTCATTAGGGATAACTATAAGCCCATGCTCTTTTTTCATAGTCAAAACACACTTGGAAAGGCTTGGGCATTTAAGAGTTAAGTAAGGTGAACACTACTTCTTGGAACTTACAAAGTCTTTGTAGTTTGTAGAAAACTCCAACCTAAATGATTACCTAAAAATAATACCAAATGACAACTTCATATGTACAACAAAATCTAGAATATCTTCTAATATATGGTACAAAAATGTGTAATTGATTATCTAAATAAATACATACAATTTTGATCTATTTCTCAAGAGTTGCATACTTGGTCAGTTGGACTTATTTTTCATGATTTAGCTAGTACTATTATGCCTTGTATTGTTGCTATGGTCAAAATAAAAGTTAAAAGTAATTTTCTAATTTTTTAATTCAATAAAAACTTCAAACTTCAATAACTTTCACACTGCAAGTTCAAACATCATCAAACAAATCATGTACACCCCTCCTTGCAAAGAGCTTTTCAACAGTATAAAGAACATAACCAAAGTACACATAGTCTAAGAGATATCACTATAACAAACAATATAAAACAAAACAAAATAAACAATGGAATTTAAGGTATGGATTCCTTATAACAATAACATCTGTAAATACATTCAAATTTGCCATGTTTTCATCATTTTGCAAGGGTTCTAAGTTTCAATTCTTGAACAATGTTATTTTGATACCACATGTATTAAAAGCTCTTCCTAGACATCCTTCTACATTTATGTGGTGTTGAAAGAGACATGCTCAAATACATCTACAATCATCTATGATGTGGATTTATTCTTAAGAATGGTAGTTATAATCATTAGAAAAGAATGAGGCCTTTAGAGGACTTGTTTACTCTAGTGAGCAATACAAATACAAGGAAATAAAAACATTTTCTTAAAATACTATTTTTAATTTTTCTATATTTGCACTATTGGCCAAGTCAAATGACCCTCCAAAAGTATCTATTTTTTTCTAATGTCTTACACCTTCATCTATCAATGAAAATATAATATCTCAATTTAAACAAAAGATCCTCCTCAAATATTTTTTGAAAGGCAAACAACTATATTTTCTATCCATTTCTATAGTTGGATTCCCAAATACAACACTCTTTACAAGCCTTCCACTTTTGTGACCCTCAATTTATCAATCTATTAGTTTTGTTAAACCCCAAACCTCACTAATGTACAAATTAAAAGGAATAGCCAAGGTTATATCACATTAGATCTTGTAGTTGGTAGAATTTACTATCAATCATGTGTAGATCACATCCAATCTTGTGCATGGTAGTATTTACTATATATGTCTCTATAACACATCTTTGTAAATTACCCTCGACAAACTCTTCATTCATTTTGATAAGAATCACTAGTAGAAAATTGTGTTGTAGTGAACAAAAATGTCACCTCACTTTTGTTCACTACAAACATTGTTTTCTTTTAGTGAATAGATTCTAAGTCGCTATTTTTGGTCTTGTGGACTTGAGATATACAAACTCTAAAGTTTTTACCACTTACTATCTATGTCTCCATAAAATAGCTATAGAGAATTACTATAACAAAATCACATTCAATTTTGTTGTTGATAGCATTTACTCTCTATGTGTTAGTAATATAGCTTTAGAATATTATCATGACTAGATTACATCTGATCTTGTGGGTTGGTAGCCCTCACCATCTTTGTCTTCATAATGTATCCAACAAAACTCCTTCTCATAGATTCTTCATTTATTCGTTGGTGTGAGTAGACCAAAATTCTTCTCCTCAATGTTGTAGGCTCGAGATGTACAAATCCTAATTTTCACCATTATGCATGAATGTAAACCCTATCCCCCTAGAGTTGGTTCATTTTATAGTGCATTACCTTTCGAAGCTAATTTGGGGTCTTTGATTCCAATTGTGAATTTAGTGTTGATTTTATTCATGAAAAAGAATATTTTTTTGTAGTCAAATTTGATCATCCAATCATCAATATTCGTTTTCCAAGTTTTTGTACAAGTAAAAAAACCACATGACTAGATGTACTGAAGTGTCGGCCTAAAAAGAGATTTTAAACTAATAATAATCAGATTCTACCTTGCCTCAATGTTTGTGTTCAAATTTGAGTGAAAGTTCAACACCTAAATATAACATGTTTTGAAAATTTCCCCCTATAGATTCTTGCCTAAATATACAATCACTCTTCATAAGAACCTAGAGTTGATTCTGGATATATCTAATTTTAGCCCTTTGAAAATTTCGAGTGCATTTATAGGGTGTCCAAGAAATGCATTTTATGAGAATCTACACCCCTTATGACAATGATCCCAACCCCAACTTACTAGTAAGTTAATGACAACCCCCTCTCTCTCCTCTGTGCAAAACCTCCCATCACCCCCCCCCCAACCCCCCACATTATTGAACGGACTTCTTAAAATCTCCATTCACACCGTCAGCGGGACGGAGACTCCCTCGCCAGCAGGCACCAACTTATAATATCTTATTACTGTAGCGCGAAAGCCTCACGCAGTAAAGACGCCGCAAAGTTCCCAATGCCGCATCTCCTCTTCGATCGCATCGTCAAGAATCTCCAATTCTACTGCAATCCAACAGACGACACTTCTGAATTCCTGAACTGCAACGGAATTGTCACGGCTTTTACCGAAACTATTTGGTGCACAAACGGCTTTTACTTCATACATTGCGCGTGATGATGGTGTTGTAGAGGGGTTGAATTTGGTGCTCTGATGATGCGCGATTTTCATGGAGTTCGTGGTGGTTGGCATGCATTTGGATGGCACGGGGAAGGCAAAGGGTTATTAGTAGGCACGGGGAAGATAAGACAAGGGTGATGGCGATGGCACGTCGTTGCAGCCAATTCTGTGTTGGTGATGATTCGTGATGGTTTCGGGTACTGACTCTCATCTGGTGTGAGCTTTCCTTGAGTGTTAGGTTTGTTGGTGAAGGCGTGAGGAGAGTTTCGGTCGGTGGGGTATGGAGAATTAGGTTTTTAGGGTTGCGAGGTTTGGGCGAAGGAGGGAGGAAAGAAGATGACGGTTGCGGGTGTGTTCATTTGGAAGAGGAGTTTGTTCTAACATTTTCGTTTAGAGTCAATTTGAACTTCTTTCCAACGACTTTGAGGTGCTTCGGAGAGGTTAGAGCTCAAGAACACAGGTTGTGGAAAAAGCGTTGAGAAAATTGCAGAACTTAGTTAGCAAGAGCGTCTTTCAAAATCTTATCGAGTGTAGAATTTATGACCGTAGAATAATCGTAACGATGAGGTTGCGGGATCGGTTCGAGTGGCGGTGGCGATGTTTCTGCGTTAGGGCTGCTGGTTGGGTGGTGTGATGGAGTGCACTATGTGTGGGGTGAATTTAGTGTCGTTATTGATTTTGTACCTGTTTTGGTTTTCTCTGCATTGAATTTTTGTGAGCACCTTCTTGCGAGAGCCTTCGACAATTCCGCTGTGCCCTACTCCCTTTTCTTTCTAATCTTTTTTCTTTGTCTTTGTCTTGGCACTGCTTGTAATGAATGTTTTGCGTTTGTGGAAGGCTCGAGCTTCTCTAGGATTCCGCGCTTGTCTTTTAGTGTGCTGTTCTGTGTCGCTGGCCTCGCGGCATATAGTGGAGAACTTTTTTTTAAAAATCTCATGGAATTCTTCTTTTGTAACGTAACACTAATTCGTCGATCCTGGCATTTCGCCTTGGCCCAAAGTTGAACATGCTGCCAATATGAACTTCGTAGGACGTATGGAGTAATGTCGAACTCCGCAGTGGTCCCCGTTTATTCCCTGCGGGAGTGCCCTTGGATTCTCCGCGTTGCCACATTCTTACGAACCCCGTTTTAACGGCAATTGTGGGAATCAGCCACGTTACGGTCGTTTTCTCGTCTCGGTGTTGTATGAGCGGTGCTGATGGTTTTGACAAGTCTTTACAGGCTACATTAGCAGAATAGGCAGATTGCTTGTCAATGTTTACACGAATGTCTGCTTATGAGATCTTAGTCTTTGGGGATTGTATTCTCTGTGAACCTTTGGGATCTTATCATAATATAGACTCTGTTCATCTTGATGCATTTTGAGAGATGAGCTTCAGTTGCTTCCGTAATTAGGTTGTGCTCAGACTTATCGTTCTTTTGTAAAGAGTGCGCTTGGCGACGAATTTAAACGACTCATCTCCAGTTTTTTGCTTGTGCCTTTTACTGGGAGTTTGAAGTCTCAGTCGTAACTGATTTGCGTGTTATCCTACAGGTGCTGTCTAATGTTTGATTAGATGGATGTCGGTCATTTGCGGAAGGCCCGCAGTGGCTCGGCTTTTCTTGCCTATGGGACTGGAGACGTGCGGATCAAGATTTTGGGGGACCAGGATGAAGACGTGGACATTGACGATGGAGACACTGATACGGCTCCTTATATTGACGCATCTTTGGCAGGTGGTTCTCTTTTCTCACAGTTCCGAAAGGAATGTCGGTTTGAATGCTGCATCGTTCCGTCTCTCACGCTTTTGCAAGTGTCCTGATTTCAGGTGTTAGTGAAGGCGGAACTGGGGTTGGTACTGGAGCGAAGTCAATGGCTGGAAGTACACTTGCCCCTCGGGTAGGTGTAGCGAATGTGGTTTCGAGTACGTCGTCACATGGACGGAGAGAGCCACACACTGCAGGGTCACAAGCGTCAATTGGACGTCAAACTCTGCCACAGTTGACTGCAGACGAGGATGGCTCTTCGAAATATTCGGATGTGTCGGTTCCGAAGGTCTCTACGGAAGGAACTTCGAAGCGGGTGCATGCAGATGAATTTCGGATTCGGATTTCGGAATCCAGCGGTCGTGTTCGAAGGCTGTCAAGTGTGCAGGTCTGTGAATGTTTGGTGCATAAACCTGAAAATATGTGAGTGTGATTCAACTTCATACTAACGCTTAAGTTTCCAAACAAAATACAAAGTTCACTTGGGGAGCTGATAGACGATTAAAGTGATTTTTCAGACTATATTTCTATTATTTGAAAATGTAGGGTATGATTTTCTCCTTTTTATTTGTACATGGTGTTTCTTTCGCTGAAATTTCCTTAATGATTTATTCAAGTTATATATTCGACTCCTATAGATGTTGAAGCACTTTCGGCCATTCGGGCAAATAGGGTTTAATCAATTCCAGGTTTGAGACTCAGGAGTGCAACATCCCTGTCTTGCGATATTGCAGACCCTCTCGAAAAGAAAAGCATTGGAAACGGGGCCTTCGACGTCGACACCTACTAAGCGTGCTAAGTTGCATAGTAATTCCTGCGACTCCAGTGACATCGTTCGAAAGAATACCAAGACTGAAGAGGGTCAGCCCAGGGAAACCGCTCTTCGCACGAGGAAAGAAGACTTGCCATTGAAGAGGAAAGAGATTATCAAGGACGACGACGGAGAGGGGAGTGATAAGTGCCCCAGAGCCAGTGAAATGGTCAGAGAGAAACGCCCTCGGATGCTTGTCCTTGGGGATGAATCGGACGAGGACATGCTCGAACGAGATGAAGCACCAGCAAGTCCGAAATCTGATGGAGAGGGAAAGAAAATGTCAGGGGTCAAGGTTGCTGCAGAAATGTCCTTGAAGAACGATTCTCATGCTGTTGGTTTTGCAAAGACGGGACTAGCAGGTAGTGGGAAAAAAGTCGTGGGAAAACAGCCACTACTACTTGCAGGTATGAGTCTACACTGCTTCACAGCTTTTATAGTTGTTTTTGGTGAAAGGTAGTGCCTGAGGAATTTCCAGTTCTTTGATGCTCAACTGAAGCTGTAAAGTTTACTGTTGGTTCTCTTTGTGATGTGTAAAGAAAATTAGTTGCTTCTTGGCATGGCTGTTTGTCAGAACGAAATTCTTGCTTTGCTGAAGTATTGCTCTGGGAATTCATTCGTTCCTAACCACATGTTGCAATCGACCTCCAAAGTTTTAGGCATGTACGTGCTTGCATCGAGTAACTTCGGTAGCAGGCTGAACTCGAGGTCTTATCGAGCTGTATTGGAAGCAGGCATTGTATGTAGTAGATGAATTAACGTCTGCTGCCTTCATACATAGGCCTCAGAAATGATCAATATTGTTTAATGCAAAGCATCGACCTTTGCAGGTGAGAATAATCTCGTACCCTTGCGAAGTGCCTTTCCCTTACACGCGAAGAAAAAGGTGCATCCTCCAGTTCCTGGCGACAGCAAATCAAATACCGGGTCTGGATTTGCAGCTCACATCACAGATGAAATCAGCCCTCGGAAATGGATCCCTTGTACAAAGTGCAAAAAGAAACGAATGTAAGTACTCTCCTCCCTTTTTGACATGAAGTACCTGTAGACATGATGTTAAGTGCTGCTCAACTGAAGGTCTACTATGAGGAGTTCTAGGAGTTGCAGGAGAGCTGCAAAGTCCCCTATCGCCACGAACATTTTTAATCAATCACTCATAGCATACACAATTTAGATGAGAATTAGAAGTTGGGGTATGGTCTCATCGGAGTTGGTTCACAATAATCTAGGTTTGATATTGAACTCAGATCGTTTGGTTCTATGTTGAGCACAAAATTGCTCCAAAACTTAATAGAGTTGGATGAGAGCTGCGGCACTTCAATGCTTGCGGTAAGAAAATGATTGAGAATTAGAGGACAAGCTTAGGCTCTTTTGGAAAGCGAAAACAATTTCTTCCAAGATTTAATAGTGATTTGGTTGAGTTTTTTTATGGAAGATATTGAAGGTCGAAATATTACCTTTCTCCCATTTGTCTGAAGTTGAAGCTTGAATGAGGTCTCATATCTTATACCTATTCTATTCTTGGACAGGGTCAATGCAGATGAAGATCTGAAGACTCCAACTTGTTGTTGTGAAAGGAACACTCGAAACCCTAAATACTCGAGTCTCTCAGCGTCTCAGGTTTGTAATGCGTGTACTATTTTTAGCTGGTGGGCTAACTATCTCAATACTTTCATCGTTCTTGTACCCTCCAAGTGCGAACTTCTGAATTTTTCCAACTTCTTTGGGCGGTTTAGTCGCAGTCTCTAAGGTGTGAGTTATGTTGCTCGCAGGAACTTAACGATCATTGCGAAGGAGAAGAGATCCATGATAGCAAACTGAAATTACGATCAGAAATGGACGCTGGAAAAGAGGGGCAAGAGATATTGGATCAGAAGAGTCAGCTTGCCAAGGAAAAGATCCAACGGAATATGGTTTGGGTGAAGGTACCTGTTGTCAAGCGACTGATGCTACATTATTTTGCTTGTTTGTGTATAGCATTTGGTCGCCATGAAACCTCCATTGCTTATGGAAAATTCACGAAGGAATTTGGGATCGCTTCTCCATTTCTCAAGAAAGGTGTTTCGATTTTCTCGTGCTGTAAGTTTTGTTGACCATTACGTATGTGAAACGAGTACTGGTCTAATAGTCTTTGCTGAACCAGTTGCAGGTAGGTGGGAAGGACTTTTGGTGGCCTGGGTTGATAGTGACAGTAGTTCCTCCAGCAATACAGAAGAAAATTGACGAGTCAGTGGATACACCTAAAGCTGTGCGGCTTTTTCACCCTCGAAAAGATGTGGAGGAATACCAAGTCGTGAAACGAAGGTCGTTGTCTACTTCTCATCTATAGATGGTCCTTCAATATGTATGTGTACGGTAATTCAATGAGAGTTTGAATCTTATCTCAGCTCAATGATCCCTTGTTTTGTGAAGCTAATCGTGTTCAATTGGTGGAATCTGTAAACAGCTCGCTGAAGCCTTTCCATCTTTGTCTGAGCTACAAGGACAGCAGTTCCCATCCTGACTTCATAGTTGCAGTCATTGAGGCCGAACAATTTGTATCTCAACCAGATTCTCAGATGGAAGGATTTTCTCAACTTGGTACTAGCAGCAAGGAAGGGCCAGGGCTGAGCGGTTTGGATGATTATGCTAGATGCCATGTAGATGTGCCTCATGAACATGCTGGATCGAACGAACTTGTACTTGAGGATGTTGAGATGCCGGGAATCGATCATCAATGTAGCCAAGTCCAAACTGAGAACGAGAAAGAAACTCTGGAAGATGGGGAAGTTAACCAAGCTCCAGTTGAAAAGGGAATGGGTGGTATTTCTCCTGACGCTAGAAACGGGTCGGGCTTAAGTGACAAGAGGGACGATCTTCAATTTAGTCACCCTCACGCAAATAATGAGAAAGGGGTACTGGAAGACGAGGAAGTTCTCCAAGTGTCTGTTGAACAGGGAAAAGCTGAGGACTCGCTTACAGCTGGTTACGGGGATGTTTCAAGTTTTAAAATACGCGCTCAGTGTAGCCCGTCCCAAGGTGATCAAGTGGAGGTAATACCCGGTATCCTTGCACCAGGTTGATTTGTTTACAGTTCAAACAATAATCCAGAAATATCTCATTTTACCTTTCCCAATGCGTAGGCGACTATTTTTTGTAGATATCCATTAAAAATTAGGTTGCTGACGTTCGTCTTTATTTTGTCTAGCTGCTTCATACTCGTGGTTGGGTGGGTTATTTGATACAGAACGGAATGCCAGATGCTCTTGTCGTCTTCTGCTCTGCAGTAGGAGCCTCTGATCAAGGAAACGACCAAAATCCTCCTGAAGCTGTCAACGGGTTCGATATGAGTGATAAAAGAGATGAAGTTTCGAGTTCTACCATGAACGAAATGGAAGGGTCTAAAAAGTTTCCGGCGGACGCAAAAGTGTTTGAAGATATGGAGGCGAGCGACAAAATTAAGGTCTCTGAAATTTCTGGTACTGAGGTTCCCTTCGATCCGTTTATGTTGAACCTGGAAATAACACCGACGAAAAGGCTGATTGCATATGATGACAATATCAAGAAACTCTACTTTGAAGATGACACTGCAGTGAGTATTGATACTGTTTCTCTTGCAAAGGAGTTCAATAAATGCTCTACAGGGCTAAGTCCGCATGAATGCATTTGTCATATTGGCAAGCCGAATGTCAGGAGCAGGTTTCCAGAAAATGCCAGGTCCTCAGGTGGTCTTAATTTTAACCTTCTGGACCCGAATGACAACTTTGCTATGCGTCTTCGAGATACATGGCTGCGAGAGTACAAAGACGAACCCATGCCTGAAAATTTGAAGATGCGGTTTGTAGCTGCTTGTATAGTGGAGGAGAGAGGTGAGCCTGTGAACTGGGCTTTCGAGCTAGTCAACTCGGTAAGGACTGAACTAAAACAACATGTCAATCAGACACGAGATAATTTGAGTCCTGGAGTTCTCAAGCTGATTGTTCACTTACTTCAGAAGCAAGAAGAACCAGCACCTCCAGCGGCTGCTTCACTGCCTGTTTTCGGAGCTGTGAAGGAAGAGGAGGCAGTGGATTTTACCGAGTACGACCACTGCTGTCATCAATGCAAGCATGGTGGCGAGCTTCTGTAGGCATTCTTGCTCCTTCTGTCCTTTAATGGACATTTTAATGTGATGCTTACGCTAGTGTGACTTGCCATTTAAGGTAGTGTTCAATGTAGACCTTGTCTTTTGTCACGCATTTAGGTTTTTAAGAATAGATTCTAGGGTATCTTTCTTCTACGTATATAATTGATTGTTTCAATTTTGTACTCATTCAGTTCACGACTTTCGTGCAGGTGTTGTGATGGCAGAGGTTGCAGAAAGACTTTTCATCTGCAGTGCTTAGATCCTCCTCTTGAGGAGGTGCCTGAAACTGCCTTCTACTGTCCCGGCTGCCTGGCCAAAGCTTCCACGCCTCCTGGTGTCGAAGGAGGCACTAGCGCCGCAGCGGAGGATGGTATCAAGCTGCACACAGATGATGTATTTAGGTACTGCTGTCACTTTTACCTTCTTTGCAATCTGCATGACTTTATTCCTATTCTAGACATTAGGAAATAATTCAGATCCTTCAATGATACCATTGTAAGTGAAACAGTTATTGTTATAGGAGCTCTATAACAATATCTGTGTTATTGACATGTCAGCAGACCAGAGCCTCAAGGTGTTGCTGAATCATCTACCTTCGTGGGTGATATTGATACGCTTGAATGTCGTGCCGGTGTTGACTCAAGGACTAACGTGGAAGCGGGTATGGTGACCGTGGAGGTTTTTGGCGAGCTTCCCAGTAGTAAGAGTGATGAAAAATGCTGTATTCCTAGTGCTGATACCCTTGAAGTGGGGGTTCCCATGCTAGCGAATAGCAGGACCAAGGACGCTGCCCATCCGGTTTTGGACACGAACTGCCTTGAGCACCCAGCCCTTGTTTTCCTGGAGAATAATCATGTCGTTAGTGATCGTAGCGTCAGGCAAATGGATCTAGATGCTCCTGCCGGTGGGGATTTACAGATTAATAGCTCACCAGGCCTAGGTTTTGATTCCTTACAGGCCAAGAAGCATTTGCTGCCAATTAACCCTGTGGCATCAGATTTAGAGGAGGGGGGATTTTCACGTTTAGAGCAGGCCAAAATTGTTCAAAGGGATATTTCGACATCTGAGATTCCTTGTAGCTCCACACCGCCACTCACTCAAGAGGTTTCGACTAGGGTTGACCTGCCTTTTGAGGAGGATGAGTTCCCCTCCAGTGATGATCATAACAGCATCTGTGAGGGTTGTGAAGTTGGGGGTGAATTAATGTACGTTACTTCCGCATCCTTCACACCTGCTCCATCATCCTCATTAATGTAAGTTTTCTTTTTCTAAGAATGTGCACTGACTTCTTGGTACCAACAAGAATTGAAAGTAGTTGCTTTTGACGGTCATCAGAGTTACGATTCATAATCGTATCCTTCAGCTATGATGTCTTGGTTCTGTTTCGTTTGGAAGAACTGAAATCAAATATGTTCGAATCTGGCAAACAGACTATGTGATGGCAAAGGTTGCAGGGTTGTCTACCACAAAGAATGCCTGGATCCACCTCTACAGACTGTTCCTGCTGGGGAGTGGTACTGCCCTGAATGTGAAAAGCGAAAAGTTGAAAAAATCTGGTCTGTCCGCAACGTGGATGAAACTTCCAAGCGAAGAGTCAGAGCTGCTGCTAATGGTTCAGATACTTCCAGTCCGGAGAGTGATAGCGAGGATGACATGCCATTGGAAGCTCGGTTCAAAAGTTCAAGTGATCTTGGCAAAGCATCTGGAAGTCGTGCTGGTATTAAAAACAAAAATCTGAAGAGCGACGGTGTGGAGTATCTTGTGCAGTGGAAGTCTCTTTCACATGCTCATGATAAATGGGTTTCGGAGAAGGAACTAGAAAAGCAAGCGCCGAAAGAGCTGGCTCGTTTCAAAAAATCATTGCAACTAGGCCAGGTATTACTCTGTAACATCCTTCTCTGTTGTTCCTTGCCTACCAAGCTTTGGATACTGCACGTAATAAAAAATTTATGTTTTAAGTTCAGGACAATAGTCAAACCCGATTGTGCTTGGTTTTCTATGCCCAGGTAAAATACGATTCTGAGTGGGCGGAACCAGAGCGTGTAATTCAGAAACGGCAGACAAGCGTGACTCGACGACAGCCTGATCCGGCGGTAGATAAGGGGAACCTTTCTAACTATAGAAGAGCAGAAGTTGAATGGTTTGTCAAGTGGAAGGGTTTAGGCTACGAGAATTGCACTTGGGAGCCTTCTGGTGCAGGGGTTCTTGCCACATCCAGAGGGATTGAGCTCATATATGAGTATGAGAGGTGGACAGATGCTGCAAAGCAACGAGCCAGACGGGAAAGCCAAGAAGAGGTTAGGCTTGGTTGAATACATCCTGTTTTAAACGTCAGAGCATCTTAAAACTCGAACTCTGACATTTCGACTGACTTCTGACTCTTGCCCTGATCGTCTCTTCAGGCAGAGAGCTGGATTCAAGGTCCATTTAAGGCCTTGAAATGCCAGCCTGAGTGGATGATTCGGCCGGAGCAAGAGCAGTTGGATGCCTACAACAAGTTACTAAACATGTGGCATTCCAGAATGAATGGCATTATAGTGTACGAGGCCAGTCAGGTAGAAATTTATCCTGAGAGTTTTAGATAGGGTTTTAATCGTTCATTAGTGTGAGTGCTAGATTTTTTACCGACTATCAGACTTTTCTCTTTGATTCATCTAGATTTTTTCGGCATATGTTTAGCGCGAGAAAATGCCTTGAATCTGTCCTCTGCACTCATTGATCCGTGGTCCGTAGTACTAATTTTCTTTGTCAATGTTTGTACTATGCTTTATGTTTATGTTCTGTTTGATTGCAGGAGAAGATAGTGATGACAATTATGTTTTTCCTGTCATTAGTGGAACACTGTCGAGTGGTGCACCCAATCTTGGTTGTTGTTCCTAAGAGTTTAATCCAGAACTGGGAACACGAGCTGTACAAGTGGGCTTCGAAACTGTATATTGTGAACTACGCGTCGAAACTAGAAGAAGCCAGGGACATTATTCGGCGGGAAGAATTCAGTTCTTTCATTGAACCGTTCAGACCGCAGATAGTGCTGACAACTTTTGATGTCATTAATTGCGTAAGATGATATGTACCCCGCATATCTGGTCCTTTCTTAGAATGATATCTACAGGTTATCATGTTTCTATGGCAACTGTTCATGTTGCGATCAGAATTTTCTCCGTTGCAAGGATATTTGAATATCCTTTGGTGGAACTTAGCTTGCCAGAAATCTGAAACCTCTCAATTTTCCTGTGTCTTTGAACACTGCGTCTAAAAAATAGCTTGTATGTGTTGGGAACTCTTACTCTTGAATGGCGCTGGGTGTAGGATACGGATCATTTGAAAAAGGTGGAATGGGAAGTACTGATAATCGATGAAAGTCGAAGTCAACGACTGCAGAAGTCGTTGCAAAAGTCATACCGCCCTTTCAGCCAAATTAATTCTACTTTTCGGTTACTGCTGCTGAGTGAGCCTCTCAAGGTCAGCGTTAATCTCTCTTTTTCTCTGTAAATTTGCGGAAATAATCTGCAATTCTGTTTTCTGTTATTTCAAAGGGGTTTTGCTTACCGGTTGATATCTTACTATGCCTCTACATACCTGCCATTTTAAACCGAATTGAAGCTTCTGGTTCGAAATGAAGCCTCTAAATCCGAGGAAAATTTTCTCATATCTTCTGCATCTCTTTTTGTCCTCTACAATAACAATTGTAACAATAGTATTCAAGAATAGGAACAATTTAGTCTTATGTCTTTATCCGTAGCACTGACACTGGATCTTCACCCGGCTGGTCATCAAGTTTATAAAGCAGCTTCCCCTTCTGTGCGCATTTTCCCGAGATGTCATGTGAATATTGTGAGCCTTAACATTCTTTTTTGGATCGCTTGCAGAGTAATGTGGAGGAGCTTACTCAATTTGTCAACTTTCTTGAGCCTCTTAAGAATGTGCTTCCTCATGGAGACGAATCGACTCAAGTGGCTGAACTTCGAAGAAGGCTAACCGGTCGAGTCTTTGAGTACATCCCAAAGAATAGGCTTACAGAGTACTGGATTCCAGTGGAGATGACTCCTGTGCACCTTGACCAGTATTATAATCTTCTTGTCAGGAACTACCCAACTCTTTCTCGAAATCACAGAGATCACCAGATTCAAGAAGTGGTCACCAAACTTCGACAGGTGCATTGTGGCTCTAAACAAGTATTTGTTCTGTACTGTCTGCTAACGTATTTACTAATATTTTCCTCAAAGTTGTGAATTGGAATGTAGGGTTTTGTTCTACTGTTAGTTTATGTGTCTAAAGTGAGTGTTGCAGGTGTTTTGGGGACACAATTATTCGATGATTTTTCCTGTAGTAGTCTGCACTATCAATGAGCACGGTTTGATTTTGTAATACCTAGAAACAACGCAATTGTATCTCGTGAATGCTTTATGCTGCAATATGAGGTGTCGTGATGCTGCGTAACCGTTTTAACCCTTTCATGAACGTGCGAATGACTGAAGCTTACGTGGTTTTGGCAGTCTTGTAATCACCCATTTCTCGCGGATCCGGCATTAGAAGGAACCATGGGGCAGGGCCTCACGCCCAAAGAGCTTCTGGACCACCATATTGAAATCAGTGGCAAGATGCGACTGCTACATTTCATGATGCCCATCCTTAAAGCGGCTGGTTGGCGTGTGATCAT
Organism: Straminergon stramineum; assembly: GCA_963920665.1. Lineage (NCBI taxonomy): Eukaryota > Viridiplantae > Streptophyta > Bryopsida > Hypnales > Calliergonaceae > Straminergon > Straminergon stramineum. Next base: position 3,113,477 of record OY987272.1, read on the forward strand.
CTTCTCTCAGGTGCTTGCTTAGCGTGACCCCACCGTCGTAGGTTCTAATCACTATCTCTGGTTTATGTAGATGATGGAAGATACTTCGTTTAAATTTTGAAATATATCTTCTTGTACTGAGCAAATGATAAAAATGCAGGAAACGAAACAGCTAGATATCCTGGAGAGATATATGACTCAGTCTCATGGGTCTGATTCATATGAGCGAGTGGACCATGACATCGCTGTCAACGCGAAGGAAGCCGCGCTTCAAAGATTCAATGCTGAAGGCTCAAAGCGGTTTGTGCTTCTTTTGAAAACAGGCATGCACGTATCTTTTAAAAACGTTCAGTTTGTATTGATATACGACAGTGACTGGAACCCGGAAAATGATATGCGAGCGTTGCACAAAATTCATAACGAAGGTGAAGCTGGCAGCAAACCATTGCCTGTCCTCCGCCTCTACACGCACTTGACTGTAGAAGAGAGCACACTTGCTTTATTCCGGGATGGGCAGTTACCACCAACCCGTGCAAGTTTCAGTGCAAAGATCTGCCAGAAACTTTTGGCTTGGGGAGCCAGCAAGATTTTCGACCATTTTGATAATAGTAAGGGCCATACGCGGTCTTCGTATAGGCCCAAAGGGGCCAAGTTTTGCCCCAAAGCTAAGTTGAAGCAGGTCGTTTACAATTCAGAGGTGGTTTCAAAAATACTGGAAGCATTACTCTGCCAGGATGAGGTTAGTAGTAAGTTCGAGGGTGATGTACTCCTGGAAGCTATACTTGTTCCCCGAGATGAACCAGCTCCACTATTTGCGGAGAGTGACCATCCCATCAATATGATCACGGGCGATTCAGCACAGGTCTTCTGGGGTTCATCTTTGAAATGGAGGCACGATGATTGGCAAGCCAAGAAGGTATTAACAAGCTTGCAGTTTTATTGTTCTGTTTTGTGTTTCAACAATGAAGTCTTACAGGTCTTTCAGAGGTGGTGTGATTGCATGTCATGTAGTCGTCGCCATGATTGTTCCTGAACTTAGTGCTGTTTCAGAACTTGCTCTATTAGGCTAAGTCGTGCATGTTCTTATGCGTTCAGCATTAGCAGCATACTCAGTGCAATTGGGGAGAATTTATCTCTTTCACGGACCAAAACGTCTCCTGCAGTCGTTCATATGCACCTTAGGAAAAACAGTCTAGTCATACATTGACTTTCAAGAATGAGAAGTGGTTAATGTTTTCAAATTTTCTGTAGGTAAATACGCTTGGTAAAGGGCAGAGAGGAAAGAAACGCATCACCTACGATGAAGACGCCATGGCTTCTGCTGTCTTCAATAAGGCTCAAATTTCAGAGGAAAGTGAGAGGAAACGACCAAGACGTCGAAAGGGTAGCAGCGAAGAGGCACAAGAAGTCGTCACAGCTCCGTCGGATCCAGTGAGCTTCCAACAAGGGCTTCATTCTCTATCCAGTATACTGCATTCTGACAGCACTTCACCTGTGACCTCTCCCCAAGTCGATACAGCATTGCCCTGTGACAGCACTTTACCTGTGACCTCTCCCCAAGTCGATACAGCATTGCCCTGTGACAGCACTTTACCTGTGACCTCTCCCCAAGGTGATACAGCATTGCCATGTGAGAGCACTTTGCCTATGACCTCTCCCCAAGTCGATACAGCATTGCCATGTGACAGCAATTTACCTGTGACTTCTACCCAAGTCGATATAGTATTGCCCTCTGGCAGCACTTTACCCTTAGCTTCTACCCAAGTCGATACAGCATTGACCTCCGTCATTCCTGAAAGAGAGCAATTGCAAGAAAGCACTGATCCAGTGAGCTTTCAACAAGCGCTTCCTTCTCTATCCAGTGTTGTGCATTCTGACAGCACTTTACCTATGACCTCTCCGCAAGTCGATATAGCATTGCCCTGTGGCAGTAGTTTACTTGTGACCTCTACCCAAGTCGACACAGCCTTCCCCTGTGACATTCCTGGCAGAGAGCAGTTGCAAGAAAACACAGATCCAATGAGCTTTCAACAATGGCTTCCTTCTCTATCCAGTAGTGTGCATACTGACAGCACTTTACCCGTGACTTCTACCGAAGTCGATACTGCATTGCCCTCTGACATTCCTGAAAGAGAGCAATTGCAAGAGAACACAGTTTCAAGCCCGTCGCTCCAGGCAGAGGTAATACGAGAGCACCTGTCGGGGGAGCATATTTTTCTTTTTAAGCGTTTGTGGTGTTCCAACAACTGAGCCAGGTTGTGTGGATGGAGAGCTTGCGTGTATCACGTAGAAATCAAAGCTTTCGAGTGTCGCGTATTGATTGATGAGCGTTATTGCTGAAGTCACATGAGTCCAATGTTATTGGGGTCCACGGTGTCTTCGGTAGTCTGGTTCCAGGACCATGTAACGTATTTTTGCTATTTCTGTGTTCAGGTGGCTCGGTCAGCACACGGGTCTTTGAGTAATGATCATGCTACTAACCAGAATGCTGGTTCAGAGAGAAATCGATCTGAGGAATCTACACTGCTGGCCTACGAAATGTATCCGGTCTTCCTTTCGAAAATTTGCTCCATGCTGGACCTTCCGGTACATTTCCTAATCCCTAATCATTTGGCTCAAGTCCCTAATCATTTCCTATCGTTTTGCGAATTGCATGATTCAATTACCACTCAGTCAACCAGACCTACAATTCGCAATAACATTAAGTGATGGAATACCATCTAGTATTTATGTTTTATTTGTTTTTACAGGGACCTGCGAAAGTGCGTGCGGTTGAGCTTTTCAAGTACTTCCTGCAATGCCAGAAGCAATTTCGCAAATCCCGTCCGCATCATGAGATTTTCGCCATCCAACTCTGTGTGGTACGGACAACCATTATCCCGTTTATCATCGCAGCTTCCTATTTGAGAATGCATGCTTTTGTAAGTATGTTGAAAATGGTCGTTGATAAATTACCTAACTTGCAGAGGCTTTTCATGTATATTCCAGGAGAATGCGTCGAATGATTTTTGTGTTGATATTGTTGGATTGTAGGTCTGGATGGCTGCGGAGCAATTTAATCATGCAATTGACAAGGCGAAGTCCATATGCCTGGTGGAGGAGAGACTTTGCGTAAGTTACACAGATCGTAATCAATTTGTGGGTGAACTGTACAAGAAAGTGAAGGAGAAATGCAGTCATTTTACACCCCGGCCTGCCCCTCTAGTGAATGTTCCGACTACTTCCCAACCTGCATTGGTACCTGAAATTACTCCTCCTAGAACCTCTTTACTAAACCATCCACCTATAGCAGGGTTTGAACCCTCTCCCGGAAATGTGCTCCTGCAGGCTATTGACGCAGCGGAACCTGCCCGCAATCAACTTGAAGGTTCCCAAGGGACAGGCCTACAAGTTGAAACAGAAGTATTATTGCCGGAATCGCAATCAGTGCAAGAAATTCTGCCAGGAGATAATGCTCGAGAGTCGGAGGGAGCTCGCGCTGCAGTTGAACCAGTTGTAGAAGCGGATACTGAAGTTGTTCTGGTCGAGGCTGATCCTCGCCTGGTACCCGAGGAGCCTTTGGATAAGCTCATTAGTCAGAGACGATTTCCTGAATATGAACCGAATCAGGTACTTGCTGGCACAATAACATCAAGTGATTCATCGTTGGAGCAAGGTCTAGGCTGGGTCCTTGTTATCCCAGTACCTGAAATTTCTGTTGGAGATCTATCCCTTACTGGGCAGCCCTTGGAAGCATCAGGTTCTGAACGTGTATCGAATTCTGAGTCTCATATACGCTCATCGCAAAGCGATGAAGCGGGACGGGCTTCTGCAACCCTGGGTGCGTCTCCCATGGAGGTGCCTCGTCAGGTGAGCCTTACTTTTCCTTATGGATCTCATGTTACCATTTGAGTGCTCCTTTTGCACTTGTGGTTTTAATAATCTGATCTTAAACTACTGGCTACTCATGGGCCCGATGCTCTTTTGTGTGTTGGTTGAAAATTTTAAGAGCTGTACACTATTATTAAATTTAGTGCTTGGATTGGTTTCGTCTTATCCACACCTCTCAGTGTTCTGTATTAGAATTGCCTTTTTATCCTGAGGATTTAGCTATTAACTTGTGCCATACTAATGTTGCAAGTGCCACTGTTTAGAGTCATTTTCAGTAAAGTTGTTATAAGGATTAATGTCTGATCGTACACACTTTGTATGGCAACATATTTCATTAATAAATTAGCCTTGGTTTTCCTGCTGATCTCAGGTTCTTCCAACCGAATCCACGCAGCCAGCTACTCAAAACGAGCAAACGGCAGCAGCTCCTCTTGCAAGTCCGAAGGACAGATTACACCAAGACAAGGCCTTCATAATCAATGCCCAGTGTAAGGAGATGCAGCTTATGAAATCAGAGGCAGACCGAAAGTTACAAGTGCTGAAAAGACAAGTTGATGACTGTCGCTTGGGGCTTTCTGCAGTTCCTGGGATGGCTGAAGAAAAAGAGAAGCAATATAAACAAGATAAAAAGATCTTAGAACAAAAAATTAATGCAGAATTGAAAGCATTGGAAACTCGCCAACGTGCTGACCGTGATAAATTGAATGATTTGTACTCCAAAATTATTTCGAGTGCTTCAGGAAATGGTTCGGGTGTAGACTTACGAAAGATTGAGGAGGAAATACAGAGCATCAAGGACTATTACATAAAGCTCGTGAATGCCACCTCGACCCCGTCCCCATTGCAGGAATCTGTGGGTCAACGTCCGAGTTTGAGTTCTATGCCGTCAAGTACACCTGCGACGGTGGCCTTACCAATCCGCACAGTGCAGGTAGATGATAGCTCACGGGTTGCTCAATCTTCAGCCAGTGCAGCTGAAGAGCAACAGAGGCAGCATTTGGGCCGCGTTTCATCATCGGGTACTCCAGCTGTATCATCGCAACGGGGGCATGCAGTGCAGCCTGGGAGTGGACTGGATTTTCCCCATAGCCAGCGGCCTGCAGTGATGTCAACAGCGCCGATGCAGACAAGCAGTGTGCAGCGTGTGACAGGGCGTAGCCAGCGGCCTGCTGCTATGTCAACAGCAGCAGTGATGCAGGCTTGCGGTGTACAGACTCGTGGTCAGCTTCAAAGAAGTAATACAGCCGTTCGCCCTAGTCCAACGGCAAATGTCCCAAGAGGAGCACCTGCAGTTAGCCGAAGTGTCAGTGCACCAGCAATGGCTCCTGCGATACCTTCAAGTGTTGGAAATATGGCAAGGCCCTCTGCACCAGTTTCAGTAGCGGCTCTGGTTTATGTTTGAACATCCTCAAAATATCACTGTTGTCGTTCTTTGTATGTAACTATAGTAGGAAGTCGTCAGTTAATGTTGAGCACCTCCTATATTTTTCTTTTGTTGGTTGCTCATGATTCCTTACGCACTGATGGTCATGCATGGTCTTCATTCTGTGTTCTTGCAATACTTGTGAATTGATCTGCGTATTTCCATTCATAAACAAGTCCAGGATCATATTTTCTCTCTTATACGGAAATGGTTCTTCATTAGCTTGGAAGTTCATGGTTGCATTCAACGTTGTTCTGGTTTTTATATTTTTGAACCTGCTAGCGAGTGATTGCAAGACAGTTATATTGGTGAGGGTGTAATGATTTCAAGTGTTGTGTCGTTGAGGAACAAGCCTGTCAATGCAGGGACAACATTATCGATGTTATAGATAACATTATCAGTTGTCACCTGGGTGTACAGGCTGGGAATGTGACTGGACATGTGTACCCGGATGTGCTCTTAAAGGAAAAGGAGAAACTCGGTAAAGAGCTCGAGAAGGCAAAGGCTGCTTATGAATCGGAGGTAATGATTTAACCGTCTTACCTGTGTGAATTTACTCTTGTAAGCGTTTATCTTGTTGAAGGTGGTGTTCTGAAATCTTGATTTTACTCCACCTGATTACCTGCAGTAAGGATTCATTCTCCTTCATCAAGAATACAAACCCAGTTATTTCCTTAACTTTGTTTGTCTGTTGACAGGCACAAAGGATAAAAGCCGAGTATGACAGAGAAGCAGAGATTCTTCATAAGAAATACGAAGCTTTACTTGTGGAGCAACATCGCTCTTTTACCAGGCGCCAGCAAGAAGTACAACAGAATATTGTGAAAGTGGAGTGGAATAGACAGTTGGCAGAGGCTCTTAAGCTTCGAGAAGAACTTGCCGCTCGTGCAGGTAGCAATTGCATCATTAAACTTGCATCATTTTTATGTTGTCTTCACTTTGTCTTGCCTTCGAAGTTGAAGTTTCTTTTGTCGTCATTAGGACCTTGTCTTTTTGTAAACCCCTGATGAAATGAAATTTCATGGTTATAAAGTGACCAATTGAATTGAACTTATTGAGGAAATTATAATTCAGACTGGACCAAATTTTACATCATCAGAATCAGTGAACATTACGTGTGTTGGTCTTGAATGAACCAAAAAAAGTTCATACTACCCGTACTCGAAAGTGCTGAAAATTTCATTAGGTTCAATTTGGGCTTTTTCGCCCGTGATGGGTTAACTGTGCTCGAGGTTGAGCGCTTGCATGATGAGTGGGTATATTGCAGCCGTTTTTGCAGGGCTGGCTACCCAAACCGCTGTGCAACCTCTAGTAAACCAACAAGCTCCTCAACAGATTTCAGGGAGGCCTCGAACTACTGTCGTACCAGTACATGCCAGTATTTCTCGGAGTACCACAAACACTGTCAACGCGGGTTCTGGTATGGCTGGTCAATCTGAGTGTTTGGAAGTTCATGAGTTTTCACATACCCAACGCTCTGATGGCCCGGAGTTTCGTGCTTTGTGAAACTGAAGCTTCTGTCCGCATGCCAACCGCGTGTAGAAACCAAATCCTGAGGATCATGTTATTGATGACGAGTTTTCGTATTTTGGGTGGGAGAACAGGTATTACCATGCAACCTCCAGGGACATCCAGCGCTCGTGTATCTACTGCTCCTGTGCACCATTCTCCAAGATACGGAATGCCTCAGAATGAGCAGCCACGGTCGTCAATGTCAGAAGCTATGGCGGTGTTGGCAGCGTGTGTGAATGGAGTTGGATCAGGTAAGTGTGGTGGATTCGTAGTTATTGTCAAATTCGCCACTTCAATGGATATATTCAATTAACCTAGAAATCTTCTGCATAGGGATATATCCTGGTTTGGGTGCTTCCACTTGTATCCCATTACCAATCCTATAATAGTTTAATTTTTTATATTTTATATTTATCACGTTCATCACAAATTGTGAGGTCCATTAGGGTGGGTAAGGCACTGTCAGAAAGTTCTCAGTGAGGAGGGGTGCATGGACTTGGTTTCTTATGATTAGTTTCTCATGAACTTAGCTGGTGAGAGCTGAAATTCAACATATTTTCATTCAAAAAGTTACAAAAATTGGAAACTTACCTACGGGACACGTGGAGTACCGTTAGAAAACTTTTGGCAAGGAGTGTGCGTGTGCTTGTGCTTGGTATTTTTACGATTTGGACCTATGGACCGTACTATATTGACTTTCAAATTAATTCTGTCGTCAAAAATTACAAAAAGATATGAAATAAAATCTACTAATCGGATTTGAGCATGGGTTTGGGTCGCCAGGTTCGTAGTTTTGGCAACGACAGGGGGTTATACGTTGTTGATGTTGCAATAGAGTTGGGATGGGTATCCTAATGAAGGGTTTTTTCATTCTCGTTGTAGGAATCAATGCTACTGGAAGTTCCCGATCTCAGATGGAATCTGTTCCTCCAGAAATGAATATGGATGTGAATGGGTCACCTCAACCACGTACTTCACCTGGAGTATTGGCACCCACGTCACCTTCGTTTCAAGATCCAATATTGGCTATAATTCGTAACAGTATGCCCTCTGTAGAAGCCAATTCTCCAAGTCCTTCGGAAACTGTAAGCCCAGCAGGTGCAAGTTTACCCAACCCTCACTTATCTGAGCCTACTGCTGGAATGGAATATCAGATACAACATTCACAAGTGTCACCCCAAACAAATCCTGGAGCAGATTCAGCGCCTTTTGTTGAAGGACCCCCAGTGCAGATGACTGGCCAAGTTCGTTCTGGAGCACAGGAACAGGTAGCAAATGTCGTGACCCTTGAAATGCCGCAGAATGTAATCTACTTATCAGATTCAGACGATTGAGAGTGGTGAAACAGGATGGAGAGGAGCTGGGTCTAGACCGAGTCAAATCCATTTCCAAGGATGGCACATGAACGGAACGTTGATTTGCCAAAATGAAGGTGTAATTAGCCAGGTATCTAATAGTGAATATCAGCCGTGGATGCCCTCCATATGTCTTGGCATCCTTCTTCGGTTCCTCATTCATGGAGCACCTCTGATGTGCTTCTATACAAGGGGCGTCCTTGCGGAGCATCGATCTGCACAGCAATCATCCCAATCCCAGGGGAGAGGCTCCTGTTGTTGGATTAGTTTATTCAAGCTCTACTGTAAATCAAATGCTGGCTTACGACAACCTCACCTGACTTGCTGCTCACTTTGCTAGTGGTGCATGAGGCTCTATTTCTTACAGGGCCGGACCTAGAACTCTTTTAGAGACCTTTCCAAGTGTATAATACAGAAATTTTGTGGGCCTGTCTGAAACAGTATGGTCCAGTTTTGACGTGACATTCTTGTATTATAGTCCATTGATAAATGATCTCAACTGTGATTGCAAACCTGTGATTGCTTCGGTTTGACCTAGGATGTGAAGGTAACCCGATATGATTATGTTTAACCTTACTTATTTTCCGTTTAACTGGATTAGATGTGTAACCTAGAAAGAATTATATTGTGTTCCCTTTTTAACAATTAGACTTCTAGAGTTTTGAATACCATATAAAAAAAACTAACAAATCATAGAAAAGTGAGAAAAGCATATGCTGAAAACTCATGTCTGTTAAGTTTTTGAAAAGGTCATATGAGGTGGGAACACCCAAAACCCTCCTTGTATCTATTCATGCATAGTAGATTTCCCTTCATGTGTGTGTAGACTTCCATTAAAGTGTCCCTGAAAAGTGTTATTAGTTGATTTCTCATTTTCAATTTTGGTGATTTTTCGGGGAATTTTGGTTTTAGTGATTTTTTGAGATTTTGGATGTAGATCTAGTTATATGATGGCTTCAATGGTCTAGGGAGCTTCCACTTTGAAATTCTTAAAAACTACATGCCATATCAAAAAATTCAATTATTTTTTAAAGTTTATGATTATCAATATCTATTACTATAAAAATATTTTTTCTAAGAAAAAGTGCCTCCAACTATGCTAAATTGATTATACAAACAATTTTAGGTGTTTCCACCATAGTTAATAATGACCAATATTGAGTATTGTCATTCTCTTTCTATTCTAATCATTCAAAACTTATATATATCATAATGATCAATTTGGCATGGAATGTTGAAATTAAATTTCTATGTTAATCTTAAGAGGTCCTTGTCACCCATCATCCTAGATCAATCATAAGATGGTTTTAAGAAATTATAGAACTACTTCCAAATTTATCCTTGATGTAGGATAGTAGGTCAATTAGTCTTGCATAAAGGATAAGATATGATGTCATCATTTCGCAACAACATTCCTTTTCCATTTAAAAGAGTTCTTTGCATTCACTCACTGATCCATTTATGACAAATTTAAGGTGACAAAGCATTTGTACAAACTCATTTCTAGTTTTTAAATTGAGTAACCAATGATAGTAGAAGAGTTATTTGAAGCATTATGTACTACAAGGATGTCTAATTAAGGATAGTTTAGTATCAGTAATAGGTGTTCCTATGACCTTTGTAAAAACAATCAAACCAAATGAATTGCATCATTTTTGCTTTCATTTGCTAACATTGGGATGGGATGTTGGAAATTGTTGGTTTGAAAAAAAAAATGTCTGTTTTAGGTGTAGATACTTTATTTGGTGCCTCAACTTGACCTAAGTTTTTCATTCAAAGTGCTTTAGTATTTTTTTAGTGTATTTATTAAAAATATACATACTATCACAAAAAATCTAAACTCTAGTTTGAAATGCTTCAAGAGTATTTATTTATTATACTAAAAATATGCTATTACATGAAAACTAAACTATACTACATTGTAGAAAAAAAGGTAGTTTGATTGTACACAAAAACTAAACCATAATACATTAAATTTTGAGCTCATTGTCATTGTATCAGAAGTTGTGTTTTTGTAAGAAAACCATACATGAAAAATGGATGGGGTACACATGTCATTCAACCATTTGTAGCTGAACTTTTGTGAAAATCCTAAATGGGGTAGACTTAGCATTCAACCATTATTTGTAAAAATGTGATGTGTACTTGTCATAAACCTCACCCCACCCAATATTTGTAAATCTCTTACAGCAAAACACCCGCAAACAATATGGGATATCTCAAAATTTTTTGTTGTATGTATATTTGTATAATTTTTATGGATATGTACATATCCCATATATTTTTCGTGTATATTCTATGTATTGTTCATATTCTATATCCACATCCATATCGTATTGTGTATCCCAAAACACTGATGCCTAAGATTGTTTCTCAATGGCAATCAACTACAATGGTTTACTTTTCTAATTGGAGATCAATGGCATTGGAGAGGAGGATTTAAAAAAAATCAAATCAAAGGCTTTGGATTTTTCCAAAGGGGGGAGGAGAAATTGAAACATGAACACCTATTTGCCTCTTTTGAGCTCATTGTAGATGAATAAAAAAGGCAGTTTGATTGCCTTCCTCATTGAACCCAATTTTTTATTCTCTAAAAATATTCCTTGTTTCAAATAAATGGTTGTTAATTCTTATACATCCATTGTGTATATAACCACTAAAATAATGGTGTAGAACAAAAAGGCAATTCTTGAGCATTGGGAATAATGTCAACATCACAATTGAAAGTGATAAACATGCATCTATTATTTGATTACCACTTGGATTTCATTAGGGGACATTTGACAACTCTAAGAGACTGTTTCAGGGCTGTTCCTTGCACTTTGTTCCCTGTGTTGCCAAAAATTGGTAACCAGCCTATAATGGGCTGAATTTCAGATTTTTTGGAAAAATCATTTTTTTTCCCTCAAAATTTCTAAAGTTCACTGATAAATTTAAAATTGAATTAAAAAAAATTAAAAAATAATATATTTATTTTTAAATATATTATTTTCTGTAACGTGGCAGTAATTGTGCCAAGTCATTCTGCTACTGTGGCGAGTTCCCACAACTTGGGAACTCAAGATAACCCAAGGGCTCTTGGAGCCCTCAAATTTCATCTAATGTGTAGCAAGGTTTTCTTTCAAGAACTAATTAGGGAGAATATACCAACTAAAAAATAGCCCATCGGTTCATTTATTCCCCAAACGCTATGTCAAACATGAAAACTCTAATTCATTGAATGTTGTATAATGTTGCATTATAATATGAATGAGTTTTTTTAATCAATTTTTACTACAAATCGCTTGGTGCTTATTTATATTACATGCATTGTATTATTTTACATCATATCTCTTTTTATTGTTGATCCATCCACAAAAATTTACTTGAAAAATCATGGTTATTTTGCATAGTCTCTTTCCACTTTAGATAATTGGAAGTAACCAAAGTTATTTTTTAAGGTATTAGTGTTAGATTTATGGAATACGTTTCAATTGTACTTTACATTTTTGTGGTTTTGTTTGGTGCATAGATGGGTATTGTCGGGGATTTGATTCATATGGCAAGAGGAGGATCAAGAAGCCGCCACACTTCTTTCATTGTCTTCTACCCTTAATTGATTTGAATTCAATCATATTTAGAATACTTCTAAGTATAATTATGACTTTTACTTCAGTGGATGGTTCTAGCCATAGAATCAAGAATAAAAAGCTAAAGGTAGAAAAGAAGTCCTAGTCTATCTTAAAGACTAATAGTCTTCTATTATTGATAATCTTTATTATACAAGGCAAAGCTTGAGGGATATCACTTTCCTTCTTCATTCTTGTTTTGACAAAGGCGGGGTGGGTAAGAATGCAAGGGCGGCACCAACATATAAGCATGTAGGTGTTGATTTTCGGATTTTGTTTTAAAATTTTTGCACTTTGTATAAAGCATGCCTAGAGTTTCACTTTTGTGGTGGTATGTGACTTTTCTAACTAGACTAAAAGTCACCCTTGAGGTTTAGTTTGTTTTATGTTCCATGCTTTGCTTTGTGCATTCTAATATAGTTTTGTTTTTTTGATGAGTAGAGATTTTGGGGGGAAATGCATTTCCTCGATTCTTTTGCCCTAGTTTGTTCCATAGGTGTTGTAGAGAATCAATTCTTCATCAACAACCAACTTCGTGCGATAGAAATGAAGTTGGACTCCATCATTGATACCATGGAAACCAAATTCAACTCCATTGACATGAAATTGGATGCAATCTCTTTGGAGGCCAAGAAAAGTCGTGAGATAGCTAAGATGCAGTTGGAGGTGATGAGCACTCTTCAAGGCTCTATGGACTACCTCAAGCAGGATATAGATCACCTCAAGAAAAAATAGAAGTCTTCAAGGGTGAGCTTGAAATCCATTGTGGGTTTCTTTTTTTTCTTGATGTAGGGATTTTAGCGACCTCATAAATTTGATCTTAGTACTGGATCATTGCAATGAGCAAGTTGTGAAGTTTCTCAAGAAGAGTCATTTAGAATGACTACAAAGTACAAGGTTTATCATAAAGCTATTTTGTCACCTTGTTGAGCAAATTTGAAAGGAATAGGAAGGTTTCAGAATTCCATTAGTTGTGCCCTGGTTGGTTGCTTCCCATTTTATTAGAGTCAAGAGTCTAGGAGTGAAACAAACACTTGTGATGCACTTATGGGGTTCAATAGAATTGAAGTTTTCAAATGGCTATCATTTGTTTGAGTTGTACATGCTTCAATATGGGCTTGTACCATGGCTTGTCAAGGTGGTGGTATGAGATGTCTTGTCAATCAGAGTTACAGATTTTTTTGTAAATTGTGGATGATTCATTGATTGTGCAATTTATGAATGCTTGTATGGTTTTAAGGGAGTGCAAGAAGTAGTGTGATTGTATTGATACACACATGCTTGCAATGCCTCGTACGTGCTCATACAAAGCAAGCTTTATTCCTTGACTCCTTAATTCTGCTTGCACAGTGGTTACCCGTCATTGATTCCATCAATTTGTCACCGTTTTTTTTAATTGCGCTTGGAGTTATTGACTTGTCAACCCTGAGATCCAGCGTGATGAGTTTGGCTTTTGAAGATGACTTGGTGACCTCAAACTTGGAGTTGGATTTATGTGACCATATTGAACACCTGAATGCTCCTGGCGTGAGTTTGCAAGTGTTTGTGAATCTTCCTCACCGATTAAGAGGTGTTTGTGTATTCGGTGGAACTCAAGGCTCTGTGGAATACTCCAGAGTATTTGTTCGTGTTTCAGGTTCCACAGGAATCAGCCATGTACGCTATGTATTTCATGTTATACTTATCTAGTATTGTCTAAATGTACTTGCATGATGTTGCCTCCTTGTTAACTTGTTTTAGGGTGTTCACTATCATTCACTGATAGGGAGATAACCCTACCTCAGCCTCGACATAGCCGAAGTCGTGAAGAGATTTGACAACGTCTTTGCAACAAGGCTGTGATCAAATCCAGCGGACGAAGCTCATTCCTTGGAGTTGCTCATGCTCAATTCCTGCTGCAAGTGGATCCAGAGAGCCTCCTCCGCCGCGGTAGCGACCATTGCCCCAGCTCTCAAGGACCTGCGGTTTCTCTAGGGTTTGGTGTTTAGTGTGTAAAGTGTGTCTTCAAGTCTCTGTCTCTGTCATAAATAGCACACTAAAATCTCACTCAACGACAATTGACGCTAGAATGAAAACAACATCACATCCGCATCGAGCCTTGACACTTCGATTGTCAAAACTAGCAAGTGATAAGGGAGAGAAGGCCCCGGCCACAACAAATCCTTCCAAAATATTTAGGATTAACTGCAATATTTTAGGATTTGATAGCCTGCGTTCCGACCAAGCAAGCAATTGTGATTCGCATTCTGCTTATGCTGCAGTCACTTTCCGATTCGGTTTTGCTGAAAGCGAGAAGTGAGAGGTGAGGTTTCAGGTGTATCATTCTACCCTGCGGGCTGCTGGCTACCTGATCATGTAACGGCTCTTCACTGTGTTTTATTCTGTACTAGCTTGTGTCTGCTCTTTGCTCCTTTAATCAAGATCTCGAAGGGAAGCGTAGCCAATTCATGAGGCTGAGACCAGAGAATGCAATTAACTACTGAGTAGCAGCTTAAGCTGCATGAGTACCAACCTGTAACTTCAAACAATTGATTGAAGTGCAAGGCGGTGTTTAACCATTTCTCTCAACCGCATGACCCTACTCCCTCGACGTTTGGTTAAGTCTGGTTCAACTTATTTCACATGACTGAAACGTAAGTTACTTCGGAAGTGTCTGAAATGCATGGATCCTAAACTCTGAGACTCTGAATTCTAAACCCTATCACCTGTATTTTCTGAATTATATGTTAACCCCTCATCGCCCAAAGTCCAAACATGTGTAAAAGCATCCTTGCATTTCAAGTGCTATAAGTCTAAATTTCAGTGAAGCATGAAAATCTCAACCATATAATCTTGTTGTGTGCATGTTGTACATGGTGTGAAACAAATTTGGGGTCATTTGACTATATAGATTGAAAGACTATAATGTTTTAGTCATGAAAAAGGATGCTGAAATCTTCTTAAAAAGACATTTGGAGGTGAAATTCGATTTCTAAACCTACTCAAATGGAAAAACTTTTCACTACGAAGTGATTCGAAACCAAAAGAAAAATCCTTTGGTGAAAAAAATGTCATTCAATTGACTCATTGTGTCTGTAAAATTGTTTTGAAATGTCAAAAAACAGTGAAAAAAGTAGCAAAAAATCACATCTATGGCTGGACCTCCCTCTACTAAAATGCTTCTCATTCACTCATTACCTCTTGGATTGATATGAAATTTTAACTACACAAAGTAGACTAGTATGTAAAACTTTTCCAACAAAAATGATTGAATACGGACCATGTATGAAGAAGTTATAAGCCGCGGAAGTTCACTGTAATGCAAAAATGTCTGCATTTTGAACTTCGAATTTCTCCCACACATTCAAAACAACTTTTATTGACATGAAAATTTTATCACAATAACTATACCTTAAGAGGAAAAAAACACAGCAAAGTTTATTGAAAAAAAAAAATTTATGAAAAAGTTACAAGCCCCCGAAGTTGCAGCCATCAGAAGGTGAGCTCAAATTGAACCTGTGAACTTCGAAGGGCTCTCAAAAACTCAGTACATTTTGGATTGATCTGAAAATTTTACCAGTGAAACTAGAATAATATACGCAACTTTTACAACAAGTTTTATTGAATTCGGACATCGGATGCAGAAGTAACAGCACTTTGAATTTGACTGCCAGACAATGTGAGGACACTTTTTGTCCCCATGGGCGATGAGGGGTTAGCCATCTGTACGGGTCAAAGATTTGTGGAGTTCGCTACTAATTTGTTCAATGAATCATGTTGTAGAGCTTTGACATATCCCGAGCTGTAATTTCCCTTTCGTTCCGAGATTTAGGTGATTGAATATTGACTCTTGGTTTGCTACTTTGCTTAAGTTTCTTTGTGGGATAAGACAAGATCGAATCCTCGAGCATTTTGATACAACGCCTTTATGTTGCAACTGCTGATCATTTGGATTAGTTCGTTTCCATATTAGACTGTAAGTTACAACTCTGGATGCCGGTCATCGAATGTCAGGCATGGCGATTGCTCCGTCTCGGATATATGTTAGTGGGTAGCACATATATTTCCTTTTGCAATCAGCACATCTTTTCATTTCTCGACACAAAGCAAAGCAAAGCAATTTCAATGTCAAGAAAGGGAGCCTTTCATGTCTCTGTCACCTGTGCCTTCTGCTACCTGTAAAGCTTACCTGCCCCACGATATATTTTCAGAGCAACAACCATGTCGACAATTAGTTTTCATTTGATTTTTTTTCCAGCTCACATATTCCTTCGCATTTTCAGCATTGTAAACAGCAGTCAGATCATTTCACATGATGGATGAGGTTCTCCAAAGATCGTGTGGCAGGTATGCAGAGCATTCCGGAATGCAATTGAACAGATCGAGACTCAGATTAAAGAGGTCCGAAAGTACTAATTTATACAAAGAAATCATCCAACATTTTGAGTTACTTGATTCATGTGAGCTCAGCTGCAGGCCCAGGCGCTCGCGGCTTCTCAGCAGGATGCTGGGTGATGTTGCCTTGCTGCTTGGGCGCATCCCCAGCAGTGTTGTCCATCATTTTCTCTTGCGCTCCCATAATTTGCTGCTCTTCATAAATCTTCTTCTCGGTCTCGCTGTACCCATGCTTGGCAGCAATTTTCTCCTTTGAATAGGGGAGGTATGTCACAATGATGTGCAAACTGCCTCGGAACTGGTTTGGGGCATGGGACCCCGGGTCGTTCAACACATCACACCATCGCTCCATCCGTACACGCGGTGTGAACTGCATCAGACACCCATTGAAACAATGGTTGAGTTTGTACCAAAAGCAAGAAAACCCACTGATAGGATCAACACATGCAGGTCATCTACAGTAAAATTGGAAAAATTTCGTGTATAAAATGTTTGTTGCTACTCAAGGACTAGCTCTAATCTCTAACATGACATTAGTGACACTAGACTTACAATTACAGGCATATTAGGTACATCTAACACTCGGAAATAAGTTCTAGTGCAGATCACCTTATTTTCAACAATTTATGTAGTGCACGGTCAAGCATCTTGCGTCTACCTATTCAAAACCTAATGGCTCATGGAAAACACTATTCACACTTGTATGGTTCAATGACGAGTCCAGCACCCGCCTTCTTTTGGAACCCACACTAAATAGACAGACGCTCTGACAGATAGATGACTGAAACAGAATGTAGTTGCAAGAAGTATTTGAACCCTCAATTTCTTTAATGAAAGCATGAGAGAAACCACGCATTGGGATTTGGGGTCTCGAGAGAAATTCAATTACCTCCTTGATGGCCAACGCAATTGTGCCTACGTACTCTGACTTTTCAACTGATTCATCGTCCATTAGTCGGAGTGTCAACTTTTGTGACTCTGGGTCTTCAACCTGTCCAATTACATTCGGAGCAGAGTTCGTAAATAATTTTACTGCTCCAAATTCCATTATAGTAATTCGTGTTTCATAGCTAACTTCTGATTAAGCCCAAGGTATGCAAATCAAAAATCAAAAATCAAATCTAACTGCAGGAAAAGAAAGAACAGCCTACCTATGTTGCAATCAGAATACATGACACTAATATCTAGTAATATTGATGATAGTGTAATACACAAATGCAGTAATCATGTTTAGTGTTCGCTATCTGATAGTGTTTGCTTCCCTTACCAAAAAAATTCTTATTAAAGGCAATAAACTTCCAATCAATTGCTTAGTTGAGAATTTATTGTTGAGAATTTTAATCCAGTTCCGGACATTCCATGTGAGTGTTTGTAATTAGAATTACTAACAGTAAATATCATTATGAGTGAATTTTTTGCAATGTTTCAAATTCGAACTTAAAAAAAAAACACGATTTTCATTACCTCGATCCTGAAAGTCTCATTCCAAACTGGTTTGAGTGTGTTCTTTTTGAATCTGCTGCGCTTCACTTTGTCTTTGGTCTGACGAACGTACAACACTACAAATGGGTCTGTCTTGCCAATGAGGTCCGTGTTTTTGATGTTTTTGCCTTCAATCAGTTCCACTTCCAATTCCCCAACTGGATGAAGCTCCAAAAAGCTGCCAATCAGACATAATTTCAATAAGTTCACCACAAATGCATGCCCTCGCCCTAAGACAAGCAATCATAAATTTATCTTAAATCACAAGAATAAAAACTTGAAATAAATATTATTTTATTAAGAAGAGCCTTACACTTTCTCACCACAGCACACTACCAGTAATCAATGAATTCAGAATTATCCATACCTGAAGTCACCAGGAATCATGGGAATCACAATGCGGCTTGGCCATACCAAGGAGTCCATCAAAGCAGTTCTGATAGAGTTCTGTATTTCACAGCAACAAAAATTGTACAAGTTCAATTTAGAGAAGAGTAACTCAATCTTTCCTGGAGTGTATTAACTAACGAATTTTGATTGATTGCATGCCAAATTAGTTTGGCTCATGGAGTACATGAACCGCTAAGTGCACTGACGTTCATATTTTGGATGATAAATAAAAAGAGTTCTTACACTTTTTCATTCATCAGAATCCAAAGTAATGGTAGAATATTTAAAGAATATTCTTCAAATATGAAGGATTTGATCAAATTGAGTTCGATAACATGTTGTATAATTTATTACTTATTTACGTGTGATCCAATTAATAGAACTATCCAACAGACTCTTCATTCTTGCAATCTTCATTCATGCTGATGAGAAAAATGACCAAAACCAATCCCAACACCAACTTACATCAATCATCTTCTCCACTCCGGGTAAAGCTGCAATATCTCCGCCCAAGAATTTCAGGTTGAAGTCAAAGTCAGGCTGTTCGTGTAGAAACAGGAAAAGGCCAACGGTCAGTAAAACCCATTGATATTAAAACATTCATCAGCTCAAGTGACAAGCCCACTTTAGCATAACGTTCTACAAGCCTGATATTTCACATCTTTAGGTCTTATCACATTTTACCAAAAGGATGGAATATCTTTCCCCAAGATTCTTACATAATTTTTAAAATTTAAGTGGCCACTGACGTTTCACAAGCAGGATCTCTATTTTCATGGGAGGAGAAGAGACCATGATATACTTGTTAGTTAGAATGAACTCAAATGTTCACTGCAGAATGAAGAACAGCAAAGGAAGGGAGCTTACAGGTTCAGTTAACGACACCAAGACAGCCCCAAACCCGGGTAGAGTTCCAGTTAATGGCTTGAAAATGAGCTTTGCAGTCCCCTCCAAGTGCCAGTCCTTGAGCTGCACATTCGATTCACATAGAATTCGTCAACATATGAAAATTTTACTAATTCATATCTAATGAAAAACCATTGTGCGTTTCAATATGGACAATATTTCAATGAATGTTCACATCACCTCCTGAAGGCCATATTTGTGATATTGAGACCTTTTGCAAATTTTGAGACAAAATACTAGTTATTGGAAAATTCATTTAAAAAAAATAGTAATTGAAACCAAAATAAATAATACTCAAATAGTGATCCTATAATGAAATTCTAAAAGTTGGTGTTGTTACTTATATATGAAAAAAATTACCAGTAAAGAGATAAAGCAGTTTATCTTCGAGTCGAGGATAAAAATGAAACTGCAAAAAGTCTCAATATAATAAAAATGACCTCTTCGTAGTTTAAATCTCTACTTCATGGATTAATTATTCTTCAAGAGACAATAGTCTCGATCGAGAGCATAATGAGGCTCAAGCTATTTCGTTGACTCTTAAATACCCTGATCCAAATCAAAGATCCCATTCATGGGATACCAACTTCCTCTCCCCAGTCTCGAGGAGTGACACAATTGATTCTAAAAATAGATATTGTCAATTCCATGCAGCTCTGTTGAGATCGAATATCTACAATTTTTTGGGTTTCTTTCGATTAACGTATGATCGACGTATCAGAAAATTTGAATAATTAGTAGTCTAGAATAATTACTCAGAGAAATTTCTACATTTGAATGAACACAAACCTTCACTTTATAGTTGGGACCGGGGAAATCAACGGAAAGAACCACACCCTCCTTGGAAGTCTGCCAGGAAAACTTAATCTCCAGGACAGTCTCATCTTCTAAACCAGGAGAGAGTCTCACACCTGCACCACTCAGACATCAATTATAGAATAACGAAGTTGGAATTAGTTATATAATTATGTACTAGTTAGTTAATAAATCCCCTGAATCAAGCAGAGAATGATAAGTCAAATTAGAGTATGTACCAGTTACTTGTGGAGCTTTATTGCCAAATGCAACCTCCTTCAACTCAAGCTTCTGAATGATTCCCATGGCGTATTGATCCAGAATGGGCTGCACTTTCTCTTTGATTAATTCTCCGGCTGCCTAAACATCCATATCATCACCGTACCATTAGTTGAATGATAAACTTGAATGAAACTTGCTCAATCTTTGGAGAATAAATTAAAGTCAGAACAACAACTCCATGGAAGTAAAATAATTGACTGTCACCAGCACGAACCTGGTCAATGTAGGGCCACAACTTGGTCAAGATCTTGTTCAGCCAGTCCACCTGCTCAGAAAAACAATAAAAATTACCCAGCAGATTTTGCGCAATTTACATCACAGTATTCAAAATAGGTTCCTTGCACCTTGTAATCCAGTTATTAAAATGACGTTTTGGACTCCATTCAAACAGTATATCCTCCCCTCCTCTTTGAGAATGTTATGGAGACACTCAACTTTCAAACTAACTATAATCTAACCCAACCTAATTCTATCCAAACACCGATTGCACAATTTAAATTCTTTTGAAAACTAACTGAACGTCATCTTCTAGCTCAAATAGTTAATCCCTCTAACTGTACCCCAAAATGTACAGGGCTCACCTTTTCGAAATCCGTGAATGAGATCCATCTGGGGAATGACTCCAGAGTGGGCAGAATAATTTTCAGTTGGTCGGCATCCAAAGTTGCCATTTCCGCTATTTGCACCGTCTGAACCAATAAATAAAAAATTACAATCATGAATCATGAAGTTCGTAACATTCTTCAATGGTAACGCTTGGGTTCTTCTTCCACAATGCCACTGATATTAGATATGCTTGGCTACAAGAGCGCAAGGCTCCTGATTCTTCAGTTCAAGAATGTAATGTTACCGCCTATGTAGACAAGATAGAAGGATACTGATTTTCAATATCAACAATATGGGTACACACAATATGAGTGGGTACATTGAATGGAAGTTCAAAATTACCACATTCTCTAGCTCCCATTGTGATTTACATGGATGGTGCGACATATAAATCAAGAAATTTGCAATTTCACACATGGGGTTTAGGGTACCTTGCTCTTGCGTTGGTGTATCCGATGTAAGGTGTACAAGAAGAACACTCCTTGGATACACAACCCACACAGAATGCCGATACCAAACTGCCCCAGGAACGAGAACTGGCTCACGTAGCTACTGAAGGAAATCAAAAAGGGCGTGGCGGCCACCAACGTGGCTAGGTACAGCCGGTTGCGCGGATTCCGCAGCAGCCCCGTCAAGCCCAGCATTGTCCCCTGCCCTGACAACGTGTCATCCTCCTTCCGCCGGGCCACCTCATTATCCGCTCGGTAGTTCAGCACATTGCCGCTCTTCGTCGCTGGGGCTGCCGCTCGGACTGCAGCTGGCCTGGCCTTCGCGGCTGATGACGCCGCTGGTACTGCCGCAGGCACGGCTGCTGACCCGGCACCCGCTGGCAGTGGCCTGTCTGATGACCTAGCACCGGCAGTGGACGGGGTTGCTGTTGCGAGACTGTCGAAGCCATCGTAGCGGCCGGCAACGCGGCCGACAACTTGGGGCTGTTGTTGCCTGCCGGCAGTCGGGAGAAGACGTTCCCGTCCAGCAGCGTCCGGGGGTGTACTGGAGTTGTAAGGTTGCGAGGTTGCCATTGGGTTGTGATCAGACTGCACAGTTCGTTCGTTGAATAAGACCAACGTCACCGAAATGGAGCTGAATTTTCTGTATGCATCGATGCTGGAGACCCATTTAGGTTTTTCAGCTGACTCTACTTAATGAATTTCTAAGAATCTCTAGTATGGCAAAGCAATTCTACATGTGCATTTACTGTGCGTGCAAACGTTCCAAACCGTAAATTTGCCCCTATTTTGTGTTGTGCATGTAGAACCCTTGCTGAAAGGTCTCGTTTACACTATGATAACGCATCCATAGAAAGTGCAGCCATAGGAAAGCTCACCTCGATCTCGTGACCCTACTACACAAGTGCCCCAAAGAATTCTGCATCCCAATCTACAACCCTAACGTACATGGACCTTAAATTGAGCAAATTCTGACCCCATACTTAATTAACCTCTCCATTACGCTCTGGTCACAAAAGCTATCAGCCCCCAAGATAAGAGCTAACCCGGCAAGCTAAATTAAGCAATGTTATGGTCCTCACATTCAAAACTTGCGCAAATAGAGAGGAGAAATGCAAGGCGAGAGACTGAAAAGATGGCAGTTTAGTTTGGACGACTCACTGGAGCTTAATGGGCGTGTGCTATATTTAGTGCGATCGGGAGAAGCAGGAAAGGATGGAGGACGGCAGTGCACTCAACGCCGGCCGCGGCTATGAAGGATTATGTTACAGTAACGCAATCGTAAACAGAACTGAAGTAACGGAATCGAGCAACACTTGATCGACAAGCAGGGGTCAAGGAGAGGGAGAGAGGGCGATGAGTAAGCAGAGTGCAATTCCGTAACTTAGCAAGCCAGGGCCCATTTGGGGCGAGGTGGGGTGGTGCCATATGGCAGGCGGATCAAGGCCACTTGGCGCGTCTCGGTTGTCGCTATTTTCATGATATTTCGGAACTTCCTGTACTAGTACTTAGGCCTGTAACTTAACCACAGTTAGTACTGTAACTCAGCTACTATATTTAACCCGGTATAGGAATACCCCCGTCCAATATTGTAACTACACCTAAAATGGCACTAATAAGCAAATCAGCATTATTAACCCCTGAGCGTCACAGAGAGAACAACATAAGTGAAGAACTTTTCTTTTTGATGTCCAAAATTTTAAATGTCACAAGATTTTAAATCCAAAATAATTTGACAACTACTCAATTATTAACATTTTCATGGTTGAGATTTGAAGCCAACTTACTGTTGATTACGAATCTGCAATTTATAAGAGAATTCAGCATGGGGATTTGGAGATTATAATACTTGATGAACTTGGTATTCCACAAATCCTATTTTCTCAACATCCAAAAAATATCCCCTCTAATGCATAGGGTTTAAGCAATGTTCCCATTAATAAATTGAAAAATTTACTATGGGATCTTGTTGGTAGTCAAAAAGAGGATTTTAGATTCTCTTAGAATGCATTTTTTAGACACCATATGAATAAACTATAAATTTTCAAAGTGGTGAAAATAGGTGTTTCTATAACTGATCATAGACTCTCATGAATAGTGGGAGTGCATTTTAGGCAAGAAATCTAAACTGCTCAATATTAGGAAGTAGTCAAAATTAGGTGTAGTCAATATTTTTCTGAAAAAAGGTGCCTCCAATGGTCTAGGGAGATTCCACTTTGAACTTCATAGAAACTACATGCCATATCCAAAAATTCAATTTTTTTTTTAATTTCTGATTTTCAATTGCTAATACTACAAAAATATTTTTCTGAAAAAGGTACCTCCAATTATGCTAAAGTGATTATATAGATGGTTTTAGGTGTTTCTACCGCAATTAATAATGACCAATATTGAGTATTGTCATTCTCTTTCTATTCTAATCATTCAAAATGTGCATATACCATTATGGTCAGTTTAGAAAGGAAGTGCTGAAATTAAATTTCCATGTTAATTTTGAGAGGTCCTTGTCAACCATCATCCTAGACCAATTATAAGATGGTTTTAAGAAATTATAGAACTACTTCCGAATTTATTCTTGATGTAGAATAGTAGGTCAATTGGTCCTACATAAAGGTTAAGGTATGACGTCACCCTTTTGCAACAACATTCCTTTTCCATTAAAAGAGTTCTTTGCATTCACTCATTGATCTAAATATGACAAACTTAAGGTGACAAAGCATTTGCCGAAACTCATTTCTAGTTTTTAAATTGAAGAACCAATGGTAGTGGAAGAGTTATTTGAAGCATTATGTACTACAAGGATGTCTAATTAACCCCTAAGTGCCCGAGGCACCAAATTTTGATATTGCCAATAGTTTGAAGTTGAATAAAGCCTAACCAATTTTCTATTTTTAGTAGTTTGTTTTTTTGAAATTCTGTTTTAACATTAAAAACGGGATTTTGAAAATGATTGATTATGATTTTTCTATTTAGGATTTTGTACAAGGGTGTCCATTGCCATCTTGACTTTCCATAGTGTTGAGGGCTCTTAGAAATGAGCCTCAAATACACTAGATCTCAAAGAAAGAATCACATTAGAAATTCATTTAAAAAAACTGTAGAGTAGATTTTGCCGAGCCATAAACTAGTTGGAGTTATGCATGTTAGCCCTCTAACCTCATTATTTTTTGATTACCAACTTTTTACATTTGACATGTAAAAAGAAGATTGAAAGACTTCAAATCACTTTTGTAGTTTTAACACCCTCATGATCACACATTATAATCTTTCAATCTATAAATGATATTCATGTGTTTTCTTTTCCAATGTAATCTCTAACATGTCTAGTTTGAATTTGTATGGTTACAATTTCAAAAAAATGATAAAACTTATCAAAATGTTGTCTTTTTGTTCAATTTAGAGCAAATTTCCTAGAAGCTCAAAAAAGGCCTTGAACATTTAGGGGTTAAGGATAGTCTAGTATCAATAATAGGTGTTCCTATGACCTCCAAATTTTTACCTTGAATAAAAAAGTCAGTTTGCTGCGATGGTTTGTGAGAGTATGTATAGACATCAATTTCCTTTTTCATTCTTATTTTGGAAGAGGCAGGTAGGTGAGAACGCAAGGGCAGTGCCAATATAAGCAATATGCACATAGGTGTTGAATTTGAATTTTGTTTTAAAATTTTTACAATTTGTATTAAGTAAGCCTAGAGTTTCACTATTGTGGTGGTACATGTCTTTTCCAACTAGACTAAAAGTCACCCAAGGCATGAGGTTTAGTTTGTTTTATGTTCCATGCTTTGCTTTGTGCATTCTAATATAGTTTTGTTTTTTATTGAGTAGAGGTTTTGGGGGGAATATGAATTTCTTCAATTCTTTTGCCCTAGTTTGTTCCATAGGTGTTGTAGTGAAACAATTCTTCATCAACAAACAACTTCATGCGATGGAAATGAAGTTGGACTCCATCATTGATACCATGGAAACCAAATTCGACTCCATTGACATGAAATTGGATGTAGTCTCTTCGGAGGCTAAGAAAAGTCGTGAGATGGCTGAGATGCAACTAGAGGTGATGAGGAGCGCTCTTCAAACTTCTATCAACTACCTCAAGCAAGACATAGATCACCTCAAGAAAAAATAGAAGTCTTCAAGGGTGAGCTTGAAATCCATTATGGATTTTGTTTTTGTTTTCTCAATGTAGGGATTTTAGTGACTTCACAAATTTGATCTTAGTACTAGATCATTGCAATGAACAAGCTATGATTCCTCAAGAAGAGTCATTCAGAATGACTACAACGCATATATAAGGTTTATCAGAAAGCTATTTTGTCACCTCGTTGAGAAGATTTGAAAGGAATATGAAAGTTTTGAGAATTCATTAGCTGTGCCCTCGTTGGTTGGTTGCCCTTTTATTAGAGTCAAGAGTCTAGGAGTGAAACAAACACCACTTGTGGTGCACTTATGGAGTTCAATAGAATTGAATTTTTCAAATGACCATCATTTGTTTGGGTTGTACATACTTCAATACGGGCATGTACCTTGGCTTGTCAAGGTGGTGGTATGAGATGTCTTATCAATTAGAGTTACAAATTTTTTTGTAAATTGTGGATGATTCGTTCATTGTGCAATTTATGAATGCTTGTGGTTTTGAGGGAGTGCAAGAAGTAGTGTAATTGTATTGATACACACATGCTTGCAATGCCTCTTATGGGCCCATACAAAGCAAGTTTCATTCCTTGATTCTTTAATTCTACTTCCACTAATTTGAGTGACCATATGGAACACTTGAATGCTCTTGGAGTGAGTTTACAAGTATTTGTGAATCTTCCTCACCAATTAAGAGGTGTTTGTGTATTTGGTGGAGGGTTCTGTGGAATATTTGTTCACCTTTTAGGTTCATAGGAATCAACCTTGTATTTTATGTATTTCATGTTAAACATTAGGGAAAATTTGAGGCCTCTACATGCTCATTTTAGAGTTGTTCCCCTCCCTATTCCCTATGCTATTTGGGAACGTCTAGCTATTGTCAGTAAATAAATTTCAATACATATATATTACTTCTGAAATGCAAAATAAGTTGAAAAAAATAAAGATTTTTAATTTTTAATTTTTTTTTGATGTGGCACAATCTCAGCCACGTCATATTACAACAATGGCGCAATTCTTGCGTTTCCCGTAGCCTGGGAACTCGAAGGCATGTAGAGGCCTCAAATTTCCCCTAATGCTTATCTAGTTGTGTCTAAATGTACTTGCATGATGTTGCCTCCTTGTTATGGTGTTTACTATCATTCATTGATAGGAAATAATCCTACCTTAGCCTCAACATAGCCAAAGCAATGAAGAGACTTGAAAACATCTTTGACAAGGATGTGATCAAATCTAGTAGACAAAACCCATTCCTTAAAGTTGCTAATGCTTAGTAGCCCAAATGAACCTCCTCCACCATGGTAGTGGCCATTGCCCAAATTCTCAAGGCTTGCGGGTTTTAGAGTTTAGGGTACAAAATGTACCTTTAAGTCTCTGTTGTGTTCAAAAATAGCACACCAAAATCTCTGGCAATGACCACTGTCAATAGAATCAAACCTTGACACTTTGGTCACCAAGACTAGCAAGTGAAAAGGGAGAGAAGGCCTAACCACAACAAATACTTCCAAAAATTTTAGACTTAGCTGCAATATTTTAGGATTTGCTAGACTACAATCCAACCAATCAAGCAATTGTGATTCGAATTCTGCTTAGGCTGCAATCATTTTCCAATTCAACTTTGTTGAATGTAAGAGGTGAGGTTTGAGATCTATCATTGTACTCTACATGCAATTGGCTACTAGATCATGTAACAGATCTTCACTACGTTTTATTCTGTACTCACTTGTCTACTCTTTGTTCCTTTAATCAAGATCTGAAAGGGAAGTGTAGCCAATTCCTGACGCCAAGACCATGTAATACAATTGACTATTGATTAGTAGCTTAAGTTGCATAAGTATCAACCTGTAACTTTAAA
Source organism: Straminergon stramineum (assembly GCA_963920665.1). NCBI lineage: Eukaryota > Viridiplantae > Streptophyta > Bryopsida > Hypnales > Calliergonaceae > Straminergon > Straminergon stramineum. Next base: position 3,140,491 of record OY987272.1, read on the forward strand.
CAATTGATTGAAGTGCAAGGTGGTGTTTAACCATTTTTCTCAACCGCATGACCCAACTCCCTCCCTGTTTGGTTACATTTGGTTTAAATTACTTCACATGACTGGAATGTACTTCACAAGTATCTGAAATTTGTGAACCCTAAACCTTGAAACCATGAATCCAATCACCTGTATTTCTTGAGTTGGATGTTAATCATTTGTATGGGTCAAAGATTTGTAGAGTTTGCTACTAATTTCTTCAAAAGAAACATTGTATAGCTCTAACATGTCCCAAGTTGTAATTTCCATTTCATTCCAAGTTTTCTTTAATTGACTATTGATTCAAGGATTGCATAAATTCCTTTGTGGGATAGGAGAAGAACATCAAATTCTCAAGCATTTCCATGCAACCACTGTAAAAAACCTATGTTTTTTATGTTTTTTGCAAAAAACATATCATGTTTTTTTAGGCATCACTACATTAGACAATCAACAAGCTTGGGAGTGTGAATTTGATGTAATGTTGCGGAAAACATGTGTGGCTAAGTTGAAAAACGAGTAGATGTTATTGTAGACGGACATGTTTTTAATGATGTTAGAAAAAACATGTTGATGGGTTTTTGTAGGTCTTTATACAAGTAGATGGTCTTTATACAAGTAGGTGGTCAGAAGTGAAATAAACAGTATGGGATATGTAAAACAAGAATTGTGTTCAATGTAAAATGTCGAAAATGACATCTAGATGTCTAAAACAATGTTTACATGTCTAAAATAGTGTCGAGATGTACAATGGTCAAGTTTCCATATTCTAGTTATCCCATATCTTTTGTCTCACTATAGACGGACAATGAATATAAATATGACCTCTGTTATCTTCATTTTCACTAACTTTTAATGAAGGAATTCCTTCATTTTGCCATCAAAACTTCTCTTGATGGTAGATGGTAAATTTTCTTCTATTCTTGTTGAATTCAAGAATTTTTGCTTATTCATTTTATTTTATTTTTAATCATTATTTTTTATTGATCTTGCTTGACAAGTATAATATGCACAAATTAATGTCTCAAAAAATGTCTAAACATCTAATTTGACATCTAAAAAAGTGAAATTAAAATTTTCAAATGACATAAAAGTGTAGTGATTAGGCAAGCCACATCATTGTAATTGGGTTAGCATCACTTTTCCTGCCACTATGTCAAGTGCCACGTCAAGAGCCACATCATCAACAGGCTGGATGAAAAAAAATCCCACATGGATCTTTTTGCCTATGAGGCACTTACATGGCATCCATGTGCCACACTATGGAGACCTTAGAAGTCCCCGTTGATTGTGATGTTAGAAAAAACAAGCTGAAATTAGACGCGTTTTCCTTAATTTTTGGACGTTTTTAGCCCGTCCCTTATTACAGATTTTAGGTGACGTCTACTCGGATCATTTTCATGTCAAACTAAACACCAAGGCACGTTTTTTGAGACCTTAAAAAAACATCATCTTCTTATAGTGAATGCCTTTGTGTTGCAACTATTGATCATTTGGACCAAGTGATTTCAGTATCAAATTGTATAGATAGTTCTAATTCTAGATAGTAGTTATCAAAGTTGAGGCATAGCAATTGTTCCGTCTTAGTTATAGACTAGTAGGTGGCTCATATATTTCCTTTTGCAATTGGCTCATCTCTTCATTTCTCGATCAAGACAAAGGAAATTCAATGTCAAGAAAGGGTGCCTTTGATGTCTGACCGTCACATGTGCCTTTTGCTACCTATTAAGCATACTTGACCCATGATATATTTTCAGAGGAACAACAACCATGTTGACTATTAGATTTTACTCCCTCCATTTGGATATAGTGTATCCATTCTTAGTGCAATCACCATTGAGAATGGATACACTATTTCCAAATCAAGGGAGTATTTGATTTCCAACTCAGATATTCCTTGAGTTTGTATTACCAGCATTTGTAAATAGCAGTCAAATCATTTGACACGATTGATGAAGTACTCCAGAGATTGCCTTATTTCCTTAATTAGGGTTTAACAAGATGCGTGGGCCCTAAAGAATCTCCTTCAAAAACAATATTGTATGACTACATGAAAGACTTGTTCTCACAACATGTAGATGGGGGATTATTCTTAGGAATTGAGTAATATTATTTGTAAAGCCCAAGGGGATCACTAACATATATCTATTGTAACCACATGCATTTGAGGGTATTTAAATGGGGATTAACACAAACTTTGAATACTTGAGGTCTATTCTAGAATATTCTAGATATATTCTAATTAAATTCTCAAATTATTCTTTTTTTGAGTTTAAAACACCCTACATTATATGTAAAATTTTATAATTCCATAGAAATGGTACCTTCCATGAATGAAAAGGCTCCTCTGTTTTAACTCACGATGTGGTTTTTTAACTCAACCCAGGTATCTCCCCATATAGTAAAGGAAGTGATAATGTTAGCATTGAAGTAGGTGAGATACTTGGAATTGGATTTTTTTTTATGTAAATGGTCTTTACAAGAAAAACATCAAAATAAAGACTTTTTATTATATCTATGCAATTATTTTCTAGGTTCTTGTGGCATTTGACTTACATTTGTATGAGTCACATGGATCTTGAAAATAAGATGTTGTGAATATTTGAAAATAACTAAAATGGTTTGTGTCAAGCCTCATTTCTAGTAGAAAAAGTGAGATATTAAAAATGAGTTCCAAAATTAAATAGTGTTAAATAATTGAAGTGACAAAGTCTCAAAGTGCATATTACTATAAATGTAGTACAAAATATTAGAATTAAAGATTGTTAATTTGGAATTTTTTATGGAATTTCAAAAGAAAACCTTGAATAACTAATTAAAAATATATAATAAATACTCTGATAAATCAAACCATACAGAAGTGATGTATACATTTATTAACACTTACAGCTTTGCATTGTATATGTTCTAAAGCTTTGTCCATTCATCCAACATTATATAACACATCTTTTAAATCCATGTATCATCTTTGTCTTAGCCCTTTAAGGATAGAGAAGACACATTGTGTCCTCTCTCCTCAAAAAAAACCCAGTTATATATGTCTACATTAAACAAAGTGATCTTGGAACATGCTTGAGGGTAGAGCTAAGGAAGCCATGAGCATCTGTGGAGATAAATCTTCATCTCATTTTGTTTTGGGTTTCTTCAATGCCTCTTTATTGCATTTCTAGTTTCTTACATCTGTTACATAAAATCAAATAAAGGCTTTAGTTAGTGTACAATTGTACATGGGATGACAAGGACGAACAAAGCCGGACTGTATTTCAAGCAAGGCTTTTTTTTCTGGCAAAATTTTGCCAGATCTGTCAGAATCTGACCAATGTAACTCTGTCCCTCCAAAATCTAGCCTCTGCAGTGAAGCCAACACAGGGGACACTATTCCAAAAATAAAAGCCCTGATTTCAACTAGCCCAAGTTATATGTTAGAAAGTTGTTGCAACAAGTGAACCGAGAATGCTTGAGACAGGGAATGGCTTGGATGTTCGACATTCGCAAGATTCCAATGTATTGCTTATTGATGAATGGTTATGAGGAGCTGGCTAAGAAGAAGGTAGCAATATAGTGCCAAAGTTTTGTTAGCTCAGTTGATTAACCCCTACAAGAACTAAATGACATTTTTTGGCAACATATTGATTTATGGCAGCTCACTATAAATGGAATCTTTTTTTTCTTAGAAATTTTCACACAACATGTACCCAACAATTTTCTTAACTTTTGACTGCAAGGTTAAAAAGTTATTGAATAATGTATATCATTTACATTGTTCAGCAAGCAATACGGGCAACCAAAAAAATTCTTAAAAAATCATTTTTTTTAAAAGTAAAAATTTGAAATTGCTTTTCTGGATTTATATATAAATGGAAAGCTTTGAATCATTTCATTTTGATTAACGAGATGAAAGTCATGAAGAGTTTTAGTTAGTAAGTAGTTATGGATTCTCTACTCTAAAATAAACTTTGAAGTCCTTTACTTAACTCAATTTTCAATATTTTTGAAAAAAAAAAAATACAGAGGGTGTAGATTGTTTATTACAACATCACAACCACTGGGATTGGCATTTTTCAATTCCATACCTAAATTCTTAACAATTGAGTATTTTGAATCATTCTCTGCTCCTTTCTACTTATGATTTTTTTTCTATATGTTCTACAATTTCAAAATGATGTGAATTTTTTCTAGCATATAGCTAACTTGCCTTGAAAAATGAATCCAAAAAAGCACCACCATTTTGGACATTTTGTCATACAAATGTGACCTTGTCAAGTGCAATTGCCCAGGTTTTCTGCGGGGTCCAAAAAATGATTATTGTCAATTCAAGCTCTAAATAATATCTTGCAATCTACACGTTGGAAATTTGTGAAATTTTTTTCCACATCATTCTTTTCAAACTAACATACTATAAGATCCTATGGTTACTAACATGTGTCTTAAAATGTTTTTATTTTCTTAAATTTGATACTTGTACTAGAACTAGCAGTTTGGGATCGTTTCTGGCGAAAACAGTGACATAGTCAAAAATCTTGAATAATTAATAAGGATGAGGTAATTGGTTACTTCAGAAGCATGCATCTGAATTTTGGGGCTCCTTTTTCACAAGCTGCATGTTCAGGGCTCAAGGATGCCAGGAAAGTAGAGTGGATGTTAATGATGTAACTTAGGTTTGGCTTTGTCCAAGACATTGTAGACAAGATCACAAAAAGTTGTACCAGTTTAGGATTTAGTGAAGGTGGAATCTTAGTAAAACTGAAGGGCCTGGCCAAACCAAATCCTATAATCTGTTCAAAAAGTGAGACCCTTGTGTAAGCTAGTGACTGCTTTGAATTGTTTTGTTTAAGAATAGTCCTTTTTCAAGGGTTAATTTGCAACCAAATTAGTAGTCCATTCCATTGCAAACATGTACCATAAACTGGCCAAAAATATACTGTACCCTGCACTCTCTGCCAGCTGGTCTGGCTTGTGCATAGTTTCCCCTCATTTGTAAATAATACTTCTTACCTCTTCATTGCCCTGCTAGTTCTGCCTTCCTTGCATGAGTCTCTTGAGGGTTCTTTGAGACACTAGTAGAAAACAACATTTCCATCAACAAAATTCAGCTAATGTGTTTCATTGTTTTCTGCCAAAAAACAGAAAGTCTGCGTTGACTGCAACATCAACTGAATTTTGTTGACGGAAATGTTGTTTTCTACTAGTAAGAGCACTGATAACACTATGAAGAAATACAAGTAGTTTTGATTGTCCTTGCTCAATAGTGACATTTTTTTGTTTGTCACTCTTTGCTTGGGCAACCATTATATTGCATATGAGTAGGTGTTGCACATACAAACTGTTGCAATAAAAACCAATTCATTTGAAGAACAGATATCAAAATGGTATAATTGCGATCAAGTTAATATCACATGAGAACCAATGTCCTAGCATCCTCAGCACTTCCACATTGTTTCAGGATTCTGCGTTATTTCAGCAAGCATTGCAAAGACATTGCTTAGATGGGGATGAATTCATTTCAAGAAATTTGAATAGTTTCCATGGCCATCTTCAACAAGAAATCATGGAACCATTGTACTAGGTAAATGTAACCGTTGGATCCCAATCCAACTTGCACCTCCTTGATATCCTTATCCGGTTTGTTCTCAGAAACCCACAAGCACCAGTTTGGATTGTTATCATTGGCTTTTACATACATGCCATTTGCACAACAACCCAAAGCCCAAATACATCCTTGAGAAACCAACAACAACTTCCACCAAATTTATGCCTTGTGGCAACATACCATGCATGAGTTCACCACCACGCTCCCAAAGTCATTTTCATTTGTTTTGGATGTCTAGCATTAGTTATAAGGATGGAATTTGTCATCCCATTGATAGAAAGAAGCCTGACACATTAGACGATGGCAAGAAAAGAGAGACCTCTCAGAAAGATTAGACCGCAGTGTATTGCAACACTTCTGCAAACGTATATTTTGCATTACCACCCCACACTAGAGCGAAACCTGTCTTTTTTCATTGAGGAAATCTGGAGCTGTGTCGCTTCTCACTAAAAATGATCTATTGTTAGTATCTAAGTCGGACCCATGATTTGTCCCTTGTGACTTTTTTCACTCACCCCTCGTTTTGTTGCTATTCCAAGGAATGAAAAGCGACGGCTTTCGCAGTAGTGCCATCTAGACAAGATTTATCCCTGATAGTGCAGTTCCATGCATGTATTCCTTTTTTTCCAGCAACTGACTGCATCTGATCTCGAAATGGATGGCTGGGAGCTCCATATTGATGAAAAGTTCACTGTATTCATAGTGTATAAAAGTTGACATGTCTGCAGTTGGGTTGAGTTAGAAGATTGTAGGAGCATCTGATTCATATGCGATTTGGTTTGTTGGCCTCATAGCTTGACAACCCTCAAATTTCATGTTGATGTTGAAGTCTGAATCGAAGAAGTGTGAGGACCAGAAGCCCATGAAGTGCTCTGTATGTTTCTAGTCCTTGCACTTTGGGTGCATTTATACGGCCCCCAAAAGTGCGAAGAACATTCCTGATGTGTCTCTAAATTTTACAAGTTGAAGAGCACGAAGTTCACTGCATTTTGTCCCGTTCGGTTTAACAGAAGGCACCTCAATTGTTTGTAGATGCCCTCATTACTGCACTTGCCCTGAAAAACACAGGTAGTCCAAATTTGGACCTAGACAGTGAAGGGTTAACACCTCTAGGATGATTGTAAGTAACACTTGTCCTATTCTTTGTCCCCTTGTCCTTAGACAAGTGGTTTTTTGCTTATAACTTTTGTATCATTTGTCCATTTAGTGTGAAATCTAGAATGAATGTACATGTGGTAGTTTTAGACATTGTGTAATTTTTTTTTAAATCTCCAAATTATTTCCTATTTTAAACTTGCTTTTGATTGAGTGTCTACCTTGGCCATTTGAGGCGGGGGTGGGGGGTAGGGTGGGGTGGGGTTAGTCCTATTTTTGACTCAAAAATTCAACTTCGAAGCCACAAATTGGACATGTAGGAGGTCTACCAACATTACAAGGACTAACGATGAGTTTTTATGAAAATAGTAACATGTTGGTTGCCCACATAGGGCCAAAGAGACCTTCCTGTGCACAAAGTCTAAGAAGAGGGAAAAAATTTCCTAAATGAATTTTTTTGTGCAATGCAAGTGCAATCTTCTCTACAAAAATGCCTTTTTTTATTGAATTTTTTAAATTTTTTTTTAAATTATTAAAAATGAAAAGGTCCATAGACCCCTTTTCTTCTATTTTCTATTCCTAGTGGCTTCTATAGTACTCCATAGTGGTTTGTAGTACCATGTAATATTGCATAGTACTAAATCAATGGTTTAGATTTGCAAGCACCCCAAATTAACAGTTGAGATTCGCAGGTGCGTTTTGATGCATAGAATTGATAGTAGTTTGTAGTACTACCAATCTTGCGGCCAAAAATCATGTTTTTGAGCCAAAAATGTGAAGTGTTCCTTGCAATCACCCCAATGCATATCATGATCAGTAATCAATAATACAAAGATCGAAAAAAACCCAAAACAAAAGCATCCCTAAAGCCCCAAAACTAAGTAGATTTGGAGCATGTTCATTCTGATGTCAATGTACACAAGCGCCAAAGTTCCTTTGTACGGGGAGCATCAAAGTCTTCAGAATAGGCCCTAAATAATCACCTACAAAATCACATATTCAAGAAAGTTGAATAGATCTATTATAAAGATTTTTTTTATTAATAGTCTTTATCTCTAAAACATTAAAAATAATTGTATAGGTACCACACTGTAGTAAGACTATCTTTCAGCTATTTGCAATGAATGCTTAATGTTTAGATCTTTTTGGAGGAGGAGGAATCTTCATCTAGGTAGCTAGAGGTTGAAATATTGGTCATCTCTACTGTAGGTGTAGTTGTAGAATCCTTCATTTTTTTAATTAAAATTTATTTGTCTTTGAAGGATAGATCTTTCCAATCATCATCATGTCAATCAAGTATTGCTTTGAATTAGTAGGCTTGAAATAATGATAGTTCACCACAAAGTGTTGGCCTTAACATCTTTCATGCTTGTGTATTGGTCGATATACTTTCTAGTTTCTATTGCACTATAGTCAATGTCGTGAATATCAAATATTTAGTACTTCACAGTGTGCAAGCTAGGTATAGATCAATTCCATATTTATTAACAAATGTTCCTTTCTTCTCCACCCACTCTAATACAAATTGTTGGACTTCTTTAGGGTTTGAAAAATCTAGAGGATCTACAAACTATCTTTACATCAAGCAATCTAATAAAAAAAAATTCTAATGGATAACAAGTTTTTGATGTATCTAATAATTCTTAAGTATGAAAACCATACTATTACTTTAATTTTGAAAAGATGGTTGAGTAATCTCTTGTTACAAAAAGAGCCATTTGGATTTATGATGAGTAGTGTAAATTTAAAAAAAGATGGTTAAATAAAAGAATTGCAAAATTAATCCATACAAATATATATATATATATATATATATATATATAAAATAGCTAACAAAGGATAATGGAGAGTTGTAGGTGAGAACAAAAGAAAGAAAGAACACAATATATTTGAATATGACAGAAATTGGTATATTTATTGATTCTTCATAAGGTGTGGATAAAAGGGAAGTAGATGTCAAATTAAAATGAACATAAAAGACAAAAAATAAAATAAAAATCAGAAGAAAAATAAAAATAAAATAAAAAGGTATTGAAAGTTTTTCAACTCTTAAAAATAGTGTCACTAAAACATCACTTTCTTAAATTTGTTAGATAATATCTTTCAAACATGATAGTTTAACCCCTAAAGGTTTTTAACTATGTTTTCACCAAAAATGCTCCCAAACTACTATTTCTAGGACAAGTACCAATTTCATAATAAAAAACACGAAAAAAACAAAATGTTTGGAGACATGGAACCATAGGATCTTGTAGTACACTAGTTTGAAAAGATGTGGAAAAACTTTCAAAAATTTTCACCATGTAGATAGCAAGATATATTTAGAGTTTGAATTGGCAAAAATCATATTTTGAGCCCTACGAAAAAAACAGGTAGCTCCATTTGACAAGGGCACATTTGTATGACAAAATGTCCAAAATGGTGGTGCTTCTTTGGATTCATTTTTCTTAACTAGTTAGCTACATGCTTTAAGAAATTCACATCATTTTAGAGTTGTACAACATATAGGAAAAAAATCATAAGTAGAAAGGAGTAGAGAACGATTCAAAATACTAAATTGTTGAGAATTTAGGTATGGAATTGAAAAATGCCAATCCCAATGGTTGCAATGTTGTAACAAACAATCTACACCAAATATTTTTATATTTTTTCAAAAAATATTGAAAAATAAGTTGAATAAAGGACTTCAAAGTTTATTTTAGAGTAGAAAATCCATAAGTACCCTCAAACTAAAACTCCTCATAACTCTCATGTCATTAATCAAAATGGAATGATTCAAATCTTTCTACATATATATAAATCTAGAAAATCAATTTCAAATTTTTGATTTTTTTAAAAGGTAATTTTTTAAGAATTCTTTTGAGATGCCTCGGTTGCCCTATACACTTGCCACTCGATCTTTGGAGCACCTCATCAATCATGTGAAATGATCTAACAACTATGTGAAGGAATATATATATAAGCTAGAAATTAACCCTTAAAGGACAGACTGGTGACAGTGGAAATCATGCTTTTTTGGAACTGTGTGATATCATCTACTTTATAAAAATAAAATATACACATTAAAGGGCAAAGTACTGTAGAAGATCTTCCCTTTCCGCATAAAATTCCAAGGATGTCCTAGATAGAGAGATTCTTTGTCATCCATCGGACACTAAACGTCAGTGTCTACGTTTATGGGTTAAATGAAAAGTAATTGTCGACATGGTTGTTGCTCCTCTGAAAATATATCGTGGGGCAGGTATGGTAAACAGGTAGCAAAAGGCACAGGTGACGGAGACATCAAAGACTATCTTTCTTGACATTGAATTTGCTTTGCTTTGTGTCAGAGAAATGAAAAGATGCGCTAATTGCGAAAGGAAATAAATGTGCCACCCACTAACATGTATCCGAGATGGAACAATCGCCGTGCCTGACCGTCGATTACGGGCATCCGAATTATATCTAACTACATAAACTACATAGTTTGATACTGAAATGACCTGCTCCAAATAGTCAACAATTGCAACACAAAAGAGTTGTATCGAAATGCTCGAGTGTTTGATCTTCTCGTCCTACTACACAATGAAACTTATGCAAACCACGAGGCAAAAGTCAATCACATAAATCTTGGAGCGCAAGGGAAATTATAGCTCGGGGTATGTTAAGAGCTCTACCATATGATTCATTGAAGAAATTAGTACCGGACTCCACAAATTTTCCACCCGTACGTACAGATGGTAAACATATCATTCAGAAAATACAGGTGGGTTCAGAGTTCAGGGATTTGGGGATTAGGATTCATGGAATTCGGAAACATACGAAGGACGTTTCAGTCATGTGAAATAAGTGTGACTTGGAAAATTCGATAAATCAGTGTACCCTGATTGATACAGAGAGTCCAGAAAAGAAACTGACATGGTACTGCACCCTAGAACCAATGTGACTGGGACTAAACAGCTATTTACACTCAATGCGTCACTCAAACTGGTTGATACTTGGCATTCGATCGAGGTCTTCCATAATGCGAGGATACTCAGGTGAGTCACAATCCTGGGCTAGTGGGCTCCCATATCTGCGACCTTGAGTCTAGGATCTTATTGCACCAGCTTCTCATAATGTTCCTTCACCATTGTCTCGCCATTGTCTCGCCGCGTCCATGAGGTTGCAAATGAACCTCCCAACCTTGCTCACGAAGTTCATAGAAAGAATTTGTAATCATATCTGTAATGCGAAGCGCAGGAGCAGCATGTTGACCTTTGGACACTGAGAACAACACACCAGCCTCGACAGAACTCCGACTTCTAAGTTTCAATCTCCACTCCCATCCTTGTTTCCAAAGCTCATCTATTGCAAAAAGAATAGAATTTGTGAATTTGATCTGTGGAACAGCTTGGTGATCGACAACCGGCGTTTGATGGGTCAAAGCATTGGAATTCCTTCCTTGTTGCAGCTCCACATTTGTTGACCCCTGCGATCTGGTTTGAACACATTTTCGCCTTTTGGACTCACTTGTATTGTGGGGAGCTGCTGACTTCCCCTGAAGTCGATTGACGAGCACATCACCCGAGAACCAACTCAGGGAATCCACCTGATTTTCACCCATTTCTTCAAGCATTGTAGGGCACGATTCCTTCACAGGAATGCCCAATCGTGTGTTGAAAGAGTTGCCCCCACTTTGTAGCACATGCTTCGAAGTAAATACCCGAGGTGTTTCTGGAGTGCCAATACTAGCAGCCGAATGACGAGCTCTCTCGCAAACCGACGCCAACTTGCCTGCATCAGAAAGGTTGTCCTGCAGAATATAGGGAAGAGTCTCTAAGAAAGAATTGTCTCCTCCACAACAATTGCAGGTTTTGGATTTGTTGTAATTAAAGGCGTCTGCAGTTTTATCATGGGTGATATACTCTCCTAGTCCGAGCGTCTGGCTCTTCCCCCCGGGCAAACACAATTGAGATCCAAACTTCTTGTTTTTTTGTTTGAAATGGACACCCTTTAGGTTTGAAATTGGAGCTTTCTTTTTCAATTTGTTTCTTCTACTCTTCAGAGGACAGCCTAAGGACGCAAAATCATCTTCAAAAGCAATATCCTCCTTGAAAATGCTACTGAAACTAATCTGTTCATCTCGGGGTTCTTCTAAAAGGTTTAATTGTGCATGAGGATGCCAAAACTGAGGGTTTACGTTAGAAGAGTCTATATAATTATCGATATCCTTCAAACCCCGAGAGTTGATAGCCCCTGGGCTTTCTAGGTTTGACATGGTTGACAACACTATTTTAATCCTTGGGAAAGGATAGTCGATTCACTACTAATTGATCAGACTTTTATTAGAAGAACTAAATTGAGGGAATGATGATTTCCTTCACTAAAGTGAGACAAGTGAATGAAATTTAGGGCAAATTGGTGACAAAAACTAACACTAGCTAATGAAGTATTGTATAGCAAATACAATATTCTCCCAATGCTAAATAGAGTCCTCTCAACAAGTGAGAATTTTTTTCCTAATCCAATATCTTAATATATTTCCTCACCCTAATATCCTACTCCCAAATCAATATATTATTTTTATATGCAATCCTTGTGTTCCTTTTTATATTGTTTATTAGTCTACTAAATAAAGTAAAAGCAATTAGAAAACTCAATAATTAATGTAAAAGTTAACTTAAAAATGACTACCAATTGACCTTTGAGTCAACTAAACTCCCATCATGTAGAAGTGATTATAAAATATGAAGATGCCTATTTTTAACTAGTATGTGGCTCACATCACAAAAACATGGCATGTCAAGAGGAAAAACCCATAAAGGAACTTTGACATCCAATTATTTCATGAGAAAACAATGAGGGAACAAAGGAGCTACAATGAAGAATAACAAAAAGATCAATACTCTTTAATTTTGACTATTCACTAAATACAATTTCCCCCTAGTTATATTTTGAAAAAAAACTCTAAGACCCTTACAACTCATGATGACTTTTGTAGCTAGTGTCAAATGTACTAGGAAAAATAAGGTATTGGAAAGTTGCTTTAGTAATTATGCAATTCTAATGCCCCTTACTGTGATTCAATGGAAACTTCCTTGCAAACGGTTGAAATTGGTCAAACTGAAAGTCATTCCTAAAAAAATAGAAATTTACAAGAATTTTTTTCTAGAATTGGAATTTTTGGCTAAAGCAAATGTTTGCACAAAGCATGTTGGCAACTTGTTTCAATTTTTGCAAAAGTATTCAATGTCACATTGGACTTGATTCTATTGATTGCTTTTTGTTTGACAACAATTCAAAACTTTGTCCAAAATATAGTCTCTAAAAGATTCACAAAGAGCATCCTCAATCTCTTCTTTCTATTGATATTCTACACTATTTTTTTGAAGCTTCTTTATTGTTTCTTCATTTGATGATTTGCAACTTCTTGAAATAATAATCATTGTCCATCTACTAGATGATAGGGCCTTTAGGAATGAACCCCTCAATGCCTAAGAGATTTGTATAAAACTCTAATGGGCTATATTTTATGAATTCTTGGACCTTCTTGAAGTTTGAATTTCAAAAAAAAAAAATTTAATTTTGTAACATGAAAATATGTGGAAAAAAGTGTAGAATGAGTTCTAAAATAGATGTGTTTTTGAAACTTGAGTATGTTTTTCTAGCAATAATTTGCTAGAAAGCAATGCAATATTTTTTGAGGGAATATATGGTAATATATATCCCCAATTTTAGTGGATGTAATCATTGAATTGTCGAATTGCTACATTTTTGGATGAAAATTTTGAACTTCAAACACATTTTGTATGTTTCATCCATTTAAATAGATGTTAACAACTTCAACACTCTAGAGAATAGTAGTGAACAAATCAATTGTAGGAGGTTGTCTTTTGAGTGGATAGTGAGGAAGGCATGTTGAGGCAATCAAATTTTTTTTTCAAAACCCAATATCCCCCCTCACTCTTGTATTTTTGAAAATGAAGTCGTTTGACAATCAATATGGGATAATCCGTATCCATTTTCCGTATTTGTTTTCCATCTTGGGTATACAACTTCCATATTATATGGCCTTCGTTATAATCACTTATAATGCATTTTAGTCCAATCTCAAGGGATTTAATTTGTTTTAATGTAGAAAACTCTTGTAGCCCTCTTAACAAGGAATTCAAAAATGTAATTATATACATGAAATGAATATTTTTTGAGGCCAATAATAGCATTAAAAAACTAATTATATGAATTTTTTTAATACATGTATCATGGTACAAGCTATCCAGCTTTTTGGACTTTTTAATAAAATTTTAAGATTTTTTTATTATAAATAAAACACTATGAATGAATTTTAATTTTAATTGGAGGGAACTTCTTGTATAGATTTTTGAAAATTATACATTAATGTTTAAATTCTTCATATATATTATGAATTTTTTTCTAATATGTATGTAACCCAACATTTTCTACATTTATTTATTTTTCATTTGGTCTTCACCTAAGTTTTTTGGTCTTTTTAATTTGATATAATTTTTACAAAAGCCATCCTCTAAGCCATTTTAATGCCAATGACCCCTGCGTATAATATAAGAGTTGTGTACCCAGGTTTTCCATACTCGTTTTCCATATCCATATACATATGGTATACATACAGTATTATAATATTCGTATTAGGATCAACGGCAGGGAAGGGTTTTTTTAATTTTTTTTCAAAAATGATCAATGGCTACTAATTCGGGGGGGGAGGAGGGGCTAATTAATTGAGTAGGAAGTGGAGGTTGTCTTTTGAGTGGATAATGATCTTCATAATTCTAAAAAAGATGAATAAAATAGCCATCAAGGTTGGCCACAATAAATTATTCTAAAAAAAGATTCCACAATTTTAGAAAAATTGATTTTCCTTAAAAGGGGGATTTGAAGGAATATTCCTATAATTTTTAACAAATATTGGTTTGGATTTTTCCAAATTAAATTAAATATTTTGCATGAAATGCCGATTTATAGATGGATGTAGTATATACCATGAAAATAAATGAAATTAACTTCGAAATTGACCCGGATCCCCAAGGATTTGGCGAGGAACCAAAGAGTGTGATATTAGAGGGGAACCAAATACCCCCTTCCCCCACTTTTGTTTGGAAAAAGTAGGGATGGGGTTGCAATATTTTTGGTAGGGAACTATTATTACATTCCATGATCCTCTCTTTCTTAGAGGCCCAACAAAGGTTGGTATTGTCCATTGGTGATAAACTTGCAACAAGCAACTTACTAAAAGTTTTTGATGTAAGACAAAGACTTCTTTTATATAAGACAAAAGTATAGATGTTCATCTTTAGAGTTTTGAGCAGAAAGGTGAGGTCTTGTACAATAGTTTGACTTCCAATGAGTCCTCTTGGGCTCCAAGCAAGTGATTCTCATGACACCTCAAAAGATGATTTCTATAGTCTTGAGTTCAAAGTTTCCGGGTTCTAGGATATTCACTTGTTTAGAAGGCAATTCAAAGGGGAATCAAAAATCTCTTTGAAGCAAGGAATGGGTCTTGTTGCTTGTCTAAAGTTTGTGTGGTCATGGTATGCAAAAATAATGTGTGTGCCTAAGTGACTAGTGTTTTGAGTTTGCTATTTAAATGTGGTGTTGGGTGATTGTAAGAAACACTTGTCCTATTTTTTGTCCCCTTGCCTTCAGACACATGGTTTTTTGGTCATAACTTTTGCATCATAAGTCTATTTGTCTTGAAATATGGAAGGAAGGTACACATAAAAGTTTCACACGTTCTGTAATTTTATTTAATTTTTTTAAATTACTTTACTATTTTTAAAGTGCCCCCAATTGGGTGTCTACCTTGGCCATTTGGGGTTGGTTGGTTTGAAGTTGTACCCCAAAATGTGAATTGGAAGCCACAAATTAGAGAAGCTGGAAGTGTACTTAAATTCCAATGAGAAACAAAGAGTTTTTTGCAAAAAACCTTTGCATGAGGTGTCTAATTGGGGCTAAAGTGACTATTGTTTGTGCACATTTTGGGGGCTGGAGAAAATTTTCCTTGAAGAAATTTTTGGCGCAATGTGAGAGTAGGCTAGGCTATGAAAATGGATTTTTTTCTGGGAATTTTTTGAATTTTTTTTGAATTACTAAAAATGAAAAGGTCCATAGATCCCTTTTGTGCTATTTTTTGCTCCCAATGGCTTCTATAGTACTCCATAGTAGTCTATAGTACTCCATAGTATTGTATAGTATCGAATCAACAGTTTGGATTTGCAAGCGCCCCAAATCAACTATTGAGATTCACAGACACAATCTAACACACTAATTTGATGGTAGTCTATAGTACTACTAGTCCTACGACCAGAAATCGGATTTTTGAACTAAAAACATGAAATATTTCTTGCAATCACCCTGCTTGGCAAGCCATATTCAATCTTGAAGTGGATCCGAAAGGTTGAATTTTTTTCTTAAATTCTAATAAAAACTCTCTCTCAACAATTCTTTCAAAATTAAATCTAGAGGGCTTGACCTTTTGTTCAAGGATTAACCCCAAAGAGTATAAGGAGAGGTGGATGTAAATTTTGAATAGTTTTGGAAAAATAAATTATGATATGAATAGGATGTAAACATCAAATCTTTATTCTTGCAATTTTTCATTTTTTTTCCATTAATACCTACATGAACTCATTTACAACCTTACACAATAACCATGAAACACTAAGTGACAATGCTAATTACATTGTTGACAAATAGACAAAAAATGCCATTTCAATTTACTCTATACATTGTCATCTCTCATAGGGATTATAGTAACCAAAGTTATTGCACCTAAATGTGTTTCAATTGAAAATGAGCATTGTACGTATTATTTTGTAACTTGACTAATTTTTCTAATCCCCTCTTGTTCAAAATTTAAAGATTAATGAACCTAGTGGTCAAGTTTAGCATTCCCTAAATAATAATTAATTAAAGCCAAAAAAATGTGATTCAATAATTGCTTAAAAATAGAAAGAATTTTTTTCATAATAAATTTGAAAAATAGAATCCAAATTTTTCTAGTTATTGTTTCACAAAAAAATTGTGAAACTTGATGACTAGGTATAGTATCCTAAATTCCTTTCATATGCATTTTTAGACACTATATATGAATAATTATGAATTTCATATGTGCTAAAATTAGTTGTATCTAAAAATTCAAGTAGGTTCCTATGAACTCAAGTTTTTGTTAAACTTTTTGAAACTTTCTCATAAGATAGAAAAACTTATTAGCTTTTTGGAAAAATGATAATTCTTTCCATTGTTTCATGGGAGCAAAAGTTATGCCACAAATACCTCAAATTGGGGGAGACCAACAACAAAAATAATCTACAAAAATTTGAAAGAAAAAATTTCATATTTTTTTTCTCATAGTTTATTTTTTTCTCTACAAGTGAAGCTTTGAATCATTCTATTTTGACTAGTGATGAGAAAATTATGGAAAATCTTACTTTCGGGGCAATCTAAGCATCTTTTTCAAAAAATAGCTGATAGAATTCATTTTTTAATGGTGTTTTTACATTTTATCCAAAAAGAATTTAGAGAAGGTTAAGTTTTCTTGCTAGAACAATCTCACCGTTGGGAATATTGTATTTCAGTTCCATCTTAGAGTTACTCATGGATTAGTTTATGCTTCAATCTTGAACCTACTTCCACTTAATAATTTTTTAGTGAATGAAAATTAAGCTATTTTTTGTTGAATTTTTTCCTAGATTCTCAACTCAATTATTCAACATTAAAAAAATTAGAAAATCAAAATCAATAGTATAAAAATCTTGATAAAAACTTTTAAAAAATTCAAAGCCAAAAATATAGTCACTTGAGCAAGGTTCAAAATAACTTGTTTTTTTCACTTTAAATGCAAATATCTTTCAATCTATGTGGTCAAAGTTTTTGAAATTTCTCTTATACATTTTTATACTAGTCTAGTACATGATCCTATGGTCAAATATGAGAAAAAATTATACTTATTTTCTCTTTGCATTAGAAATGACAATTTTGAATGGTTTTTGATGGAAAAAGGCCTTGGGACTTTAGGCATTAAATGGGTGCTATATAGACCTCCTACCTTAAATTTCCAAATAACCAAATGAATATTGTTTGTTTTATTGATTTGCCTAATTCTATTTGCTTGATTTTATTCAAAGTAAAAAAGAGTATTGAACTTGGTGTCCTCCACAGTCAAGTTCAACATTCCCTATCAAAAAACTAATGAAAGTTGGTGATGTAACTTAGTAAATGCTTAAAAATTGAATGACTTATTTTTTCTATAAAAAATCAATAACAAATCTAATTTTAAAAAATGGCAACTATGTTTAGAAATATTTTTTATTGGACCTAACCACCAAGTACAATATCCTAAATTCTCTTCATATGCATTTTTGAACCCAATATGAATAAGCTATGAATTTTCAATATATTGAAATTAGGTGTACCTAGTGAAGACCTTACACTTTTATTAATATATGCGATACATTTTAATCCCTTAAAGTTCTTTGATGTTCAAAGGCCAAACTACTTAGAAACACTCGTGCCTAAAGCAAGATTAAAATCTTCATCTATATTTATTTTTAAAGAAACCCAACTATAGGATCCTTTAGTTAACATAATTTTTTAGATAATCCCCCCTAAAGTTTATAGTAAACAGCCCCACCAATTTCAAGTTCAATGTGCATAAACTTTAAAATGTAGGCTTTTGTAGCCATAATTCTTGAGGTACGCTTCTAATTTCTAAATTGATTTAAAAGTGGAATCCATTGGAATGTAATTAGTCTAGAATTGTACCTTTGTTTATTCAATATACTTACCTACAAGTTGTACAAGGGAACTTCAACATGAAAACTATAGTGGAACGTAAATGATCTTTGTGGAATCATGTCATGGCCTTTGATGGATCAATGCATTGATGGATAAACTAATCCATGATGAAATGTGCACTAGTGGACAAACAAAGATTACTTGGAGATAGCTTTTTCTAAATGGTGGATTTGTGTGCTAGAGTTAAACAACTCCAGTTGGATGACAAGGGCACTGGAGTGCTTGGAGATAGATATCTCTAGATGATGGGTTTATGCAGTGGAGTTAGACAACTCCACTTGGATGACTAGTGCACTGGATTTAGACAATTCCCAAAGGATGATAAGTGTGATGGAACTTGGAGTTAGATAACTCCAAGTTGAAGATCAAGATGTGGATAAGAAATAGTTTGCATGAGATATGATCTAGAGAAGTACAACTAAGACTTTTACCTTAATGGATGGTTCTAGATGGAACCAAGAATAGAAAGCTAAAGATAGAAAAGAAATCTTAGTCTATTTTAAAGACTAATAGTCTTTATTGATAGTCTCTAGTATATAAGAAGAGCTCGGGGGTGAGGATACTATCTTTTGGAGATTGATCTCTCTCTATGGTCAGGTGGTTTGACCTCTTGTAGAAACATTTTGGTTAATAAGCATATATTTGTTTGTTTAAGAGTTCCTTTGTAATTTTGAAGTTATAGGCCGTGGGAGGTTTGTAACAAATCACCAAGCTAATTGCATTGTTAAAGAATAAACAAATTTTTTTTCAATATACATAAATGGACTACAATATATGTTTCATATAGCTCTTGCAACAAGCTCTTCATAAGGTTCTATGACATTTCCCCTCTTCATCAACAACTAAGGCCAGACTACATTTCATCTTATTTTATCCTAGGTGCAAAATTTATACTTTTTCTCTAAGGTGTATAAATGTAAAAATCTACCTCCTATAATAGAGTGATCAATTTTGTATTTTGTAAACTCTCCGACCTCATTTGGAAGCCTTGATTCAAAATATAAATTCAAAATTTTCAAAATTTCCCAAATTTTATCATCCATGGTCAGCAAAATGCTCCTACATTTTTTTCTCAAAAAGAAATTTCACAAGACCAAATGTAGAAAAGGTTCACATAGTGACCATTTCCAAATTGATCGCATATTACAGAAGCAAAATACCTTTAAATATATTTTAAAAGATCAATAGAATTGGCATCTAATTCTAGTCATTCAATATTTCCTAGATATTCATGGAATAATTAGTTATGAATTTTTAAAACTAAAATGGCATAGGGCTATAAAAACTTTATGTTCAGTAGTGGCACATTCAAAATTCCAATATATGCTTTAGTATTAGAGAAGACTTTTAGAACCAAGCACTTTTAGCACCTCCTACTTTAGCCTTGACCATCATTCAACTCCCTCCCAATGATTTTTTCTTTGCAAATTTTGACAAATTCTTTTGTGATTCTAGCATTGGCTACCTTTAAATGGGGGTATAAAATAACTGATAGAATTTTAGAAAAATGAAAAGTTTACCAATTTTTGGGATGAAATTTACTTATTTTAAATAAACTATGGATGAAAATATGTAAGTAATGGATGAATGAATAAATTGAATGATTTGTCTTACTTGCATTCTAAGGTGTGTGTTGAGCTAATGTAGAAGCACCTAATTGCAACCAACCTTCCATTCTTGAACACCTAAAAAATGGCCTTGAATGAATACTTCCAAGATTCAAAATCACTACAACTTTTCAAAAAACACTAATGAAAAGGGAGGATTTTTTTGAAACAATCAATGAAAGTTAAGACATTTTGTGCCTCAAGGGTGTCCATTCAAGGTGAATCTAGTGTTATGTACAAGCCTATAGGATATATTATATTTTGAACTTTGAAAACTTGTAATATGTTATTAAAACATTACAAAATTACGAAACCACTTGTATTGCATTTCTCTTAAGTTTGCTAGTAATCTTATCAAATTTTTATGGTGATTCAACCTTTGAGGTAGTGGGACTATAAAAAATGTTGCTTTTAGATGTTGTTACCTTACTAGGCTATCAAGTTCAACAAAAAAATTCATTCTCAAAAAATGCCCAAATTTTACGGAGTTTTTTTTTCAAAAAATAAAATTCATCCATGGAGAGAACACGGATTTCAACTAAATGTTGATATTTAAAGCAAAGATTTAGAAGATTTGAAATCCCAACTTTCATCAAATATTTGGCATGGAAACAACACCAAGGAAACCTAAAAAATCACTGCCCCTCCTCCTCAAAGAAGCCCCGCCCCCACAGCAGACCCCCGTTGAACCCCTCGCCCCCAGTTGAACATTTGGTTCGAACGTTCGAAGCTTTCCCGTTTGTTGCAAACACCGATTTAGGGTTTCGCCGTTCGAATGTCGGAGTTGATTCAGGCAGGATGGAATTCCAGTTCACCCACTCCTGCTTCATCAGTCTGCACGTCGCTGTAGTCGTTTGCTGTTGTGCACGTTTTTGAATTTTGAATTTTGTTTCGATGGTCTTTTTGTTGCTGCTTCGTTGGCGATGAAAGGCTTCGGGAGAAGAATTCGAGATGGCGGTAGATGAACATCTTGACCTTGAGAGAATGTTGAGGCTTAGCGGACGATTTTCCGTCAGATTTGAGGGTTTCGTGAACTACGGTTGTTAATTGCTGGGTGTTGCGAGTGCTCTAAAGTCGCGTTGCAAGGGGCCGTTGACGGATTGTTCAAAGAGGCGGTGTTTAGAGCTGGAATTGGAGAGTATGCTGCAACATGGAGGGGCTACGGGTGGCTGAGGATGAGTAGTAGCTTAGGTGAATGGTCAAGTTGATTTAACTGGCGTGTTTCAAAGCGACGAGATTGTAATGTTCAAGTGCACGGAGCTTGAAAACCTAGGATTGGTGTAGGGAAGAGGCTGCAGACGTGCCTTTGGAAAAGTGGTAGCTTCTTTGAAATTTTAACTGATACTGTATGATGATAGTGAGGTTTCGTTCATTGTGAGAATCTGCCGATTGTTGACATGAGAAGAAGCCTTGTATGTGTAGTTTTTTTGAGAGGACAGTTCCCGTCGTTTTGAGGATATTATAGTCTCTGTGTGGCACCTGGTTAGCTAGCGCTGGGTTTAGGTTTCTGCACCAATTTGCTAATTTAGTGCATTTGTGTCTCTTTCGTGGGGAAGTTGCCATTCCTTGGATAGGAAATCGACTATCCTCGTTCTGAAGCTTACAATCGTCTTGCAAGAAATGCCAGAATTAAGGGGGGAATCTGCCTGGGAGGCTCATGCATTGTTTCAGAAAAGGGGCAAAAGGCAAGCGACTCCAAATCATAAGGGTGTCCATTTGAGACAAAGGAACAAGAAGTTCGCCGCTCGATTGTGTCTGCCAGGGAGGAAGCGGCAGAAGCTGGATCTTGGTGAGTATAACACTCATGACGCAGCTGCACGTGCCTATCAGGTCGGCGCCTTCTATTACAAGAAGTCCTTGGACTCCACTTGTGAAGGAGATCAGTCTTTTCTCGACTCTCTTCCATCTGTGCCGGAGAGCCTTTCGGATGCGGAAAAATTGATTTGGGTTCGGGAGAGAGCTCGTCAATCTGCCGCTAGTTTCAATACTTCGGAAAGATCTGCTTCGAAGAGTGTGCTGACTGGAAGTGGGTGCGGCTCTTTGGAAGCATGTCATACCATCGATTGGCATAAGCAGAAGTCAGCAGCTCCTCACATTCCAAAGGAGGAGATACCTGGAATCAAAAGGCGGAAATGTGTTGAAACCAGATCGCATGGGTCTGCAAATGTCGAACTGCAACAGGGAAGGAATTCCTATGCTTTGAACAATCAAGTGCCCGTTGCCGATCACCAAGCTGTTCCGCAGTTCAAAATGACAGATTCTATTCTGTTTGCTTTATGTGAGCTCTGGAGACAAGGGTGGGAGTGTACATTGAAACTTAGGGGCCCCGGCTCTGCCGAGGCAGGTGTGCTGTACTCAGTGCCCCAAGGCCATTATCCTGTTCCTACTCGTGTCATGACAGACATGATCATCAAATCTTTCTATGAACTGCGTGAGCAAGGTTGGGAGGTTCATTTGGAACCCAGAAAGTGTGACAATATTGAGGTATGCTACTTACTGTGTGACCATTAATTTTATGCTCTCCATTTTGCCAAGTCCAGTCTTCGCTGATCTCTATTGCTACTTTTCCAGAGTTAACAGCA
Organism: Straminergon stramineum; assembly: GCA_963920665.1. NCBI lineage: Eukaryota > Viridiplantae > Streptophyta > Bryopsida > Hypnales > Calliergonaceae > Straminergon > Straminergon stramineum. The sequence goes on from OY987272.1 coordinate 3,163,173, forward strand.
GTTTTAATGTAAGTAGTCTTGTTGGATTCATTTGAATGCATGTGCAATCGATGTGTCTGAATTAGAGATGCTCTGTCAATTAATGTGCAGCACCTGTTGTGAGGATTCTGACTCTGATCAATTTTGCAATGTGTCTGCTTCCATTAACAGGGTGCTGAAGCAATGCAATCAACACGGATTGTTCAAAGCCTATGATTTGCCAATAGTAGCTCATGCCGCACCATTTGAGGTTGTCGATCTTTGCTGTGGTTAGACTCGGAGAGAGGTGTATAAGGGTATGTCTTCCTTTTCAGTTCTGCAGTCACACAAGCAGTCAAATTGTTTATTTTTGTGGACTTCGTGTACAGAGTTTGTGGTACTTGAACAATGAAGCTAAATGGCTCTTGTCCGCCTGTGGTTATTTGACCTCAATTCATTGGTGGACTATCAACGCTAAACCGTAGTTGATTGGGACTGTCCAACCCTGTTATATAGTAATTATATTACTTGGAGGGATACAACGTAGTGTCTCACTTCACTCTCCAGGTATGCCTCTTCACAGACAAAATCAAACCTGGGTGTCCTTTGATTTAGATGGTAATTCCAAGGAATATGTCACTAGTTAACACAGGCTTGCTAGCTTTCTCCATTCTTCTATTAATCGACGACAACAAATTTTACTCCTGTCTTCATGAGCCAACTTGTGATGTGCCTTCATAAATTCTCATCTAAGAAGCCATGTTCATTTCCGTTGCATTCGTTTCATGCATACGAAGCCTGTCTGGGCTTCCAAATTCCAGACAAGCAACTGTCCCGGAACATGGAACAAAATGAGGGTTCAATTATGTGGTGCAGTCATTTCTCCCACGTAGTTCCACCAGTCTTGCCATAACAACACCAATTGGCTGGATTCAAAGTTACAGATTTGGAGCTTCACTTAATTACTACCAGCGACACCAGCCTCTGCACCCTCCTCGCCGGCTACTGTCCTTTTTAGTGAACCTTTATCCTTGCCATAGTAGAGGTAGCTTATTGTGACACATCCCTAAATGCACGATGAGTACATGTTGATTCTGAGAATGTATACAGGTACTGCCTTACCTTCTGTTCTCGAGTTTGTTTTGCAACCAGGAAATCTTTGAACCCCCATAACTTTCGCAAATCTTATTCCATCAACGCATTCTCTGTGACTTTGAAATCCTCTTTGAATTGCAAATGAGACTAGAAGATTAGCCCATTCCAATAGTATCAACTATTCGCAGGACATCCGCTTTTAGGTGTCAATAGATTCCTTCCCTCCCGCCCTTCCACAGCACTTGTGCAGAAACTGGAATGCCAGAACGCTGACCATACGAATGGCGACGGTACTTGCGACTGATGCCACGCGTCTTGATGAGCTCGTTGGTGACCCAGGACGAAATGTCACCATAGCCCACCTTCCGCTTCCGGAATCGATAATAGCAGAGAACGCAAATCAAGGCTGCAATTCCAACGAGGACCTGCAGTGAAGGACTGAAGGACACGCTCACACAGAACGCGGATCTTCCCAGGACATGCAGACACGCCTCGCCCAGGTTCATAATCTCGCCCTCATTCCCAGCGCTGCAGGTGCAAACCGTGAATGACCTAATTCTCGCCTGGCCGGCGGGCAATCATCGTCTCCAAGTTGCAGAGCGAAGCAGTATGTGGGCCCGAAGAAAACCCTACTGTAGCGACTCTTCGTTTCACAAGCACCCCTGCATTGTGGAAGGTGAGGACTAAGGTAGTATGCTCTGAAAGCGACCATTTAAGCCCACCTAACTCATCATTGCCAGTAATAGATATTTCAAGGAGTATGTCACCCATTCTTAGATAGGGGTCACATTTAGAACATGGTCGCTTTTACAGCATGCTACCTTATTGTTCCTTAAGGTAGAGGGACCTTCTTCCAATCCGCAAAAATTCTTGCATTGTCTTTAACCCTCTATAGAGTTAATCGTAAAGGTTGTCCCAATTATAACAATGGTGTCAGAGGAAGGTTTAACTAAAAATAGTACAAAAAGAACACAGCATCAAACTCCATTAGATCCTAATTTTGGTGCTCCTAGGAGTTTCCTCGTGTTTTTTTCAAACCCTAGTTCCTGGTCCCGCATTGCACACACAATTTACAATTAACACTATTGTCTTCAATATGGAGGGTTTTTTTCATTTTTCTTGAAGTGCCAAAGTGGCGATATTACATGTTATAGTGGTGCTCCAAATTTCAACATTCATCTATACATTGGTTAGAAAATCTCACATTAGCACATATTACATATCTATAATTTCATTTTCATCCACAATTTGGTGATTTCATCCAAGATTTGTTTTTTAACTTGAAGTTTACTAGCCATTTGCTACCTTTTCAAGACTATTCATGTTCCAAGGGTGTGGTGGAAGGTCTACTATTTTGGTACAAATGGTCACCAAATAGCCAAATAAAAAACCATTGGTCTTTAACTTTGCAAGCTTGTAACATTGTCGACGACTCACTATTCGGTGAATGACTTTGAGGTTTGTGTAAGCTTAGAAACAAGGAATGCAACCATTCATCCTTCAAAAGTCACCTTTGAAGGTAGAAGGACCTTATTCTGTTCCTAGTCCCAATCCATAAAAATTGCATCCCAAATTTTTTTTAACCATACAAAGTTGTAGTGTTGTAGAGGACTTATTACATTTGAGGATTGACACCTTCGAGTTTCTTATAGAAATGAGAAAATGAAACTATTAATACTTTTTAGAAGGATAGTTTTAGGGAACAATTCTACTTTGAGGTAGAAATACCATATTCTATTCCCAATCCCAATCTATACAAATTGTTGGTAAGTAGTCTTTTGACCTTTTAAGGTTAGAATGTCATGGAGGGCTCAAAGTGTTAGATGTGAATGACTTTGAGGTCTATGTAGAAATGATAAATGTAACAATTCATCTAAACAAAAATGATCTTCTAATAAGATATATAGCAATGTGGTTTTTTTTGGAGATTTGTCATCAATTTCTATCAAAATAATGGGCCCCGCACCACATGGTTGCTATTTTGTGAGCATGAGCTTGTAAGCATATGAGCCTATGAGCATATAATTTTTTAGAGATTCCATCTAAAAATTTTAGTCAAAATTTATTATTTTTGGTAAATTTTAGTACATAGTGCCACAGACCTATTATCGTCGACCTATTGCCATCAACCTATTACTATGATCCCTTGAACAACCTTGATATGCTACTTATTGGACTTTGCTAGGTTTGAAGGAGAAAAAAATTGGTGATTAATTAGGATTTGTTTGAAATCAATTGAGGTTGCTTTATAGAGAATTTGATTTTTATAGTCACTCCCTTCTTTTTGTCGGGTACCTCCAATGTTTTTGTTTTGAACGATAATTCGCTTAGTCTGTCAAAAATTGGCCCCTTTGTCATTGTCCCTCCAAATTTGGACCAGTACAACACAACCAACGAACTGCCACACAACCAAAAAAAACCCTAGGTACCTCTCGGTGCCGTGGGATTTTTTTTAATTTAAATTAAATTAAATCAAAAAAGAATTCTCGCAGCTAGGGGGATCTTCTCAATGCCGAGAGGTACCCAACAACAAGAGGGAAGTGATTATATTTCAATGGAACAACCTCAATTGATTTCAAATGAATCCAAATTAATAACCAATTTTTTTCTTCATTGAAATCTAGAAAAGTTCAATAAGTAGCACATCAAGATGGTGAGTGCTCAATCCTCCTCTCGGCATCGAGAGGTTCTAAGTAACAAGAGGGGAGTAATTAACCAAAGGACCTTTTGATCAAAGATAGAAGAATTGGACCCTGAGAGATCTTAGAAGAAGACAATGATGAACTAATCAACAATTTGGTGTAATCAAGTTCATTCCTTCCAAAAATAATTCCTGTCAACCAAATATTTTCTTCTAAAATCTTAATAAGTTCAATTACGAGCACATCAAGATAGAAGTGTAGGTATCCCCTATTGGCTCTGGGAGGATCTACACTACTATAAGATAGTGATCAACAAAGATGAAATTCACTGCAACTAAGGTCTTTCCACATGTAAAGAATTCCAATCGATGGTACCCTTCCATTGACCCTTAGAAGATTCATGATGCTACAAGACATTGATCATCCAAAATAAAATTCATTGTGCCAAAGATCATTAGTTATAAAAATAATTCTTATCAAATTTTTTTTCTAAAATCTAAATAAGAAAAAATTATTGGTACCCTCCCATCAGCCTCGAGAGGACCCATGTTGTTATAGGAAAGTCATCAATCAATATTCTACAAACTTATTTCCATCTTCATTCATCTTTCACATCAATTGAGTACTTCATTTTCATAATGTATACTTCTAATATTTTAGACAACATTGAAAATTATAATTTTCATCTCAATTCTATACAAAATCCACAATAATAGGTACAAGATATCCATGATAATAGGTCCGTAGTAATAGGTACTCAAATTTATTAGAAATAGTAAATTTGGACCAAAAATTTTCAATAGAATCTATTTTTAGAAATATTCTTCAATTTTCTAGTGTTTCTTCAAATTTCTGAGCTCAATGCTCACATAATCCTTGCTCAACACTCATAGGCTCATGCTCACAGAATAGCATTGCTGCCCTGCACCATGCCCTTAGAACATAAATAGTAAAATCTTAGATGAAATCGCCAGATTGTAGATGAAAATAGAATTATGGATATGTCATATGTGCTAATGTGATGTTTTGTATCCAATATGTGGATGAATGTTGAAATTTGGAGCACCACTATTACATCTCATATTGCCACTTTGGCACTTCACCAAAAATGGAAAAAAAAACTTAATACATACTATACAATGGTAAAAAAAACTTATGTAGTGAAGTAATGTCACTTTACAAAGAATAAAAAGTTGTTGACCTTTTCAAATGAAGTCAAAGAAAATATCTTATAATTTTAAACAATATAAGCCTATAATCTTGTAGTTTGCATTGTCAAAGACCATATATACTATATCTTACAAGCAACTTCAACCTTCAATTCCCTAATAATTAAATTAAAGCTAGAAAAAGAAATTTGGAAAAAATAAAAGAACATTTTATACTTTAGGCAACCCATTTGGAGGAAAATTGGAGTCTCAACATGCCCAACTCAGAATTAGCTAATATCTGAGAAGATCCTCCCAAACTTAAGAAATAATTCCAACATGGAGCCTTAGGCAATGACATTGGATTTTGGAGGCCTTGCTACCAATAGTAGTAAATCAAAGAAAAACAATAAACAACAATGGCATCATGAAGCCCATCTCTTAGGGGCTTATAAAATACACTTTGTTGGCAAGGACTATACCACAAGCTAGGATTGTCCCACATCCAATCGTGCATCCGGACTAGTAGTGGAGCTGTCTGGTTCCACCCTAAAGGTGATATACAAAAGTACATTTGGCTGGATATTAATCCAAACTTTCAAAATCCTTACATCACCTTCATGCTCCTCTAATGCATCTTCAACAAAATGAATGGAAACTGGAATTGATTAAGGCACATAGTGATTGCAGTAATGGAGAATTGTTGACCTCGTTCGCAAGTTACTATAGTCACCCTCCATACAATGTTCTACTTGCAAGCATCTTGACACATCGAGCCTTCAGAGAATTCGATTTGCTCTTAAATTGGATGATCTCTTCTTTGCTAGAGGCAAGAAGATCCTCTTCACGTTGAACCCACATGTTGTTAGCAACATCAAGATCAACCATATGCTTCGTGAGAGAATTTTGCAAGCCAGATTTTTCACAAAGACAATCAACTTGTGTCTTTTCTAATTCCTATTCCAAGCCCTTCACTGCATTGTTGGTGCTAATAAGGTATTTAGTATATCCTAATAGTCTAGATTCACCATTATAAAAGAACTCTAAGTAAATTTTCAACATTTGAAACTATGTTGGTTTCCTAGTGACCGGATTTGTTGGGTACAGATTGTCATCCAACCACATATCTATGATGGTGGCTTCGGATGCTCTAAAGGCTTAAAACTTGGTTTTGGAGAGTTGTTGATCTACTTGAACCTCTTTCTTCACAATAGGTGCAAATTTACCATCAAGAGCTACAAATGGTGTATAGGAACTATCCTTTTCCTTGTTCGTGACATCGTGAAATGCCATCTCCCGCAACCAAATCTAAATTCCTCTACTCACTGTGGCAACATGAATGACCATAAATTTTGGCATTGACTGTAGCAACGTGCATGAGTCCACTACATTTGGCGGGAGTTCTTTCTAATGGCCTACACTACAATGTTCTACGTGCAAGCATCTTGACGCTAACCTTGGCATTCCCTCCATATCCACATGCTCATCAACCGCATTGTACAATTACAGGTACAATAATTGAACATAGTGGCTTCTAACCTCAACCCTATCTGCATAAGAACCCAATGCCAGTTGGTATTGGTGGACCCTTAATAAAAATATTGAGTGAAATATACTATACTAATCAAAATCTTCATTACTTGAAGTAGAGCGTTGCAAACATGGCCCCTGTTTGTACATAATAAGGACACAGGGTTGCTACTATATAGGCCTAGTTGGAACAATTGCTTTGTTGCCAACTCAGCCTTTACCGCCAACATCCCATTGGGTCACAATTTTGATGGAAACATGCAATGATTACCCATGAAATAGAATTTCCCCCTTCACACAAACCTAAAAATTCATTTCCAAGCCAAAAGTACCAGGCATGTTGAAAACCCAATTCTCCTCTAATGCTTTTCAATCAATATGAATAAATACAATCTAGTATATTGTAAGGGAGTTTGAACCAACAACCTATTGTATAAAGCACTATAGGAGGGTTGTAAATAATACAATTTGTAGAGTTTGGGGGCTAAATCTTCTCTATCATTTATTGCATAAAAATTTGGTGCTCCATAATAAAAATTCTTGGAATTTGGATCTAGTTGTAACAATTTTAAATCCATTTCTACTAATTAATGTGATAATTTCCAAAATATTTATTTGTGTATATTTTCAGTTATAAATTGTATAAATATAGAGTAAGGATTTATAAGATTCAATCCTTATTGACTCTCTTCCTCGGATTATCAATACTTCATGAAAATTTCCAACTAACTACATAATCTAAAAGCTATGAAAGAGAGACAAAACATAGTAAGTTTTGAGGCCTATCAAATAAAGAAAAATAGTAGTAAAAAACTTTAGAAATAATAAATTAAAATCACCATTAGAAGACTCTAATAAGTTGTTTTAAAACTACCACCAATCTCAATCTACAAGATACTCTTGATTTTAAGTACTTTTATGTTCTAAAGAGTGGTTTGAAACCAAAACAATGTTGTTGTAGATGTTGATGAGCATAGTACATTCCTTGAGAATTATAAGTGCAAATTTGTGCTTTACTGGTATTAAAATGATGGGAGGGCAATTGTCTGGTCATCAAATTTTAATAAAATTTTCCCTCTTTCTATTTTTCTAATATTTCATTAGTTTTAAATTTTGTGGAGAATTGATTCAATGGGAAAGTTCCAAGTGAGTAATGAACTTTTTGGGGTCTCTCTCTCTCTATCAAATTTTTGAAAATGTCTTTTGCACAAGTCAATTATTTCTAATTTCCTAAGCTCCTAAAATTGTCAAAGACTATTAGAATTCTAATTGGGTTATTAGAACTTTGATTGCAAAATTTATAGAGCCATTAAAGGCTTGTTAGAGAAGTTTTAGTACAAACTAGGATATTGTATATGTATGTAATTTTTTACTTATTCATTTGATAACAACTTAAATTTTTTATAAAAAATATACTTCTTAAGCAATGGTATTGCAAAAGTTTAATATTCTTACAAACAAGGTATATGCATCTTTGATATTCATGAATGCTATAGGATTATTTGCATTTGAGTTTTGTTTTAGAAACCATCAAAAAGATATATATATATATATATAAGTCTAATACCATTTAAAAATTGAATCTTTGGATTTTTTTGAAGAGTGTATTAAAAATTATTTTAAAATCCATCATTATCTTCATCTTTCTAATAGAAATCTTTATTAGATTAATTCAAATTTTGGTGAAATGTCTTCAACTTCACAAATGTTGCAATGTGGATGTAAAGTAATAGACCCCTTGGTAATTAGTTAATGTTTCAATGTTTTTTAAAGCCAATTCAAAGATGTATTTCTATGATTTTCTAAATTTTATCCAAGTCTTTACCAAAAGTACAATTTTAAAAAAATAATATAATATTTAAAGAAAATTAGTGATTTCATTTGTCTACTACACTCAAAAGTAACCCATCTAATTGATTGTAGGTTGTCTTTTAAAGACTAAATCCTATATCATCCCATATACTCCATATAAATGATCTATATTTAGTAAATGGTGCCCTATAATTTCTATTACCCTATATTAAAAGTAAGATTCTATATTCACCCAATCTAAAAATCACCAAGTTTTTATCTATTAAAAAATGTAACATCTTGCTAGTTAGTATTTAGTGCTTACAATCAAATAAAAAGGTACACTCTTGGCAATATTGAATGATGGACAAATTTTGAGTGATTTAACTTAACTCCCTACAATCTTAGACAATTATACATTGAACTTCCATGTGCCAAAATCAAACAAATTCAGTTATAGAAGAGACCAAAAAAATTCCAAAACTCCACATAGAAGTATGCAACTTTTGTAAAGGTGAGAGAATTGGAATAATTTGCTAGCAAGACTATAGAGAGAGGCCCATGAAAAATGGAGGGAAACAAGTTTCTAACTTCTAAAAATTTAATTTTATCATTGAACTTGAACTTATGGGTTGCTTTTAGTTTGACAACAAAGACAAATTTACACCTATAATATAGTTTCGCCCTACTCCCATGAAAATATAAACATCATAGAAGTCAACTAAAACAATTCCGATTCCGAAATACTTGAAATTTGTTTTATAATTTAGACTCCACATAAAAGTCCACCCCATCCTGAGCTCGCTTTGCAAACACCCAGTGTGAATGGCCCCATCACTGTAGCCAAATTGCATAATGCAGCATTGGTACTGGCGCAATAAGCTTAGTTCTCCGCCGATGTCCACGATGTCTCCTCGACAGAAAATATTGGATGAATGACTCTGTTAGTCTCGACGTTCTTCAGTTCACAAGCTCTCCAACAAGCAGACTCACCAGGTTTGTCACCAGTCATCAGGTACCATTTTTGCATCTTCTTCTCCATCCTCGCAATTTTTTTGTTTTCTACAGCAACTTCTAAGATCCGGAAATAATCCTTTTTTTTTTTCGTCTGTGATTTCGAGCTCGCCATTTGTGTCTCATTCCTGAGGATTGTCTTGCCGATCTGGTGTGATCCCTGTCCTCGTCATGATTCTCAGCATTCTGATTCTCCAGCTGCGTTAGTCAGCACCGCGATCGCCATCGCCAAGATGAAGCCACCTTCTGCGGATGCTTCTCGAGCAGGAGCAGTTGTCAATGTTGAGCGGAGCACCAGCCGCAGCCAAACCCTCCGCAAAGTTACGGGGTAATATGTTTCTCGCTTATTTTTCTTTAATTTCATGCATCCACCAGATTCATGCACATTTTGCTTGTCGATCTGACGCCTTGAACTATTTTGATAGGTTTCAGTTTGCATCGTTGTGCTGTTCATCCTGCTCTCTCTCTCACACTCTCTGTCTTGGAACCCTAACATTTCACATCTCTGTGAGTTATGGAGCGGGTCTCCGTAATTTAGGGTTTCCAGGCACTAATGTGAAATTCTCAACCTTGTAGTCTATGTAGATTGGAGTTTTTAAGAGACTTGTGATGCAAGTTTCGTGCGAATGGATTTTTTTTATTAACTGATTTTGAGGAGTTTTCTGTAGTGTAGATTCTTCCTAGGAGGACAGCAAGAAAACTGGTTATGTATCTAAATAAAGGAGTTTTTGACATTTTTATTTTTTGTTTGCAGGTTGCTAGGAGTGCAGAGGATATTGGGGCGGAAAGATTCGAACGGGGAAGCGTCGACCTCGGACAGAGGAGCTGAAGACTGTAGCCCTAGTGACAGTGGAGGTCCTTCGCTTACTGAATCGAAAGTAAGTGCCACTGGTTTGTTTCATAGTGTAATACTTACGTTTGTTCACATTATGCATTTTAGTTTTGTAGGAAGGTAGAGGATACTATGTGCGCATTTTAACCAATACCTAGGAGTGTGCTGTCATTGGGAGATCAGTATAGAGCTCACTTGGAGAGATCATCTTGGGTACAAGAGCCAAATGCTCTTGAGATCAAATTTCTCGGTCAATTTGTGAATTTCTTGGGCGATCAGTCAAATTGGTAGGTTGTAGAGAACTGTAAGTGTCAGTGGATAACCCCATTTCCATTCAAAGAGAAGTGACCAAAAACATTAGCTTAGTCACGCTTACAGCCAACTTCCTAACTTGAAGGCCAACTGACTGTATGAATAGATGAGTTTCTGTTGGTGACACGGGTCAGTCTAGGAAACTGAACAAGGTTCCTAATTGTTTCAATGTACTCTACTTTGAATGGTTAAGCTAAACATATTACAGAGTGATGCCTGAGCTTCACTTCCTTGTGTTCCGCAGAGCTTCGCAAGCGATGCAAGTGACGGTAATGGAGAGCCCTGTCTTTCAGCTCCCAGTTATCCTTTCGATACTTCTAACAGAGGAAGTGGGTCGGAGTACTCAAGATTTCTAGGAGGAAGAGCTACAGATGCTGCCCGAGTTGCAAGGTTTAAGAAGCTTTTGGCCGCTCAAACTGTTGATGTAGGTTAGTCACACTCTTCATTCCGTGTGGACCTGCAGGTGAATGTGGTCCGTAAGCTGAGATGGCAGCTGATTTATATAATTGCTGGGCTTTATTATAACCCGGCCTCAGAGGTATTCCAGAAAATCTAGCTGTGTTTCAAGTGGCAGATTTTACATTAGAGACTGCCTTAAACTGCTTTACTGGGTTTACAGGGTTTCTAGAATACCTCTGGGGGGATTTTGATTCTAGTGATTGGTGGGAGTGGTGGGAGTGATGGGGTTTTATCTCGTTGTAGTCAAGTGTAAACATCTTGAAATATTTGAGTGCTCTTCTCTGGTTTGAGTCATTTTTTTATTATTTCTATGATTGGTAGGCTGCATATACTTCTAGAAAATGATAATCATTCTATTCTCCTCCTCGATTTCTCCTTGAAGCATTTGGTATGATCATGTTGTGTGTTGCTCTGCGAGACAGATGCTCTGCGAGAGCTTGCATGGAGTGGCGTACCTCCCTTCCTTAGGCCGACTGTTTGGCGGTTGCTTTTGGTGAGTGTGTATTCGTTGATTTATTTAGCTCTTCTTCTAAGATTTGTGCTTTTAAGTGTATGGGGTTAGATTAGCAATAGGAGAAATATGTATACCCTTGATCAAGAAGCTATTGACATGACTTTGGGTTAAGGGTTATTCATCACCCAATGCAGATAGAAAGGAAGCAGCTTTGGCAAGAAAGCGACAGGAGTACATGGATTGTGTGCCACAATACTATGATATTTCAGATTCTGATCGCACTGAGGATGAAATTGTGATGCTACGTCAGGTGCGCTTCTTCGATTATACGTTAACCTGTTTACGTTGTTCAAATTTTTGTCTGTTGAAAAGTTTCAACGCTCAGAGTATTTTAGATTAAATTACCATTCTTCTAGTGCTTCTTTTGACAAGATTTAGTAATTTCAAGGTGAAAACTTGGAAATAATTTATTTGTCATGTGATGGATTGCAGATAGGGGTGGATGCTCCAAGGACACTACCGGAAGTGCCATTTTTCCAGGAGCCTATTGTCCAGGCCATGTTGAAGCGCATCTTGTATATATGGTATGCAACTCATTTTAAATCTCCAAATATTCCTCCAATATAAGGATGTCGATGGAACTGAAAGGAGTTCCAGGCATTTTCTTGCATCCTTTGCGCTCGGATGTTTTTGCATGGGCTCTTGTACCTCTCTCTCTTAGTTGCTTATTTTCTTGCTATTGTTGTTGTTTACTGCAGGTTATCTTAACAGAGTTTCAATGACCACTAGTTCTTTAGATACAGGCTGCAGTTATCGATTCTTTTGGTGACCATTGACAACCAGGCTTGGTTTCTTGACAGGGCCATTCGTCATCCCGCAAGTGGTTATGTCCAGGGTATCAATGATTTGGTGACACCATTCATTGTGGTATTTCTATCAGAGTACCTCGAAGGTGATGTAGACGTGTGGGACTTGAGCAAGTTGTCTCCTGGCATCATCTCGAAGGTTAGAATTTTTATCTGGATTTGCGGAGCTTGTTTAGCGGATGCTCTGATGTGGATTCTCATAATCAGTTCAAGAGCTTGCTGTTGACGAGGACGTTTTGAATATGCAGGTGGAAGCAGATTGTTTTGGGTGCTTGTCACAGTTTTTGGATGGCATTCAAGACCACTACACATTTGCTCAGCCTGGCATACAGCAGCTTGTGTTCAGGTTCAAGGAGCTTGTCCGCCGCATTGATGGTACTTCCTACGTCCTGCAATACCTTTGTAGTTACCTGGGTTTAGAAAGGAAATCGCATCAGTTCCGAAATTCTCAAGTAGGAGTGATTTCTCATTGAAAGAGTCCTGGTATGCAGAACCTGTTGCGAAGCATTTGGAGCAGGAGGGGCTGGAGTTTCTACAATTTTCATTTCGCTGGTTGAATTGCCTCCTCATTCGAGAGGTATCGAATTTCAACCGTTTCGTCTTAGGCTCTGTGTATTTTATTTTTATGTCATGTGCATAGCTGGTTAGGTAGCTTATTTAGAAAGACAACTAAGCGACAAATGATGCACCTGACATTCAAAGTTGAGGTAGCGTTTGGAGAAATCTGATTTGTTGGAGAAATATGGTATTTTCAAGACATAACCTATAGATGAATCTTCCATGTTTTAAAGTTTTTAGCAATATTGTCATGCTTTGCACCCAGAGTGTCATGTATTTGGGAGGCTTATCGTTGTGTATGCAGCTATCTTATGTTTGATTCGTGTTTGAAATGACGGTTTCTTTGACTGCTTGAGCAGATTCCCTTTCAGCTTGTCGGACGTCTGTGGGACACCTGGTTAGCGGAAGCAGACAATTTTCCAGAGTACCTTGTGTATGTTTGCGCCAGTTTCCTGCTCACTGTAAGTTCCTAAGGCAGAGTGTGCAGTAATCCTCGTTGATATCACAACATCACAAATGCAGAGTTTGCATGCTTGTGGCTTCTTCGAGATGCCACTTTGTTGTGTTCAGCTCCAGTTCCGTCTAGTTTTTTGTCGCTTGGTTTGTCTACAAGAGATTAGTATTATATATCTTCCTTACGTTCACGTTCACGTTCAGTATCCGAGTATCTCTGCTGGATTCGATCTGTGTATTCGGTGGTTGCTATGCTGTTAATATGTGACAGTATATTTATGATATTTTTTAAATTTCTGCTTGGAACTATTTTCGCCAAGTTTTTGCTACTGATCAATGGGACTGGTGTGTTGACGACAGTGGTCAGACCAATTACAGCAGTTCGATTTCCAGGAAATGGTCATGTTCTTACAGACTATTCCTACTGAGAATTGGACTCATCAAGAGTTGGAAATGGTGCTGTCTCGGGCATTCATGTGGCGGGTCATGTTCGATCGGTCACCTTCGCACTTGAACGCAGGCTAGAGTCGCTATCCTGTTAACATAACTAGTTGTATGACTAGGCCCTTGAGCACTAGTTAAGCTTTTCGACAGGATTGCTGGCATGAGGGATCGACTCCATTCTCACGTGTTTCTTTGACGTCCTAATTCTACCGGTAGTCATTGGTCCCTCTCTTATTGGTAGCGCTTATAGAGTACTGTACAGGTACAATGTACCAGTACAACCCTGATAAAGTCTGCATCACCTGCATTTGTAGTGAGCATATGATTCAAAATATAAATTCAATCAAATGTAAACATAAATGGTGATCTTTCACTTTTATGATCTTGTGCGGACAGCATACCTGATAGACATCGGCTGTGATTTCCATTTGTTTGGTGATCTTGTGCAAACCTCATAGACATCAACAGAGCATTTTCAAGTTGTACCACTGAATGAGAAGTGCTGAATGGGCTGTGATCATACTTTCATGATATTTCGTTTGTGAAGTACCCGTAAAGGACGGAGCCTATGATCATGTTGTTGAACTTGAAAATCCTTCAATCTGTGGTCAATTAATTTTGCAACTACATTTGAAGGATTTATCTGTTTTTATTATTCAGAGATGAAATCACGTGTCTTCTGAGTCATAAAAATTTCAAAATTTCATTTAAAATTTTGTGAATTATTGATGAAAAAGTGAAAAAAAAAATTTGAAATAGAGAACAAGAAGTTTGCCACAGGTACAAATTATCGTGTAGAACACTGTCGTGCAAACCAAATTTTTGTGTCATCCTAAAATTAAAAGATTTGAAGACTATGGTCATCTGCCCAAAGTTCAAATTGCAATAAACTATTGAATTTTAGAAATTTTCAAATTTTCAAATTGGAGTAGAATAAATCCATATATAAGGTAGAGGCACCTTAATCTCTAAGTGCCCTAGGGGACCAAAAGTGTCCTCACATAATTTGGAAGTCCAATTTCAAAGGTTGTCATTTTTGAATCCGATGTCCAAATTCAATAAAAAGAAATTGGGAAATCTGAGATCTCTCTTTTAGTTTGTTTGGTAAACTTTTTAGATCAATTCAATATGTATTGATTTTTTGAAAGTCATTCAAAGTTCATAGGGCCATTAGAATTCACCAAACTACATTTTGATGGTTGCAACTTTGGGGGCTTGTATCTCTTTCATTGAATTTTTTTTTTATATGAAATTTGTTGGATTATGACTCCTTTGAAGTCTAGTTATTGCAATAAAATTTTCTTGTTAGTCGAAGTTGTATTGAATAGGAGCTATTCGAAGTTCAAAATCTAGACATTTTTGGATTACAGTGAACTTCAGTGGCTTGTTTCTTCTTTATACAATGTCCTTTTCCAATAATTATTTTTGGGAAAGTTGCAAATACTAGTCTAGTTTGTGTCATTAAAATTCATTTCAATAAAAGAAGTTATGAGTGACTAAGGAGGTTCACCCTTAGATGTGTTTTTTGTAACTTTGTTGGCTTTCTTTTTTGACATTTCAAAGTGTTTTTTGTAGACACAATGAATCAATTGAATGACATTTTCATTCACCAATGTGTTTGTATATTGGTTTTGCAGCACATTATAGTTTGAAATTTTGCATTTGAGTGGGTTTAGAAATCAAATTTCACCTCCAAATGTGTTTCTAGGAAAGTGTCAACATCTCTTTTTCAACACTAAAACATTATAACCTTGTAATCTATGTGGCCAAATGACTCAAAATTTGATAAACTTCATCTACAACACATACATTACAAGATTGTATGGTTGAGATTTCTAAACCTTAGTGACATTTAGACCTACAACACTTCAATAGCAATGATGTTTTTAAACCCAAAAGGCCTTTGGTCTTTAGGGGTTAAATTCTCAATATAAGTGTTTCAATATCTTCTATATGACTACATTGTGAATTTTTGTTCAAACATATTAGCAAATTGTACTAAAAGATGTTATAAATTTTCAAAAGCAATAGGTATTCTCCTACAATAGATCATAGATTTAGTAGAAAACAACAAATTTGAAACCTTGAACCAACAAAGAATGATGCATGAATAGTCATACTCATAAATAACCACTTCAATCATTTACACAAGTTTGCATCAATAATAGCAACTATAATAGCCACTTTGATAATTACTCAATCGAGTTTGCATAAATAATAGACATTTTGATCGTTTATTAAAGTTGTAAATAGGAGACTGGAGATTTCAAATCCAAATTTGGTTGGTTTTTAGGCAAGAAATACGAGTTCATTTTAGGTATATAGTAGTTGAAGGTGCTACTACTTTATTATGTTGCATTTCCATAATTGAAAAATTGAAAAAGATTAAATTATTAGTGGCTAAATTTCATATCCAAGAGGTATGTATAGCTGAACACTAAAGGAAGGTACATTTGTGACAATGTATATAACATTTTCTTTTATAAAGCTCTAAACGTGATATTCTATAGTAGATAATACTACCAGATTGCTTAACCCTAAATGCCCAAGCCTTTCTAAGTGTGTTTTGACTATGAAAAAAGAACATGAGCTCATAGTTATCTCCAATGAAATTTTTTATTTTTTTTCAAAATCTAACTATGTAGATGTTTACAGAGCTTCCTTATTAGTATGCCTACAAATTTTGAGTGCAAAATTGCATAGGAGTTGTGAGATTATAACAAGAGAAATGTATGTTTTCTATCTGTAGTATATTGTCCCTCTCCACAATGTTAAAGAAATTTGCATATAAAAGTTTTTTGGGGATTAGAGGTGATGTGACTGACTAAAAAATTGTGTTTGCACACTAAAATGGCCTTCCAAAAATGTTAAGTTCAAACAAAGAGCTATCAAACCCATTACACGATCCACCTGGCAATTCTTCAAACCCAATCTTTGTTTATAAATAGATATTGTATATCACTCCAAATCAACACTTGCATGTTCAAATTTTCAATGGTGAGAATCATCATAATACTTTACTCTTTCCACTAGGACCATTTCCGATGCAAATTGATAATTACAAATTCTTCAATCTCAAATCAATTGAAGTTCACAAGTTTCGTTAAAAGCCGGGAAGTGGGGTACCATTAGTAAGCTTCACTTCTCACTGTGATATCTATATCTGCCTTCGAAGACCTCTCAAAAATCATATATTCACCATTCTCAGTGAAAAATAAAAGCTTTCAGTACTTAACGTTCAAATCTGCACATAAATTGTTTTCAACCAGACAAAGGAAATCAACTGCCTATACCAAAACGAGCCTACAATTTCAGATCGACCATATATAGTCAGCTGGGCAATTAGGGGTTGTTTACTATGAGGTCTGTCACCTTCGCATATTAAACAAGAACAGTGTGACTGTATGGCTTTGTCTACTTCAACCTACAAACCTAACCGCCTTGGGCAATGTGCAGTGGTCATAGAGAGGATTTGAAAACTTAGAATCAGATACATAGAGTGAAGACATAGTCTCTGCCCAATGGATAGGGACAAAAAATGTGATAAAATCCTTCTTTCCAGCATTGCGTACATTCCATCTTGGACTAGAAACTTCAATAAAAATAGCAGAATTTTCCACACTAAGAATAAACAACTAGTTTCATTTTAATACATATCGCATGCTCTACAAAACATTGTACAAGCCAATATATGTCAGGCCCTTGAACTGTACATCACACAAGAGAGTGATGTTTCCATGCCGGTCCTCTAAGTAGCCTCCCCTAGGTCTCTTCTGATAGCTTCGCCTGTCAAAGTTAAGGGGCCTTCTCAAGGAATCAAATATCCTCTACTGCTATAATTAACATGCCGGAGGAACCACTTTCGTGGCTAAGCAATGGAAGATCAATTGCTACTCTAAAAAGAATCCGCAGAAATGATAGGAACTAAAAATCTTCTAGGTTTAAATTTTCTTTACTTTCCGTTGGGATCGTCAAGGTACTAGGTTTGTCAGTCATCGATATAAATTCTGGGTTCCTATTGAAATCAAGTTGCTCCAAGCTTTCCCTCAAAAGCTTCTCCTCACCTTCCATAAGCTCGTTGAATGGTTCGAAATGAGAAGCTATCTCCAAAGTTTTAGCGGACACTTTCTGATGCGCCAACTCCTCGGAGTCATGGGCATTTCGTTGCTCGAGAATCCCTGAATACGCCTCAAACTCGGACTCCAAACTCTGACGCTTGCTGCAAACATCTAGTTTCTCGAAGTCTTCGTCCAAAAGCGACTCCTTCTCTGTCATCAGCTCCGAAAACGTCTCGAATTCGGTCTCCATCGCAGCTTGTTTCATGTCGCAAACTTCGATCTGTTCGAAGTCTTCATCGAACAAGGAACCCTGATCAGCCGAGAAGTCGGGCTCCAGCTCGAGTTTGACAGAAACCTTCAGTTCCACCTGATCCAACCAAGTAAAGCGAACTTCAGAAAAAACTAATGATGTGGCAAATCACTACAAACCTGAAATTGGAGCACACAGTGGGCATAAGGGAAGCTTAAGTGCATGATGCATCACCTGATCCTGAAACTGGTTCTGGTCAACAGTGTGCTTGTCCTGAACCACAATCTTAACGTCGTCGTCACGGACACTGCGTTTTAGCTCCTCGCTTTCCTTCTGCGAAGTTTACAATACTTACAAAAACGCCAGGTGCGGAAAAGAAACAGAATGATTTGAAACTAAAAGTTACTACTCCAAAATGGCTAATTAGGATGCTCTAAACTGTTTATCACGAAAATATACTACTCAACGTCGGTTGTGGTGATGTTACAGCATTTGTAGTGTACACGGGTGGTGCAGTTAGATTGGTTTTTCATACTAATTTTTCAAACTGACCAATTACTCACCCATACTAATTAACCATTTCGGTGCAGTAGCAAAACCTATCAAGACTGGGCGCGCTACACTTAGCCAATTGGAACACCATTCTAAGGCAAACCCGATCCACAGTAATGCTGCCAGGTTTTCTACAAGTCCTCTCGAGGCTGCATCTGCTACGAGAGATTGTACATAGGCATGTGAAATCTAGTAACCCTACAATGTGAATGTTCGAAAATCTCTGACGGGAAGGACAAACGCAGGGGACCTAGGATCAACCTGCTGTTGCTGGAGCTGAGCTTTAAGGTCTTCAATGATTTGCAAATGTACCGACCTTTCGAGCTCCAACTCCTCGAAGCGTCCCATTGGTTGGGCCTGTTATGTATCACCAAGTCAGAAAGAGAACTCGGAGTGCCAAAACATAAGATGTTCCCGAAAGGGCAAAGTATACGATTGACATTTGGACGCCATTACCGTGTATCGAAAGACGTACTTAGCACATTTGAAATTACCTTCAGAAAGTCCAGATCCTGCTGCTGCTCCTGACAGCGAGCACTCAGTTGCGCGACTTGAGACTTCAGTTCCTCAACTTGTCTGCAAGATTGATGAGTACTGTGAAAATCGGAAATTAACGACACCGGCTTCCATACCCTAAATATTAAAAAAATTGAAGAGATAGTACGAAATGAAGATAAAAGAGAGGTACGAAATCGCGATGCTAAGATAGCCATACATCGTCAAAGTTGAGTTCATCTCTAAACAAGTGCTAAGATCGTTACAGCAGATCTCCAACTCCTTTCGATACTTGTCAGCCTGCAAAAGCAAGTGCGAATACTCTAACTCAGACATTGTGGAATTTCCGAAGGCCCCCAAAACAAATAACAGTTGTCGAAGCTTCAGATTAGAAAGCCCACAACGAAAATTCTGAGAAGTTGGAACTTCCTCCACAAAGAACTATGAAACATGAGAGGTTGAACAGCAAACCTGTGCACTCGAGAGGGCATGAGCTCCCTGTTCCAAAGCGAGCTTTGTTTCCGTCATCTCCAACAGCTGTCATTCCGTAGCAACATTAGAAATTAAATATTTATAAATAAAGACTGAGGTACATTAAAAATATTGCATCGTCTTAAATTAGAGTAATTAATATACAAATATTAAGCCTTGAGGATGATCATGAAGTAGAGAGCTGAGATGTATAACCTGGTCCCGGAGATTCGCAATGTCTTCCATCATTGCCATACGCTCTCCATGTTCATAGAATTCTTGAAACCTGCCAGTATGATAAATAGTCGAATATCAAAATCTCGGGCAGAATATTGCGGAGTACTTTCAAGAATAATTGCTCTCAAACAATTCCCGAAAAAAAAAAAGACAAATCTTTAAATGAAAATTCACATACCCTCGGACTTGTTCCATGAGGCGAATATTATCCATGGCAAAACGGGTGAGCTCTGGATTACGATCAATCTGTGCTCTCACAAGTTCGAGTTCTTCGGTCAGTCGTTTATTCTCCTCAATGAGATAAGTGTCCGTCGGTAGTCTTTCAACTACCACCGCTTCTAATCTCCGAATTTTCTCGTCTCGGAACCGGAGAATCATCTTACCACTCTGCGTGTTTTGATCACGCTGTTGTACCTGCGACAAGATAGTCAACATCAGCAAAGGAAAAATGGTTACTTTGGGCCAAAGACATCGAGATCTCAATGAGTTTCTGGTCGTACGAGACTTGCTTGCCAACTATTGTACAGACGACTACGAGGTAACGAGATGTACTTGCTGGATAATGCTTGGAACTACTCCGCAACGGGGCAACGACCACGAAAGAATGAATGTATGTTCGCAAAACAAAGTCCTGTAAAATACCAGAGTTTGCAGCTGGTCAATTTCAACAGCATATCGCTTGGCTGCAATTTGTGCCTGTTGCTCCCTTCTCAACGCAGCTGTCAGCGTCGCCTCCACTGCTCTAATCTACACAGAACGTGAAACGAACACGAGATTAACAATTAAGAACCCAAGATACCACCGTATATCAAGATAAAGTATTGTACAAGATCATTACACTCTTTCCAATACCTTATGCTGTAGATTGCTCGAGATGATTCCACGTGTGGCACTCAGAGCACCCGCATGACTGTTATCACCTTCCATCGGTAGCAAAGTGGAGACACTGTGGCACTTCAAGTGGTTGAGTTCATCCTGCTCCACATGGTCATAGTCATGCACATTAAGGCCTGGAAGAATCAGAGACACAGAGCTTCCGACATGATGGACATCGTGGTTGTGCCTTAAGTCGAGGAAAGGAAAGACAAACTGATATTCACCTTCAATTGCTGGATTTCACGACGTAATGCGGTAACGTCTCCTGAAGAATCCTCATTTATATAAGCCTGAGAACGTAAGACGAAGCGTTAACACAGTCCGGTGATAAGATACCCACGGAGATCATCCAGGATGAAACGGAAAACGAACAATAAGTTCAAATATTTACATTGTTGCGAATAAACTTCGCTCGTTGTGCAAATTTGAGTGTGCTCACTGTCTCCAACGCATTGCTGCATACACAACACATCCGTCAGCTCGGATAAGCTGACATAGCAGTCATTCCATGGTGATAGTTTTGTATATGTTCTCCCCGGCAACAATTTTTGGAAAACAGAAAACGTGTATTGTTCCGTGTGAACGTAAATTGTATAAACGTCCAGACATGTCCTGAGGAAATTTCCTGCACTTAATCAATGAATGCTTGTAAACTTAAAGGAGACACACCTATTTGAAGGGCTAATTGTGGCTATGACTGTTGTTTTAGAATTTCCTCCTAGAGAATCCTGCAGTTCACAAAACGAGACATTGGTAAGTTTATTCAGACGACAAGAATGGGTTTTAAGCAGCACCACTAGTATGAGATCCCGATGATTCTAATTTCCACATAATACCAGTTTCAAATCAACATCAACTTCTGGATTTAGCTTTCAAGAAAAACCTGGAGAAGAAAGGTGAGCTTCGAATCACGGTAAGGCACATGGCGCTGTTTCCCATTCGCAACATCCACCAGTATCATGATGACCAACCTGCAAGAGACATAAAACCGAATGTAAGAGACGTTTAAGCAATGGTGACCAGAACTGGTCCACATGACCAAGACACTGAAAGTTACCTGTTAACGTAAAATTCAGCGGATTTCACCTCTTGAAACCAGAATAACACAATGAATAGTTGTCATACCCAAGTGTCGATAGAGACTTGTTGATGTTAGCCGCTTCTTTCAAGCGATCACCTTCAGCCCCTGAAGACCTCTGTCTGTTCAAGAATAAACCCAGACCGGGTAATCTTAGTCACAGAAAGCGCGAACAGTTCGTAGTTCAATCATGACATAAAGGCAATGTAAAGAATAGTTCCCAAACAAAAGGCTGCTACGATCAAAGAATCAAACCTTTCCGACCCGGCAAGATCAACCAGGTTCAAGCGTCCAAATCTGATGTTGGTCAGTGAATCTTTCTCCCACTGCATCAGCACAAGACAGAAGATCATTAAAACATCAAGTGCTGGAAGAAGCAGTTAACGGTTTCGGAATTGAAATTGCGGTGGTTGCATCCATAGAACCATCGAAACCAGCAGGATGTCAGAGACAGTATGTCTGAGACACGCATGCACTACGTCTCAGACACTGACGTACCTTGCTTTCAACACTGCAGGCGAAAACGCTGTGAGATCTACTACTCTCCCTATTCATGTTCGTCACCGCAACTTTCCTGTTAGCAGCTCCCTGAAATCCATATTACAAACTAGGCATGTCAGCGGCATGGACACGATCTGTGAAGCAGTCCAACGGGGATCGCAGCAGCTCAGCAAGGGACGACAGCAATGATAACGTACTTGTAGTAGTAGCTGAACAACATCAAGCACACTCTTGACCTCAACCTCCTTCAAATTCTCAACATACACTCCGGTCTTCACATCTTCTCTGATCTGTAGACGAAACGGAAAAACGCGTCAACTATATAAACTTCTACCCACAATTAAGAAAGGCTCTTAAAATCAAATTGCGATATTTAAACATACGCTAAAAAATGTACCTGCAAGTTGGTGGACGATGGATCCAATAAATCTGTAATGTGCTCATTGTAAATCTCAAGAAATGAACATTTGCAGACAAATCTTAACTGCTCTTGCTCCCGCAGTTGCTCCTCCTGCAGAACCAACGATGCGTAAACCCAGCAGTTATTGCAGAGAGCATCACTCTCAAAATTCACAGCAGATGCATAGATCGCCGGAGTGCCCAAGACTGGGCGGAAGAACGAGAAAGTAGTACTTAGATTGTCCATTTCTCAACTACACTCACTTGT
Source organism: Straminergon stramineum (assembly GCA_963920665.1). Taxonomy (NCBI): domain Eukaryota; kingdom Viridiplantae; phylum Streptophyta; class Bryopsida; order Hypnales; family Calliergonaceae; genus Straminergon; species Straminergon stramineum. The sequence continues at coordinate 3,185,914 of OY987272.1, forward strand.
CGAATCCTAGCAAACAAGTACTCGAAGATGCGAGGAGTCATCCCACGTTGGTGGCTAGGTCGTTCAGCAAGTTCATCAATGTCTCCGAGCATTGTGTGCGTCTTGCCACTCCCTGTCTGTCCGTAAGCGAACATACTACTATTGTAACCCCGAATGCAATTCTCCACCATTGGAGTTCCAGCAACACGGAACAGATCTTCCTGCATCATGGAACGCCCTGAATTCAGTCCAAACTGGGCTGATCCAGAAGATGCCCTCATTACAACATTCAAATCCTACTAAAATCATTCAAGCCCCAATGGATCAAGATCTAAAAGTGTCAATATGACTAATGTGATTGATCATTTTGTGGAAATGTAATTCAGACGCGACGAAATTCAATATCACAAGAAGCAGTGATACATGTTGCATTCGATGGTGAAAAAATGAATGAAACAATGAGGAAGAAAAAGTCCCCATACGACCCAATAGATACTGCTTAATAAAACTGAAGTTCATTTAAGGGCCGCTTGGCCCTTCTGAGGTTAAGGGGACGCCGAAGGCCTCGCTGCGTACCTGCGATGTAGACTCGCCAGCGACATGGTCAAAGGTGAACCGAGTTTCCGGTTGCCCGACCCAAGTTATCGTGTGGGGACTATCTTGCTGAACACATCTGGTGAAACCCTGCACTGATGCCTCTGCACTACTTACGGGGCGCGTGCGAACTAGGACCTGCATCGTGATCACAATTCTAGTCAGAAAGGAACCGAAACTCTATTAACACGAACTACAACTGCTAGACACCAAGAGGATGCATGTCTTCATGGTATCATATAGATTGAGCTCAACCTGAACATTGTGGTCGTTCCAAAAATCTGGATCTTCTTGCAATTCGAAATGCGGAATATTTTGAGCAGGGCTCTTCATTGAATTGGAACGTTGATGAGATCCTTTGCTTGCAGACCCAGGCTTCCGAGGCCGAGGAATGTTTTTGCTCGGAGTGGTTCTCGGAGTACTTGGAGCCGACTCAGTGTCGGAGCCTATCCTGGATGTCGTATAGCCTGAGTAGAGACTGCTGCTCGAACATGATGGGATACTAAGGTCGGAGCAGGTGGAGGAGGATGAAGAAGATGTATCTGAGAAATGATTACTCAGCTCTAGCACAACATCTCTGGATTGATCCAACTTCGGAGAGCCACCAACCATGGCTGCGGCGGGCCTCAGCCCAGTGGAACCTGCAGAAATCCTCTCAATCCACTTAGTACAGAACGTGACTGAAGGGGCACATGCAGAACTCCGATTACCAAGTTCTAAATCCGTTCTGAACAAATCACAATATTCGATTCAATATCAGAGACAAAGTCCCAAATTCACTGACGACTGAAAGCAGAATCCGTAACAGTGACGTCTACCCTAATTTTGAAAGCCGCATCCATCAGGGCATTCAACGCCCAGTAGAGATTTTGCGCCCTCTGCCAGTACGATCCTCAAAAGAATTCTAGATGAGAAACAAGTTTGAAGTGTTCTTTGAAATCAATCCACCACGCCATCTACTCGGTGCCAGCACTCTCCGTCCGGTTCAAGATAAACATTTAAATAATTTAAACACATTCGACGCCATGAAGGTCACACGGGCTACGAATCACGATGCTAATTATCACAATACCAGGAGGTATCCTGAACAGTTAAAAAGCGATGCGGGCAGAACGAGAGATGTGGAAGTACACAAAGGCCACTTACCTAGGGAGATATTCGCATTATATTTGAAACCCCGGGTTGTCTGACCTAACATTGTCATACTACCAAAGATCCTTCTCAACTCCAAAGATCAGAGGTTGTGCTCCAACCATGACTCATAAGAACCTCCACAGACGCACCTACTCCTGCTAATAACGTCCAAAGGCGGGAATACGACTAGAGAGGAGGGCCGAGTGACCATCACCGTCAGTCACCGAATGGGTTTAAGAAAATCTCACATGCTAGGAAGATATTCGAATTTACGTCCTCCAACTATTCTAGTTCCCTGCCTTTACTGATCAGTGAAGACACTAATCATGAAAGCTCCTGAAATTTTGAATAACCCAATACCAATGGGGGAGGAGAGTCCTCGCCCTTACTATACGGTTTCTTAGATCGACAACGGCTGAGGTCGAGATACTTGTCTGGAACAATCGGCTAGTATAACACGTGATTCCAGTACCATGCCTCGCTAACGAGAAACCAAAGCGCGTAAAAGAAAGTTTCGAACCAGCGCTTGAGGAATCGGATGCTGCGCTACATTACAAAGCACACTAAGACAGTGCAGATTCAAAGAGGTATTAGACCGTCAATCGATCAGTGTCGATGCGAAGCTCTGCTGAGGATTCGTAGCCAGCAGACTTGATAGAGTAGCCAGCATCGTGCGCAACCGCAGAGCCAATACTGGAGACGCTATACTGACTTCAAGAACACAAAGCAGAAGAGGCGAGGGTAGGAGCCTTTAGAACAGCATAGGAGGTTACAGTACCAGGGGCTAGGTCCTCATGGTGCTGGCCGAATTGCTTGCTCCACCCGAACCGCTTCTTACTGGAGCTATTGGGCGCGGAATGAGCAGCGACCTTGTGCTCCGGCGTACCCGGCGGGAAAGTCGCGATGTTCTCCCCGTATTCAGCGCCCTGTTTTCTTTGGGAAAGTGACGATGGCGTGAGCTTCTTCGACACGGCTGGTAAGGTCGGAGAACCGAAGGTCGGATGAACGTGGTGAGCCTCTTTCGACTGTTGCTGTTGATGCGCAACGACTTTGTTCCGAGGCCTAACTGAAATCGGAGACAGGGGAGCTCGTGACTCCAAGTCGACACTTCCATCACGCGATGGCGACGTCGCCCCTCTTGAAGGAAACAACTTCATAATCACTGATTCTTTTCCCATACTCTCTCGTTCACTAGTCCTCCACTACCTGAAAACGAAACCTCTTCTTCAATTTACCTTGGATGCATTCTGCCGTCGTGCTAAACCAAAAAATTCAAGAAACACGAACTTCTCAGGGTTGACAATACTGGCCCTCGATTATCATGAATACACGAAGCTCGACCACACTGCAACTCCCCCCTTCACTAGTCCTCCACCACCTGTATACGGAACCTCTTCCACAATTCACCCTGAATAAATTCCGCCTTCGTGGTCAACCAGAATTTCACAAAACACGAACCTCTGAGGGTTGATCAAATTGGCCTTCAATTTTCATAATAGAGGAATCTTGGTCGCAATACTTGCCTTCCCTTCACTAATTCTCCCCCACCTGAATACGAAACCTCTTCCTCAATTCACCTTGAATGCATCCCGCTTTCAAACCAAAAATTCAGGAACACAAACCTCTAAGAGTTGATCACATAAACCATCAATTTTCAATCCACCACCACACTACTACTCCCACCCCTTCTCTGAATCCTGGAGCACTTGACTATGATTCTCGTCCTCACACACGGTCAATGCATTCCCGCGTCCAATTCACGACCAAGTCGTCTCCACGACTACAATTCAGCAGACAAAAACCTCGATTGAACGACTTCGCCTACCTCGAACTAGTTCAAATTTGGCGCAGAACAAATCACCCCACTCTCAATTTCCAAACTGATCGAACAGAAGTGGAATCGTCCCCAACCAAAGAAAGAATTCACGAGACCTGACAAACGCCACCCGACCTAAGCCAAATTTTCACCGTTAACGACCGTTCCAGTTTCCTTCTGTGCGGATTTTTGATGACCGTTTGGTTCATCACTGCACTGCACTGACTGCAGCGAGCGGAATCTGGGGGAATGGCAGAACCAGTGTTGATGGGAAGAGAGAGAAGCTGTTGGGGGCGGGAGGCAATTCAATGGCGTCCCCGTCAGGTGCCCCGTTACCTCCAACGGTCATACTATACGAACTGCGCCGTCCATTGCGCAGTTTCTGCCCGTTGGGCGCCGTTGAATGTCGGGCCTGGTTACCTCAGGGGCAGCCACGTGGAAAGACGTTAGGGAACTGGTCTTTAATTTTTTTTCTGACAAAATATCTAAAAAAAGACGACCCCAAAAAGAACAAAAAAAGAAGCTGATTAGTTTTTTCCTTTTGGGGTTTTTAATTATTTCCGGTCTTTCAAAAAAGAAAAGGTGATTCCCTCTACAACCCCTAAATGCCCACAGGACCATTTTACAATTTCCACCCTCATTCGGGTAGAAATTTTTATTCCTACCCTAACTAGATTGAGTTGTCTTTCTATATCTATATTCATAATATCTAAGATTGCTACAATCAAACAAAACTATTAGGGAATGTCAAACAAAGTATTTGGTGTTTGCCTAGTACTGAAATGTTTATTGATTTGGAGAAATTGTAGTCATCCCTACTACTACATCTTAATATACTTCTTTTTTTCAAAAATCAATTCTATCTAAGCATCATGGACTTCGATGGCAAATTCCTTTGTTAATGCCTGTGTTAGAAGAGAGAACTATCACTTCCTTCCCCCCATAAATTCTCAAGTGTGAGCTCAGTGTTGAAATGTTTACAATTCGGAGAAACTGCTAATATTCTCATCACTGCATCTTTATGCCTTTTTTGAAAGATCAATTCTATCTCAGCCTCATAGACCTCGATGTTGAATTTCATTGTTGATGCTTCAGTTAGAACCTATAAATGCCGTATTTTTGCCTAATCTTTCTTGTTAACAAGATCAATTATCTGACTAAAACGAATGAACATAAGTTATAAGAGTTAAGTTGCAGCTCAAATTGCTGTAGCAAATTGTCCAAGTCTTAACCTTGTAACTTTAGTGATTGCCGCATGAGCGATCTGGCGAAGACCCCACAAAATCAGGTGGTTCTGTCTCGGAGAGGAGAAGAGTCTGACTTCTGTGAATAATGAAGTCTGTTGGTATGGAAAAATGTGTAATTATTGTGTGGTAACTACGGTGGAAGCAACTAATGAAGAGAAGAAGTACTCAGTGGTACATAATTGAAGTTAATTGAATGCTAAGGTAGCAGAGGATCATCAATTTGCTCTTACACACGGTACAAAGTGGAGACTCCAATCACTCCATCAAGTAGATAGTAAACTAAGTTGGTGTGCTCTAAAAGCGACCATTTATTCAAGGGTTGGTTTGCCATTTTCATGGGCTTCCGTGGAGGGGAAGATTTTTAGCTCATTTTTCACTTGAAGAGATATAGATGCGGCATGTGTGACAAGTGATTTCATACTTGTCAAGGCATTATTGGATTACTTGTGAATTTTCAAAAGATTTCTATTGTAGACACCTATTTGTGAGTGTGGGTTTTTCTAAATTTATTCCCGTGCAACCTGTAAAGACATACAAGGAAACCAAAGAGAATGTTTGGCTCTTGCAATATCTAAAACTTTAGCCTCAATTCACTCAATAGTGGCTAAAGAGGTTGATTTAAGGACCACCTCATGTCCATTCCAAAGCTAATTCCAAGGTCAATTTGAAGAAGACAATCATTTTTAGAATAGACTATCTTAAGTTAGTGCGCTCTTAAGCAACTTTGCTTTAAAAGTTGCTTGTAACATAGAGGTCCACTTTAATTTCTTTCATCAATTCACCAACATTATACATTACATTTCAAGAGGTGGTCACTTTTAGTGACCACTTCGATTCAACTTCAAAAATTCTTAACTAATTCTACAAAGGTCCAAATTATATGAAACAATAGATTAATCTGCACTACATAGTGAAATTAGGTTGCTTTATCCCCCAAAAGTTACTTTACAAGCCATCAAAGTCAACAAATATTTCTAAAAATATTTCCATTTTTACACATGGAGGTTCATGAGTCCCAAATACAGCAATAGGAAATTCAAAAGTAGTTCATTCTCGTACAATAATTATAAATATTCATTTAGTGTCAAATGTCGAAAAATTAGTCAAGGGCAACCTAATTTGACTATTCAATGTAGGATTTTTGAGTACAAAGCCCAATTATTTTCTCTATATCTTTAACTCAAAATACAAACTTTTTCTTCCATAATTTGCCAATGTTTCTTCAAATTACAACCCTTTTTCTTCCTCAATTCCACCAGCTAACTTTGAATTAGCCCGCAGGTTTTCCCCCGAACATTGTTGGCTCCTAGCATCAATAGCGGTGTGATCCGCTTCAATCATGAACAGTGATGACACAGCGTTTGGTAGAAGAGTGTGCATGCTCATTTATCCAAAGCCTCCGAACAGCCAAGCTCTCTCTCACTTCAGAGTGCAGATGGCAATTGGAAAGGCAAGGCATGCAAAGGCAAGGCAAGGCAAGGAATCCTTTGTTAGCGGTAGCTCCGTAGATTCTCCCAAACAAATAATTCACACAAGGCAGGCAGGCGCCAAGCTTCGCCTCAATGATTCAAGGCTGCGGCCCAAAGAAGAAACAGAAATGGAACTGAGCTTCTAAAGGTGTCTGAAGTGCATCTTACGTGTGAAGGAAGGCTTTGCTTGGTGGAAGCATCGCAACTCCCACTGTCTGGTGATTCTCAAACTTTCTGTAACAATAATAACTTCAGTGGGCTTTCAGGAACGGAATGGAATGAAATTGAAGGAGGGACCAGACACAAAAGGTTCGGCATTCATTCTTGGGGACAAAGTTTGGGGACCACTTTGGCAACCAACATGATAAGTTACACATTCATGCAAATCAGGGACAATTGGGGGATGCATGATATACAAGTATATCCAAAAAGAAACGGGAATAAAAGTGAAAATAAAACATTTGGGGATGTGGGTTGGGCAATAAGGCACACGTCCCAAAATGGTCCCGAAATTGTCCCTTTTCCCATTTGGGGTCCTTATGTATATTTGTCGAGGAGTTTTCGGGCGATATTTGCGTTATGTATTGAGATGTGATTGCGGAAAGAGGGACGATTCTGATAATATGTTCTTTAAGTGCTTATAAGTTTATAAGCTTATGTCTTGTTCGTTTCTTTTTTTTGGATATATTGTCTTGTTTAACCCATAAAGGAAGGACTAGCATGCATTTTTTAGTTGGCTACATAGCAATTTGGGGGAAGTATGTTTTACTAGAGATTTCCATAGTTTTGGCCCAAATTTTTAATTGAAGGTGGGGACAAGGAATATCTTTCATATGCACTAAATTTCATGACATTTGGAAATATGAGTCAAAAATTATGGCCCAATATGTTATTTTTCGGGCAGTCTGAGCAAATTAGAAAAAATCAGTTTTTTAGAAACAAAAATTTGAAATTGTTTTTCTAGTGATATATATATATATATATATATATATATATATATATATATATATATATATATATATATATATATATATATATATATATATGTTGAAAGCTTTGAATCATTCCATTTTCATATTAATGAGTCAAAAGTTATGAGGATTTTTCCTTTGTGGGTAGTTATGGGTTCTCTACTCTAAAATCAACCTTTAAATCCTTTATCTTACTCAAATTTCAATATTTTTGGAAAAATATAAAATCATAGGATGTATATTGATTATTGCAGCATTACAACCATTGGGGTTATCATTTTTCAATTCCATAATTAAGTTCTTAACAATTTAGTATTTTGAATCAATCTCTACTACTGTCTACTTACTATTTATTTCCTGTATGTTGTACAATTTCAAATGATCTCAAAATTTTCAAGAATGTGGGAAACTTGTCGAGGAAAAATTATTCAAAGCCAAGAAACACCATTTTTGACATTTTTTCATAGAAAAGTGAGCTTGTGAAGTGTAACTCCCCTATTTTTCTTAGGGACAAAAAAATGATTTCAATGAATTTGAATGCCTATATCTTGCAATCCATGTGGTGGAAATTTCTGAAACTTTTACCACATCTTCTCAAGTCAGCATACTACAAGATCCTATGATTACAAGTGTCAAAAAAAGTTTTTTTTGAAAAATTGGTACTATTAACCCCTAAAGGACCAAACGGTATTTTTTGGCAATATAGCGATTTTGGGCAGCTCACTCCAAATGGAATTTTTAATTTTTTTCTTCAAAATTTTCACACAACATGTGCCCAAGGAGTAGCTTTAAGACCCAACAATTTTCATAACTTTTGAATACATGGTTAAAGAGTTATTGTATGATATGTTATTTTCATTGCTCAGCGGGCAGCTCGGGCAGCAAAAAAAACTTCTTCAAAAATCACTTTTTTTTTAAATAAAATTTTGAAATTTATTTTCCTGATTTTTATATACATGGAAAGCTTTGAATCATTCCATTTTGATTTATGAGATGAAAGTTATGAAGAGTTTTAGTTGTGGGTAGTTTGTGGGTAGTAATGGAATCTCTACTCTAAAATAAACTTTGAAGACCTTTATTTAACTTAATTTTTAATATTTTTGGAAAAAAAAATAGAAACGTGAGGTCTAGATTGTTTATTACAACAATTTAACCATTGGAATTGTCATTTTTTGATTCCATAAATAAATGATTAACAATTTAGTATTTTGAATCATTCTCTACTTCTTTCAACTTACTATTTTTTTCCTATATGTTGTACAATTCCAAATGATCTAAAATTTTTCAAGCATGTAGCCAACATGACTTGAAGAATGAATCCAAAGAGTTACAACCATTTTGGACATTTTTTCATAATGATCTGACCTTGTGGATTGCATCTGCCCGGATTTTCGCAGGACCAAAAATTGGCTTTTTGTCACTTCAAATGCTAATATCTTGCAATCCAAACGGTGGAAATTTCTGAAATTTTTTCCGCATCTTCCCAAACCAGATTACTACAAGATCCTACGGTTACATTTGTCCGAAAATTTATTTTTTCTAAAATTTGATACTTGTACTAGAGATGACAGTTTTGGAGTGTTTTTGGTGAAAACATAGTCAAATACATTTAGGGGTTAATGGCATTTTTGGAGCATTTTTGGTGAAAATATAGTCATGAAACTTAAGGGGTGAACCCCTAGTAAAAGTCCCAAGGTGTTTCTTTCATCAAAAGTCACTCAAAACAACCATTTCTATTGCAAATAGCAATCATTTTTAAATTTTAAAGTTTAAATTTTATTTTATTTTTTGTATCTAACCATAGGATCATGTACCAGAATAGTGGAAGAATGTGTGGAACAAATTTTAGAAACTTGAAGCCCATGGATTGCAAGATATTTTACATTTAAAGTGAAGAAAAGAAAAAGAAAAATTGCCTTGACTAGAGTTTTTTTGGCTATGAATTTACATTTAAACTGAATATTTTTGTACTATTGAATTTCTCATTTTTTATTTTGAAGAATTGAATTGAAAGTCAACGAAAATAGTTGAAAACAAAAACAAATTTTCAGGCATTAAAAAATTGTTCAATAGAAGTAAGTTCAAGATTGAAGGAAAAACTAAACCATTAATAGTTATGAGATGGAATTGAAAAACACTAATGTCAATAGTGAGATTGATCCAACAAGAGATCTTAGCCTTGTAAAACTTTTATTTTTGAAAAACTATGAAAATTGAATTAAAAAATGAATCCTCCGAGTCATTTTTTTTAACTAGATGCTTTGATTGCCCTCAAAACAAGATTGTCCATAACTTTCACATAGCAAATCCAAATGGAACAAATCAAAGCTTCCTACATAGATGAAAATACAATATATGAGAAAAAATTATTGTTTTTTAATTTTCATTTTTTGTGGGAATTTTTTTAATGCTTGACAAACTAAAATTTGGGCTTATTATGCCACAACTTTTTCTCCCAAGCACTTATTGAAATAAATATAATACTCTTGAAAAGCTAATTTGCCTTTCTATCTTCCAAAAAGTTCAAAAAATCCCAATGAATATTGAGACTATGCGAGTGAGCTTGAAATTCAATTTATCCCCCAAGGAGACAATAGGACTTTGGGGGGTGACAACGTAAGGGTCTATTTATGAAGAAAAACGGTTGTTTGTTTTAGAAGAAATTGTAATCTAAATTAATATGGACACACTTATTTCAAATTAGCAAATAATACTTATTGAATTCCTATCAAAATTATCTTTGTGTTCACAAAATCACCAAGAAGAGATCTAAGTGGCAAGTGTAATATACATATAAATGAATTCACCATTCCAATCACTACCATTGAGAAAAGGTGTTATTTAAACATCAAGTTAAGGCACTAGAGTCTTAGTACCCCAAATACTTGTAGACACCAAGTCAATGGTGATTGTTTAAAAATACATCAACTGATTTCTTAGACATGCTCATCTATCTTGGCATTTGTATGATGCATGAGAGTTTAATTAAAGCTTTTGGACTTTGACAAACAATTTTTGTGAAAAAATCACCCATGTACTAAGCAATGATGACTTTGATTGGTACCTAAATACAACCTTTTCAAATAGCAAATAGAGATTGAAAGTTGAATCACCTTCAAGCTAAATTTGAGAATGAAATAATAGAAATTGTCAAAATTAAAATTGTATGTATTTTTAAAAATTCTATGCTAGACACATGTCAATTCAAATGAGTCATTTGCCACCGTGGATTGAGATTGCTATGAGATCGTTGTCAATCCATCCCAACAAAACATTTGCCATACAACAAAATAGATGAAAAGCACTTCCTTAGTAGAGTTGCTTGAGTCAATTTTGCCATATTTCCTCATTTTATCAAGTCTTTCAAACAACCTCCAAGACTAAATTTAGATGGATCTTCTTATTTGATTATACAAATGATAGAATCTTGTTTTATAATCTAAATAAGTGGAATTGTGATTAATACAATAACTATTTATCATATATTTTTATCTATGTATTGGAGTTATTTTTGAAGGATCAATTTTTAAACTAAAAAAGGTTACTTTTTGAGTTCAAACATATATGTATCCATTCAAGTGCAAAACAATTTCAAATTTTTTTTTGAAAATGTATATTATACAAATGAAAGGGAATTAATTCAAAAATCTTCATACATTTACTAGACGGATGAGAAAACACAAGATTGTAAGTACTTGGGACATCTTTGTGGTCACTTATGTTGTTAGAAATTCAAATGTATGGTCTTAAAGGAGCTGAATATTAGATGGCTTTGATTAAGGTAAATTTGCTCTTGTTCAATACTACTACAAAATTTATTATTAATCCATGTAGATGGGATGTCTTGATAAATAGTGTAGTAGAAATAGGTGTAGCTTGCATGTCTTTATTAGCTTAAGCAGGAATTAAGTAATGACAAAATATTTTGCCTCTAGCCATTTAGTATCATCTATGATGAATGATTTAGCTTGCCTAATAATGTTATATATGAGCTAGGGAAAATTGAATTCCCCTCCCAACTATTTCTAGTTTCACAAGTGGGAAAAATACTTGTTTATCATCAATGATGAAATTTTAAAAATTGAAATTGTATTTAGAATTAATGACCCTAATTAGTGGGGACAAACTACAAACTATAAAAGTAACTAACAAGACAAGAAAATACTTTGTAAGCCATGTTCAACTTTCATGATTCTACAAGGGGTTGTTTCAAACTATTTTGGCACTTAGAATTAAGCATTTCATGATTTGGGAGGGAGTTGTTTCAAATATTTTAATGCTCTTTTTCATGGCTCCAAGACTCATTACAATATTTAACATTCTTCTCCATGGACTGTATTTAAGATTGAATGGATTAAGGATAAAGTGTTATTTATTGCAAGAGCCAATCCTTACCCTTGGATTCCCCATATTTCTTTACAAGTTGCAAGTGAACGGATTTTGGGAGATCTATACTAAGGCCATATTCGTCATATTGAGACTTCTTGCAAATTTTGAGATAGAATGCTAGTTATTGGAAAATGAATTTTAAAAAATAGTAATTGAAACCAAAAATATAATGCTCAAATAGTTCTCCTATAATAAAATTCTAAAAGTTGGTGTTGTTACTACTTTATTAAAAAATACTAGTAAAGAGATAAAGCGGTTTATCTTCAAGTCCAGGATAAAAATGGAACTGCAAAAAGTCTCAATATAATGAATATGGCCTTTATTCACAAATACTTGCCTAAGACAAAAATCCTTGGAAATTCATAAGTAATTCAATAATGCTTTAAAAAAAATTGAAATCACTTGTGTTACATGCCACACCTATTTTTCTTTGTCTGAAAAATGAGCTAAAAATCATCCTATCCATGAAAGCCCATGAAAATGGTGGACTACCCTTAAATGGTCACTTTTTGAGGCAAATTCTATTGCTACAAAATTATCTTCTCTTCAAGTAGTGTCTATGGATTCCATATCTTTTGGATGCAATGCTTAGAGCATTGCCACCAACCATGCCATTAGACCTTGGCAATGCCACTTCAACCTTGCTACACTTGTCCAATCAAAAACGGCTCCACACTCCATGAACCTATGACATTTAAAGTTGGGCGGCTCCTTCCCTCACTCCTACATTTGCTCATCAATAGAGGGCCTTTATAGCAATCAATTTTACACTCATACCAACCTCGTCAACTTTGACTATGGCTTTGGTGGAAGACATGGAGGCTAGTGGGAGGTGTAAAAAGAATGGGAAGAACTTTAGCAAGGATCTTTAATTCCTAAAATGCTCGAGGCACCAAATTATGGTATCATCAATATTTTGATGTTCAATAACACCTTACCATGTTATGATTTTTCATATTTTATATTTTTGGGAAATTCTTTTTGGAAATAATATTTATGGTAGTTTATATATTTGAAATATTCTTTTTGAAATCTAATTTTAGCATCAATAATCTGATTTTCAAAATAAATGATCGAGATTTTTCTATTAAAATTTTTGTGCAAAGGTGTCCATTGCAAATGTTGATTTTCTAGTATTGGGTGCTCTTGGAAATGAGCCTCGAGTACACTAGATCTTAGAGAAAAATCACATTAAAGTTTAGAAAATTGTAGAGTAGATTTTGAGAAATTGTAAAATAATTGGGGTTATGTATGTTATGCCCTTTAACCTCATATTTTGTTGATGACCATTTTTTTAGATTTGACATGTGAAAAGAAGATAGAAAGACTTCAAATCAATTTCATTGTTATAACACCTTCAAGATCAAACATTATAATTTTTCAATTATAAGTGATTTTCTTTTCTATTCCTATGTGATCTTTAATATATCTAGTTTGAATTTACATAGCTACAATTTTTTTAAATGATAAAACTTATCAAAAGGGTTGTTTTTTGTTCAATTTAGAACAAATTCCAAGAAGCACGAAAAGGGCCTTGGGCATTTAGGGATTAATCCCTAAAAGACCAAATTGTGTTTCTTGGCAACATAGCGATTTGGGGTAGCTCACTATGAATGGAATTTTTCTTTTTCTTTTTTATTTGAAATTTTCACACAACATTGGAAGTATTTTTTTTCTTTAAGGTCCAACAATTTTCATAACTTTTGACAACATGGTTAAATAGTTATTGTATGATAAGTAATTTATTTCCTTGGTTGGGCACATCGAGCAGATTATAAAGATCACCTTTTTTAGAAATAAACATTTGAAATTGATTTTCAAGATTTATATGTACGTGAAAAACTTTGAATTATTCCATTTTGATTGATGAGATGAAAGGTATGAGGAGTTTTTTTTTGGTAGTAGTTATGGATTCTCTACTCTAAAATTGACATTGAAGCCATTTATTCAACTCAATTTTCAACATTTTTTGAAAAAAAAAAAAAAATCTTAGGATGTAGATTGTTTATTAAAACATTCTTACCATTGGGATTGGCATTTTTCAAATCTTAACAATTTAGTATTTTGAATCATTCTCGACTTCTTTCTACTTGCTATTTTTTTCTTTTATGTTGTACAATTCTAAATGATCTAAATTTCTTCTAGTATGTAGCCAACTTGCCTTAACTCCTAAATGTTTTAGACTATGTTTTCTCCAAAACTGCTCCAAAACTGTCATTTCTATTATAAGTACCTAATTTTGGGAAAAAAATAATTTGGACTTGTAACCTTGAGATCTTGTAGTATGCTGATTTGAGAAGACGTGGAAAAATTTTCAGAAATTTCCACTCTGTAGATTGTAAGATATTAGTGTTTGAAGTGACAAAAATCCTCTTTATAGCCCTATGAAAAAATGGGCTGCTGCACTTTACAAGGCCACATTCGTATGAAAAAAATTCCAAAATGGTGGTTACTCTTTAAATTCATTCTTCAAAGAAAGTTGGCTACATGCTTGAAAAAATTTGAGATCATTTGGAATTTTACAACATGTAGTGAAAAAGTAGTAAGTACAAAGAAGTAGATAATGATTCAAAATACTAAATTGTTAAGAATTTAGTTATGGAATTAAAAAATGCCAATCCCACTGGTAGTAATGTTGTAATAAAGAATCTACATCCTAAGAATTTATTTTTTTTCCAAAATATTGAAAATTGAGTTAAATAAATGGCTTCAAAGTTTATTTTAGAGTAGAGAATCCAAAATTGCCCACAAACTAAAACTCCTCATAACTTTCATCACATTAATCAAAATGGAAGGATTAAAAGCTTTCCATGTATATATAAATCTAAAACACCAATTTCAGATTTTTATTTCTTGAAAATGTGTTTTTTTTCAGAAATTTTTGGACTGCCCTAAGATCAATGAAAATTACATATCATGCCATAACTTTCTATCTATGTAGTCAAAAGTTATGAAAATTATTGGGCCCTAAAGCTACTCCTCGAGCACATATTGTGTGAAAATTTCAAAGACAAAAAAGAAAAATTCCATTTGCAGTGAGCTGCCCAAAATAGCTATGTTGCCTAAAAATGTAGTTTGGTCCTTCAAGGGTTACCCCCTAAGCATTCAAACGACCATTTTTTGGTCGTTGTTTGACTTTTGGTAGCATTTTCAAGCAAAAAAAACAGTTAAATTTTTTTTCAATATTGGGTTGTCTTTCAATATTTATATTCAAAACTAAGATTGCTACAATCAAACAAAAATTATAACATAAATAGCACAAAGTGTTTAAGATTTGCTTAGAATTGAAAAAATTACTATTTGGGAAAAGTGTTGGTGTTCTCATTATTAGATCTTATGTATTTTTTCACTAATCATTAGAAACCACAATTTTGATGAATCATAAAAAAATTCAAATGCTAAAGAGAGAAATTGTATTTTTGGTGAATTTTTGAAGTTATATCTTCAAAATTCATTTGAAGAGAATCTAAAAATGTTTTTATAATTTTAACCGTATCGATACTTTCTACAAAAATTTGATTTCTATACAATATATCTTGTAATCTGCATGGTGGAAATTTCTGAATTTTTTTCCACATCTTCTCAAACTAGCTTACTACAAGATCCTATGGTTACTTGTGTTCAAAAATGTTTTAAAAAAAATTTGGTAAGGTGAAGGCATCCATAACCAATCAAATAAGCAATTCTAGACAAGATTTGGAGTAGTGCAAGGTGAAGCACATATTTTTAGAGGTGCAATGATAGAAATGACGAGGATTGCAAAAACTTTAGTAATTTAATCATTTCAATTGAAATTTCTAAAAATTTTGAAAGCCAAAAGTTGGTTTGGACCCAAGCTTGGAGTCTTCCCAAACTGCTCACTTAAAGTCACTTAAGGTGAAGGACATGCGTCATGGCACTTTGGTACCTAGACATGCCATGGCATGCGAGATGAAGGACATGTGTCATTTTTTGAAAAACGAAAATGAGTCCCAATCTCTTGATTTTGAAACACCCAATTGATTGCCAACATGGCATTGGTTAGTAATGGGTGCCTTCACACCTTACTTGTATTAGAATTGGTAATTTTGGAGCATTTTTTTTATGAAAACACAGTCAAAGAACTATAGGGGTTAAGGGTTTGGTTGGTGTGGAGGATAGGATTCTAAGTGCATGACCATACACCACGTCTCAAGAGGTAGTAAGGTAGGAACACCTAAAATGGACAGGAGTCGTTTATGGACACCTATAAAAGAACCTAAATCCAAGAGCTTGTGGATCCAAAGTAGACAAGTGGGGTTCTAAAGTGGACATGTGGGGTTCCAAGAAGTTGTCACTTTTTCAAGAAGTAGCCAATCATCCGCACTTAATTCAAATTTAGAGTGTGTCCCTTTTGGGTGT
The DNA here is from genome assembly GCA_963920665.1 of Straminergon stramineum. Classification (NCBI taxonomy): domain Eukaryota; kingdom Viridiplantae; phylum Streptophyta; class Bryopsida; order Hypnales; family Calliergonaceae; genus Straminergon; species Straminergon stramineum. The sequence goes on from OY987272.1 coordinate 3,201,893, forward strand.
TTCCGTGCCCGCTTTGGTGTTAGTCTAATATCCGCAGTAGGTACATCTACGAAGTTGTCTCCCAAAATTCGTAGAATATTCATACAAGCTTGGAAAAATACGAAACTAATTTTGTTGGTTTCCTGAACCATTTCCTATCCCGCAGACAAATTTTTTTTGAACACAGACCCTCACAATCACGTCATTTCAAACAAGTGTCTGTTTTAGGTGTCCCTACCTTAAGTGCTTCGCCGCTTCTTGGTGCCTTGGTGGAATGGAATGCAACTGGTGGCAATGCTCTAATTTCTTTGGCAACTCTACTCATCACTTACTTAATTTTCATTAATTCAGACATTCTTGACTTGGCATTTTATGTTTCAAAACTCTCGAATTCTCTCCCCATTTTGAACTTAACTTAATTATGAGCGCAGAGGACATATTCTTAGCTGGAAGAGTCTGGCAGTGGTGACGAGTTGACGACTACTGATGAGGGCAGTCCTTGCACTTCTTCCACGCCGTCAAAGAAGGCACCTAGCCACCTATTGTTACCAAGAAAAAGGGAAAGAACAATAAAGAAAGTGCCGGCAGCTGCGGTGCCCTCAATTATGGCAGGTAAATGGGGGCTCATAACCTGTGCCCCCTCAGAAAATTTAGAGCACGCCACCAGTCCTACAAGCCACGTGGCAGACCGAACGCGTCCAAAAATCTCATGAGGCTTTAAGACTGGTTCAAAGACCCTCAAATCTTGCTCCCCCCAAGCCCATAAAAGCTTTTTCTTTTGTCCACGACTCTTAGATCAGGCACCATCCACTGTAGCTTTCTAAAGTCCACAGCGAGAACCTCACCTCACCTCACCTCATCTCACCTCACTTCTGCCGTATCAGTTAGAATATTGAAAGCATGCGCTTTAGTTGTACACATCAATAATTTTATAACAATTTTTCTGGGGCAGAATCGCAGAAGAGAATGGGTTCACTTACAGAGGTCTCTCTCGATGCGATAGGGTACATAAATGCATCAACGAAGTTGGTGCACTACAATACAAGAGCCTCTGTCGGTCAGTTCTCTCTAGCTAAGGCCCGCTTTTCGAGGAAGATCTTATTCGAATGACTTTTGGTTCACTGTTGATGAAGCCTCCCCTATCCTTCAATCCAAATTCAAGAAATATGTAAAAAAATTGGCTCAGATTTAGATGTCTTTCATGGAAGAATGATTGCAATTGGGCACAACATAAGAGCAAGGTTACTGTCACGAAAAACTCAGGAATGTACTGTAGATCTTTAATGTACAGTACATAAGCCGTAGCAATATGTAAGATTGAACTCAGACTGCCTCATGCTTGTTGAGAGCCTTTACTTCTGATGCATATCCCGAGGTGAAACCGTGAATTTCTTTGAGTGATTTCACGAAAGGCAACAGCTCACGAAGGATAGTGATGGAAGAATGATAATCATACAAGACAGTGCAGTTACTTCACACGATTTGCGAATGTCCATCTCACAGCTTTTGGATCACTAGCTTTCCTTTTCGCTGAGATTTTGATAATTGCACCGTGAGCAAGCATTCGCTGCAGTATGCGAGCAATGTTGTGGGCATCGTCCAGGCCAACATGGTGTGTACCAGTTAGAGGTATATTTAGGCCGTTCAGCATCGCCAGCATGCCCCCAGCCTGCAAGAGCCCGCCAACGGTTTTTTAGCAGCAAATAGAACCACTCAGACGAAATTACAGGAATCCCACAAGACCAGCGTGAGCTTACTGAATTGTACTAAGATAGAGAGATCCAGCATGAAGTAGAAAATTGTATGTCAGACCTCCAGCAGCTTACAAATTCTAACAAATCAATGCGACTGTGGGATGATTCTACAGACAGCAACAAGATCTACACAACGATAAACCTAGTGCACGATACTCATGGCATAAATGGAAGCTGACAAATGAAGCTTTTGAGTAAGGTGCGTGTACCCGTTTCTTGTAGAAGTTATAGTAGATGTCCTTCAAGTTGATCCACTCATTGAAATATAGTTTCAAATCAATGCCAGAATCACGACATTGCTCTGGAATCTTTGTCTTGACATCCCAGTTCCCACTGTCATCCAAATCGCTTTGTATTAGATACAGCTGGAACGTAAAAGTTCCTGCCCAGGATTCCCACCACAATTACGAAGATTGTCCGTTTCAAGCAACTTTGATCAGTATGGTCTACAATTGCAGAGACAATGATCAAGAACGGCTTCACTATGGCATGCTGTCTTATTCTCAAGCTGTAATATACGATCTTAAGTTTCAGAATCTAAATTAACACCATCAAAATGCAAAACATGTTTGCTTGCTAGAATAGTCATGTGTTGATAGAACCAGTGCTCACCACGTAACAAAAGCTGCTCTTGTCAACTTGGATGGGTTTTTAGGGTCATAAAGTGAGCGGCTCTCCATCCAGCCCTCAAATGAATTCAAAACCTCTGTAAATGGTATAGCTGTGTCGTGCCAAACCCTGCAAAATATGAGAAATCAGACTGATCAGAGGTCCAGTTAATGAAATGACTGGTTTTATCGGCCAATTGTGTATGCATGATGCATCCCATCAGCACCTTCTGAGAACAATACCAAAATCTTAGACAAGGTACCTACACGAAATAGACATGGTATCCATAAAAAAGCTTTAAGGATGCGTATATGCCTACTTGAGACGGATTGATGGTCCATTAACTGTATTTATTACTCGATGCACACTTCTCTAGTACAGCGAAAGTGTACAGACCGAATTCGCAACAGTATGTCTGTACGTGGTCTCTATAAACCAAGGTGCTAGAGCTTACCTGTCTAAACCCCACTTCCCGTACTTCCCTTTAATATATTCGGCTTGCCTTTCTGCCGTCATTATGACCGGCCTTACAAAGCTGCATAAAAATCGAGCCCATTTTAAGTCAGTTTTACAAGTATGCAAGTTCATAAGTCACCAAGGTCTGCAAGATCCAAACCTCTGTAAAACCCATCAGCAACCCTCACAAATTGAAGACGAGGAAGAAATATACCGATGAAACCGATCAACCACTTCGAGAGTCTTCGCGTCAATCAGAAGCACGGGAAACTCCAATATCTCAACCATGCCTTCCAGGTCCAGCACCAAGTAGAACTCAAATGGTTGTTCCTTAACCCTTTTCAGGTCCACTGGTCTGACTTTTAGATTCGGGTAGACATGGTTAAATTTGTCGGTGTGCTCTTTCTCCTCCATCTACGCAACATACACCTTAAAACATTTGAGTGTTTGTTAGACAGCAGAAGTATTCTTCGAAAGGGACGTCATTCAAAGGCATTTCCATCCCAATATAGATCGGCAAGTTAGACGGAGAGTATACCATCAGTTCATCACTAGTACTGTACACTACCTCTCAAAGGTTTCAATGCATCACAAAATGTACTCTCAAGAGCGGACTGTACTCTCGCAATTATTTCATGAGACTCACTACATCTTTTCACCTTAAACACTTCGCTCTCACAATGTCCATCGTATCCTTAGATGAATCCTTCAATATTCTGAGGATCATCAGATTGTGCATAGTCACCAACGCAAATGATGAACTGGACTAAAAGGATTGGCCAGAGTCGGACTGTCTTGAACGCAGGTGATGAAAATTCTATAAGGACTGGCCAGTGACACCGGTAAAACGTAAACCATACACACGGAATAAAATCATTCGTGATATCATGTTGCAGTTGTCACTAATTCGTAAGGGCATCATATTATTTCACAAATCCAGGATTTACCTCAGTTCCCTACTATAGATAGCAAGATCAGTCAACCAACTGTTCTCAAAAACCTTAAACTAGAAACCCGAAACCTGAAACCGTAAAACCCTAAGACCTATTATTGTAGCTAAAATTAGTGAAAATTTTCCACAATGCTCCCTCATCGTCATCAATTACCACAATGTCCTCAAAATCCAATTGTTATTAGCCAATCAACAGATACGCCAGATAAATCACTGCCAAATCTTAAACCTCACAACCATGCAGTACACAATCATAAAAGCATCATATTACTTTACTAATCCAGGGCAAATTCAGGTCGCTACTATAGTGAGCAAGTTCAGTTAACCAATTGCTCTCTAAAACCCTAAATCCTAAACCCTTAAAACCTTAGATGAATGTCTCTCCTAAAAGAATGCACGATGCTGATTCATCGTCATTTATTACCAGAAATCCTCCAAATAATCACCAGACACGCCAGAGAAATATTCAGTCGATAAGAGGCACGTGACTGCTTCAACCAACTCTCCAAAACCTTAAACCCTAAACTCTAGATGAGTGTCTGTACTGACTACTGAAAGAAATGCACAATGCTCTCTCATCGCCATTAATCACCACAATTTCTCCAAAATCAATAGTAACAAGATAATCAACAGACATACCAGGCAGTTGACTGCTTCAATCAACTATCTTCAAAAACCTTAAACCCTAAAAACCCTAGATGCGTAATATCTCTACTGAAATAATGCACCATGCTCTCTCATCATGACCACCTACCCAAATCTCTTAAAAAAACAAACAAGATAATCAACATAACGTAAATCTTCAGAAGATACGAAGCCAGGTTACAGAGGCCATTAAACGTACCAACGTACACAACCCTTGCGTGAAATAGTAGCACATTGGTTTTCTCTGCTTCCTACTCCTCGCATCGTCGACATGCCGTTGATTCTCCGCCTCCAAATCTTCGTTCACAAGCTCAAATTCGCGCATAGCAGCGCGAGAGACTTCCTCCTCCTCCTCTGTCTCAACCAAGCTCTCGTTCAACTGCGAGACCGAGGAGGATACGGTATCAGCATCCGAAGCAGACGACCGAATGGAAGCGCACCTCGAATTCGGAAATGGCCGCCAAAAATTCCAAGCGGCGGACTGGGAAAGCTCCTCGCGATGAAGATGCGGCAACGGGCGTGGGGGCTTTCGAAAATTCGAAACAACGGGATTCACGAGGGATCGGCTGGGTGAGAAAACCAAAGTGCGCAATCGGAGCGCCATCGCCTGCAGGGAAACAACAATGGTGGACACCGGGGGTTTTCAAACCTAATTGTGACCCCGAAGCAAGCAAAAATCACGATCTTCCTACAAGAATTTGATACATGAAGAGTACACAGAATCTTCTATCAGAATCAAAAACCAACAATGCAGGATCAGACATTGACTTCAGGGATGCGTAGAGCACTTGCTTTAGGTTTTTCTAGGTGTTCCAAGGATCCATTAGAACACAGCATTATACAGAAAAACAAGCAGTACCGACAGATAAGTTTACACACCGACGTTCTATTTCGAAACTGAAAACTCATGCAAACCAAAGATTTGAAATTGTTGCTACTAGTTCAAAATTTCATGAAATCAGTAACCGTAAAGTGTAATGGAAAGATCAAGTAGTCTGTTTTCAACATATAAAACATTTGTATGCTGAAAAGATTGAAAGAATACAAGAATTTGGCTATGTATTGCTACATGTCTACCATCTAGTATTTCTTCCTTAGACACAATCACATCATTCTTTCTATGAAGGGAGTGGTGAAATCAAAACTTCAAGCATGTTCGTAGATATCTCTTCTCATTTTCTTTGCATTGATTCAATAAGTTCTTCCCTATTCTTAGGCAGAGACTCATTCTACATAGACATAGTCTTACGTTTTTTTCTATAGGTTTTATGTGGGGTTGAGATCAAAGAAGTTTACAATCCATGTTAAGTTATTCATACCAAATGAGCACTGTGCACTCTATTGCCAAGATTAGAATCTCTTAATTGCAAGTGGTTTAAAGGAAAGGACTCCAATATTTTAATTGATATGATCAAGAGAAGTTGGCAAGTGCAAGAGGGATGCTTGCAAAAAAGACTTCTGAAGGTGATTGTACAGTGTAAACTTATTGAAGGTGATTGCTTAGTAAAGTGTGTTAACTTATTCAAGTTGATTGTACAATGGTAGAGAGCTGAACTGTATTTATTTAGGGAGTCTTGTCCCTTAGAAAAGGCCTCTATTGCTTGGGGGGTGTCTTGAAACCAACCTTAGCTATAGTTTCAATGCAAACTTTCACTTGTTTCACATTAGTACAAAATTTTCTACTTGTACTTGTAAGGTAAGTACTTTCAACACCAATAAAAAAAACTGCAACATCTAGATTCTTGCCTAGAATGAAGACATTAATTTAGAGCCATGTATAAAGTTTAAACATTATAACTTTGTGTTGATTTATGGTACACCTATCACTACATCAAAATGATTATTTTGTATGGATGAATAATTGGTTAGTATGAAAATTAGTATGACCAATCTAACATTGTTGTCAATACACACTACAATTAACCCCTAAAGGACCAAACATTGTTTTTTGGCAACATAGCGATTTTGGGTAGCTCACTACGGATGGAATTTTTATTTTTTTTCTTTGAAATTTTCACACAACATGTGCTTGAGGAGTAGCTTTAAGACCCAACAATTTTCATAACTTTTGAATACATGGTTAAAAAGTTATTGTATGATATGTTGTTTTCATTGCTCGGTGGGCAACCCAGGTAGCAAAAAAAACTTTTTTTTAAATCATCTTTTTTTAAAATAAAAATTTAAAATTTATTTTCCTAATTTATGTACCCACTGAAAGCTTTGAATCATTCCATTTTGATTTATGAGATGAAAGTTATGAAGAGTTTTAGTTGTGGGTAGTTTGTGGGTAGTAATGAAATTTCTACTCTAAAATAAACTTTGAAGACCTTTATTTCACTCAATTTTTAATATTTGTGGAAAAAAATAAAAACATGAGGTGTAGATTGTTTATTAAAACATTTTAACCATTGGGATTGCCATTTTTCAATTCCATAAATAAATTATTAACAATTTAGTATTTTGAATCAATCTCTACTTCTTTCAATTTACTATTTTTTTCCTATATGTTGTACAATTCCAAATGATCTAAAATTTTTCAAGAATGTAGCCAATATGACTTGAAGAATGTATGCAAAGAGTTACAACCATTTTGGACATTTTTCATAATGATCTGACCTTGTGGAGTGCATCTGCCCGGATTTTTGCAGGGCCAAAAAATGGCTTTTTGTCACTTCAAATGCTAATATCTTGCAATCCAAACGGTGGAAATTTTTGAATTTTTTTCCACATCTTCCCAAACCAGCTTACTACAAGATCCTACGGTTACATTTGTCCGAAAATGTTGTTTTTCTAAAATTTGGTACTTATACTAGAGATGACAGTTTTAGAGCGTTTTTGGTGAAAACATAGTCAAATACCTTTAGGGGTTAAATGCTACAATGCCATCACTACAACTCAAATTGAATAGTATGTCCTTGTGATAAACCACACTAAACCATTTAGGTGTAGCACTCAATGAAAATTCATAACTTATTCTTCTCTTGTTCAATAATGCAAATTAGAGTAGAATCCCTTTTCACTTACTAATTCAATTGGATGCCATTGTAACTATGCTTAGTTGCAATTTGTGACCATATGTAAGGAGACTACACTACTTGTCTTTCTACAAAAATATTTACTAACCATGGCTACAATGACACACACCTCCTTTTTTGGAAAGGGCAAAAAAGAAAAGAAAAAAACATGCTCAATAATTTCATTTAGATTTGATGTGTGAAGAAATTAAGGGACCATATTAAAGAACAAAGGCTATAGACTCTATTGTTGGGCCAATATCATGTGTTCATGTTGTGGAGGCTCTTGACTTATTGGACAACCTTGAGATAACTTTTGTTTTACATGATGACAAATGTCCCATACAACAAAGTAATAAGTTACTTACTATACCTTATCTCCTTATTGGTATGACTTTGAATCTTGATTAGTATGACTTTTGACATGTAGATGATTAATTAGTTGAGAATTGAATTGAACTTATGAACCAAATTTTCAAATTTTTATTTTTTTATGATGGTATAGAACCGGATGTAATACTACACTTGATTTAAGGTGAAAACACCTAGAATTGTCAAAATAAACAATTCATCATTCTCGGAGGCACCCTTTTCAAGAAAAAACAAACATTTTTGTATTGCTAGCAATTGAAAATCATGAATTTAAAAAAAAAATTATAATTTTTGGATAAGACATAAAATTACTTTGAATTTTCAAAGTAGAAGTTCTCTAGGCCATTGAAACCATTACACGGCTTGGTTATAAAGCCAAAATCTAAAGAATCAATAGCCAACCAATCACAATTAAATATGGGAACAACTTAATTGCACTTTTAGGGATACTTTCAATAGAAGTCTACTTGTCAAGAATGGGTACACAAACAATTTTGGGTGTTTTTGCCTGATACATGAAAATGTAGTGAGAATGGTTTTCTTTATCCATATCCACCCCATACTAAATAAAAGTTTATTGTGCCAGCTTGTAATCAATTACAATAATTTTTGAAAATACATAAGCTTTCAAAAATATAGGACTTGGTCTCTTCTTTCTAGTGGTACCTTCATTGAAACAACCAATTTGGACCATTTGGACCATTAATAAAAACATTAGTTCATTGCGAAGGTGATCGTATAGGTGTGTTTTGCTTTCTACGATTTCGTTGCTTCCTAATTAAATTTGGTTGATCAGTAATGTCACTTGGTGACACGCTACTAGAATCTAATTGACCTTTACTATTACCCAACAAGTTTTTCATTGAGTCGAATAATTGCATCTTGATTTGTGAGTAATCACTTCTTGATTTCCTCTTTTGAGGACATTTAATTTGACCATTCCAAACAAGAGTTGGTAAAGGTTTTTTCTTGTCAATCACATGCTTCAAATTTTTGTGAATTTTCAAGCTTGCGTCACTTATTAAATTTATTGATGTTGACCTTTTCATTTCATTTTTGATGCTCGTAGTATTTGCTTGAACTTGACATATTTTGCCACTTCTAGATTCCACCAAGCATTGGAGTGAACAATACATAAATTGGTCATCTTCAAATTGATGATTACAAATTTTGCAACCAAAGGTATTTGTTTTTTTACCCGGACGCTTGAAAATATAGTACACTTGCTTACTATTGAATTTAAAATCACGGACAAGATTCAAGTGGATTCTTCTCATTTGCAATTCTTCAGCTTGAATAGATAATTGTTTTAATTGCTTGTCAATTCCTTCAGGGGTTCCGAATCGAAGCTGGAAAATTTTATTCAGAACTTTGCAATTGTTATGACCTTCAAGCATACATATTTCACATATACGTGAATGACATTCTGTACAAAAATAATTTTTTGATATTTGTTTTTTTGACGTTTTAATGTTACTGTGCTTGAAACATAAAGGATGTTTGATATTGTTTTGAAGTTGAAACAACGAATAAAACCAAGGTGGAAAGCTATTAGCATTCTCCATCTTTATAAAATTTTCACTCGAATAATTAATATTGCAATTTGTCACTGTTATGACACACTAGATGTCATGTTAGAAATAAAATGATTTTATAATGAACAATTATATTCATGATACAGTAGCACACACCATTTTTTGTGTACTTTAGTTCTTTAAATATTGTATCCTGCCAAAAAAATAAAAGTAGTAAAAAGTAAAATAAAAGTTATAAAAGGTAAAAGAAATGAATAGTTATTTTTATTATGTATCTCTAATTTGGCATAATATAATTAAATTTAACTACATTTAATCTATTTTGGAATTTTGAAGTTCCTCTTGAAATGAAAGACTAATGTAAAACAATAAAAGCAATAATACGAATTGTTGATAAGTAGGTCCTCAAATAATCATTGACCAAAAATCATCACATCTTAACTCTTGCCTATAATAGAAGAAATAATTTTGAGCACACAATTTGAATATTAGAATCTAATGTCAACTTATAGTACATTTACATTCTATCATAAGCACTTTGAAAATTCATAACATATTCATATGGTGTCCAAATAAGGTCCATATAGAAAATTTGATTAGATTTCATAGTGCATCTTCTCCCAATTTGAACCCCAACTATATTGTCATTAAAAAATTTCCTAACAATCCTAACATCCTACCCAACCTAACTAGCTAGAAATCTACAACTTTTTAAAATCTTGGATAGCCTTATATCTAACTATGCTCTCTTTGCTAACACCCATTGTGTGAACAACCATAATTAAACTTAGATCCAATTTGTGGTAATTACCTTTGTGTTCTTCATTATTTTGATTTGTATCTGCTCTTGTTGACGAGCACTTGTGAGTTTCTTCTATTATTCTTGCTATATCATTTTGTAGCAGGTTTTGTAGTTGTGCAGAATTGTAGATTGTATGTAAGGAAATTGAGGTTCCCTTGCAAGTGTTGTATCAATGTATTCCAACCTTTTGGTGTTTCAACATTTCAAACATATATATTTTAAATATCAAAGAACAATTGTACTACAATGAAGAGTTCATAATCAAACATTCCTACCTTTATATCTTCGCTTCAATCAATATTTGTCAATGTAAAACAATTCTTTATCATTCACTCTTGCATCCCTATAGTGCCATTGTGCTCATTCTTGAATACTTCAGGTTTAACCCATTAAGGAGTAGATAGTCAAATTTTAAACAAGAGATGAATGCAAACATGTTCCTGTTTTCATTCATCTAATTTTTTGGTTGATTTCTTGTTTTAGTTCTCTTAAAATTGTGAAGAATACATTTCAAAACTTTTCTTTGCAAATATTTTGACTTCAAAAAGGAACTTTTTTAATTCAAAAATCACCCATCGAAAACAACTTGAGTAAATAAGTAAAATGAAAATCTTAAGAAATCACCATGGAGAAACTTTATCATTTTGAACTTAAAAAAATCTTGTCAAAAGTAGAGATATTCAATTGATAATCAATTTTAGAAAGAATTTTTAGTTTGTAGTTTAAAGGTTGATTGAAAAATATTAGTTAGTGTAGCAATAGATCTATTGGTATGAGTATCATCTATAAATCCTATTTTACAACTTTTGTTTACCCCCTAAGCACTTTGACGTTTGCTTGGATGAAAGTCATCCTAATTTGAGGAGATACTTTATCAAGTTGTCCTATCTAATAGCTGGCTTTGGTATTACTAGAATAAATATTTTTCTGAAATTACAAATGTACAAGTAAGTCAAAATTGCTTTCACTTTGGTTCAAAACTAGATTTGTAAATTGCATTTGGATTTATAATTGACTTGTATTTCTTTTGGAATGACTATAAGGCACAATTGCATGCAATCTAATCACATTGGCTACTCTTCCGAAGGAAAGGTTTTAGCTCTCACCATTTGCAAAAGAAAGGTTCAAACACATTATACACCTCAAATTCTTTCCAAAAGATTTTGATTCTCTCTTCTACAAAGGTGGGAGCTTAACCTCTATTTAGGAAGAAGAGAGTCAATGTAATTAGATTGCATGCAATTGTACTTTGGTGTCATTCCAAAACGAAATTGAAGTTGATTAATGCAATTTAGGATGAAAAGCAAACTAAAGACCAAAGAGAAGATAACTTCATCATTCCAAAATGAAATTCAAGTTCATTAATGCAATTTAGGATTAAAAGCAAACTACAGACCAAAGAGAGGCTTGATGACTTTCAAGGCTTTTAGGATAACTCTATTGTGTTATTTGGATTGTAACACACAGAGCTTTCAATTGCAATAACTCATTGAATTGTTGAATTTTCTCAAAGATTTGAAATGGAGTAGAAAGATAACTTATATCTATTCATTTTTTGAAGTTTAAATCGAAACCAAAAATAGATACTCTGAAAAGTTACACTCAAGTTTGACCAAGACATATCCACTATTTGGATGCAGAGATCTTACCTTTTACCTTTAGAGTCTAGGGAGTTAAGAATGACGGTCTAAGAACATAAAACATCAACGAAGGTCATCATGAGAATCAGCTTCTGCATAAATAATTCATGAAAACCGCCGATCGGTAGCTGTTGTTAAGAGGAGCATAAGAACGACCTTGAGATTCAACTCGAATGTTAAAAGACGTGAAAACAACTCAGAAGCAGTAGAACCCATTTACAAAAACCCCATGCCATTATTCTGACAGTGAACCGCAAAATCTCACTGAACACTGAACACCAATTACATTACAATAAAAAATTTACAACTTGACCAATGAAACATTCTGCAACGTCAACTCAAGCACTAACTTTCTGCGGGTGCAAATTCATACAATATCTCTCTAGCGGGACTTTGCCGAGCGATACTCCTCAAGAGACCAAAGCCACGACTGCGTACTCTCCCATCAACTGTAAAAGCCTCAAGTTGCCTGCTACCTCTGGGTGAGGCGCCCTGGTGATTGCATTAGCATGCTCTGCGGCAGTGTTTGCCTTGCTTTGTCTCCGGACGCCTACAATCCAACAGTGAACATGTAATACCAAGGCAGTGAGTATCAAGGTAGAGAGGACAGTAAAGAAGTTTAGTGACCTCATCCCATCTCCTATAGACTGACCCCTGTTACCAAATGCAACTAATCTCTTCCAATACACAGTTAGTCTTCAATTTCCAATGCAAGGAGGACTTGGCTACATGTCTACAGTGACTGATCTTAAACTGAAATAAGGTAGTCTTACCAAATGCAACTAATCTCTTCCAATACACTCAGTTCGCCTTCAATTTGCAATGTAACCAGGACTTGGCTACATGTCTACAGTCACTGATCTTTAAATTGAAATAAGGTGGTCTATTAGACCTTCAATAGTTCGTCTACAACCTCCAGTTGAGTGAAAAAAAATTTGATCTCAAGAGAGTTTGGTTCTTGTAGTACCCAAAGTGATCCATCCAGAGCCTTTATAAAAGTTTCCCAATGAAGGCACACTACTACATGTGTAAAAGTGAAGTGAATAGTTTTCCTCGCCCTTACCGGTGAACTTTTAAACTCTCTTCCATGTAGCAAACGAAAAGCCTTGAAGGATATGGAGTCATTAGTTCAAAAAAGAGCAAATTACACTGAAGAAGGGGGCTCAAAGGGAATACAGATAAGGGACAAACATACCCTGACAAGGAGTTCTTGGTAGACACTTTCAAGGCACCGCTTCAAGTCAGCATACGAGGCTATGAGCATTGACCGCTCATCACGACTCAATAAAATGATCTTCTCCGGAACTCCGGCATCCAACTGTACATATGAACAACACAAATATGATCACAGAAACCCACAGATAGTTGACAATCCAAGCCCTAAAGGAAAGGAGAGAAGAGGACTTTTAAACTACAAGAGTGTTATCAATAAAATTGCATTGTTTCAAGGAAGTTCCAGACAGCATCATAAAGAGAATTTAACCCTGTAAAATTCTTTATGATATATCTTAACCCTGTAACGGTGCAGCAGCCAATTATTGGCAGATGGCTGACTTTGTGAGGGCCTACTAGATGGAAAATTGGATGGCAGATTTAATATCCTATTCCTTTAATGGGAGGTGTTTGAACACATTTTTCGAGAATGGTGTTGAATATTACCTCATTGTTGTATATTTAACTTTATATTAGAGATGCTTGGTCCCACAGATCACCATGTAAGGTAGACACATCCATTTAAGAATTCCTCCCTCACATACTAGTGGTGCACATTTGTCTACCGTAGTGTATTTTGACATCTTCTACACTGAATAGGGGTATTAAGAGGACCAAAAAATTAAAGGGACTGATTGAAGAAAAATGTAGATGTTTGAAACATGATGTACATCCCCGGACACTTCAATAACTACTGATGTACGGTAAAGGTAGGTATTTATATAGTGTGGAATGTCGATTAATTAGTATGGTTCCCCTTAATACCCCTATATTAAGTGTTGGTCCTCGCTCTTGAAGTGAATTTGAGCATTGAAAATGATAGGTTTGGAGTTTGAGTCCCACTAATGAAACGAAGTCAATAAAGTGCAGTTTCTACTCCAACTTAAAAATTTGAAAAATATCTGAAAATTCATTTTTTCATTGAAAGTTGAACTTCGGGCCTAATACCGCAGTGAGTTGATCTTCTAATTATAGAAGTATTTTTAACTCCATGATATTGTAAACTATAATATACATCCGTGGAGAAAATTTCAGATTTCTTGATAATATTTAGTATTTGATATGAATTTCCTTTAGGGTTCCCTAAAAAATTCAAAATAATTTCAAACTATCACAATAAAATCTGAAATTTATTTGGACTTGTCGAAGACATGTGAAATAACCATACAAAATTTCAATCATAAAAATTGAAAATTGAACACATACAGAGCAAAAGGATTTTGAAGTGCAAATCTGTGGTCATAGGCCCGTTCTTTCAGGAATAAAGTTCCTGAAACAGTCTACTTTACTCTAAACCCATTTACAAATAAGAATGCTTAACAAAGACCCTGGATGTGGATTGAATCCTATTAAGAAACACAAACGATACGGAGTATTAAACTTCAGGCACATTAAGGAACAACTTGAAGGTACGAATTGAACCACAATAGATTTATTTGTGTGGTGAAGGACAAGAAGATTGGATCAGAACTCAATGATAGAAGACTCTGTACCTTGTTAAGACATTCGATAACATGGCCCCAATCAATAACTGGTGTCCCTTCCTCTGACGTCTGCAACCAGATTTACAGGGCTAATCAAATTCAAGTGGCGTGAAGGAGCCAATACCTTTAAAATGGACATTCGATAACATTGCCATCTGTATAGAACACAGGTATTTCTGTAAACTTAGACCATTTCAGGAACGTTTAGACAAAAGCACGCAGAGAATCGTCCCCATGATTCATATGGCGTCTCCCTATGGTCAGTGATAATATGAAGGCCTCTCAAGGTGTTCATTGTCCAAGAGTTTTTGGAACAGTCTAATATTGCTGAAAACCCTGTAATATGCAAGATCCTTTTCTCAACATCAGGGAGCAAACAGCCAAGTCAGGGATAAACCTGGTGAAACACGAAGTCCCTGAACAACTTGAGCAAATAGCGGTCACCAGTTTCAGACCACCCTGGATCCATGTCATTCTCAGGCCTCTCATTCATCATCCCCAATTTCACAAGAATTCGTAAGAGACGCCCATTCTCTGTCTCTTTGCTCAATTCATTCATGATTTCGTCATTCTGCATATGAACATTCTCGATCTGCACACATTGAACAACCAAGTGAACGGCCTGTTTGGACATCCACTAATATCTTATCCCAAGCACGGGCAAGAACAAGCCACTTACTTTCTATAATCCTAACTACAGTTCACCTGACTACGAGTGTATTATTTAATGTAAAAATTAGATGTTACGTCCAGGACACAATGAATTCTTCCGACGAAAAGACTATGAACGAATAAAGGGATATCAAAAAGCTTAGACCTCACTGAACATGCGGTCAGCTAAAACAGTGTGCAGTTGCCGAATACTGCTGATACCCCCTCCCTCTGCCTTCTCAGGGGACGAGGCCAACAAAGCCTGGGTGATTCGAACTAGGTCAGACGAATAATGAGACCCCATGAAATCCAATGACGCATTTGCGGTTGACCCACATGCAAGGGCAAGTATTAAACGCCCGCACCCTGCCAAGTCTTCTCTCTGCAATGTCCAAAGCAGAAATTTTCTAATCAAATTGGGAAAAGTGCCTGGATCTGCAAGTAATTTGAGAAAAATACATCCAACAGTGTCACACTAAACTTAAGCTAATATATCTGCAACAAAATGAACAAAAAGAGGGAATCACCCTCAACAATTTTGAACGATAAAAAAAGTTTTGGAAGTTCATATAACCGACTACTAGCTTCCAAACGAACTTTATATTTTCTAGGTCCGGCGCTTGGTGGATAAAAGCTTCAAAGTCCATCAACAAAGACTTACTTGGAAAATCCGAGGATCATCCGCTGGGTCACCGTGGAGAACATCCAGGATACCAACACTAGAAACGCGAATTCGGCCTTTACTAGTCAAAATGACTTTCGATGGATGTAACCCCCCTGGACGGAAATATAGACCAGCACCATGCACAGTCCGAAGAACAGTTGCCAATTGCACTATGTAGCTCCAAAGCTGTTCTTCGTTCGCCTGCAACCAAGTCCAGCAGCAGTATATACTTGAGCAGGGCACCCGAGATGGTATACAAGGAAACAGGGAGAGCACGATTCAAACTTCGACCAATCAAAAAAAGCACAAAAATATCAAAAGTAATCTAAAAAATCCGGAAATTCCAGCTAATTCATAATTCTTCCAGTATAAACTAGGGCCATTCTCAATACGGGATTACTTGTGCATGGAATGTGACCTACCGTTAAATGTACAACTCCGCTTGCTTGCTCCTGTTGCAAATGCATTGCTTGAAGGGTGAAAGCAGCAGGATAGTAGTCGTGCACAAAGAACAAAGCTGCCGTATCCTCCACTTCCCGACTAACAAAGGACTCTCGGATGGCAACTAGGTGCGGATGCCGAGCAAAAGGTGCCCAACGCTCCACAGCTTCAACAGCTGTTGTAGCCAGCTCGGCCGTGGGTATTACCTGCACAATGCGCACAACTGAAACTGTGTATGTCATAGAAGCAAGAAAAGATTCTCACCGGTAGGACCTACATAACGATCCAATAACCTCGATAGTTATACAGATTCCGAGTACTTCCAGAAAAGCCTCAACCACCACTAGTATAAGCCACCCACACAAGAGATATTTAAGAAAACCTAGCCACCTAAACCCCTAAGCGCTCCGAAGTCCATGTTCTGGACGATGAACAGAGTGCTTCAGGGCAACGGTTATTTCTAAAATTCATCCAACGTAATACTTGAATCTTTTAAAGACAGCCTTCCTTTATAGCAGTTTGATGACATTGAGGTATACAATATACTTTTGCGCGAAGATAAAGGAAAAATGTGCGAAAATCCCCAAAAGGATTCAGGCGTTAACGGGTTAAACCCTGTCACATGCAACACCATTTTAAGCCATTTTCTAAAATAAAACCCGCGAGTTGAAATGCAGGAAATGGTTCTCTACTGGTGCACGTAGACATGGCAACTGCATTTGTAAGCTATACATGAATAGGAGTGCACATCACAGAGCAGTTCATCGACATCTGATGTAAGCAAGCTTACTACCGGTACGCAGGATGTTAAGCCCAATAAAACGAGTGGCAGCATTCAACAATGTAACTCATACGGCTTGCATAAACTCATCCGCCTGAAATAAAAAAATTTCAGAGAGATGTAGTTACCTGGCGGCTATCGATCCGTCGAATGGCGTATGCTTGACCATCGGAAGAAGAGATCCCTTTGAAGATCATCGTCCTCACACCAAATGAGGTGCTTGGAATTTCATCTTCTCGATTCACATCCTCCAGGGGAAACAGAGAATGGAACCGTTGAACCATCTCCGGTAGGTCAACTAAATCTTGCTCAGGGTCCAGCTGCCAACTCAACAATGCTGATGCATTTAATTTCACCTCTACAATCAAATATAATACCGAATCTTTCCTCAGACAACCACAACTACAACAATACAACTTATTACAGAGGCACACATCTGCAATATACGGCAAATTTATCAATAAACCTGCACCTATTCCTTGCACATCAAACTGCTAAACAAGCATGAAGAACATATCGGATTTTACACCCTACAGAACTCAGGATTAAAACAGTAAATATTATTGAATTGATCGTATTGTGAAAACTACACTTCGGATGGGGCAAAACTTTATATCACCTCAATTAGCGAAGAACATTACATGTGTTGGCCTCTTGATCCTTTAGGGGTCATTGCAAAAATGTGTGTGAATTCGACCATGAGGCAACACTTTGAAGGCTTCCCAAAGCATGAGTAGTTCAGGGTCCGTTCACAAGCGCTATACGCTTGTGGAATGAGCATTGATAAACCCGTGTTCGGTGATATAGTACCTGGGCATGAATCAAGGAGTGACGACGTCGGAGCTCCTCACGTAGATGATCCGGAATGAACCGTGACCCAAAGGGTACAGTGCCAGCTGGGAGCTGTCCCCTCACAGAACGTGATTCATTGCGCCCACCAGGAGAGCCAAATGCATGCGACAAACTGCTGATGCCTTGGCCGGGACCTAAGAAATAAGTCGCTCCTCCATGTGTTGCAGCTGCAACTGGAGACACCCCAGAAACTGGAGACGGTGACCTCATAGTTGGCAGCCTTGACTGGCTTAATCCAGTACCAGAAAGAGTTCGTTGTCCCTGCACAGAACTGCCTCAAAATGAGAAACACAGAGGCTTCCATAAGGTTCTATAGCTCGTGTCTGTATCAAAAAATTGACAAAGGTTGGTCATCAAGGTTTCTCACGCCAGTTTTATCTGAAAAGGAAACTGCAGTCAACAGTAATAGCAACTAGTTTCTCGACGGGTCAACAGGGCATCCCTCAAATAGAACAACTATCATAAAATGAGTTACACTTTATCAACCTTGAACACGGAAAGTCAGAATTAAAGACCTGAGAGTGTTGCTGCTGAAAGTGTTGCGACTGCTGCTGCTGTTGCATTCTTTGCCGCATTTGCTGTTGCTGAAGTGCCTGTAGTTGCATCTGCTGCTGCATTTGTGCCTGGTCGAGCCAGAATTAATATTTATCACATGACCACGATTTGAAATTAGAAAGATGATGTCAATTGCACAATTCCCAAATATAGGAACCGGGCTTCTCTTAGACGGACTAGGCCCCCGTGTGACAAAAGTCGTCCTAAATAGCCTATTCTATTGCCCTTCAAGAAAAGAAAAAAATTCGGTACACTTAAGTATACCTGCTGGTGCTGCTGGTGTTGTTTGAGAGATGACTGAGACACAGCAGTTGGTTGCTGCTGTGGACTTTGAGCCAGCTGAGGTGACTGCTGAGGACCACTGGGTTCGTTGGATTGCACAGAGAGCTGATCAGACTCACGTCTGTCCGGGGAAAGAAGCAGGTGTTCTTGCCCTTGTTTTTCATTTGAAAGCGTTAACGACGATGGCAAAGAGCCAGTGGCCTCTAAACCCAGAAGTTGAGACTTCTCAGGAGTCAGAGCGCCTAAACTTTGAGCATGTCGAATTGTGTATGGTGGCGATTGGGATTGTTGCTGCAGTCAATCAGAGGCCAGGTGGGTCAATAGTGAGATATATCTGAGAATGTTGAGGTCATGCTAGAATCAATCAAAAACTATCACTCGAATTTCACCGAGAATAGCAAATGCGCAAGTACCTCAGATTGTGAACTCAGCATTTGTTGCTGCTGCTTTTCAGGAGTTTGAGTTCTCTGAGGTGGACGTAGCGTATACGGCGATGACTGACCAGAAAAAGCCTGATGCTGAACCTAAAGACAAAATCCAAAAGTCACAAAAGGTCCACTACGTAAACATGATACACATGTATTTCAGTATAAAACAGATAAGATATATAAGCACGCGATTGATTAGGCAGACAACTATTGAGCAGCCTAAAGAAAACCTAAATAAATATATGAACAAATACCTGCTGCTGCTGCAATTGCAGATTTTGCATGTGCTGATGTAGTTGTGCCCTGACAGAGGATGGAGACGGTAGGTCCCCACCATAATTGTGAGAAAAAGAAGAACTGCTATCCACTTGTAAGACTCCACTTCCATCCCCAACAATTCCCATACTAGCCATGGCATCTGGAGCAGGGAGTACTGAGAAACCCCCACTACCCCCAACCCTGGCCAACAAGACCATGTTTCGTAAACATCGCTAGGAAGAGAAATTTCGGTCACAATATAAACTTTCAGACCATATCATGTAGTCATGTCCCTTAGTGACCAAGTAGTAAAGTCATATCTGTCACGAAGTTGTCCCTATCATTGATTACTGAAAGATTGCTAATCGATAAAATTAGTGAGAGCATTCACAAAAATCCAGCCACGAAAAGGTCTTCACAATCAATAATCAGACACTTACCTCGACAAGAACGCTGGATTTGGAGGAGACATAGCGGTCATGCCAAGTGCAGGATCATCGCCATCAGGCAAACGAAAATTAGGTATAACCATAGGCACCTCCATTCCCATGTACTGGTTATTGCTGAGGACATTTCCACCCATGCTACGAGCTGCAGCAGCAAGCATGTGGGCTTGAGCTTGAGCCTGAGCTTGCACCTGGGCTTGAGCAGCAGCTTGATGTTGCAATTGCTGCTGAAGCGGTGACAACTGTTGCCTGATTTGAGGCTGTGGTTGACCTCCTAATGCCATCAGGGACTGACTAGCCGGTTGCAAGGCCCTACCCATACTGCCACTTGTTGCTCCAGTCAGAAGGTGCTGCCTTGATCTGGGTACAAAAGGGGCGGCACTAACCGCTGAGGCCACTGACCCACCTGATGGCACAAAAGGGGCTGCATTGGCACTACCAATGCTTGCTCCTTGAATAGGTGGAGGTGTGGATCCATTCGAGCTTCCGCCATGTCCAGAAGGAATGAAAGGCTGTGCATTCAGCAAAGAATTGCTGAATGTGGAGGAAAGTGTACTGACAGTGGAGACAGAGTCTGAATTTGGAGAACCGTCGGTCTCTGTGACCAGAGATGCTGAGCTTGTTTGGGTATCAACAACAGATTTCTGACCTGAGGATGCATGGGGCACGTCATTTGGTGTTGGAGAAGTCGAAACTGAAGCACTAGCTGTGAAAGTGGCTTGTGAAGTCACCGCAATACTTTTTCCAGGGGTCACACCGCCCCAAGCGCTCAAAGAGGCCCTCTGCGCCGCTGCAACAGCTGCCGGGACAAATGCTGGAGCAGACACTGGTAGCCTGTTGTTCCTGATTGCAGCTGCATAGAGGGTGAATATAAATCCCATCATTCTTAAGAATTTCACCAAAAGATTCAAATATTCTAAGCCATTTTCAGATACGAACTCTAGTCGTGTTTGATACGAAGTCTCCGGTCCACCATGCGTACATCGTGTCACAATAGAAACGAGCTCATCCACAAATGCAATCCATAGAATCACGATGATCTAAGGGTGGTAGATTTAAACAAATACTAGGTTGTTTGATACTCTTTACACATATCTTATAGCAATGCCGATTAGTTTCGTTCAGTCAGTTTTACCAGCTGTCCCAGGGCTAAGAGAAGTTGATGTTGTGGAAGGCCAAGATGAATACACCACAGAGGCTGGCACGATGGTAGAGGTGGTTGAGGAGGCAGAAGGAGGCCTGCAGCAGCTCAGAAAACTAGCCGTCAGTACACCTCTGGTGCATATAACTCCGCCTAATGGTATTACACATTTAGAAATCAAATCAAAGTAATATTAGAACAACCAAAGCAAGCTTACATGGAAAATTCATTCTAGGAGTCATAATGTGATCAAAGGGACATGATCTTCAATAGAACTAAAATCACTTGCTGGATCCCACAGATCCCACAGAAATTGGAGTGAAGGGAAAGTAAAAAGTTCAGAGAAATGTCCGATATGAGATGGAAATTCAGACATCAAGCAAGATTTCGAGGGAAATTGATCATCGGCGTTTAGACAAACAGGTCAGATATGTCTATCCAAGAATTGGATTCAAGGACAGCATGCACTCGCTCATTTCCAGGTGCAAAGAATCTCTTGATAGGAGTAGAATACAATATCTTACCCAGCACGAATTACAACTGGAATTTCATGGTTGTACTCGCATCCATTTTTTTCGTTCTACAACACCAAGTATAAGATTAATTACCCAAACATAATAACCAATGAGCAGGCTAGTCAGTCCGACAATGTGATGTCGAAGTAGTCAATTGTTTTGTTGCAAACCCAAATTCCGCAAACAGGGGTAGTCACAAACCTTGCAGTATCCGGTGAGAAGAAGCTCCTTGCAGGCTTTCTCACGCTTCGGTACTACAGCCCACCCACCCACATAGACCAGTAAGAGTTAGAAGCGAGCATAGTGTAAAGATCCAGCATTCTACTAGCACAGCATTTAGTAGCTGCTTAGTTATGATGGACAACCTTTTGTATAGTCCAAAACATAGGTACAACGCAAGAAACTGAGAGGTAAGAACAACCTGTTACATGCTGTAAACATCCAAGCAAAGTTCTAAAGTGATCAGGCATCCTCAAAAGAAATCTCTGTGCAATAAAACCTGGAGTGATCCCAGCCAATACATGGCACCAAAGATGATCAACAATGATAAACTCTGAGTCTACTTGATTTGAACCTAGGAGCTATTGATCCACTACCACTCGCCCAACATCTATATTCCTGTGTTGGTAATAGTTCGAGCACCTTGTAGCACTGTGACTACATTGCTTCCAAGATGTAGGTATGGAACCCACCAGACTTTCCTGAGGAAGCTCTATCAGCAGGATTGTGAGCGAAGTTGCACTGGTCACCAAAAAAGCAAGTCCCTGATGTTGCCCAGTAGCGACAAGTGACGTTGCTGCACCGCCCACACACGGGAAAAGAAAATCTCACAATCTGAAACCAGTGTCATTGCATTTACAACTAGTCTGTTGTAAACGAAGTAAACTCGGTACCACTACGAATTGAAAGAAGAGTAGGGAAGGAACTTCAACTCTGAAAATTGCGTCTGAACAAGAATTTTTTGGGCATACGTTCGTTGCTGCTCTGGCAAATGAAAACCCTAAACTAGAATGTACGATAAACGACGTGCCCATCTGCAGCAGTCGGATTGCTCTCTGAAGCCATCCAAGATCAATGTCCTCAATCAGACTACAACATTTTTTCCTTCACTCGGCAGCTAGGATTGAGTTCAATGAGCGACTGTCGTAAGCAATAACTGGGAAAGAGTGCTACCGTATTGGACTTCACTAATCAAACAGAATCAAAACTGAATTGCAAACTAGAACACTTGTCCGATGTCTCGTAGAAATCCCAGGAAAACACAACAAATGGCAGCCTAGTGTTGACTTGATCCCACTAGCAGATTCAAGCCTTAGAGACACACTATCTGATCCCACAAAGATTCGACCTCTACGCTATTTCATATTTTCCCACCAACGCTCTTCCAACTCCAGGAAGCTCGAAAAGGCTCTCATAGGGCTATGGCTTTCCTCGCAACCTTGATAACAGGGAGCCACTAAGGCAACCAAAATAGCGATTAAGGTCACCTCTCCCCCGGGTCCACAACAAGCTCAATACCAGAGAGGACTTCCTACACAAGCCAGGAAGGATACCTGCAAATTGCTAGAAACTCATTCATCGAGATACGAAAAGCACAAAAAAGGCTCAGGGAGAATACCTGGCAAGGGGCTTTTGTGGTGAAGCACTCATTGCAGCGGAAGGGGTTTACGTCATTGACACTCTCAATCCACGGTCATCGTCGTCACCATCGTCTTCCTCCTCAACAGCTCTCCAATCTGCCCGAAAGCTCAGCATAGATGACCCAACCAAACCTCGCTCTCCTCGAACCACTAACGCATTCTAGATACAACGCAATGTAGCCCCTTCTAACAGAGCACGGAACCACGAAACCTCATCCCACTACTACCAAAACTAGGGTTTCACAAAAATCCCTTTCGAATAATAAACATAAGCTCTCGCCAAAAACAGGGGAGCAAACCCGAGCAGCAGTGGACGTCTGCAATTCGAAATTCGCCAAAGCTCACCAATGCGGCACACCATCAGATTCTCCACAGACATGACAACAATGCCCTCGCGGTCACAGAACACGACGACATCGGAATACCGCCACCCCCCCGAGCGGCGCAATCCAATAAACCACAGCCATCCCAAAACGACCGAAGAAAAATCGAAATAAATGCATGAGTCCCTCCAAATCGCCTCACTTCACGCAATTCCCGAACACATGAGCGTGTGGAAATGAAATGGGGAGCGTGGAATTGGGTGAACAAGTTCAACGAGCGAGTTTGAATCGAGGCTCCGTGCGTGGATAACGAGGCAGACAAGAGGAATTGTCGTTCGAGGAAGTCGAGCTCTCCGTCGTGCCAGTGCAAGTGCACATTTACGGAAGCAAGTTAGGGATTGAGGTTGTGAAGAAGAAGAACATTAGCAACCTCGAGGACGGAGCAGCAAACAGTAGCACGAAGGTGAGTATTATAATGGAAATATATAAAAGCTCTGCTGGGGCGCCTTGCAAGTCGCGAAGACGAAGGGGAAGAGAGAGGGAAGAGACGACCTGTCTTCTGCCACAATCAATCCCAAAACGTAGAATTTGGGGTTCATATTTAGTAGATATGATAAGAATCAACTAAAATCATAGATTTTTCGGTATATCTGGGATCCACAAGCACTGATTTAATGGGCTGCATATTTTACCAACACGAATACTCTTAATACCTAGATTTAGTAATTCTCTGTGAGCCTAGAACCCAGACATCTACAAATCCGGATTTCATATCTTCAGGAATATGGAAGGCTTTGTAGTATTGCTGGAGACCAAACATCATATTACTGTAGAAAGGTATTACCTCTAGAACTTGACTCTGGGATACATCCTGCATACCGAAATCTACGAAATCAAGGTTCGTGGATCCTGGATCGTGGGAAAACTATGACATAGGGATGCATTCCGGAGTTTCCATTATCTACGAAATTAGGCTTCCTTGAACCTGAATCATGCTCGGATCTAGATTTTAGAAAATGATTTGGAGGTCCAAAATCTATGAAATCAGAGTTCCTGAACTCTAGATTCAGGACTTTAATTTTCAGTCATTATTTGCTGAAAAGTGATACTGAAAAAAAAAGAGGGAATATTCAGTGACAATTTCTTTTTTTTTGAAATAGATCAAATCGGTGAATTGCTACCAATTGTTGGGATGGTTTTACTCACTTTTCCAGAAATGTATACATTCTTGGATGTATAAATGATTTTTTAACCATAGATAAATTATAACATATTTTAAAATGACACAAATTTACTTCACAAATTTACTTCAAATGTACAATTCCTATTTTTGAATTAAAGTGAAAAGTCCATTTCGACTACACTTATTTTGAGCCCCTCAAAAATTCATAATTTATTCATTTGGATTCTACACTGAATAGGGGTATTAAGGGGACCCATACTAATTAATCGACATCCCACACTATATAAATATCTACTTTTATTGTACATCAGTAGTTATTGAAGTGTCTAGGGGAGGTACATCATACTTCAAACATCTACAGTTTTCCACAGTAAGTCCTTTTAATTTTTTAGTCCCCTTAATACCCCTATTCAATGTAGAATACATTGACCCTAGCTTAACCCTTTTCTACAAATCCAAAAAAAACTTGAGTAATTTAATAATAAGAACCATGCAAAATATTAATTCTAACAATTGATTAACCCTAGAAGGATGAAGCCTATAAACATGAAATTTGTCTAAATTGTTTCTTCTTTGTTTCCTTTATTTTGCAACTAAGATTGAAGTCTATTTTATTTTTCAATAATGAAATTACATGTCATCTATAAGTCATAAAATTTTCAAATATTTTGAAGATGATTTCAATTACTATGATTCTTTGAAGGAAGATTGAAGAAAGTTCATATCTAATAAAAAATTACATAAAAAATTCTAAATTTTTTTCTATAAGTATTGGTGTATATTATAGAGAAGAATATTATAGTATACAAAAAAATTCCATGTTTACTAATAAATAGAAAATCAACAAACTAGATAATAGATCCAATATGCAATATGCAATAAAATGTTTGATTTTGGAAAATTTTGGAATTGGAATAGAAACTAGACTAAATAAGATTCATTTCATTAGTAGGACTTAAATTCCGAAAAGATCATTTACATGGCTCAAATTCAAATCAAGAACAAGTATGTAGGAATTGCCCAAACACATTAGAAGGTTTGTTTTTTGTGATCTGTGACACACACTTCCTAATTTTTAGTAAATTCTTGGACCCCCCCATAATCCTTCTTGTATGTGATAACAAGGAGAATCTTCTCTACCAACCCATTAACACTAGAAGGACAAGCCCATGATTGCTAATTATGAAGCTCATTATCACTTTGTTTGCTACCATTTTGCAACTAGATATGAATGAAAAATTTTATATTTATTTTTTAGAGATGAAGTCATATGTCTACTAGAAGCCATAAGATTGAAAACGTTTTGGGGAAAATTTGAAATTATTGTTAATTTCTTAAGAAAAGAATGAAAAAAATCCATATCAAATCCAAAATGTACTTGAAAAATCTGAAATTTTCACTACATATGTATATTGTAGTGTAAAAAATTATGGTATAAACCAAAGTTATCATGTCACTCTAAAATTAGACAATGAACAAATCATGGTTATGAACCCAAAGTTCACTTTGCTATAAAATATTGAAATTTACAAATTTTTCTAATTTTCCTATAGGAGTAGAAAGTGCACTTGATAAGCTTCATTTCATTAGTTGAGCTCAAATTCAAAATATATCATTTTTATGGCTAAAATTCACATTAGGAGTAAATAGCAAGAAATGGCCAAAATACACTATAAGGGGGATTTGTGGATTAACCCCTACGTTCTTTGACATTCACTTTTGGGACAACAAATAAATTGAAACTCAAGTTTCACCATCATTACTGCTTGAATGAAAGTCATCCTAATTTGTAGAGATACTTTATCAAATTGTTGTCCTATCTAATGGTTGGATTTGGTCTTATTAGAGTAAATATTTTATTTTCTAAAATTACAAATGTGAAAGTATGTCAATTGAATGACCACACCAAAATTGCATTGGCACTAGTTCAACATTGGATTTGCCAAAATTAGGTCATAGATTTTAAGAATACAAAAATTTCAAAAAATTACCATGTGAAGAGAACCTCATTTCAAATCCATTCCAACAAATTCTACTAAAAAATGATACTCCGGGGTAATATGTTGCTTGTAATCAAATTTTGAAGGAATTTTGAAATTTCTCTTTCAAAATTAAAAAAAAAAAAAAGTTTGGTGATGACAATGGTGAATCTAATTGTACAGAAGAAATCTACAAATCAAAATCTACAACTTTTATTTGTATATCAATTCCAAAATATGCTTCCAAATTGAACTTTATAATGATTTTTTTCAAATCATCAATTTTAGAGATTTTGGATGATTTTTGACGTTGAGAGGTTAAGCATCTTCTTCTTAAAAAAAATCAATATTATTATAATGAGGGAATTTGCAATACTATTCACTGACCATGTACTAGAAAAATTGGATGAAAAAACATTTTTTCTCATCGTGTGTTCTTTGCTGAAGTCATCCAAACAGACACTTAGAGTCCAAAACCAGTATTATAGGATTAAGAACTGAAGGAAAATATATCATTTCACATCCTCCAACAAGGGGTTTTTTTGTCATCCAAAAGTCACATTTCGGTTATCTTACCGTAGCTTCTTCATGACTCCAATGAAGTTCACATTCTGCACTACCTAAAAACAAACAGTGCCTAGATGATGGCGACTAAGTCTTTGACCCAGTAATTTACAAAAAACGTAGATTTTGGACTCCGTTGCAGTCAATGTCACACTATGACGTGTGCCGAGCTGTACGGAAATAAATCTAGCATCATATTGTCCGGGCAGGGCAGGGCAGGGCAGGGTGGAAATTTCTGTTCCGGGCAAATGACGACGTACTATTTCAAATTTATTGGCACTTGGACTTGATTTGGATGGATGAAATACCTTCTCCTTAAAAAAATCTTCATTCAGTCGGTTCTCCTGACCCTTAAACCCTAAGGAAACCCCGGGAGTCTGCGACGTTGGAGCCCTGGAGATGTGAAGGCCGCGTCGTTGGAGGCCAATAATCTTTGATTGAGGTGCTGTTTTGACTCGAATTGTGAAGTTTTGTGAAGAAATTGGTGTAGGAGATAAGTATGGTGAAGAAGAAGAAGAAATCTCTTGGCGTGGACGCTATGGAGGACGACGCGCCTGTGGTTGCTGGACGCGCACCTGTTCCGGATGACATTGGTGGCGGGGAAGGTAAATACTGCTTCAAATTTCGAGATTTCGTGGTCTGGAATGATTTTTTCTTGTCTAGAGATCCCTGTTGCAAATCCAGATTAAGGTGGAATCCTTGCGATAAATTTGTATCCACTTGGAATCGTCGCCCAGACCTCTTTACTGTCACGAACTCTAGACGCCGAAACTGCACGAGAATATCAATGCAGTGCTGTAACGAAATTGTGATATGTGCGGTTATACCAATGGAGTTGTGTGACGATATCTTCTTGCTTGTATTAGTGACGTAAAAGACGTATTAGGGTTTGGTGAGACAACGGAGGATAAGACGGTAAAGAGGTTTTGGTGTGCCGTAGGGTTCGGTGAGAGAAAAAGATGAATCAAGCGCAGTGCTTTTTTTCGCTCTGTTCTTTTCCCGTTTTGTTTCTGGTATACAGAACCTTTTTTGGGTCTGGAAGGAAACTTGTATCTAAGCAAACTCGTTTCTTCCGTATGTATATTACAGCTATGGACACTGCGGAGGTTGATATTCCAGAGCCTACTGGTGCGGAGCTAGACTTAGTCTCATCGAAGAAGAAACGAAAGAAGAAGGGATCGAAGTCGAATGGCCTTCAAATACAAGGGTACACTCCTCATCGATCTAATTTTACAATACCCTTGTTATTGGAGTCAAGAGTATATGCGAGGATTACAAAGTGTGCTAATTGATCCGGATTAATGTGCCATCCTAGTTTGTGATTATGTGTCGGTTTTACATCAAACATTTTACTAGCCAGCGGGAGTGATAAGGCGTAAAGTGAGGTCTTAAGAAACGTCATTGGAATTTGATATTAAGAAGAGGTGGTTTGTCACGCAGCCCTTCACGAAAATGCGCAGCCATCTCAAAAGTTAATTGATTTATCGAAGTTAATTTTGATCTACTTTTCAATTACAAGGTTAATTATGGTTAATTATGGTTAATTATGGTTAATTATTGTCAATTCATTGTAAGCCTCAATGACACCAACATCACCGTAACATTAGGTTGGCACCATTTGCATTACACTAACAATGTGGGATCAATCTGTCTTTCTTTATGGGTCCAACCCTAACATACATGCCTTTGTCAGGCTCGGCATGAAACGGGAGCCGCAGAAGCGGAAAGCTGTTAACAAGCGGAAGGAGAAGTCGATAGAGAGAGCTTTGTTAAATATGGACAAGCAACAGGAGAAGCTTCAGAAAGATGAGATGAAGGCAGAAAGGGTTTCGTCCTTAAAGAATCTGTATTAGCGTGCCATGTGCATACAAAATTGTAGCGTGTAGGTTGCTCAAACTTGAAACCGATCCCAAGAGGGTTTTCTTTTGCAATTACTCTCTTTTGCGCCTGCGGGCATTTCAAGTTGCTGGGCGTTGCTTTCATTATGTTGTGGTGTGATCAGTTTCTTGGTGAAATTTTGGCAGGGAAATTTCTGGGCTCACCAAAACCTTTCCCTGGGCTCGCAAGCCCCAAAAAATGAGGGGTGGAGTTCGCAATTTATACTGTTGGAGGCCGTGGGACCTTGGGGAACGTCGGAAAGGATTCTGGGAACTTCCCAAGTTGCGTGTTCGCCAAGAACAGAAGACATGCGGGCGTCTCAAGGTTCGCAGAGGACGTCAGGTTGTGGACGGTTCGGGGTTTTGGGCCAGCCATTCGTCGTTTAATTTATTATGGAGAGTTCCAAACACGTTGAAGTTGGAGTCCTGCCAACGCCTAGTTGTGCCCCGAGGCTATTTTTCTCTTGCCTCTTGCCTCTTATGCATGACTGGCTTACCTTAGGACTTAGAAATGTGGGTGAAAAATTGATAAAATCAACAAATCCCTCTCGGAATATTATTAGGTTTGCCCAAGAGCTGTGTTCTCAGATAATGCTTCTGATTGTTAAGGTGTTTCCACTCAGAATATATACACGATAACCATGCAAGAGGAGGTCAATTGACTAAGCACTTTGCACTCCGAGAGAAATTTCGAAATTTGCCTTGTCAAGTACACTGGAACACAACTTGATTATAGCGTAGCCCAGTACGGCGGGATATGGTTGGAGACCAGTACTGGCCGCAAAGAAAAAGATTGTTTGCAAAAAAAATGGGACGAAAGTCGAGCACTGCATCCAAGATTCAGCAGTTCTCTTCCCAAACCCTACAGTACACACAACCGTAGGAAACCTAAATCTCCGGCTGTATACTAAGTCCAGGTGCTTGATTATTTGCATTGGGAAATTCGAATTGGCCCAATGCCATCGGAAGGACTGAACGTTGTCTTATGCATTCTACCTAATTTCAATTGCATGGTTCAGTTCGTGATGTACGGTGGGCTGTGGCAGTCACAGCACGATCTGAAGCTGGAACAAGGACCATCGAGCTTCTGGTTCTGCTGAGAAAACTCAATTTTCCTGACGAAGGAGCTCCTATGGGTGATCTGAATGTGTATTCCAACCACCCAATTCTTGGTTCCAACTTCCCCGTCAGTGCGTGAGAATCTGTTATGAATTAGGTTTTGTAAGTCATTAATGCATGTTGGGGACGAAATACATCGCAAGGTTGAAACAATGAATTAGTATCCCAATCGATGTTGTGTGGGAGAGATCAACATTGCCTCGATTGTCACGACCTTGGTATCACACCTCTATCTTGAACTTCCCATACGCAGTTGCATATTTCACTGAACCCTCTATTGATCGATGCGGAATAATCAACGCAAAATGAGAAGTACGCAGATACACTGATAACCTCGAGCAGTTCAGATGGCATTCCAATATGAAAATTCTTAATTGTCTAGAGGCTAGGAAACCCAGCCTTCTGCTCAAGATTAATTCCGCTGATCTCTCCCCAAAACCTTAGCGAACAGCACTTCCCTACTCACCCAACCCTAGCACTTCCATGTCACTTCTCTCACGTCACTTTCGAATATATTAAATTTGCAAAGCACCGGCAATGCAGATTTCATGCTTAGAGTAACGCAGTGATCATCACCAGCAGTTTGGGCGCCATTCCAAGAGCTTGAATTTCACATGAACGAGTTCTGGGTGGCCCAATTTGGACGGTCGGACTCGGTGCTTCAAATCAATAAGACTTTCTGACATTGATCGATGCATGCAGCGGCTTCTCATGGTTTCATGCTTAGTTTCGGAATTCTCACTGGTAAGCTTGAATCTTAGGATTGTCTTGCTACTTTCCTTATCTCACAATTTCTTCACTTGTGTTCATAATTTGGGTGCATGCGTTCCGTTCCGTTTCCTGGTGAAATTTTAACAGAGAAACGGCTGGGCTCACCAACACGTTTCCTGGGCTCGCAAGCCCAAGAAGCGATGGAAGCAGTCGGATATTTTTACTTCTTCAGTGGGCACGGCCATGGGAACTTCGCAAGGTCGCAGGGGGGTCGCCGTGACTGGCATTGTAAGTGTCTTCTTCATGGCTTATTATGAAAGTTTTAACGTACTGTAGAGAGGAGATTTCTTATAGCTTTGTGACAAAGCTTTCTGAGAAGTCCATTTGCAAAAGAAAGAACGAGTTTGTGGTTAAAGATTTATGTTGTTCTTTTGATTTCCCTGAACTTTTGAGCACCACAAAAGAAAATTATTGAAAGATTAAAAAAGAATTGTCTTGTAGAATTCATTCATATACAAAAAGATTACTTTTTATTCATTCTATTCTATTGACAAGAATAGAATTCTATTCACTTCTTGTGATTAAATTCAAAGTTTTTTTTAATAAATAATACTTGGATCTGGTTTGCATTGATTAATTTGAAATTTTGAAATTTGAAATTGTTTCATCCACATCTAATATTTAGAAAAATTATTGATGATGTTGCCTTCCTATTATTTTAGATTTTTTGAAGAATCACTACATTTCATTACATTGCTCCAAACATTCTGCCCTAGCCCTTGAAAATGCCCATGAATCATTTGAATATTGCATTACAAAGGGACTTTTCAAAAATGGAGTCTTTCAAATTTCAACTCTATTAATATACATTCATGCCATTCATTTTCTTGAATAATTTAAACGAACATTGGTTTTTATTTCAATGTAGACCAAAAACTAAGAATTCACCTGCACTATGCTCAAACTTTTTCAACTATCACCACCAAATGAAGGTAACTTCATTTAATTATAGATTGACCTCCAAATGAGCCTATACTAATTTTCTCACTTAAAGCCTTTATGGTTATGGCTGCTATTTATCTGAAAGGATGTCACTTTCAAAACATCAAATATCCATTTGAGTATGGTTCTTATTCTTAAACTATCTTATCTAAATTTTTATTGAACCTCGTTGGAAGTTAATCCCTAAAGCCCCAAAGTCTTTTTTCCATTTCTATTCCAAAGTACTAAAACTTTAGAAGTTGTTTTTGATTTTGCATATCTAAATACATAATCTTGCACTAGATTAGTTTGAGAATGTGTGGGAGAAATATCATATACTTTAAGTATGTGGATTACAAGATAATGTTGTTTTGAAGTCAAGATGATAGTCTATTTTTGCACCTTGCTTGCCTAGATTTAACAAGATTTGAATCTTCATAGCCTAAATTTTTGGCAATATAGATGTTGACTTTAAATTCCTTATGTTGAAAAATTGATTTGAAAGTCTAGATATTTCTTATAGAAAATTTTTATTTGTTCTTTAAAAAGTCGTAAAGTAGGTGTGAGATTGAACAAAAAACTAAATCATTAATAGCTCTAAGATGGAATTGAAATACACTATAATCCCAACAATAAGATTGATTTAGAAAGCATATTTAATGTTGCCAAACAATGTCTTTTAAAAAATTTGAAAATTGCATTCAAAAATGAATCCTAGAAGTTATAATGATTTGATTTCAATGAAGATTTTGTGTTGAAATTGATGTTTTTAAGTTACAGAAAACAAGAACATCATGTAGATTTTGTTGAGAGCAACAAGGTTTTCTTCAAGTGTTAACATTTATATTGTAAAAAGTCAACATCTATATGAAATTTTTTCTAGAAGATGCTTAGATTTCATGAAATGCAAGCTTATCTACAACTTCCTCATCACTAGTCCAAATACAATGAATCAAATCTTTCTAAGCATGTAGATAAGAATATTTTCTATGGGACAAAAATTTGAAAATTTTTATTTTGGCTTTTGGGATTTTTTGGTGTTGTCCAATGAACCCTGTTTTGGGCTTAGGGTGGCAAAACTTTTCTTTTAGACACCAATTGAAATAAATATTATATTCTCATAAAGTTGATATGTTTTCCTATGTTTTTGAAGTTTCAAAGATCCCCATGAAAATTGAGAAGGGAAGAGCCCACCCCAAATCCATTTTGTCCCTTAAAGGAACAATTGGACTTTAGAAGTTAAGAGAAGATTCTAAATCATTATCTTTATATGCATTTTTTAGACTCTTTAATATTGTTTTGAGAGAGATTTGTCTATTTTTTTACCCACATTTTTTTGGCCTTTGTTGTAGCTAGTGCCAAAAAATGAAGAGTGTGGCCAAAGTTCACAAAGACCAAAATAGTTGCAAATGAGAATTAAGCATTGCCAAGGAATCTCAAAGTGTGAGTGGTTAGAAATAGTCAAGAATCATTAGGTATTACCTCCTATAGAAATTTGGTGATTCTACAACCAAAATTGCTTCAAAGTACTCAAACCCAAAGCAAGGCTAAAATCTTCATCTATATTTATTCAATAACAAATCCAATTATAGGATCCTTTAGTTAACTTGTTAGAGTATTGCCTCGTTAAATTTCAGAATAAGAAATATCACCAATTGCAAGATCATGATGCATGGATTTAAAAAAAAAGGAACTTTCAACTCTTCCTAAATGGTTAGATTTCATTGTCCAAATTTTTTACATAAAATGTGAAGATCCTACAACTTGTTTTTCTTTATATCAATATGTTGAAGAAATAAGTTGGTAATACATATAAAAAAATTTCAACAACAAATATTTCGTATTCATGATTCTAAAGAATAATTAGTAAAAAGAAATGGACAATGATTGAACATACTCATTTATTAAGAATTTTGTTATGGAATTGAAAAATGCCAATCTCAATGGTTTTAATGTTGTAATAAACAATCTTCATCCAATGATTTTATTTTTTTCCTGAAATATTGAAAGTTGAGTTAAACAAAGGACTTCAAAGTTTATTTTAGAGTGGAGATTCCATAATTGCCTACAACTTAAACTCCTCATAATTTTCACCTTGTGAATCAAAATGGAATATTTAAAAGCTTTCCACATAACTATGTACAAGTCTAAGAAACAAAGTTCAAAATTTTTTTTCTTCAAAAAGTCATTTTTTTGAGCTACATGGAGAGCAAAGAAAACTACATTTCATACAAGAACTTTTTAAGCATGAAGTCAAAAGTTATGAACATTGTTGCGCCTTAAAGCTACTGGTCGACTATAGGTTGTGTGAAAATTTCAAAGTAAAAAGAAGAAAATTTTGTTTGTAGTGAGTTGCCAGAAACTTCTATTTTGCCAAAACATGCTATTTGGGACTTTAAGGGTAACCTCCTAAATGCCCAAGCCTTTTCATGTGTGTTTATGAAAAAAGAGCATGGGCTTTTAGTTATCTCAAATGAAGGAATTTTTTTTTCAAAATCTAATCTAATTGTCTAGATGTTAAAGAGCTTGCTTATTAGTGTGCATACTAGTTAGTGTGAAATTGTGTAGGAGTTGTGAGCTCTCAATGTCATTACACAAGCCACCTTGCAATTGTTGAAATGCAATTTTTTTTTATAAGTAGAAATTGCATATAACTCCAAATCAACACTTACATGTTTAAATTTTCAATGGTGAAAATCACCAAAACACTTCACTCTTTCCATTGGAACTATTTTAAAAGCAAATGGATAAATATAATTTTTTAGATCTCAAATCAAGTGAAATTGGTAAAACTTTGCTCAAAGTTGGAAAATGAAGTATAATTAGCAAGCTTTACTCTTCCACTAATGGTTTTATAAGCCTTTAGAGACCTCTCAAAAATCAAATATTTACCTTTTTCAGAGCAAAATAAATGTTTCCAATAGTTAACCTTGAAAACTGCATGTAAATTTTTTTCAAATGGTCAATGGAATTTAATTGCCCATACCAAAATGAACTAGAAATTTTAGATCGACCATAAATGGTTGGTTGGTCAGTCAGGGGTTAAGTATTGCCGGAATTCAACCTTCAAGGCGTGTTTGGACACTGCCCATAACAACTCGAGACTTCAGTCAGTGAAGTACATTCTCCAAAATCAAAATGTACAAATTGCTAAACAAACTCATGACCTGGTGGAATGAAAAACACCATCCACTCATCCAGTTCAGTGGCATTCACTGCAGCAGCGGCACAACATAGAATTGAACCAGTGCACAAAGTTAATCCTTACTACAAGGACGTCGCCTCTTTGATCGGAATTCACTCAAATATGATTCAATTTTTGGACCAAAAAGTGCATTCTGTGTTTCTCTTGTAACACAAAAAGTCATCCATCAAACACTTTAGTGTGTCGTCAATGTCGTTTTAAGGTTAAAGCTGCCCCCTAACTTGCTTAACCCGTAAACGACGCCATGGAATTTTGTGCAGAAAAGGGAGATCTTTTCCTTTTTTTGAAAGTAGACGATGTCACATATTACTTTAAGGGATGATTTCCATGGTCACTAACCTTGTAGTTAAGGGTTAAGATATTATTGCATAAGGGCCCCTCAATTTATGCCCAACCCAAAGCCTCAAACCAATATTTGGGAAGAAGTTCTAGTTAGTTCATTGTTAGCAAGTGGAATTGAGAAAACTTGGTTGCAATTTCAAGACATTGAAAAAAAATTGGTGAGAAAATCTATAAAATTTCAACTTACACTACAAGATAAAGGGGTATTTTAAGTATAGTCCTAGACATATAGTCCTACAAGTAATAACCTTAAAGGGGTGTATTTAGTAAAAATTTACTCGAAATACATATGTGTTTAATAAAATTTTATTGGAAACACCTCTTTAAGGTCGTTACTTGTAGGACTATATATCTAGGACTATACTTAAAACACCCCTTTCTCTTGTAGTATTAGAATAAAAAATAGAGAAAAAAACCAAACTTGGTAACTATTTGAAAAACACGTGCAATTCATAAGATCATAAAATTAATTGGTAAAACTCAAAAAGCATGTTTAGATGAAATCTAGGATACATAACAACACACTTAAATGTATAGCACATGAATCCCGATCAATTAGCACATTGTCTAGCTTGTAATCCTTGCTTATGATCTTGCCACCACTATAAACGTACCTAGTTTTTGTAACATGAAATGGATGAGGTATGTACTCCTACAATTGAAGGGCATTGGACTAAGATTCTTTGTTTGATTGGAAACTCTACCATGCAAATGTTGACAAGTACTTAGTTGAACTATTTGTCCAAATCAACATGGAAACATGTATAATTGGTGTTTTAGAGGATCCTTGGACAACTTAAGGGGTTGAAAAATTATTGCATGAGAGCATTTCTAGCAAGGCATGCCATATTG
This sequence comes from Straminergon stramineum, assembly GCA_963920665.1. Taxonomy (NCBI): domain Eukaryota; kingdom Viridiplantae; phylum Streptophyta; class Bryopsida; order Hypnales; family Calliergonaceae; genus Straminergon; species Straminergon stramineum. The sequence continues at coordinate 3,238,137 of OY987272.1, forward strand.
CTATAGTAATTGCTTTGGTACACCCGAAAGCTTGTAGCCATCCTAGCACTTGCAACCTTTGTTCTTTTCTATTTCAAGGTACTTGAAATTTTTATTGCCACTTTTCATCTTCCAATGTCTCAACCTATAGACTTGTGGCACAATACAAACTTCAAAAAAACTCCCAATTATCCTTTGCCAAATAGAAATTAGCAACCAAGGGAAATTTACCAACCACATTGTAGCCTTGCCAATTCTCTTATCTACACTAAATAGTAAAATTAGGTTGCCCTACAATAATTTTTTGACATTTGACATTTTATAATTATTTATTGTTATTGTACAAAAATGCATTGCTTTTGAATTAAGTGTTGTTGTAATTGGAACTCTTAAACCTTCATATGTACAAAGAAAAACATTTAGAGAAGTATTTTTTGACATTGATGGCTTGTAAAGGAACTTTCTTGGGGTAAGGCAGCCTAATTGTTAAAGCAACGTAATTTCACTATTTAGTGTACCACCCCTTGGGATCCTAGGAACGGCGTCTGCAATTCATTTCTAGTGGGGGCCCGCAAGGCTTGTGTAACGAAAGCCACACACCATAACTTAATCGTTTTGGCGCGCACCGCTGGAGATACTCTGAGGACCTCTCAATCGATGCCCAGCCCAATGAAAGCCTCGCGGATCCACTTTACGCTGCCGGTTCGGTCCAGAGTTCCCACAGCCGTGCCCACTGACAGAGGTAGTATATATAGCCGATTGCTTTCCTTCCTTCTTGGGCTTGCGAGCCCAGGAAACGAGTTGGTGAGCCCAGCCGTTTCTCTGCCAAAATTGCACCAGGAAACGGAACGGAACGCAGGCACCCAGATAATTGAACACAAGGGAAGTAATTGTGAGATAAGGAAAGTAGCAAGACAATCCTGAGAGTCAAGCTTATCGGTAAGAAATCGAACCATGAGAAGCCGCTACATGCATCGATCAATGTCAGAAAGTAGTGTTGATCTGAAGCACCGAGTCCGACCGTCCAAATTGGACCACTCAGATCTCGTTCATGTGAAATGAAAGCTCTTGGAATGGCGCCCAAACTGATCGTGATGATCACTGCGTTGCTCTAACCATGAAAGTTGCATTGCGGGTGCTCAGCAAATATATTCGAAAGAGACGTGAGAGAAGTGACGTAGAAGTGCTAGGATTTGGTGAGGAGGGAAGTGCTGTCCGTTGAGGGTTTTGGGGGAGAACAGCGAAATTATTCTTGAGCATAAGGCAGTTCTATTTTCTTTTTGGAATGCCATCTAAACTGGTTGAGATTATCAGTGTATTTGTGTACCTATTAGATTGCTTCCGCATCGGTCAAGGGAGTGCTGTGACAGACACTCCTGCTTGAAGCCGCGACCTGAAAGAAGTGCTAGCTAGGGGTCGGCCGGTGAGATATGCAAGTGCGCTTGGGAAGTTCAAGAGATAGCAGTGATATCAAGGACGTTATAATCGAGGCAATGTTGACATCCCCCAAACAACATCAATTGGGATACTAATTTATTGTTTCAGCCTTGCGATGGATTTCGTCCACAACATGCAAGCATGACTTTCAAAACCTATTTCATAAGAGTTTATCAAGCTCTGACAGGGAAGTTGGAGCAAGAATTGGGTGCTTAATTGTAGTACACATTCAGATCACCCGGCCATAGGTGAGCCTTCGTCAGGAAAACTGAATTTTCTCAGCAGAACCAGAAGCTCGATCGTCCTTGTTCCAGCTTCAGGTCGTGCTGTGACTGCCACAGCCCAACGTACATCACGAACTGAACCATGCAATTGAAAGTGAAACTTCTGCATAAGACACTTCCAAGAGCGGAGGTCCCCGGCCCCTTCGAACGTTGAGACGCTCGCTTGCATGCGTGTCGAACATGCACCTTTTGGAGTTCCCAGAATCCTCTCCGACGATCCCAGCCTTCCAGGCCTACCGCAGGAGTCTAAATCAGAGACCCCAACCCTCCTGTGGGCTTGCGAGCCCAGGGAATGGATCTGGTGAGCCCAGCTTTCCCTGCCCAAATTTCGGCATGAAAACAATCAAATCACAACACCTCTGCGCCTCCATAAAGACATGGTAGCCGGTAAGTTAGGTGGAATTGCTCAAACTTGAAAACGAGCGACCGCAAGGCTGAAACTCGTCCTTGTTCCAGCTCCAGGTCATGCTGTGACTGCCACAGCCCAACGTACTTCACGAACTGAACCATGCAATTGAAATTGGAACTTACGATTAGAATGAGTAAGACAAGGTTCAATCCTTCTCCAGGCATTTTGCCAATTCGAATTTCCCATGCAAATAAGCAAGCACCTGAATATAATATAGAGCAAAGATTTAGGTTTTCTAGGGTTGGGTGTACTCGAGGGTTTGGGTAGAGAAGTGCAGAATCCTGAACGCAGTGCTCTTCTTAGTTTCGTCCCATCTCTTGCAAAAAAATCTTTTCTTTTCACAGCCAGTAGTGGTCTCCCCAATCGTATCCCGCCATACTAGGCTAAGCTACAATCAATTTGTGGTTCCAGGGGTACTGACATGTCCAATTTCCGAATTTTTTTCAGTCTGTCAAGTGCTTATTCAGTGAACCTCATATTGCATGGTTATCGTGTATATTGTTTGAGTGGAAACACCTTAACAGAAATCAGAAACATTATCTGTCAGTGAGATCACAACTAATGGAAATTCTAGTAATGTTCCGAGAGGGAATTGGTGATTTCACCCACAGTATCAAGTCCCAAGTCCTAAGGTAAGCCAGTCTTGCGTAAGAGGTAAGAGGCAAGACGAAAATAGCTGTGGGTCACAACTAGGCGTTGGCAAACTCCAACTTCAACGTGTTCGGAAATTCAATCTCCAAAAAAAACGACGAGGTTTTCAAGTACAGTCTCCAAATGAAAAATGTACAACCTGCTCGAGAGAGTCAATACCTGTTGGAAGGACGATCTTTAGTCATTCAGCATGTCAGAAGGAATCAAAACGGCGCAGAAAGTGAATGCTGCTGCACCCCTGCTTGGGTTATTGCCTCACGACCACCCAATGGATGCCTGGCCCAATACAAAACCCCGAACGGTCATTGTGCACAACCTGACGTCCTCTACTAACCTCGAGACGCTCCATTCTTGGCGAACACGCAACTTAGGAAGTTCCCCGAATCCTCTCCGATGTTCCCCGAGGTCCTATGGCCTCCCGCAGCATAAATTGCGAACTCCGCCCCTCACTTCTTGGGCTTGCGAGCCCAGGAAACGTGTTGGTGAGCCCAACCATCTCTCTGCCAAAATTGCACCACGAAACGGAACACACCACAGCACATTGAAAGCAACGCCCTAAGTCTCCGTCAATAAAACGAACGACAATACTACAGCGACACGAAAGCCCGCAGGCGCAGAAGAGAGTACTTAATTGCAAATGATAACCATCTTGCGATCGGTTTGAAGTTTGAGTCATTCAACCCACCGGCTACAATACTGTTATAGGGATCTCTAGCCAAGAAAAAATCATACCAGACCACGCAATCTCGAAATTTGAAGCAGTGTATAGAAGAGGTACACAGATACACTGATAATCTCGACTAGTTTAAATGCCATTTCATAATGAAAATTAAGTTGACTTGCGCTTAACATTAATTCCGCTAATCTCTCCCCGAAGCCTTAGCGAACAGCACTTCGCTCCTCACCAACCCCTAGCACTTCCATGTCACTTCTCTCACGTCACTTTCATATACATTTAATTTGCTAAGCACTCGCAATGCAACTTTCAAGCTCAAAGCAATGCAGTGATCGTCACCAGCAGTTTGGACGCCATTCCAAGAGCTTTAATTTCACTTGAACCAATTTGGGCGCCATTCCCAGAGCTTTGACATAAACGAGTTCTGTGTGGCCCAATTTGGAAGGTCGGACTCGGTGTGCTTCAATAATAAGTACGTTCTGAGGACATTGTTATATCGCTGTAGCGGCTTCTCATGGCATGGCATGGCTTTCGGAATTCTTACAGGTACGGTAAGCTTGACTGATAGGATTTTCTTGCTACTTTCCTTACCTGAGAATTCCTTCCCTTGTGTACGATTACTTGGTTGCCTGCGTCCCGTTTCCTGGTGCAATTTTGGCAGAGAAACGGCTGGGCTCACCAACACGTTTCCTGGGCTCGCAAGCCCAAGAAGGAAGGGAAGTAGTCGGGTATTTATACTACCTCTGTCAGTGGGCACAACCACGGGTACTGCCTTTGGAAACGTCCACCCCAAGTCGGGGAACTTCGCAAGGTCGCAGGGGTTTCGCCGAGACTAGCATCGTAAGTTGTCTTCTTGATGGGTTTTCATGAAAGTTTTTACGTATAGTAGTCTGCTCTAATTCCGACCATGTTCTTCAGACCGTTAAGAGGTTGTAAAATGGATATGTGTTAAGCACTGAATGTTTTGTGCAGTTTAACAAAAAGGCCGACCAGCCCTTAAATGGTCGATTTAAGAGCAGACTTCCTTATTGTAGAGAGGAGAGGAGATTTTCTTATAGCTTGTTGACAAGTCAATTTGCAAAAGAAAGAACAAGTTTGTGGTTTAGGATTTATATCGTTCTTTTGATTTTCCTGAACTTTCGAGCAAGTCAAAAGAAGATTATTGAAAGATTAAAAAAATATTTGTCTTGCAGAATTGATTCATATCAAAATAGATTACTTTTCTTCAATCTATTTAAACTAATTAATGACGTAAAAGATTTGAGAAGGTTTGTTTTGAGGGCAATCATGAAATGGCCCCCTAAAATAACTAAGAGGTTTGTTTCTTAACTTGATTACCACAAGTTTTGAAATTAAACACTAGAAGAAAATGAGGGGTTTCACGACTACAAAAAGCAACTAGTTTTAAGTCCGGTTTTGAGTTGTGTGGGACATTTTGCAACTGGTGATAATTTGGATCCCCGAGTTGTAGTGGACAAGTTGCATGTTGGATTGTAGTTGCAAGTCACAACAACCTATTTAGAACTTCATCAATGAACTTTTCTGACTTTATGTAGTATTTGTTGCCACGTGAGGTTGGTCACTCAATTGAAGAGTTGTGTAACTTGTCAACAATTCATTTGTGACTAATGTATGACTTGTTTGCAACTCATTTGTGACTTCATTACGACTTATCTATAACTTTATTGCTACTCCTCTGAGACTAATTTGCAACTTCTCTAGGACTTGTAGATTTGTAGATTTTGAAATGTTAATCTCCATGATTTATAGATTTGTAGATTTCCAAACTAGATTTTTTTTTAAATTTCAAAATTTATAATATTGATATTTAATAGACTTCACTAGTTTCGGAAATTTTACAATTTCATAGGTTTTCAAAAAAATTGAATTTTAAATGTTTTTAGATTTCTATAGAATGTAGAAATCTACACACTATAGAAATCTACAAATTGTAAAAATCTACAAAATGTAGATTTCTACAAAATGTGTCTATTGTATCAATTGTATCTATTTGAGCCATTATCCTCTATTTAATTACTAATTGCTCCAATTTGGTTTGAAGTTGATTTCAACTAGATTTTCCCTCATTACAAAAACTTAGAACACCAAAATCTAAATTGTAATCCACATTAAAGCTCCAAAACCTACAAAATTTATAAATCATTTATAAAAGCATAAGTTAGATGTTTATTTCCACAAGTATAGCATTAAGAAAGATTATCTTGTTATTTTCCAAAATTGAGAAGATGAAAATATTGATCTTATGATTTGTGATTTTTCTTAATGTTATTTAGGAGTTCTTGATCAAAATTTGTCACATGCAAAACAACACATGTTAAAAGCAAGGTAGAATAGTCAAGTTTGTGATGTCATTTTCAGCTTTTGAATCTTACATCTCACTTGAATGTCTACTTCTTCACCAATTTTTAGAGGTCACTATCCTTAGGATCTCAAAGATGATGATGCTCAAAATAGTACAAGAAGCTTTTTTCAATTGTTATTAAAGGTCAAGTTTCAACTTTGAGTGTTTTTAAGAATTTCTTTTTTTCTTTCCAAGCTTGCGGAATTTCATGTATATATGCTAGAAACTTGAATTGGGAATCTACGGAAGGAAAATTCAAAAGAAAAAAAATTTATTTTCATCCTTTAAATAACCATGCATCATTTGGAAGGGTGAATACAAAAATTATTAATCCTAAATTGTTGAAAAACTTAATATAGAATTGAAACACATCAATCCCAAGGGTCAAAATGTTGAAGGACCCCCTCTAAATCCTATGCATTTTTTCAATTTCAAAAATTACAAAAGTTGAATTAAGAAACAATCCTTTGCACTTTTTACTTGTCCTTCATTCCATAGAGAAGGATATTTGTTTTTGAATGACACAAGGAAAAGAAATGGGATTTTGGAATGGAATTGGTCTACAAGTGTAAAAATGTTCATAGATGACATGCTATGCCAACCCCTCTTTATAAGTATTGCACCCTTGCCTTGCTTAAGCAATCATCTTATGGTGTTTGAATACACCTCACATGCTTCATTAGTTAATAAAACATATGACTAGAACAAGACCAAAATACAAATACATTCTCACATAATGGACCATAAAATACATCTTGGAGGCCCATTATTTTTAAAGTTAGACAATTTGCATCTTCACATGGCGCAACAATTCATAGTTCAATGCAATATCCAATACGATTGTTTACCTATTCAAATTTGGAGTATTGTTCATTTTAAGAATGCATTTGGGTCTCAATTTTCTATAGAAGTTAAGAAATATAGCTCAAAACTTGGTTCCTTACTCTATGCTTGAGTAGGATTTGTCTTTAAGAATGTCAAAATATGGTTGAAGAATGATCAAAGGATTAATATTTAGTCTCCTACTCCACATCCATTTTGTCCCTTGATGAAACAATTGGACTTTAAGAATTAAGAGAAAATTCTAAATTCTCACAACGTGAATCTTTTACACTCTGTCATATTGTTTTGAGAGAGATTTGTCTATTTTCTTAAGCGCATTCTTTAATATTCATGTAGCTAGTCCCCCCTCCAAAATGAGGTCAAAGTGTGGCTAAAGTTTACCAAGACCAAAATAGTTGCAAATCACAATTACCCCCTAAATGCCCAAGGCGTGTTTGGAGCTTCTTGAAATTTGTTCTAAATTGAACAAAAAGTCAAAATTTTCATAAGTTATACCAATTTCTTTTGAATTGTAATTGTACAAATTCAAACTAGACATGTTAGAGATCACATAGGAAAAGAAAATATAACAATATCACTTATGGATTGAAAGATTATAATGTTTGATCATGAAGGTGTTAAAAGTATGAAAAATTTACAATTCTCTTTTTGCATGTCAACTCTAAAAAGTTGGTCACTAAAAAATATGAGGTTATAGGGCTTAGCATGTACAATCCCAATTAATTTATGGTTTTTTCAAAATCTATTCTATGATTTTTTTAAATGAATTTCTAATGTTATTTTTCCTACAAGATCTAGTGTATTTGAGGCTCATTTCCAAGAGCCCTCAACACTACGGAATGTCAAGATTGCAATGGGCACCCTTGCAAAAAATCTTGAACAGAAAAATCATAATCCTTCATTTTTAAGATCGGCTTTTTGATCCTAAAACTAGACTTCAAAAAGAGTTCTCCCCAAATATAAATCAGTAATAATAGCAATTTGGTTGGGTTCTACTTAACTTCAAAGTTTTCAAAATACTAGAATCTCGTGCCTTGAGCATTTAAGGGTTAAGCATTGCCAAGGAATCTCAAAGTCTAAGGACCTCTCAATCGATGCCCAGCCCAATGAAAGCCTGAAACGCGTCCAGCATTTTACGATGCCAGTCTCGGCGAAACACCCTGCAACCTTGCGAAGTTCCCCGACTTGGGGCTGACGTTTCCGAAGACAATTCCCATGGCCGTGCTCACTGAAGAAGTATAAATACCTGACTGCTTCCCTCCCTTGTTGGGCTTGCGAGCCCAGGAAACGAGTTGGTGAGCCCAGCCGTTTCTCTGCCAAAATTGCACCAGGAAACAGAACGAAACGCAGGCACCCGATTGGTCTAACACAAGGGAAGTGATTATCAGATGAGGAAAGTAGCGAGACAATCCTAAAAGTCAAGCTTACTGTACTTGTGAAAATTCCGAAAGCCATGCCGTGAGAAGCCGTTGCATCGATCAATGGCAGAACGTAATTGATATGCATGGAAGCACCGAGTCCGACCGTCCAGATTGGGCCACCCAGAACTCGTTCATGTGAAATCTCGAGTAATTGCAAATGATAACAATCGCAATGGCTTTCATGTTTAATTGAGCAGTTCAACCTGCCGGCTACAATACTGTTACAGGGATCTCCAACCAAGAGAAAATCATACCAGACCACGAAATCTTCAAATTTCAAGCAGTATTTAACTTCCCCGGCCCGCCACCAATGTCATCCGGAACAGGTGCGCTTTCAACAACCGCAGGCGCATCGTCCTCCATGGCGTCCACGCCCCGAGATTTCTTCTTCTTCATCATGCATATCTATCTCCTACACCAATTTCTTCACAAAACTTCAGAATTCAAGTCAATACAGCACCTCAATCAAAGATCATTGGCCTCCAACGTACAAAACCGTCTTCAAAGCTTCAGGGCTCCAACATCACAGATTCGCGGTTCATAGGATTTCAGGGTTGGAACCGAATGCCTTGCATTCTTGCCGAACACGTAACTTGGGGGAAGTTCCCAGAATCCACTTCGATGTTCCCCCGGGTCCCGTGGCCTCCCGCAGTAAGAAATGCGAACTCCGCCCCTCCTTCTTTGGGCTTATGAGCCCAGCTTTCCGTGCCAAAATTTCACCATGAAATTGATCACACCACACTACACCACTCATATGAAAGCAACGGCCTGCGCCTCCGTGCATAGTATGCACATCGATACACGGATAATCTCAAGCAGTTCAGATGGAATTCCGAAAAGGAAATTTGTAATTGTCAGAGGGAAGTCAACCCAGCCTTCTGCTCAAGATTAATTTCGATATTTGCCCCCCAAACCCTCAGCAAACAGGACCTCTCTCCTCCCCAAACCCTAGAAATTCCATGTCACTTCTCTCACGTAACTTAAGCTTTCATATATATATTTTCTAAGCACCCGCAATGCAACTTTCATGCATAGAGCAATGCAGTTGGGGCGCCATTCCAAGAGCCTTCACATGCATGAAGGAGTTCTGGGTGGCCCAATAAAGGACGGTCGGACTCGGTGCTTCCATATTAATTACGTTCTGACATTGATCGATGCATGCAGCGGCTTCTCATGTTTCCTGGTGCAATTTTGGCAGAGAAACGGCTGGGCTCACCAACTCGTTTCCTGGGCTCGCAAGCCCAACAAGGGAGGCAAGCAGTCGGGTATTTATACTTCTTCAGTGGGCACGGCCATGGGAACTGCCTCTGGAAACGTCAGCCCCAAGTCGGGGAACTTCGCAAGGTTGCAGGGAGTTCGCGTAGACTGGCATCGTAAGTTGTCTTCTTCATGGCTTATTATGAAAGTTTTAACGTACTGTAGAGAGGAGATTTCTTATAGCTTTGTGACAAAGCTTTCTGAGAAGTCCATTTGCAAAAGAAAGAACGAGTTAGTGGGTTAAGGATTTATGTTGTTTCATTGAATTCCCTGAACTTTGGAGCACCCAAAAGAAAATTATTGAAAGATTAAAAAAGAATTGTCTTGTAGAATTGATTCATATACAAAAAGGATTACTTTTTATTCATTCTATTCTATATTTTTATTGATGAGAATAGAATTCTATTCACTTCTTGTGATTAAATTCAAAGTTTTTTTTAATAAATAATACTTGGATCTGGTTTGCATTGATTAATTTGAAATTTTGAAATTTGAAATTGTTTCATCCACATCTAATATTTAGAAAAATTATTGATGATGTTGCCTTCCTATTATTTTAGATTTTTTGAAGAATCACTACATTTCATTACATTGCTCCAAACATTCTGCCCTAGCCCTTGAAAATGCCCATGAATCATTTGAATATTGCATTACAAAGGGACTTTTCAAAAATGGAGTCTTTCAAATTTCAACTCTATTAATATACATTCATGCCATTCATTCCCTTGAATAATTTACACAAATATTGTTTTTTTAATTTCAATGTAGACCAGAAACTAAGAATTCACTTGCACCATACTCAAACTTCTTCAATTGTCACTACCAAATGAAGGCAATTTCATTGAACTGTAGATTGACCTCCAAAGGAGCCTATACTAATTTTTTGACTTAAAGCCTTTAAAATTAATATGGCTGCCATTTATCTGAAAGGATGTCACTTTCAAAACATCAAATATCCATTTGAGTATGGTTCTTATTCTTAAACTATCTTATCTAAATTTTTTTTTAACCTTGTTGGAAGTCAATCCCTAAAGCCCCAAGTTCTTTTTTCCATTTCTATTCCAAAGTACAAAAACTTTAGAAGTTGTTTTTATTTTTGCGTATCTAACTACATAATCTTGCACTAAACTAGTATAAGAACATGTGGGAGAAATATTAGAAACTTTGACTATGTGGATTGCAAGATAATGTTGTTTTGAAGTCAAGAAAATAGTTTATTTTTGCACCTTGCTTGCCTAGATTTTAAAGATTTGAATCTTCATAGCCTAAAATTTTTGCACTATAGATGTTGACTTTAAATTCTTTATGTTGAAAAATTGAATTGGAAGTCTAGGAATTATTTATAGAAAAGTTTTATTCGTAAGTTCTTTAAGAACCCATGAAATACGTGTGAAATTGAACAAAAAAACTAAATCATCAATAGCTCTAAGATGGAATTAAAATACACTATAATCCCAACAATGAAATTGATTTAGAAAGCATATCTAATGTTGCCGAACAATGTCTTCTAAAAAATTAGAAAATTGCATTCAAAAATGAATCCTGGAAGCTATTTTTCTAGAAGTTGTTTAGATTTACTAAAAAGCAAGCTTGTCTATAACTTCCTCATTACCAGTCAAAATACAATGAATCAAATCTTTCTAAGCATGTAGATAAAAAAATTTCTATGAGACCAAAAATTTTAAAATTCAATTTTGATTTTTGTGATTTTCTTGTGTTGCCCAATGAACCTTGTTTTGGGCTTAGGGTGGCAAAACTTTTTTCTTAGTCACCAATTGAAATAAACATTATATCCCCACAAAGTTTATATGTTTTCCTTCTTTTTTCAAGTTTCAAAAATCTTGATGAAAATTGAAAAGGGAAGAACCTACTGCAAATCCATTTTGTCCCTTGAAGGAACAATTGGACTTTAGAAGTGAAGAGAAGATTCAAAATTCTCTTAATATGCATTTTAGACTCTTTAATATTGTTTTGAGAGAGATTTGTCTATTCTTTTACCTGCATGCAATTTAGAATTGAATTGGTGCACAAATTTAATCCTATAAGGACTTCACTTCTTTGATTGGTATTCACTCAAATATGATTCAATTTTTGGACCAACAAGTGCATTCTATGTTTCTTTTCTAACACAAAAATTCATCCATCAAACACTTGGTGTCGTCAAAGTCATTTTAAGGTTAAAGTAGCCCCTTGCTTAACCTTCAAACGATGTCATGGAATTTTGTGCAAAAAGGGAGATATTTTTATTTTATTTTAAATTAGACGATCTCACACATTACTAAAAGGGATGATTTCCATAGTCACCAACCTCACGGTTAAGGGTTAAGATATTATTGCATAAAGACCCCTCAATTTATGCCCACCCCCAAGCCTGAAGCCAATGCTTGGGAAGAAGTGCTAGTTACTTATTTCATTGTTAGCCAATGGAATTAGGAAAACTTGGTTGAAATTTGAAAACATTGAAAAAAAAATTGGTGAGAAAATCTATAAAATATTGACTTAGAGAGTAAAAAATGGAGGAAAAAAAAATAGACTTTGTATTTGAAAAATTGGTGCAATTTGGGAGATTATAAAATTAATTGGTAAAACACAAAAAACATCTATAGATGCAATCTAGGATGCATAACAACACACTTGAATGTATAGCACATGAATCCTAATCAATTAGTACATAGTCTCTCTCTTAATACTTGCTTATGATCTTGCCACCACTGTAAATGTACCTAGTTTCTATAACATGAAATGAGTGAGGATGTATTCTTGCAAGTGCAAGGCATTGGATTGAGAGTCTTTGTTTGATTGGAAACTCCACCATGCAAATGCTAACAAGTACTTAGTTGAACTATTTGTCCAAAATAATGAGCATGGAAACATGTATAATTGGTGTTTTAGAGGATCCTTGGACAAATTGAGGGGTTAAAAAATTGTCGCATGAGAGAATCTTTAGAAAGGCACGCCATATTGCTATAGTAATTGCTTTGGTGCACCCGAAAGCTTGTAGCCATCCTAGCACTTGCAACCTTTGTTCTTTTCTATTGCAAGGTACTTGAAATTTTTATCACCACTCTTCATCTTCCAATGTCTCAACCTATAGACTTGTGACATGATACAAACTTCAAAAAAACTCCTAGTTATCCTGTGCCAAATAGAAACGGGCTACCAAGGGAAATTTACCAACCACATTGGAGCCTTGCCAATTCCCTTATCTACACTAAATAGTAAAATTAGGTTGCCCTACAATAATTCTTTGACATTTGACATTTTATAATTATTTATTGTTATTGTACAAAAATGCATTGCTTTTGAATTAATTGTTGTTGTAATGGGATTCTTAAACCTCCATATGTGCAAAGGAAAACATTTAAAGAAATATTTTTTGACATGGATGGCTTGTAAAGTAACTTTCTTGGGGTAAGGCAACCTAATTTCACTATTTAGTGTACCAACCCTTGGGAACCTAGGAACGGCGTCTGCAATTCATTTCTAGTGGGGGCCCGCAAGGCTTGTGTAACGAAAGCCACACACCATAACTTAATCGCTTTGGCGCGCACCGCTGGAGATGCTCTGAGGACCTCTCCATGGATGCCCAACCCAAAGCTTCAAACGCGGGCAACAGCTTTACGCTGCCAGTTCGGGCTGACGTTTCCAAAGACAGTTCCCATGGCCGTGAACACTGAAGAAGTATAAATACCCGACTGCTTCCCTCCCTTCTTGGGCTTGCGAGCCCAGGATACGAGTTGGTGAGCCCAACCGTTTCTCTGTTAAAATTTCACCAGGAAACGGAACGGAACACATGCACCCAAATGGTCGAATACAAGTGAAGTAATTGTGAGATAAGGAAAGTAACAAGACAATCCTGAGAGTCAAGCTTATCGGTAAGAAATCCGAAAGCATGAAACCATAAGAAACCTCTAAGTGCATCGATCAATGTAAGAAGGTAGTACTGATTTGAAGCACCGAGTCCGACCGTCCGAATTGGACCTCTCAGATCTCGTTCATGTGAAATGAAAGCTCTTGGAATGGCGCCCAAACTGCTTGTCATGATCACTGCGATGCTCTAACCATGAAAGTTGCATTGCGGGTGCTTAGTAAATATATTCGAAAGTGACGTGAGAGAAGTGACGTGGAAGTGCTAGGATTTGGTGAGGAGGGAAGTGCTGTCCGTTGAGGGTTTTGGGGGAGAACAGCGAAATTATTCTTGAGCATAAGGCAGTTCTATTTTCTTTTTGGAATGCCATCTAAACTGGTTGAGATTATCAGTGTATTTGTGTACCTATTAGATTGCTTCCGCATCGGTCAAGGGAGTGCTGTGACAGACACTCCTGCTTGAAGCCGCGACCTGAAAGAAGTGCTAGCTAGGGGTCGGCCGGTGAGATATGCAAGTGCGCTTGGGAAGTTCAAGAGATAGCAGTGATATCAAGGACGTTATAATCGAGGCAATGTTGACATCCCCCAAACAACATCAATTGGGATACTAATTTATTGTTTCAGCCTTGCGATGGATTTCGTCCACAACATGCAAGCATGACTTTCAAAACCTATTTCATAAGAGTTTATCAAGCTCTGACAGGGAAGTTGGAGCAAGAATTGGGTGCTTAATTGTAGTACACATTCAGATCACCCGGCCATAGGTGAGCCTTCGTCAGGAAAACTGAATTTTCTCAGCAGAACCAGAAGCTCGATCGTCCTTGTTCCAGCTTCAGGTCGTGCTGTGACTGCCACAGCCCAACGTACATCACGAACTGAACCATGCAATTGAAAGTGAAACTTCTGCATAAGACACTTCCAAGAGCGGAGGTCCCCGGCCCCTTCGAACGTTGAGACGCTCGCTTGCATGCGTGTCGAACATGCACCTTTTGGAGTTCCCAGAATCCTCTCCGACGATCCCAGCCTTCCAGGCCTACCGCAGGAGTCTAAATCAGAGACCCCAACCCTCCTGTGGGCTTGCGAGCCCAGGGAATGGATCTGGTGAGCCCAGCTTTCCCTGCCCAAATTTCGGCATGAAAACAATCAAATCACAACACCTCTGCGCCTCCATAAAGACATGGTAGCCGGTAAGTTAGGTGGAATTGCTCAAACTTGAAAACGAGCGACCGCAAGGCTGAAACTCGTCCTTGTTCCAGCTCCAGGTCATGCTGTGACTGCCACAGCCCAACGTACTTCACGAACTGAACCATGCAATTGAAATTGGAACTTACGATTAGAATGAGTAAGACAAGGTTCAATCCTTCTCCAGGCATTTTGCCAATTCGAATTTCCCATGCAAATAAGCAAGCACCTGAATATAATATAGAGCAAAGATTCAGGTTTCCTAGGGTTGGGTGTACTCGAGGGTTTGGGTAGAGAAGTGCAGAATCCTGAACGCAGTGCTCTTCTTAGTTTCGTCCCATCTCTTGCAAAAAAATCTTTTCTTTTCACAGCCAGTAGTGGTCTCCCCAATCGTATCCCGCCATACTAGGCTAAGCTACAATCAATTTGTGGTTCCAGGGGTACTGACATGTCCAATTTCCGAATTTTTTTCAGTCTGTCAAGTGCTTATTCAGTGAACCTCATATTGCATGGTTATCGTGTATATTGTTTGAGTGGAAACACCTTAACAGAAATCAGAAACATTATCTGTCAGTGAGATCACAACTAATGGAAATTCTAGTAATGTTCCGAGAGGGAATTGGTGATTTCACCCACAGTATCAAGTCCCAAGTCCTAAGGTAAGCCAGTCTTGCGTAAGAGGTAAGAGGCAAGACGAAAATAGCTGTGGGTCACAACTAGGCGTTGGCAAACTCCAACTTCAACGTGTTCGGAAATTCAATCTCCAAAAAAAACGACGAGGTTTTCAAGTACAGTCTCCAAATGAAAAATGTACAACCTGCTCGAGAGAGTCAATACCTGTTGGAAGGACGATCTTTAGTCATTCAGCATGTCAGAAGGAATCAAAACGGCGCAGAAAGTGAATGCTGCTGCACCCCTGCTTGGGTTATTGCCTCACGACCACCCAATGGATGCCTGGCCCAATACAAAACCCCGAACGGTCATTGTGCACAACCTGACGTCCTCTACTAACCTCGAGACGCTCCATTCTTGGCGAACACGCAACTTAGGAAGTTCCCCGAATCCTCTCCGATGTTCCCCGAGGTCCTATGGCCTCCCGCAGCATAAATTGCGAACTCCGCCCCTCACTTCTTGGGCTTGCGAGCCCAGGAAACGTGTTGGTGAGCCCAACCATCTCTCTGCCAAAATTGCACCACGAAACGGAACACACCACAGCACATTGAAAGCAACGCCCTAAGTCTCCGTCAATAAAACGAACGACAATACTACAGCGACACGAAAGCCCGCAGGCGCAGAAGAGAGTACTTAATTGCAAATGATAACCATCTTGCGATCGGTTTGAAGTTTGAGTCATTCAACCCACCGGCTACAATACTGTTATAGGGATCTCTAGCCAAGAAAAAATCATACCAGACCACGCAATCTCGAAATTTGAAGCAGTGTATAGAAGAGGTACACAGATACACTGATAATCTCGACTAGTTTAAATGCCATTTCATAATGAAAATTAAGTTGACTTGCGCTTAACATTAATTCCGCTAATCTCTCCCCGAAGCCTTAGCGAACAGCACTTCGCTCCTCACCAACCCCTAGCACTTCCATGTCACTTCTCTCACGTCACTTTCATATACATTTAATTTGCTAAGCACTCGCAATGCAACTTTCAAGCTCAAAGCAATGCAGTGATCGTCACCAGCAGTTTGGACGCCATTCCAAGAGCTTTAATTTCACTTGAACCAATTTGGGCGCCATTCCCAGAGCTTTGACATAAACGAGTTCTGTGTGGCCCAATTTGGAAGGTCGGACTCGGTGTGCTTCAATAATAAGTACGTTCTGAGGACATTGTTATATCGCTGTAGCGGCTTCTCATGGCATGGCATGGCTTTCGGAATTCTTACAGGTACGGTAAGCTTGACTGATAGGATTTTCTTGCTACTTTCCTTACCTGAGAATTCCTTCCCTTGTGTACGATTACTTGGTTGCCTGCGTCCCGTTTCCTGGTGCAATTTTGGCAGAGAAACGGCTGGGCTCACCAACACGTTTCCTGGGCTCGCAAGCCCAAGAAGGAAGGGAAGTAGTCGGGTATTTATACTACCTCTGTCAGTGGGCACAACCACGGGTACTGCCTTTGGAAACGTCCACCCCAAGTCGGGGAACTTCGCAAGGTCGCAGGGGTTTCGCCGAGACTAGCATCGTAAGTTGTCTTCTTGATGGGTTTTCATGAAAGTTTTTACGTATAGTAGTCTGCTCTAATTCCGACCATGTTCTTCAGACCGTTAAGAGGTTGTAAAATGGATATGTGTTAAGCACTGAATGTTTTGTGCAGTTTAACAAAAAGGCCGACCAGCCCTTAAATGGTCGATTTAAGAGCAGACTTCCTTATTGTAGAGAGGAGAGGAGATTTTCTTATAGCTTGTTGACAAGTCAATTTGCAAAAGAAAGAACAAGTTTGTGGTTTAGGATTTATATCGTTCTTTTGATTTTCCTGAACTTTCGAGCAAGTCAAAAGAAGATTATTGAAAGATTAAAAAAATATTTGTCTTGCAGAATTGATTCATATCAAAATAGATTACTTTTCTTCAATCTATTTAAACTAATTAATGACGTAAAAGATTTGAGAAGGTTTGTTTTGAGGGCAATCATGAAATGGCCCCCTAAAATAACTAAGAGGTTTGTTTCTTAACTTGATTACCACAAGTTTTGAAATTAAACACTAGAAGAAAATGAGGGGTTTCACGACTACAAAAAGCAACTAGTTTTAAGTCCGGTTTTGAGTTGTGTGGGACATTTTGCAACTGGTGATAATTTGGATCCCCGAGTTGTAGTGGACAAGTTGCATGTTGGATTGTAGTTGCAAGTCACAACAACCTATTTAGAACTTCATCAATGAACTTTTCTGACTTTATGTAGTATTTGTTGCCACGTGAGGTTGGTCACTCAATTGAAGAGTTGTGTAACTTGTCAACAATTCATTTGTGACTAATGTATGACTTGTTTGCAACTCATTTGTGACTTCATTACGACTTATCTATAACTTTATTGCTACTCCTCTGAGACTAATTTGCAACTTCTCTAGGACTTGTAGATTTGTAGATTTTGAAATGTTAATCTCCATGATTTATAGATTTGTAGATTTCCAAACTAGATTTTTTTTTAAATTTCAAAATTTATAATATTGATATTTAATAGACTTCACTAGTTTCGGAAATTTTACAATTTCATAGGTTTTCAAAAAAATTGAATTTTAAATGTTTTTAGATTTCTATAGAATGTAGAAATCTACACACTATAGAAATCTACAAATTGTAAAAATCTACAAAATGTAGATTTCTACAAAATGTGTCTATTGTATCAATTGTATCTATTTGAGCCATTATCCTCTATTTAATTACTAATTGCTCCAATTTGGTTTGAAGTTGATTTCAACTAGATTTTCCCTCATTACAAAAACTTAGAACACCAAAATCTAAATTGTAATCCACATTAAAGCTCCAAAACCTACAAAATTTATAAATCATTTATAAAAGCATAAGTTAGATGTTTATTTCCACAAGTATAGCATTAAGAAAGATTATCTTGTTATTTTCCAAAATTGAGAAGATGAAAATATTGATCTTATGATTTGTGATTTTTCTTAATGTTATTTAGGAGTTCTTGATCAAAATTTGTCACATGCAAAACAACACATGTTAAAAGCAAGGTAGAATAGTCAAGTTTGTGATGTCATTTTCAGCTTTTGAATCTTACATCTCACTTGAATGTCTACTTCTTCACCAATTTTTAGAGGTCACTATCCTTAGGATCTCAAAGATGATGATGCTCAAAATAGTACAAGAAGCTTTTTTCAATTGTTATTAAAGGTCAAGTTTCAACTTTGAGTGTTTTTAAGAATTTCTTTTTTTCTTTCCAAGCTTGCGGAATTTCATGTATATATGCTAGAAACTTGAATTGGGAATCTACGGAAGGAAAATTCAAAAGAAAAAAAATTTATTTTCATCCTTTAAATAACCATGCATCATTTGGAAGGGTGAATACAAAAATTATTAATCCTAAATTGTTGAAAAACTTAATATAGAATTGAAACACATCAATCCCAAGGGTCAAAATGTTGAAGGACCCCCTCTAAATCCTATGCATTTTTTCAATTTCAAAAATTACAAAAGTTGAATTAAGAAACAATCCTTTGCACTTTTTACTTGTCCTTCATTCCATAGAGAAGGATATTTGTTTTTGAATGACACAAGGAAAAGAAATGGGATTTTGGAATGGAATTGGTCTACAAGTGTAAAAATGTTCATAGATGACATGCTATGCCAACCCCTCTTTATAAGTATTGCACCCTTGCCTTGCTTAAGCAATCATCTTATGGTGTTTGAATACACCTCACATGCTTCATTAGTTAATAAAACATATGACTAGAACAAGACCAAAATACAAATACATTCTCACATAATGGACCATAAAATACATCTTGGAGGCCCATTATTTTTAAAGTTAGACAATTTGCATCTTCACATGGCGCAACAATTCATAGTTCAATGCAATATCCAATACGATTGTTTACCTATTCAAATTTGGAGTATTGTTCATTTTAAGAATGCATTTGGGTCTCAATTTTCTATAGAAGTTAAGAAATATAGCTCAAAACTTGGTTCCTTACTCTATGCTTGAGTAGGATTTGTCTTTAAGAATGTCAAAATATGGTTGAAGAATGATCAAAGGATTAATATTTAGTCTCCTACTCCACATCCATTTTGTCCCTTGATGAAACAATTGGACTTTAAGAATTAAGAGAAAATTCTAAATTCTCACAACGTGAATCTTTTACACTCTGTCATATTGTTTTGAGAGAGATTTGTCTATTTTCTTAAGCGCATTCTTTAATATTCATGTAGCTAGTCCCCCCTCCAAAATGAGGTCAAAGTGTGGCTAAAGTTTACCAAGACCAAAATAGTTGCAAATCACAATTACCCCCTAAATGCCCAAGGCGTGTTTGGAGCTTCTTGAAATTTGTTCTAAATTGAACAAAAAGTCAAAATTTTCATAAGTTATACCAATTTCTTTTGAATTGTAATTGTACAAATTCAAACTAGACATGTTAGAGATCACATAGGAAAAGAAAATATAACAATATCACTTATGGATTGAAAGATTATAATGTTTGATCATGAAGGTGTTAAAAGTATGAAAAATTTACAATTCTCTTTTTGCATGTCAACTCTAAAAAGTTGGTCACTAAAAAATATGAGGTTATAGGGCTTAGCATGTACAATCCCAATTAATTTATGGTTTTTTCAAAATCTATTCTATGATTTTTTTAAATGAATTTCTAATGTTATTTTTCCTACAAGATCTAGTGTATTTGAGGCTCATTTCCAAGAGCCCTCAACACTACGGAATGTCAAGATTGCAATGGGCACCCTTGCAAAAAATCTTGAACAGAAAAATCATAATCCTTCATTTTTAAGATCGGCTTTTTGATCCTAAAACTAGACTTCAAAAAGAGTTCTCCCCAAATATAAATCAGTAATAATAGCAATTTGGTTGGGTTCTACTTAACTTCAAAGTTTTCAAAATACTAGAATCTCGTGCCTTGAGCATTTAAGGGTTAAGCATTGCCAAGGAATCTCAAAGTCTAAGGACCTCTCAATCGATGCCCAGCCCAATGAAAGCCTGAAACGCGTCCAGCATTTTACGATGCCAGTCTCGGCGAAACACCCTGCAACCTTGCGAAGTTCCCCGACTTGGGGCTGACGTTTCCGAAGACAATTCCCATGGCCGTGCTCACTGAAGAAGTATAAATACCTGACTGCTTCCCTCCCTTGTTGGGCTTGCGAGCCCAGGAAACGAGTTGGTGAGCCCAGCCGTTTCTCTGCCAAAATTGCACCAGGAAACAGAACGAAACGCAGGCACCCGATTGGTCTAACACAAGGGAAGTGATTATCAGATGAGGAAAGTAGCGAGACAATCCTAAAAGTCAAGCTTACTGTACTTGTGAAAATTCCGAAAGCCATGCCGTGAGAAGCCGTTGCATCGATCAATGGCAGAACGTAATTGATATGCATGGAAGCACCGAGTCCGACCGTCCAGATTGGGCCACCCAGAACTCGTTCATGTGAAATCTCGAGTAATTGCAAATGATAACAATCGCAATGGCTTTCATGTTTAATTGAGCAGTTCAACCTGCCGGCTACAATACTGTTACAGGGATCTCCAACCAAGAGAAAATCATACCAGACCACGAAATCTTCAAATTTCAAGCAGTATTTAACTTCCCCGGCCCGCCACCAATGTCATCCGGAACAGGTGCGCTTTCAACAACCGCAGGCGCATCGTCCTCCATGGCGTCCACGCCCCGAGATTTCTTCTTCTTCATCATGCATATCTATCTCCTACACCAATTTCTTCACAAAACTTCAGAATTCAAGTCAATACAGCACCTCAATCAAAGATCATTGGCCTCCAACGTACAAAACCGTCTTCAAAGCTTCAGGGCTCCAACATCACAGATTCGCGGTTCATAGGATTTCAGGGTTGGAACCGAATGCCTTGCATTCTTGCCGAACACGTAACTTGGGGGAAGTTCCCAGAATCCACTTCGATGTTCCCCCGGGTCCCGTGGCCTCCCGCAGTAAGAAATGCGAACTCCGCCCCTCCTTCTTTGGGCTTATGAGCCCAGCTTTCCGTGCCAAAATTTCACCATGAAATTGATCACACCACACTACACCACTCATATGAAAGCAACGGCCTGCGCCTCCGTGCATAGTATGCACATCGATACACGGATAATCTCAAGCAGTTCAGATGGAATTCCGAAAAGGAAATTTGTAATTGTCAGAGGGAAGTCAACCCAGCCTTCTGCTCAAGATTAATTTCGATATTTGCCCCCCAAACCCTCAGCAAACAGGACCTCTCTCCTCCCCAAACCCTAGAAATTCCATGTCACTTCTCTCACGTAACTTAAGCTTTCATATATATATTTTCTAAGCACCCGCAATGCAACTTTCATGCATAGAGCAATGCAGTTGGGGCGCCATTCCAAGAGCCTTCACATGCATGAAGGAGTTCTGGGTGGCCCAATAAAGGACGGTCGGACTCGGTGCTTCCATATTAATTACGTTCTGACATTGATCGATGCATGCAGCGGCTTCTCATGTTTCCTGGTGCAATTTTGGCAGAGAAACGGCTGGGCTCACCAACTCGTTTCCTGGGCTCGCAAGCCCAACAAGGGAGGCAAGCAGTCGGGTATTTATACTTCTTCAGTGGGCACGGCCATGGGAACTGCCTCTGGAAACGTCAGCCCCAAGTCGGGGAACTTCGCAAGGTTGCAGGGAGTTCGCGTAGACTGGCATCGTAAGTTGTCTTCTTCATGGCTTATTATGAAAGTTTTAACGTACTGTAGAGAGGAGATTTCTTATAGCTTTGTGACAAAGCTTTCTGAGAAGTCCATTTGCAAAAGAAAGAACGAGTTAGTGGGTTAAGGATTTATGTTGTTTCATTGAATTCCCTGAACTTTGGAGCACCCAAAAGAAAATTATTGAAAGATTAAAAAAGAATTGTCTTGTAGAATTGATTCATATACAAAAAGGATTACTTTTTATTCATTCTATTCTATATTTTTATTGATGAGAATAGAATTCTATTCACTTCTTGTGATTAAATTCAAAGTTTTTTTTAATAAATAATACTTGGATCTGGTTTGCATTGATTAATTTGAAATTTTGAAATTTGAAATTGTTTCATCCACATCTAATATTTAGAAAAATTATTGATGATGTTGCCTTCCTATTATTTTAGATTTTTTGAAGAATCACTACATTTCATTACATTGCTCCAAACATTCTGCCCTAGCCCTTGAAAATGCCCATGAATCATTTGAATATTGCATTACAAAGGGACTTTTCAAAAATGGAGTCTTTCAAATTTCAACTCTATTAATATACATTCATGCCATTCATTCCCTTGAATAATTTACACAAATATTGTTTTTTTAATTTCAATGTAGACCAGAAACTAAGAATTCACTTGCACCATACTCAAACTTCTTCAATTGTCACTACCAAATGAAGGCAATTTCATTGAACTGTAGATTGACCTCCAAAGGAGCCTATACTAATTTTTTGACTTAAAGCCTTTAAAATTAATATGGCTGCCATTTATCTGAAAGGATGTCACTTTCAAAACATCAAATATCCATTTGAGTATGGTTCTTATTCTTAAACTATCTTATCTAAATTTTTTTTTAACCTTGTTGGAAGTCAATCCCTAAAGCCCCAAGTTCTTTTTTCCATTTCTATTCCAAAGTACAAAAACTTTAGAAGTTGTTTTTATTTTTGCGTATCTAACTACATAATCTTGCACTAAACTAGTATAAGAACATGTGGGAGAAATATTAGAAACTTTGACTATGTGGATTGCAAGATAATGTTGTTTTGAAGTCAAGAAAATAGTTTATTTTTGCACCTTGCTTGCCTAGATTTTAAAGATTTGAATCTTCATAGCCTAAAATTTTTGCACTATAGATGTTGACTTTAAATTCTTTATGTTGAAAAATTGAATTGGAAGTCTAGGAATTATTTATAGAAAAGTTTTATTCGTAAGTTCTTTAAGAACCCATGAAATACGTGTGAAATTGAACAAAAAAACTAAATCATCAATAGCTCTAAGATGGAATTAAAATACACTATAATCCCAACAATGAAATTGATTTAGAAAGCATATCTAATGTTGCCGAACAATGTCTTCTAAAAAATTAGAAAATTGCATTCAAAAATGAATCCTGGAAGCTATTTTTCTAGAAGTTGTTTAGATTTACTAAAAAGCAAGCTTGTCTATAACTTCCTCATTACCAGTCAAAATACAATGAATCAAATCTTTCTAAGCATGTAGATAAAAAAATTTCTATGAGACCAAAAATTTTAAAATTCAATTTTGATTTTTGTGATTTTCTTGTGTTGCCCAATGAACCTTGTTTTGGGCTTAGGGTGGCAAAACTTTTTTCTTAGTCACCAATTGAAATAAACATTATATCCCCACAAAGTTTATATGTTTTCCTTCTTTTTTCAAGTTTCAAAAATCTTGATGAAAATTGAAAAGGGAAGAACCTACTGCAAATCCATTTTGTCCCTTGAAGGAACAATTGGACTTTAGAAGTGAAGAGAAGATTCAAAATTCTCTTAATATGCATTTTAGACTCTTTAATATTGTTTTGAGAGAGATTTGTCTATTCTTTTACCTGCATGCAATTTAGAATTGAATTGGTGCACAAATTTAATCCTATAAGGACTTCACTTCTTTGATTGGTATTCACTCAAATATGATTCAATTTTTGGACCAACAAGTGCATTCTATGTTTCTTTTCTAACACAAAAATTCATCCATCAAACACTTGGTGTCGTCAAAGTCATTTTAAGGTTAAAGTAGCCCCTTGCTTAACCTTCAAACGATGTCATGGAATTTTGTGCAAAAAGGGAGATATTTTTATTTTATTTTAAATTAGACGATCTCACACATTACTAAAAGGGATGATTTCCATAGTCACCAACCTCACGGTTAAGGGTTAAGATATTATTGCATAAAGACCCCTCAATTTATGCCCACCCCCAAGCCTGAAGCCAATGCTTGGGAAGAAGTGCTAGTTACTTATTTCATTGTTAGCCAATGGAATTAGGAAAACTTGGTTGAAATTTGAAAACATTGAAAAAAAAATTGGTGAGAAAATCTATAAAATATTGACTTAGAGAGTAAAAAATGGAGGAAAAAAAAATAGACTTTGTATTTGAAAAATTGGTGCAATTTGGGAGATTATAAAATTAATTGGTAAAACACAAAAAACATCTATAGATGCAATCTAGGATGCATAACAACACACTTGAATGTATAGCACATGAATCCTAATCAATTAGTACATAGTCTCTCTCTTAATACTTGCTTATGATCTTGCCACCACTGTAAATGTACCTAGTTTCTATAACATGAAATGAGTGAGGATGTATTCTTGCAAGTGCAAGGCATTGGATTGAGAGTCTTTGTTTGATTGGAAACTCCACCATGCAAATGCTAACAAGTACTTAGTTGAACTATTTGTCCAAAATAATGAGCATGGAAACATGTATAATTGGTGTTTTAGAGGATCCTTGGACAAATTGAGGGGTTAAAAAATTGTCGCATGAGAGAATCTTTAGAAAGGCACGCCATATTGCTATAGTAATTGCTTTGGTGCACCCGAAAGCTTGTAGCCATCCTAGCACTTGCAACCTTTGTTCTTTTCTATTGCAAGGTACTTGAAATTTTTATCACCACTCTTCATCTTCCAATGTCTCAACCTATAGACTTGTGACATGATACAAACTTCAAAAAAACTCCTAGTTATCCTGTGCCAAATAGAAACGGGCTACCAAGGGAAATTTACCAACCACATTGGAGCCTTGCCAATTCCCTTATCTACACTAAATAGTAAAATTAGGTTGCCCTACAATAATTCTTTGACATTTGACATTTTATAATTATTTATTGTTATTGTACAAAAATGCATTGCTTTTGAATTAATTGTTGTTGTAATGGGATTCTTAAACCTCCATATGTGCAAAGGAAAACATTTAAAGAAATATTTTTTGACATGGATGGCTTGTAAAGTAACTTTCTTGGGGTAAGGCAACCTAATTTCACTATTTAGTGTACCAACCCTTGGGAACCTAGGAACGGCGTCTGCAATTCATTTCTAGTGGGGGCCCGCAAGGCTTGTGTAACGAAAGCCACACACCATAACTTAATCGCTTTGGCGCGCACCGCTGGAGATGCTCTGAGGACCTCTCCATGGATGCCCAACCCAAAGCTTCAAACGCGGGCAACAGCTTTACGCTGCCAGTTCGGGCTGACGTTTCCAAAGACAGTTCCCATGGCCGTGAACACTGAAGAAGTATAAATACCCGACTGCTTCCCTCCCTTCTTGGGCTTGCGAGCCCAGGATACGAGTTGGTGAGCCCAACCGTTTCTCTGTTAAAATTTCACCAGGAAACGGAACGGAACACATGCACCCAAATGGTCGAATACAAGTGAAGTAATTGTGAGATAAGGAAAGTAACAAGACAATCCTGAGAGTCAAGCTTATCGGTAAGAAATCCGAAAGCATGAAACCATAAGAAACCTCTAAGTGCATCGATCAATGTAAGAAGGTAGTACTGATTTGAAGCACCGAGTCCGACCGTCCGAATTGGACCTCTCAGATCTCGTTCATGTGAAATGAAAGCTCTTGGAATGGCGCCCAAACTGCTTGTCATGATCACTGCGATGCTCTAACCATGAAAGTTGCATTGCGGGTGCTTAGTAAATATATTCGAAAGTGACGTGAGAGAAGTGACGTGGAAGTGCTAGGATTTGGTGAGGAGGGAAGTGCTGTCCGTTGAGGGTTTTGGGGGAGAACAGCGAAATTATTCTTGAGCATAAGGCAGTTCTATTTTCTTTTTGGAATGCCATCTAAACTGGTTGAGATTATCAGTGTATTTGTGTACCTATTAGATTGCTTCCGCATCGGTCAAGGGAGTGCTGTGACAGACACTCCTGCTTGAAGCCGCGACCTGAAAGAAGTGCTAGCTAGGGGTCGGCCGGTGAGATATGCAAGTGCGCTTGGGAAGTTCAAGAGATAGCAGTGATATCAAGGACGTTATAATCGAGGCAATGTTGACATCCCCCAAACAACATCAATTGGGATACTAATTTATTGTTTCAGCCTTGCGATGGATTTCGTCCACAACATGCAAGCATGACTTTCAAAACCTATTTCATAAGAGTTTATCAAGCTCTGACAGGGAAGTTGGAGCAAGAATTGGGTGCTTAATTGTAGTACACATTCAGATCACCCGGCCATAGGTGAGCCTTCGTCAGGAAAACTGAATTTTCTCAGCAGAACCAGAAGCTCGATCGTCCTTGTTCCAGCTTCAGGTCGTGCTGTGACTGCCACAGCCCAACGTACATCACGAACTGAACCATGCAATTGAAAGTGAAACTTCTGCATAAGACACTTCCAAGAGCGGAGGTCCCCGGCCCCTTCGAACGTTGAGACGCTCGCTTGCATGCGTGTCGAACATGCACCTTTTGGAGTTCCCAGAATCCTCTCCGACGATCCCAGCCTTCCAGGCCTACCGCAGGAGTCTAAATCAGAGACCCCAACCCTCCTGTGGGCTTGCGAGCCCAGGGAATGGATCTGGTGAGCCCAGCTTTCCCTGCCCAAATTTCGGCATGAAAACAATCAAATCACAACACCTCTGCGCCTCCATAAAGACATGGTAGCCGGTAAGTTAGGTGGAATTGCTCAAACTTGAAAACGAGCGACCGCAAGGCTGAAACTCGTCCTTGTTCCAGCTCCAGGTCATGCTGTGACTGCCACAGCCCAACGTACTTCACGAACTGAACCATGCAATTGAAATTGGAACTTACGATTAGAATGCGTAAGACAAGGTTCAATCCTTCTCCAGGCATTTTGCCAATTCGAATTTCCCATGCAAATAAGCAAGCACCTGAATATAATATAGAGCAAAGATTCAGGTTTCCTAGGGTTGCGTGTACTCGAGGGTTTGGGTAGAGAAGTGCAGAATCCTGAACGCAGTGCTCGTCTTAGTTTCGTGCCATCTCTTGCAAAAAAATCTTTTCTTTTCACAGCCAGTAGTGGTCTCCCCAATCGTATCCCGCCATACTAGGCTAAGCTACAATCAAGTTGTGTTCCAGGGGTACTGACATGTCCAATTTCCGAATTTTTCTCAGTGTGTCAAGTGCTTATTCAGTGAACCTCATATTACATGGTTATCGTGTATACATTTTGAGTGGAAACACCTTAACAGAAATCAGAAACATTATCTGTCAGTGAGATCACAACTAATGGAAAATCTAATAACGGTCCGAGAGAGAATTGGTGATTTCACCCACAGTATCAAGTCCCAAGTCCTAAGGTAAGCCAGTCTTGCGTAAGAGGTAAGAGGCAAGACAAAAATAGCTGCGGTCACAACTAGGCGTTGGCAAAACTACAACTTCAACACGTTTGGAAACTGTTTCCATAACAAGACGAGGAGGCTTTCAAGTACAGTCTCCAAATGAAAAATGTACAACCTGCTCGACAGAGTCAGTTCCTGTTAGAAGGACGATCTTTAGTCATTCAGCATGTCAGAAGGAATCAAAACGGCGCAGAAAGTGAATGCTGCTGCACCCCTGCTTGGGTTATTGCCTCACGACCACCCAATGGATGCCTGGCCCAATACAAAACCCCGAACGGTCTTTGTGCACAACCTGACGTCCTCTACTAACCGCGAGACGCTCCATCCTTGGCGAACACGCAACTTAGGAAGTTCCCCGAATCCTATCTGATGTTCCCCGAGGTCCCATGGCGTCCCGCAAAATAAATTGCGAACTCCGCCCCTCACTTCTTGGGCTTGCGAGCCCAGGAAACGTGTTGGTGAGCCCAGCCGTTTCTCGGCCAAAATTTCACCAGGAAACTGATCACACCACAGCACATTGAAAGCAACCCCCTAAGCCTCCGTCAATAAAACGAACGACAATACTACAGCGACACGAAAGCCCGCAGGCGCAGAAGAGTACGTAATTGCAAATGATAACCATCTTGCGATCGGTTTGAAGTTTGAGTCATTCAACCCACCGGCTACAATACTGTTAAAGGGATCTCTAGCCAAGAAAAAATCATACCAGACCATGCAATCTCGAAATTTGAAGCAGGATACATGAAAGGTACACAGATACACTGATAATCTCAACCAGTTTAGATGGCATTCCATAAAGAAAATTAAACTGACTTGCGCTTAACATTAATTCCGCTGATCTCTCCTCAAACCCTTAGCGAACAGCACTTCGCTCCTCACCAACCCCTAGCACTTCCGTGTCACTTCTCTCACATCACTTTCATATATATTTAAATTTGCTAAGCACCCGGAATGCAACTTTCATGCTTAGAGCAACGCAGTGATCATCACCAGCAGTTTGGACGCCATTCCAAGAGCTTTAATTTAACATGAACCAATTTGGGGGCTATTCCTAGAGCTTTGACATGAACGAGTTCTGTGTGGCCCAATTTGGAATGTCGGACTCGGTGTGCTGCCTTCAATATTAAGTACGTTCTGACATTGTTATATCGCTGTAGCGGCTTCTCATGGCATGGCATGGCTTTCGGAATTCTTATCGGTCAGCTTGAATCTCAGGATTGTCTTGCTACTTTCCTTATCTTAGAATTACTTCCCCTTGTGTTCGACCATTTGGGTGCGTGCGTTCCGTTCCGTTTCCTGGTGCAATTTTGGCAGAGAAACGGCTGGGCTCACCAACACGTTTCCTGGGCTCGCAAGCCCAACGAGGGAGGGAAGCAGTCGGCTATTTATACTACCTCTTGTCAGTGGTCACGACCATGGGAACTGGCTCTGGAAACGTGAGCCCCAAGTCGGGGAACTTCGCAAGGTTGCAGGGGGAGCGCCTAGACTGGCATCGTAAGTTGTCTTCTTGATGGGTTTCATGAAAGTTTTAACGTACTGTAGAGAGGTGATTTTCTTATAGCTTAGTGACAAGTCAATTTGCAAAAGAAAGAACAAGTTTGTGGTTAAGGATTTATATCATTCTTTTGATTTTCCTGAACTTTTGAGCAACTCAAAAGAAGATTATTGAAAGATTAGGAAAATATTGTCTTGTAGGATTGATTCATATCAAAATAGATTGCTTTTCTTCAATCTACTAAAATTAATTAATGAGGTAAAAGATTTGAGAAGGTTTGTTTTGAAGGCAATCATGAAATGAACCCCCTAAAATAACTAAGAGGTTTGTTTCTTAACTTGATTACCACAAGTTTTGAAACTAAACACTAGAAGAAAATGAGGGTTTTTGTGACTACAAAAAGCAACTGGTTTTGAGTTGCATAGGACATTTTGCAAGTGGTGCTATTTTGGATCCCCTAGTTGTAGTGGACAAGTTGCAAGTACGATTGTAGTTGCAAGTCACAGCAACCTATTTGGAACTTCATCGATGAACTTTTTTGATGCGGTTGCTTATGTGATATTTGTTGCCACATGAGGTTGGTCACTCAATTGAAGAGTTGTGCAATTTGTTGGCAATTTATTTGTGACTAATGTATGACTTATTTGCGACTCATTTGTGACTTCATTGTGACTCCTATAAGACTAATTTGCAACTTGTTTAGGACTTGTAGATTTGTAGATTTTGAAATGTTAATCACAATGATTTGTAGATTTGTAGATTTTAGAACTAGCTCTTTTTTAAATTTCAAAAATTATAATACGGGTATTTAATAGATTTCACTGGTTTTGGAAATTTTACAATTTCATAGGTTTTCAAAAAAACTTGGATTTTAAATGTTTTTAGATTTCTATAAAATGTAGAAATCTACAAATTGTAAAAATCTACAAAATGTAGAAGTCTACAAAATGTGCCTATTGTGTCTATTGTATCAATTGTGTCTATTTGAGCCATTATCCTCTATTTAATTACTAATTGCTCCGATTTGGTTTGAAGTTGATTACAAATAGATTTTCCCTCATTACAAAAATTTAGAACACCAAAATCTAGATTGTAATCCACTTTAAAACTCCAAAACCTACAAAATTTATAAATCATTTATAAAAGTATAAGTTAGATATTTATTTCTACAAGTATAGCATTGAAAAAGATCATCTTGTTATTTTCCAAAATTTAGAATATGAAAATATGGATCTGATAATTTGTGATATTTCTTAATGTTGTTTAGGAGTTATTGATAAAAATAGTCACATGCAAAACAACGCATGTTAAAAGCAAGGTAGAATAGTGAAGTTTGTGATCTCATTTTCAACTTTTGAATCTTACATTTCATTTGAATGTCTACTTCTTCACCAATTTTTAGAGGTCACTATCCTTAGGATCTCAAAGATGATGATGCTAACAATTGTACAAGAAACTTTTTCCAATTGTTATTAAAGGTCAAGTTTCAACTTTGAGACTTTTTAAGATTTCTTTTTTTCTTTCCAAGCTTGCAGAATTTCATGTATATATGCTAGAAACTTGAATTGGGAATCTACGGAAGGAAACAAATTCATTTTCATCCTTTAAATAACCATACATCATTTGGAAGGGTGAATACAAAAATTATTAATCCTAAATTGTTGAAAAACTTAACATAGAATTGAAACACATCAATCCCAAGGGTCAAAATGTTGAAGGACCCCCTCTAAATCCTATGCATTTTTTCAATTTCAAAAATTACAAAAGTTGAATTAAGAAACAATCCTTTGCACTTTTTACTTGTCCTTCATTCCATAGAGAAGGATATTTGTTTTTGAATGACACAAGGAAAAGAAATGGGATTTTGGAATGGAATTGGTCTACAAGTGTAAAAATGTTCATAGATGACATGCTATGCCAACCCCTCTTTATAAGTATTGCACCCTTGCCTTGCTTAAGCAATCATCTTATGGTGTTTGAATACACCTCACATGCTTCATTAGTTAATAAAACATATGACTAGAACAAGACCAAAATACAAATACATTCTCACATAATGGACCATAAAATACATCTTGGAGGCCCATTATTTTTAAAGTTAGACAATTTGCATCTTCACATGGCGCAACAATTCATAGTTCAATGCAATATCCAATACGATTGTTTACCTATTCAAATTTGGAGTATTGTTCATTTTAAGAATGCATTTGGGTCTCAATTTTCTATAGAAGTTAAGAAATATAGCTCAAAACTTGGTTCCTTACTCTATGCTTGAGTAGGATTTGTCTTTAAGAATGTCAAAATATGGTTGAAGAATGATCAAAGGATTAATATTTAGTCTCCTACTCCACATCCATTTTGTCCCTTGATGAAACAATTGGACTTTATGAGTTAAGAGAAAATTATAAATTCTCACAACATAAATTTTTTACACTCTGTCATATTGTTTTGAGAGAGATTTGTCTATTTTTTTAAGCGCATTCGTTAATATTCATGTAGCAGGTGCCCCCCCCCCTCCAAATGAGGTCAAAGTGTGGCCAAAGTTTACCAAGACCAAAATAGTTGCAAATCAGAATCAAGCATTGCCAAGGAATCTCAAAGTCTAAGGACCTCTCAATCGATGCCCAGTTCAATGAAAGCCTCAAACGCGTCCAACACTTTACGATGCCAGTCTCGGCGAAACACCCTGCAATCTTGCGAAGTTCCCCGACTTAGCTTGGGGCTGACGTTTCCGAAGACAATTCCCATGGCTGTGCTCACTGAAGAAGTATAAATACCCGACTGCTTCCCCCCCTTCTTGGGCTTGCGAGCCCAGGAAACGAGTTGGTGAGCCCAGCCGTTTCTCTGCCAAAATTGCAGCAGGAAACAGAATGAAACGCAGGCACCCAAATGATCGAACGCAATTACAAGGGAAGGAATTCTCAGGTAAGGAAAGTAGCAAGACAATCCTGAGAGTCAAGCTTACCGGTAAGAATTCCAAAAGCATGAAACTATGAGCAATTCAACCTACCGGCTACAATACTGTACGTTATAGGGATCTCCAGCCAAGAGAAAATCATATCGGACCATGAAATCTCAAAATTTCAAGCAGTATTTAACTTCCCCGCCACCAATGTCATCCGGAACAGGTGCGCTTTCAACAACCGCAGGCGCATCGTCCTCCATGGTGTCCACGCCCCAAGATTTCTTCTTCTTCGTCATGCATATTTATCTCCTACACCAATTTCTTCACAAAACTTCAGAATTCAAGCACTCCATTAACCGATGCGGAAGCAATCTAATAGGTACACAAATACACTGATAATCTCAACCACTTTAAACGGCATTCCAAAAAGAAAATAGAACTGCCTTATGCTCAAGAATAATTTCGCTGTTCTCCCCCAAAACCCTCCACGGACAGCACTTCCCTCCTCACCAAATCCCAGCACTTCCACGTCACTTCTCTCACGTCTCTTTCGAATATATTTGCTAAGCACCCGCAATGCAACTTTCATGGTTAGAGCAACGCAGTGATCATGACAAGCAGTTTGGGCGCCATTCCAAGAGCTTTAATTTCACATGAGCAAGATCTGAGTGGTCCAATTTGGACGGTCGGACTCGGTGCTTCAAATCAATACTACTTTCTGACATTGATCGATGCACGTACGTAGCGGCTTCTCATGCTTTCGGATTTCTTACCGTTCCGGATTTCTTACCGATAAGCTTGACTCTCAGGATTGTCGACAGGAAACTCATATTGGGTTCCCGTGTTAAAATTCCCGGTGAGTCTCACTTTTCCCGCTGCGTGATACACTGGGAACACCGGGAAAAGCTAAGCGAGACTCACTGGGAATTTTAACACCAGGAACCCATTATGAGTTTCCTGTGCGATCTTGCTACTTTCCTTACCTGAGAATTCCTTCCCTTGTAATTGCGTTCGATCATTTGGGTGCCTGCATTTCGTTCTGTTTCCTGGTGAAATTTTGGCAGAGAAACGGCTGGGCTCACCAACTCGTTTCCTGGGCTCGCAAGCCCAAGAAGTGAAGGAAGCAGTCGGGTATTTATACTTCTTCAGTGGGCACGGCCATGGAAACTGCCTCTGGAAACGTCAGCCCCAACTCTGAAAACTTCGCAAGGCCGCAGGGTGTTTCGCCTAGACTGGCATCGTAAGTTGTCTTCATGATGGGTTTTCATGAAAGTTTTTACGTAGGGGAGGCAACCCATTCCTGATCACTCCCTCATTACGGCAGCATAAGGTGTAGTAATTTTGATCAGGAGGTGATTAACATGATTAATGCTGGCATAGTTACTAGCGCAGTTGTGGCACATTATGATTGGCTACAACACTCTCAATATTAAAATCAACCCTTGGTTGGAAATAGGAAGATATGTATGACTAATATAGGATGGAATAAAATCTTTAGCTAAAAATTCCTAGAAGTTTTGTTTTGAGAAATAAAAATCTGAAAATTATGAAAATCTTATGAATTCTATTTTTGCACATGGGAAAATTTTCCACTATTATAAACTCCCTTGTAGATACATGTATTTGCTTAAGTGGTTAGAAATAGGTTGCCTCCCCTAGAGAGGAGATTTTCTAATAGCTTTCTAACAAAGCTTGCTAACTTGTCAGTTTGCAAAAGAAAGAATAAGTTTTTGGTTAAAGATTTATGTCATTCTTTTTCTTTCTCTGAACTTTCGAGCTACCAAAAACAAGATTATTGAAAGTTTAAAAAATATTGTCTTGTAGAATTGAATCATTTCAACAAAGATTACTTTTCTTCATTCTATTATGACCAATGAATGAGGTAAAAGATATGAGGGCAATCATGAATTGGACCCCTTAAAATAAATACGAGGTTTATTTCTTAACTCAATTTCCACATGACTTGAAACCGAAATTGCATAGGATTTAGATGGTTGTCTTCAACATTTTGCACTATTAAGACTTAAGATTGGTGTGTTTCAATTCCATGTTAAGTTTCTTTAACAATTTAGTTTTTTCTATTTTCGTATTTATCCTTCCAAATGATGGTTATTGAAAGGATGAAAATGAAATTTTTTTCTCTTGAAGTTTTTTATCAAAGCTTTCTAATTCAAGTTTCTAACTTACATCAAATTCTTCAAGATCAAGAAGACAAATATTTTTCCTTAAAGAATCTCATGTTGAAACATCACCTTTTGGAATGATTGGAAAAAGCTTATTGTACTACAATAACTTTGAACATTATCATCTTAGAGATACTAATAAAAGAAAGAGGCTTTAAAAATTGGTGGAAAAGTAGATATTCAAGTATGGTATTAGACTTTGCCATCTAAAGTTGAATAGAGATCACAAAATTGACCATTCCTCCTTGTTTTCAATGTGTTGTTTTATAGCAATTTTGCTCAATATCACCTAGAGATCATTAAGAGATATTACAAAGTTTAGGTCAATATTTTCCTATTCTCAATTTTGGAATATAACAACGTAATCCTTTTCAATGCTATACTTGTGGAATATATATCTAACTCATATCTTTATCAATTATTTAGAAATTTTGAGGTTTTAGAATTTTAAATGGATTACATTCTAGATTTTCATGTGCTCAATTTTGTTTGACAAAAGAAAATTCAATTGGAATCAACTTCAAACCAAATTGGAGAGATTAGAAAATAGTTGAAAATTACTCAAGTAGATACAATTGATGCCTTTTGTCACTTGGACCTTCATAAAACTTCTAAAAAGTTTCCTAATGATTCTTCTTCATGGAAAGATTTGATTCATTTCATTTGGATTAGTGATTTGAAAGTTATGGAGCATCTTGATATCTAGGCAATCATAGCATCTTCTAGAGAAAATATTGTATTAGATTTGTTTTTAACTCAATTTTTCTCATCTTTCAAAAAGAAGATTCTACATGGTTTAGTTTGCTTTCTAGAACAATCTCACCATTGGAATTCGTGTGTTTCAATTCCATCTTAGAGATATGAACAATATAATTTTTCCATCTATTTCATATCTATTTCTACTAAATCATTTTTGGAGAAGGAAAATTAAGTATTTTCTAATTTATTTTATTTTTGAGATTCTGAATTCAATTCCTCATGACATTTTTGTTTTAATTAAACTCTATAGTTCAAAAAAAATTATGTATGTTAGATTCAAAGTCAAAAAATCTAATCACATCAAGTGCAAAAGAAACTTGTTTTTTTCACTTTATATGATAATACCTTGCAATCTATGAAGCCAAAGTTTTAAAAATTTCTTCTAGACATTCTTCTACTACTCTAATACAAGATCCTTTTATGGTTAGATAATTATGTAAAACAATTCATTTTCACAATTTTTTGCTCTTTGCAATAGAAATGGAAATTTTGATTATTTTTTATTAAAGAAAAGGTTGTGTTTGATTAGGGATGAAACAAACACCACTTTTCATTTCAATGTAGATTGGAAACCATGAATGTGCTTGCACCAAGCTCAAACTTCTTCATTTGTTAGTTGTCACTACTAAAAAGGATTGTATATAAATTTCCTCAATAAGGGCCCTTCTAGTTACAACAACCATTTATAAAAAAATAATTTCACTTTTAAAACATCAATTATCCACTTTAACATGGTTCCAAGATATTCTTAACCCCTAAAGGACCAAGGCCTTTTTTTTGCAAAAAACACTCAAAAATGTCATTTTGGTGTCAAAGAGTAAACAAATTTGAAAATTGTGTTTTTTGGCATATCAAATTGTAGGATCTTACACATAACTAGTATGAGAATGAGTGGAAAAAATTTCAGAAATTTTGACTACACAAATTGCAAGATATGTGTGTTTAAAGTGAAGAAAACAAGCTTCCCAACGCATTGTAGGACTAGGTCATTTGACTTTGAACCTTCTTAGCTTTAATTTTTTGCACTACAGAGTTTTGAGCTTTAAATCTTTATAGTGGATAATTGAATTGAGAGTCTAGGAAAAAAAGAAAATATCAAATAATTTAATTTTTATTCTTTAAAAAATTGTTACGTAGAAGTAGGTACAAGATAGAAGGAAAATCTAAATTATTAATATCTCCAAGATGGAATTAAAATGCACTAATGCCAATGGTGAGATTGTTCTAGCAGGCGTATTAAACCATGTCAAACTTTTTTTTTATAAATTTCAGTTAGAAATGAATCCTACAAAGGATTTCTTCAAGAAAATGCTCTACTTGCCGAAAAAACAAGATTGTCCATAACTTTCTATAAAATCAAAATGGAATTAATCAAAGCTTTCCATGTAGACAAAGATATAATATATGAGGAAATAAAATAAAATAAAATTCAAATTTTTGAATTTTTTTTGTTGCCCCTTTTTCCCTACTTTGAGCTTATTTGGGCATAACTTTTGTTCTGGGCACCAAATGTAAAAGAAATTATATTCCCACAAAGATAATCAATTTTTCTATCTTCATAAAAAATTTCAAAGAATTAGGACAAAAATTGAGATTGTAGGTACTTGCCCAAAATCCCAGTTGTCCCCGCAAGGGACAATGGTCCTTCATTGGTTAAACCATTGTATCCAAACTTTTGTTGAACTTTGTTGGAAGTTGAGAGAAGATTCTATTCTTATAGCATGCAATTTTGGGATTCTTTATTGGATTGTCTTAAGAGGGATTCTTCAACTTCATCTTTTTTTTACCCACAATTTTTAATCTTCTTGTAATTTAGTGCCAAAAAATATAAGGTATCAATCCAACCAAAATTCACTCAAACAAAAATAGTTGCAAATCACAATTAAGCATTGCTAGACATTTTCGAAGTGTTCATAGGTGAAATATAGTCATGAACCTTGAAAGATTAAATACTGCTAGAACACAAACTTCAACATTGCCCTTAACAACTCAAGACTTCATTTGATGTACATTTTCCAAATCAAAATATACAAATTGCTATACAAACTCATAACTTATTAGAATGTCGAGTTAGTCACTATAGAAATTGTCCTTTTTGGTACCATGTATGTCATTTGTTTAGAAAAAATCAAGAGCGTTCATTGGAGGTCAAACTACTATGGAAGACCTCCCCTTCACCCAAAATTCCAAAGATGAACATCTACTCTTCTATCTTATATAGAAGGATTCTATGTCAACCATTGGATACTTTTAAATTGACATGTCATAAAAACATATATCTCTATTTTGAAGAGGATTCAAAAACTCCTAACTTTGCAATATCATATAGATATGACAAGAAAGAATTAAGAAGGTTCAAACTTCTTTGGTGGGCAACCTTAAAACACAAGATTAAAAGTTTACAAATACACATGACCAAAAATAACAAGTATTCATTGCAAAAGTACTAGGTATTCATTACATGGAGATGTTAGAATTGAGTTCCTTGACCTTTAAGTTGTAATTGCATACTTCATAGGTACACCTAGATATGCAAGGGTTGTGATTTCTCGTAGAATATTCAAGGCCTATACAATTCCATAATAGGGGCACCTCTAACGCAACGAATCTTGCACAAAGCATGCCTACAACTACATCCCCATGAAATAAGATCTAAAATTGTCCAAATTAGCATTTGAGCAAAGATCCTATTCTTAACCACTTCAAGACCAAAGGTTCAAGGTTTAGGGTTCAAATGAGCATTCTAATTCATCATATTTTGGAAAGTACGGGTATAAACTTAATGGGGACAGAATTTATAAATCTATAAAGGGCCGGGTTTTAAAAAATGAGTCACAATTAGGTGCAGTCCCACTTAGTATTGTCATGACTCTCAACACACACCAAAGAAGTACAATGTTCATTTCCGTAATTCCCTCAACCCACTGGAATAGCAAAAGTTCAATTCCATAAATCCCATTTCATCCATAACCTCCCGGACAAAGATATCCCTTCAATTCTGTTTGATGCCAATGACAAATTCTGTACAGCCATCTGAAATACCCAACAGGATAAACAACCTTCTCGAGCCAGAGGCACACATTCGCAACATGCCATCAGAATTGTCATGGGAGATCGTATAAGCCCTGCAACGAAAGGGTGAAATAGGGCTTCAACTAGAAATGAGGAGCTACTGTGAAAGGAAAGAAGCTAGATCATCATTTTTGTGCCCTAGTGCTTCTTTTTACTCATACATTGAAAAGTAATAGTAACGTTATGACAGCAGCCAAGCCAGCAGCACACTAAACTACACCTGAAGGCAGCCGCACCATCATCTGGCCGTCCATTACACTGTCAAAGCAGACACCACACGTTTTAGACTTAGAATCTCGGATCACAACGCTCTGCAACGCTTAAGGTATGCACACCAAACAACATCTCCAATGAATACAGTAATGCCTAATTCGCTGGATCTTGTTGGCAATTGAAGGAATATTGTATTCCAACTAAGCACACATTTTTGAGATGACGTTTGAATAAATAAGAATTTTCAAAGGGCTAATCATAGTTCATATATGCAAAATCGACCCTAGGCTCGCAGATCCAGACCATGTACATTTTAGGCAAG
The DNA here is from genome assembly GCA_963920665.1 of Straminergon stramineum. NCBI lineage: Eukaryota > Viridiplantae > Streptophyta > Bryopsida > Hypnales > Calliergonaceae > Straminergon > Straminergon stramineum. The sequence continues at coordinate 3,276,440 of OY987272.1, forward strand.
AATCTTCAGGGTCACAATTAGGTGTGGTTCTCTTGGAATGCCAGGTGAAAAAAACATGTTCTCAGACATAAATCGCAATGGAATCACTGGCATAGGATGAATGTGCTTGCCGCACTAACTCACAAACAAACCATGAACATCATTGTCTGTTATGAACATCAGCACGTACCTTTTAACGTAGTAGTAGCAAAAATCGGCCAAAATGGTTGTCTGTACAACCTCCGAGAAAAGAACCATACCAGGCCATAATCCATAGCCTAATGCACTGAGCAGAAAGCTGTGTCCATCAAGTACCTATGGATCCAAAAATGCACTCATTAGGCATAGTTTAGTCCTCCCCACGTACATAAACAAGCTCCTAATTACAAGAGTGCCTATTCCAGATAGATATGTATAATTTTGGTCTCTTTCTATACAATCCTCAATGTATTCCTCACTGCAATCTCCAATACAAGTCCAGTTTAAACCTCACTATAAACCTTAGAAAATGGCAACAGCAAGAACCCTACTTGATAATATTAGATTGTTACTATACATGTAAATACATCTCATAATTCTATTAGGATTCATTCTTTGGAAACAAGGGGCCCCATCATGCTACTGTAGCTTTTAACACAAGTCTAATTTTCATTGGGTACCAGAACTCAATACACTTTCGAACCTCTGCTTACTCTCTCTCCATAGATACAGACAATAAACCGCAAATATTTCAAGTTATGAGAAGAAGTTCAATACTCTTCACGGTATGCTTAAAGGGCACTTCGTCTCTCATATTGAGACAGCAAGCTACAGCTAGAACCAACAGAAAAGCAGTCCTCCCTCCTTACCAAAGTAGGATATACCATGAAAAAATGTCCAATTATAACTAAAAGGTCATTTACCTGAAGAATCCAGTGAGCACAACTCAGAAACCTTGCAATTCCTAGAGCAAAGACGTAGTGAGCCGTGAAGGGCTCCACAACCTACACATCAAATCAGAAATGATCAAAACCAAGCAGTGAGATTGAAATCTCAAATTTAGGCCGCGCAGATAAAAGCACGATATACAGGTTGAAAAGACAAGAGAGAAATTAGACATGTTAAGTCCATGAGGTTCATAAGTCCATGTTATCCTTAATTCTATCAGATTCGACGCTATTTCAGACTAGTGATAGGACAACAAAGAAGGCTTGTCAACACCTATTCATGGCAAAATTCATTGAATTCGCCCTTACCTTTTCACGGAAACTAGGTCAGCAACCCCACTTTGAATGAGTTTAAAGAATAAATGAAATATTTAATCAATCTATCTGAGGAATTGAAGAAAACAAACAAAAGCTGCCCAATGGATACGTCAAATTACTGACCCTCTTTCAGGTATTCAAACTAGATGACAACACATACCCTGGTGTTCTGCATAACGCGAAGCTGAGGCATGACAGACACAGCCTCCAAATATACGCAGAACGCCCACAACACCCGGTTCACAATATGGTGGGTGGTGCCTGGATGTATCACAACGGCCAGTAACGCACATGGAGCGAGCTGCAAAATCCATCCAAATCAGAAAATTGTTAGTAAGAGTGTCCTGGAAACCTCCCAGAAACCAACCCTCCAACCCACTTGCATTGATAGATTGAAGTCCGAGATGCTCAATCTGGTAGAGTGCTGTCCTGGAAATTCACCAAATAGCCTACATAGAAGGCATACGATAGAATCTAAGGTCCAAACGTAAGTGACATGGCATATACTCAACCCTCTCTAATTGCACCGCCTTGAGGGGGACAACTGAACTTCTAAATGCACTTTTTAAATTGTGTTCACAATATTACATGTGAAAGTTGTCCAATCCGATTTTTGCACAAATGAGAGATTTTGGAAATATGCAAGGAATGTGCAATGACGAGGGTTGAGTGAACTTCATAAAAGCCAACCTAAATCACGAGAGACTCATTAATAATGAAGAATACGAAGACGCTGTCAAGTACATACTCAAGCAGACCTGAGACTTGCCGAGACAAATAAAAGATGAGCTATATCAGTACAAAATATCCCCCAGTAGTACTTATAGAAAAGCTGAAGCACCATTATCGTATGAGTAAGCTGGGACGTTGAGCAAAGCTGGACTTTCATCATCTCCCAAATGAAGCAAAAACGAGGAACTCACCACATAGTAAATAGGTAGGTTGTCGAGATCGTCTGAAGTGGTCGACTTGAGCTTGAACCGCATCATATAGATCACCCACGCCGTTGTGAGGAATGTGAAGAAATCCAGGAGAGTGTGAATGTCAAATTCCATCACCACACTACAATAGAGGCGCACCATCAAAAATATAGCGGTGAGCTCCTGCGACTTCAGTGACAGCCCTGCATTCCAAGAAACATGCTAAATTCAGCTGAACACACCACATTTCTCGATACAATTCTCATCAGCCACCAGTATTCAACTTGAAAATTTGAAACACCTAAAAAACCCCTCAATCAGAGCTTTTTTATTTCAAATTGCAACTTGAGCACTTGTAATAGCTACCATGTACTGCTACAGCTTCCACAGTCTAAGAAAGTTAAGCGAGCATGTACAAGCCACCGAAGGCGACTGGTCAGTCATTCGTATAATAATAAATATATAAATAAATATATAAGACATAAAAAACGATGGTTCTGAAACAAACATTAAGTTTCTGTACATGATTGGGACTAGCGTGACTTTGAGCTCCAAAACCACACAATCTATGCTGCCAGCTCGTATAAAGCCAGAGTGAACCCGTGCGAAAGAGTGAATTGGAGATATTGATTTCCAATTGCAACTAGAGTATCTGCATTGGCTGCTAATACGCTCATTACAATGTGGACATGTAGCCTAAACCCAATTAAAGAATTCCTGATTAGACATGCAAACTAGTCCATTGTCGAGTACAAGCCACTGATCACAAGTCCGTATAATAAAAAGAAAAAATACAACAACGATGTTAATGAAACAGTGATCTCGTTTCTGCGTATAACTTGGACTAGCGAGAGCTTTAACCTCCAATTCCATCCAATCTATACGTTACTAAAACTCTTAACCAAAACGAAAAGTAACCAGCGAGAAGCTCACCAGCACAAGTCTTCTCCTTCATCAGCTTGTAAATGAGACACCCAATCCCGACAGCATGAATGAGTTCCGCGGCCACGAACAGATTATCATGATCTCGAATCACAAAGCGCAAGAACACGAGCAGCACGATACCCGTAAGCACCGCCAACGCGCCCTTCACTTTCGGAGGCTGCTTCTTCACCCACCACACGGCCGTCTGCACCGGGTTCCTTGCTCGCCTCATTGCTTCGGACAACCAGCTCTCCTTACTACTTTATTCGATCTGCAACGGAGCTTCACGCAGTCAAAACCCCGCAATCGAGGGTTATGTAACACAAGGCGCCCAACCAACCAACACACTCAACCCAAAACCCTAGAATCAAAACCCACAGAAACTTGACACCCAAACTAGCACAGAAACTCCGTTCGATCGCACCGGAAGCTCCAAAACTCGCAATAGAAGGATTCAACCTCGATTTTTGACGAAAAAATTAAGAAAAAATCGGATGAGAGAGCACGTCAATTAGGGTTTGACAGAAAACCTCTGCAACTAAGCTTCACAATCCGCGAGAAATGACATACAAATGCTGGAGGAACAATTCCGTCAACACCAATGAAGAATCGGATCAAGGGTCCGCCGAGGGAGGAGCTTTGGATTTAGTTGAGCTGATTACGGGGATTGACGATCGATCGCAACGTGAATGCTGGGTGTTTTACCTGGCAATTATATCTACCACCAGGCGTAGATGTTAGATCATGCAGATCTTGGGGTCCTGGAGGTATCTAGGAAAATAGAAGATGTGGACCCTGAATAACGGGGTCAGACTGCAGGGAGAGGTGGTATACAGTATTCAGTACACGCAGGAGGGGGTTGGTCGTCTTGCCACGTGGGAGGGGATGATTGGGCCTATGCCGTCATGAGAGGACTGTGGGATACTGGGATGGGCCATGTTACCTTAATAGCAATGTCTTGACTTTGAAACCCCATCTCAGGTGACGTATGGTATTAATAGTAATGTGAGTGAGCTACCAACTAACGTACAGGGTACATGGGGTATAAGGTGTGAAATTGTGAATAAGTTATACCATTTACTGTAGTTCAGTTTCTGTGAGGATTGAGTGAAAGCCTCATCCGGTTATCCCTCTAATATAAATAGTTCTTAATCTCCTCTGCAATGAAATTCCGTTTCATTCGTGTCTCAAAATAAATAAATAAATAGCTCTTAATCAACTGGCATGACTCTAAATCATGATATTATTTGGTCCAGTGTCTCTCCTATCAGGCTTGCCTGTGGCTGGCAGGCCTTGTATTTTGCCTTTGCAATGAAATTCCCCTTTCATTCGTTTCAAATAACTAAGAGCATCCTCAGTCCACACAACCTAGCTCACGGCAACGGTAACTTAACGGCCTGGGAGCCCAGGGTTCGGGCCAACGCCCTCGCTACCCGTCCCATTATTATGCGGGTCCCGTCAAATGACCTCCTGCTCTCGGCACTTTTCCTGGCTTTGACATGAGAAACTGTCCTCCCGGTAGTGGTACTGGCAGAGGCCACCATGGCACATGTTCCGGCGGGAAAGACACGCAAGGGCAAAAATTTCAATGCTGAGGAAGAGAGAAGCTTGTGTAGGAGTTTTCTTGCTGTTTCGCAAGACCCAATTTGTGGCAATGGTCAACGCAATTCTGCGTTTTGGGATCGCATCACTGCTCATTTCAATCAGAGCAAACCACGCTCAAATCCTGTGCGACCAGCTAGGTTGCTAGAGACAAAATGGGGTCACATTAAGCACGACATGGGCAAATTTTGTGGGGCGTACGAGCAAGTGTTTGATTGTAGAGAGTCCGGCACGTCCCTTGACGATGTAGTTGAGAAAACGCTCCAATTTTATCAAGATAGGCATCCCAAGCAGCAAGCTTTTGTTTACTTGCATTGTTGGCAGGTTTTGAAGGATGTACCGAGGTGGTGGGATTCGCCAGTGGACGTGCAACGGCGATCAACTGCCGCGGACCTCAACCCGAGAGGTGTAGGCATGGGCAAGCGCAAGTCGCCTCCGACAATTGCCCCGGAGGTTGCCATGGACGACGAAGGTAGTGCTTCAGAGGAGGAGGTCGCAGTGATAAGTCCTACAGGGTTTCCCCCCAGACCCACCAAGCCACAGGGTTCGAAGGCAGCGAAGGCAGATGTAGTGGCGCAGAAGAAGCGGGAGTGGATTCTTCATTCCCAAGCGCGCGCTATAGAGACCATGGCTGAAGCGAGCCTCCGCAAGGCCAATGCCATCCAGGACCAATGTGCAATGTCCCTCTTCACCATGCCGTTGGAAGAGGGCATGATAGAGGAGGCAAAAAAATACTTCACACTCCGTCGCCAGGAGGAGATTCACCGATTGGAGCGGCGCATGCAACGGAAGCGGCGTTAAGCGAAGCTGGAGGAAATTGACCACGCCAAGCTGCTGAAGGAGCGCAACCTGGATGAGCCCCCTGCAAGGAATCGCATCGCAGCCCCTATGGTGCCCGTGCTTATGCCTGCACCACCATCGGCACCCTCACCGACCATCCTAGAATCTGCCGCTGCAGGTGCGAGGGACATTCCTCACGAATTCACAAGTAAATGCCTAAACCCTGGGGTTCAGATTGTTGGGATTAGGGGGTGGGTTAGGGGATTGCTGGGATTGTTGGGATTGGTGAAATTGTTGGGATTGTTGTGAATGGTGGGATTGGTGGGATTGCTGAAATTGCTGAAATTGCTGGGATTGGTGGGATTGCTGTGAATGCTGGGATTAGGGGTTTAGGGTGGATTTCTGGAATGGCTGTGGGTTGAATGTGGCTGCAGTTGAAGTTGAATTGTTGTGGCTGCAGGGTTGAAGTGCTGGGATTAGGGTGTTGGGTTGAAGTTGAATGTGGGTTGAGTAATGGATTGATGGATTGAATGTGCAGGAGACCAAGAGAACTCAAACTGGGAGGACACGGAGGCTATCCCGGACACCCAACCAACTGCCGGGGAGTCACAACCCGATCCAAGTTTTGGAGGCAGCCAAGACGCAAGACTCGCAGGTCCAAGTCAGTGTAGGAATTTTAGAGCAGGTTTAAGTGTAGAAGTGCTACAACCTGAATATGTGTGCTCTGCGCCTAGTGCATTTGGACATACAAATGTTATGTTTGGTTTGCATAGTGCAGGCTTAAGTCCAATTCAAGGTGCCTTTACTGAGAATCACATGATTGGTTACAGAAATGGGGGCCCTAATCTTAACCTCAATGCCCAATTCTATTGACAATAAAGAGTCTCCTATTCTTTGAATCTAAACTTGCAGCCCTCCTTGTAAAACTACATCTGCAGCCCTCCTTTCACCCTCCACAAGTGTTCCATGAGATCGTTGCGCAAAGCAAAGTGTGCCTCAACATTCTCAAGGTCCCTAGTGCCTGATTGTAACTCTCTAAATGATAGTGGATGCCTCACACGCTCAACTGGAAGACCCCAATCCGCAAACTGCTCTAGTGACAATCCTTGCTCATCTTCTATGATCATGTTGTGCAAGATTATACATGCCAACATGATGTCTTCAATTGTGCCAAGATCCCATTGCCGGACTGGGTTTTTTAGAATCTCAAACCTCGCTTGCAATACTCCAAAGGCACGCTCGACATCCTTTCGGGCGGATTCTTGGCACTTAGTGTAGTGCTCTTTCATCTCTCCAATTGGCTCATGGATAGGTTGCACGAAGCACGCCCACGGCGGGTAAATACCATCTGCAAGAAGGTAGAATCGAGGATAGACATGTCCATTTATATGGAAGCTGAGATCATGGCCTTCTCCTCGAAGCATGTTGGAAACAAGTGGTGATCTATCTAGAACATTGATATCATTATTTCCCCCGGGGAGTCCAAAGAATGCATGCCATATCCACAAGCTTTGATCCGCTATGGTCTCGAGGATAATAGAGCGGTTCTTGTCCTTGTCTTGGAATTGTCCTTGCCACGCAACTAGGCAATTCTTCCAAATCCAATGCATACAATCAATACTACCAAACATCCCGGGGAAGCCTCGGGCTTCATTGATGGCCATTTGGTGCTCAAAATCTTGACGTGTGGGCTGCCTCAAGTAAGTGGACTCAAAACATCCCCGCACTGCCTTTACAAACCGTTTCATGCTCTCAGAGGCTGTAGACTCCCCCAATCTACAATACTCATCGCACGCGTCTGCAAGCAATCCATACGCAAGCATCCTGATTGTTGTGGTGCATTTTTGCAATGTGCTCAAACCCATCCTACCAACTGCATCAACACCTTGGACAAACCATGGATCAAATGTCACTACTGCATCCACAATGGAAACGAACAATTCCCTTCTCATTCTAAATCTCTTGCAGAATTTAACAAGACCATATGTAGGATTCTCTGCAAAGTAATCCTTATACAAGAGGTGATGGTATGCTTCCCTATCACGAAAAATGTTCTGCCTCCCAATTGTACTCCCACCAGGCTTCCGTCTCACCCATGCCTCACCTTCCACCTCATCCACAACTGCTCTAACCATAGCTGAGAAAAATCCCTCCTCATACTCCTCTTCATCTTCATCACTTTGTAATGCCCTGTCAATAGACGCCTGGACCTCCTTCCTCCATGCCTCCATACCCACTACTGTCAAAATCACAACTACAACGCAAAGGGAACCAACTGTGAAAGAAAAAAATAACTTGGAGGAAGTGTCTGCTCCTCTTCACGCTCCTGGAGCTCGGCAGACTACCCTAATCGGTGGCTTGCCCAGCCATCAGGTTCCGCGAGCCACCTGACTGCCCGCAAGATACAAGTCTGCCCGCGTGGCACCTGAATCCCGATGCCGGGACCGGTTGGCGGGCGTTGCACTGGACCCCCCTCCCACCTCTTCCACCCGCTAGTTCGCAGGGCTCCCTGCAAACACCACTGCCGGGAGCATTTACAGTGTGTGGACTGAGGATGCTCTAACTAACTAAATAATCATGATATTATCATGAAGGATCAGTCAAGCAACAATGAATGCCAAAATATATGGTCTTACTATACTGATATTGGATGACTTTGTGGTTCATAATTAGATATACAGTGAATACATTATTTATGTTACGAGTATGTATTGTTGTAGTCTTATTCTAGTTATATATGTTGTTGAGCGACAAGAAGTGAAGTGTGGAACACCTTGCAAAACCTGCAATATTTAACCCTTGAACACTAGGCTAGTGACCGTGGAAATTAGCTATTTTGGGACTGTGTGACATCATCCACTTTAAAAAAATCAAAAATATTCATTGGGAGTCAAACTATTGTAGAAGATTTTTCCTTTCCACCCCTAATTTTGTAGATGAATAGTTGCACTTCTGTCCTACACAAGATAATTCCTTGTCATTCATCGGACAAAAAATGTCCGCCTCGTTGTTTAGGGGTTAAGCATCCCGTATACTTTCTACTTTGATATTACGTAATAATATATATGATAAGGTTTCTAAAATGAGTTTTCCCACTTTTCACAAGTTCTAGTTTGGATCTGCTACTACAAATAAATCATTTCCTTACTTCAAATTCCTCTATTATAAAATTTGACGGTTTAAGATTTTAAATAGATTCAAACTTATTCAACTTTTTCGACCCAAGAGCTATTTGTCTAACACCGGGTGGAGTTGCTAAAAGAAGTTGGATGACAAGAGTGAAATTCACTAGCCAAGTTCACTAGGAAGTGATTTCATAGTGTGAGATATTGAAAGGAAATCTCAAGAAAAGGATTTCTACAAAGCTTACATTGTATAACACATTGTCAAGAGCTTCTAAATGACCAGATCGGTAGTACCCTGTTCCCATAAGGTAGACCAACCTATTACCACCTTGATTTGCAATCTGAATATATTAGGACCAACTCTAGGAGGGGCACATATTTTTCAGAGGTGTGCGCATGTTTTACAAATCAAACCTAGGTGGAATTATAATTTTCCAATAAAAATTGTATTTTCTATGAATTTCTAAAGTGGTCTACCCTAAATTACAAAATTGCCACTAGACTAGAGTCATAAATGCCCTATCCTAAACCTATAACCGCCATTACATGTACCTATTAGTATTGGAGTATCCACCAATCAAAGGTTGACATGTTATCCAAGTTGTAATTGATGCACTTAAATTGTTAGAATAGTGAATGGATTTGGGTGAGTCTTATGGTGGAGATGGGGCCAAAAATAGGATGGCGGTTATAGAAAGCTGATGGAAATGGGATGGTCTACCTTATATCTTTTTCAACTATTCTAGCTCTTCCTTCGAAACCCCACTAAGTTAACCCCTAAATGATGCGGTAGACGTTTTTTGTCTGATGAACGTCAAGGAATTCTCCTCTATAGGACAGAAATGCAACTATTCATCCAAGGAATTAGGGGTGGAAAGGGGAAATCTTCTACAGTAGTTTGACTCCCAATGAGTGTTTCTGATTTTTTTAAAGTGGATGATGTCACACGGTTCCGAAATGCCTGATTTCCAAGGTCACCAGCCCGGCGTTCAAGGGTTAAGACTTATCTTAAGTTAATGCATCGATCAGAATCACCTGTTTTCAACCATGTGAATGCCCTCATGTCAAGAGGATAAAAGCATTCAAAGCACAGATGTGCATATGCTCGAATGCACTAGCGCAGTACAGTACATTAGCCGGCCTGTAGGGTAGCTTGAGAGCGTAAAGTGATTCATATTCAATCTCATCCTTGTATTGTGCGTATCGTGTGTGTATTCTGTGATTTGTTTATTTCAATTTCTCCTCAAGAACGTGAGCATTGAGTACGAAGCACGTGGTCAGTGGCACCTTCCACGTTTTCTCCTTCTCTCTGTTTGACTGGCAGGGTCAATCAGCGAGCGATTGGCCTGGCTGGCTAGCTAACTTAGCTACTGTAGTTTGTCTGATGATCAACTACTGTTTGACGGTGCATTGAATCGACAGGAAACAAAGTCTTCTCTCTAGAAGAAACTGTAGGTTCTCCCACATGATAGGTAAGACAGGCCATGAGAACCTTATATGGTTTAGCAGATGGCAAGCCAAGGGAAGTTTCAAATTCGGGTCTCTATTTAATTGGGACGTGACTGTACTGTGATTTCAGAGCGCCTTGGGTTTTGCAGCGAGTTTTGGAAAATGGAGGAAGGTCATTCATGTGATTTCTTGGACTGCAACTGTCTTGTCATTCATATTGAATGGAAGATAGTGAATGGTGTACTCGTTCCGAGGGAGGTTTTCAATTGTCTTTCAGAGCAAATTTAGTAAACATTTCAGCTGAAGATGTTGTCTGCGATGGTTATAAGGCCCATTCAGTAACGTGAGATTTTTTGTGAAGGCGATGGCGAAAGTCGTGAAGCAATTTTATGGAACTCCGGCCGACAGAAGTAGCAGTAAACAGCATCCGTTTACTACGGCAAATCCATATCTAAGCCTCCACTTGCATAGCGGAGGATCCTCAGAGCTGAATGACGATTTGGAGGTTGTTCGTATGTCCGCGGTTTGCATGCATCAGGCTGCCCGTGACCTCCGGACGTAAACTACTGATCGAGGACATTTCTGGAGAGCAGTTCCTCTCTGTAAGAAGCTATGCCGAGTCTTTTCCCGAGCATTCGGGGTCTCTGCTTGTTCATCCGACTTGTAAAATGAATCGAAATTGTTGTAGGTTTTTGGTCGCCCTTTCAGAGAGTCGATTGAAGTGTGGTGAGGTATGGAGTTGCCCCGAAATTTTCTCTTAAGTGATTTGTCTGGTCCCTCCGTGTCGAAGTGATAAGGGTCGTCTCCTTTACGAGCAACGCCATCATATTTTTCCGCTCGAGCACGTTCGAACAGTGAACGATAGATAGCTCCATCCACCGGGCCATCCACCTGCGAAGACGGCAAGCACGCCATGGATGAAACGGTGGGATCCAATAATAGTATATTTACTTCCTCAAAAATACAAGGTCATAGAAAGCCTATCACTCCTCTAACAATCTTGAATTTTCTACACAACGGTTTCAGAACACCCTCGCATTATGAATGTTCCTATGTAAATAAAAGAAATGGAATTTACAAGTGAGCGATGAGGTGGGCTACCTTCCTGGCTTTTAGGTGGAGGGTACAATCCACGTAGATATCCTCAGGTGAGTCCGAATCTTGAAATCTTACCCTCTTTCTCTTGAATCCCAATGTAGATGGGGTCCCGTTTGACTGTTCTGATGGAGTTGAGGCCTGACATTAGAAGATAAAAAATTCTGTAAGTGAAAATCAAGGATCGAGGTTCTAGTTTGCTTAAAAATAAATTTGACCAGGTCAAGAATAGGACGAAACCACTCCTGTCGCCAGACAACTGTGATGTTCATGACCTCAAAACTATCACAATTTGACTGAGGTAGACTGTGGTAATCATCAATAGGGCCAGTCACAATTGTTGAACTCCTCATGTCAATGAACGATGACGTAGCCTCCGGAAAATCCTCCACTTAGCATTCGCAACAAACTAATTGAAACTCAACTCATCACGCATTGAGATGAAGAATTGAAGACATAAATTTCAAGGAGAATGTACTAGAAATGTAATTCAACGAGTTTGCTGAAATCAACTCTACATTCCCCCTAATGATTTATATGTTTGTACACCAGTATTGCCTACCTTGGCTCGCTCGGACACGCTGTCCTCCATCGTTTCAATCAGTTCCGACTCCTGAGTGACTGTCCAGTCTCTCAACCTTTTCACGTCCTCGTTCTTCTCATCTAATTTCTTCTGTAGCCGGCCGAAAGTATTTGCCTCGTTGTCGGTCTCCATGGTTTCCGTCTCTTCCAGTAGATTGACGTCGTATTCAAGGCCTTCAACAACCTCCCTCTGTGCCACCTGCCTTTGATGATCTAGTACCTGCATTGCCTTCTGCGGCAGGAGTGATTTTTGGAGAGTTGGGATCTCTTTAGTGTGCCTGTTATTGGCTGAGGAGTGTTCTTGTTGAATTTGTAAGCCCTGTCGTGTAATATCTGAGCCAAGAGCTTGCTTGCGACCACATACTGAGTCCTCCAGAGTCTTGGATTGCTCCTTTTCTGCCCCAAACAAGCAGTTCTTAACATTTAAACTATCTCATATACGATATATTCAAAAATATAATTCACCTCAAACTCGAAGTTTCTGTGGAGCCGTGGAGGGTCTCCTGCCTTCCGCTGTTCTAGAATTCACCTTGCTGTCAAAAGTCAGGCAACCACTTACTTGTAATATTTTGGAGGATCGAGCAAGTCCGGTTCCTCAGGACGAGGCCCTCCCATGGCTGCGATAAATCCCGATTGGCGCATTTGTTTATCTGAAGTATAAGAAAATCAGTCACGGAATCAACACTTTTCTTCACATTATTATCAAACCGTCAGTCCCCTCTAAACAACCTGCTCCAGTGCTCAGCTTGGCCACTCTATTTCCGACACAAACCAGTTTTCCAACCTACTTGAGCACATGATGCATTGCATCCCCGAGTGCATCCACTATGAAGATGATCTCTACGTAGTCACTTCATTGTGCCCAAACCAGAATCAACTGTTTACTGATCAGGTATAAGGATTGAGCAGCAACCTGGATCGGCAGATTATGTAGAGGACATTGAATAAATGCTCAATCCATTTGCTGATCCATCTTGTTGCTCAATCCATATCCTTGTTCAGTATCATAATATTCAAGAGATTAGGAACCCAATGTGAAATGTCCTTACCTTGGTTTCTTCTGTACCCCGCATCTCTGAATCGAAGAAGGCTCGCAAAGCTTGCAGCTTCTTGTCTGCTTCTGGGTGATGAAAAACCTGGCGACCTGACAGGTAGAGAAGGAACCACACCGAGAAATATATCATCAATGCAGGTTGAGAAGTAATACGAATAGATTCAGAGAGAACATACGTGAAAACGCGTTGAGGGAAAGCGATTCTCAGGAAAGTAATTGAACAAGAACATGGAATGTTCGGAGTCAGAATTCATACCCTTGCGTCTGACCCTCGGTGTGATCTCTACGTAACCGTCACGACACATTTGAGACATCAACTTCTTAAGATTTGCAGCATTCACATCTACCAGGTCCTGTTGAAGCTGCTTCATTGTAATATGCTCCCGCGGTAATGTATGAAGTAGGGCCTGAATTTCTTGCAGACCAGGGTTACCTTCTATTGTTGTCGAGGTTCAAACTTGCTGAACCAATATCCTACCGGAACTCCTAGCCTTATCGAGAGAATTGGGTTTCTTGAGGAAAGAGATCCAACAATTGATTATTAACATGAGGAAAGACATGGATTGACCCAAGAGGGACGAAATCGAATGCAGGTGAGGACTCGCCTTTTCGTAGAGGCTCTGCTTTACATTGTCGGTCACCGGGTCTTCTTTGTTTTTTTCAGCTTCTGATACCATGTTTGTTTTAGCATTTGTAAGAGGAGACCTCGTTTTAAGTTCGCTATATTGCTGTGTGTCATTCGACCGCCTGCCTTTAAGTTGATAAACCCGGCACTCTGGTTCGGCCTGATAACAAATAACAGGGTGTAAGACTCATGAAAATAATTTCAGTTATTCATCAGAGGAAGATGAAATAACTCAGAAGTACATAAAAAGTACAATGAAGTTAAGTACAGTTCGGAGGAGCTACACGTACTCCACAGGATCGGAACTTCACTCCAGCAATCCCACACACAAGCTAGCAGTCTCACCGGTGATAGAATTAATCGTAAGCAAATAATACCGAACAGGCCATAGGCGTAAGCAAACACTTAATCGTTAGACACATACCTCCGAAAGTTGAGAGGATTCATCGGTAATGTCTATAACGTCGGTTGCGATCTCCTCTCTCTTCCGAAGTCGACCGCTTCTACGCAGACTTCCGTTCTCGGAAACTGGGTGTTCTATTTTGTCTACAATTCACCCACACACCAAAGCAATAAACTGAATTTGCACACTAGGAACAAAATTGGCAATAGTAGATCAGTACTTAGTCTCATCACCATGATCGTCAGCACTTTAAAACAGGCTAAGTGTCGAAATGTAAGATTTGCATTTGGAAGGGAAATCTTGACCAAGCGAACACTTCCTGGTGTACAGGACCAAACCGACCAATCACATCCCTGGAAGTTTGTCGAGTTAAGAGTAAAGTTTTTTACCAGTAATATTATTGTTCGCTTTTTCCGCAGTCGACTGAATTGGCGTAAGAGAATCCGCAAGCGCAGTTTCTGATACCATAAACAGTTGTAATTGGAATCATATATGAGATTACTAAAGACTAGCGAATGCTGTACGTACCGTCTTCCTAAGTTTTATTCTGCTCGCTAGATCAAAAGGCCTCAAACAATTTAAAGTAATTGTCAGACGTCATATCAAATATTTTGAAATATTAAACATTCAAATAGACAGTACTGAACCTGACAAATGGAGAGTGATCATCGTAGAGTACAACATGATAATAGCAGAGCCACAACTGATCGATATGGGAAATGCTGCAATATATCCAACCATGCCTCACCTACTATTGGCCCCTTAATTTGTTCCTTATATTCTGAAGCCTGTTTTGGCAGAGAAGATGAGGAATTGCGATGTTAGATTCTCGCGTGAGAGGTCAGGAGAAGCATAGAACCAAACAGCATGCGTTGGTTTCAACATCCTTGAGAATACTATCTGGATTTGTGATCTGTTGCTCGTGACATGTTCTGTGCTCAGGAATACTCAATGCGAAAAAACATCCTCTTCGAAAGTTCCAAGTTTGAGAATATCTAGACCTGTATTGGAGTGTCCATTCGTGGGGAGACTTTTTGAATGGGCGGGCTACAGAGTTGACTGCATGGTGTATTTACTGCCACTTCCTCAGAGCTAGTCGACGAATCATCATCGCTTGTGAGCATTAGATCACTGGAGCATGTTCCAGTCTCGGCCAAATCGTGCCAATCGTCGCAAGGATCAAGCACGCTCTTCACCTATTATGCATAAACATTGTGCACGAGGTGCATTAGATTCATGTCAAGCTTATGTAGGCCACCCACAAAGCCCCTAAAATGGTGGTGGCATGATATTTCTAGGAGGTGACTTCTAATGGTGTGGGCCTTTAATCTACCTTGATTGCCATCTTATAATGTCTGCCGTCGACATGGCCAACGTTCATCTTAAAAGGCTCATGGTCCCACGGATTGGGGTCGTCGTCAGTACTCGATACGAAAAGCGGAGGCTCGTAATCTTCTGGCTGAAAAATTCATCAAGAGATTCCTTCCATGAGTAGCAGCCTATTCTTTAATTGATGACTGCACCTAGAACTCGCACTACAACCACATGGCACAAAAATTTGTTTTTTAATCTCGAAATGCAGTCGGGGACGTACTAATCATATCAGTTTTAGGCGTGAAGACCTTACCGTAATGTCGTCGTAGTAATGGAGTCTCATGACGATGGTGCGCTGGTGGTTTATTCACGAGTGTGATCACAATACGGCCAGAAATTTCGTGAGAAAAATTTGTCCGCACTGAAACCCAAGAGATCTCTGAATTTTCGAGGCCAATTGCTTGGGTCGATTCACATTCATAACAGCTCGACTAAGCGGCATCCAAATAGATATTATCCTAAGAAAATTTTAATGACGTCGGTGCAACTTGTAAAATTCTCTCAAAGTCCTGATCATGTACCTCCTTTGGAACATCATCCAATGTGTACAAGAGCTGCACAAGCATGCGCACCATCTGGCATGCAGACTGCCTGCAGGTTGAACGTCAATTTCGTTAATTCGGAGGTATTCCAATACTTTGTCATCTTTCAAGTGTTCTGAAATATGAATCCATACCTAGCCTGACCTAGATGTTAGACCTTCATACAATTTTTGGCACTGGAATCGGGCCACTTTATCGACATTGACGTTGTAGACAGAAATGCAATATTGTGGTTTGATCGTCTTAAAATCTGGAAGGAAGTATTTCCCAAAAATATAAAATATTCAATCTACATCATTGTGGTGGATTCGAGGAGTCTTACTTCATCTGCAGGGGAGACATCTGGTTATTCGTGTCAGTGTAGACAGGCACGCCACTCGAACTTTCAATAGTCATAGAGGTGATGTTCTCCGATGCTCCCTCTGCAGCATACTTGAAGGAAACTGCACGAAGGATGCAACACCATTCATTCAAAGCGTTGATAGGACTACCTACAAGACGTCTCTTCGAAATCGCGGGGACTTGGGAAAGACGATCGATTACAGTACATGCCACACCGCATGCTACTGCGATGGTTGGATTGCTTACACGTATATTCCTCAATCGGTGGACCGTCTTGCCCACGACAAATCGTCAAGAATAACGTCCTGAGATATTTCTTCTGCAAGGCATCAAAAACGCCTGCGCACCAGTTTGTTATGTTAAGTATGTGAAAAGTTGAACTCTGCCATTGAAAAACGCTCCTGCCATTGAAATACTCCTACAAGCGATCGATAAGATCCTGCTAAAAGTCGCCTGTAGCCCATCCATCACGCTGGTGAAAAATACCTTTCTCTGTCCAGTCAATGAATCTTTTTGATTCCATATCCATAGGCAATAACTTGTTGACCTTCATCTCTGCCAGTATAATTTTCAAAGTCAATTACATGCCGCCAACTTAAGTTTACTGAGAAGTCGTTGGTCGACAAGGATGAATGTAATCATTTCATTTCTCTTAAAAACTACTTGCACAGCTACTTACTTAAATAACAGAAGGTGTGATAAATTAAGGAAGCTCAAGTAATGTGCAGGTGGCTGCTGAAAAGCTCAGCCAAACATACCTAATGCTGGCACAAATTTTTCGCGATAAAAATTTTCAGGAAAAAATCCCCTTACGTAGCTAATATTAGACATCGCAATCCGGAGAAGATTCCTTGTCTGCAATAGAAGATCTTTTTAAGCATTTGACTGTACACCTAGAATTTGATTGGACGAGAGAAAATGGCAAGTTCTAGGATCCTTTCTGACACTAGCAAGTGATATGGATATCAAGTAGAAGTTGAAGCACGGAGCGAAACTTAAATTCAAGATGGAGGAATCGAAAATCTAATTCTAATCAAAGCATGAGCAAGACTCAACCAGCAAATCCTCATATTCATTTCGACACACAGACGTACTAATTGTAAGCATTCTACCTCATTGGAAATTTTTAATTTCATTCATGGATGTGAGATTTACGTACGAGTTGCAAAGATTCTTGTTCCGAGACCTCAGTTCTTGGTCTCGTAGCCTGGGCCTGAGTTTCTACTACGGAAGCCATGGTCATCCGTCGGCAATCGTCAACAAGATCGAGGACCGCTCGATTCTGCTCTGCCACCACAGAGATAGGAAGTCTGGAGACCAAATTCTAGTCACACAAATTATGAAAAACAGAAGTTTTATTTAAAGTGAAAATGCTCCGTAAATTACTCTCGCGTAGCATACAAGTCCTAATGGGAATCAAGAAACACTCTGAGAGGTCACCTTAGTTACTGGAATTTGCTCTCATAATTTTCGTTTGCGTTTTTCAGTATCTTGCACTGCTTTTTTCTGTTTCTAGCGACTGTGTTCTAAAGCTGTAAGCGCGCGTGAAAAGATTGAAAACCGTCAAAAAAAAACATTCAAATTGTTGCTAAATTAGAAACCGGAGAACGCGAATATTCCGTTTCCCTTAATTAACCAAGTTCAAGCACAGCATTCGTCACGGGAATCAAGAAAATTTCACTTGAAATTTAGAACGATTACTACTCACAAGATACTCATTAATTATCAAGATTGAAGAAAGATATACAATAGCCCCGATCGGCAAGAACCTGAAATCCGAAGCAGGAAATGCAGCTGCCGAAGATCTATCGTCACTTAGGTAATCCAGCAGTCGCACTGCAAACACGACGTGGTTTTCTCCCACTCAGACTTGCAGGTCACCTTCAAGCTTACATTGCGAAGACTGCAACTGAAATAAAGAATTAATCAAAACACATAGATGGCCAAGGCGAGAGAATTTGCAAGGGAGAGTTTGGCACCGTGAATAGAAGACAACCGGCAACTCCAAGAAAATGACGAGCACCAACCGCAATGAAACTCCTATGCAATCACACAGAGAGAAGCTACTTCCAGTGCTCAACCAGAAACGAAATTTGAAATACTGTTCAAATTGAGCGCCACAATTGAGCTCAAGGCGGGGCTCAAGGGGTAAATATTTGGACTGTGACTAGACGGTAGAGAACCGTACCTGCTCGACCTCACGAATATTAAAGGTTCTCAATACTGGTATTGGCAGTTTCGCACAACACCAGCATCACCGTCTCTATATCACATTCTCTCGCTGCCCCCAAAGGGAATGGACGATTGAGTCAATTACTCACTATCAGTTCTCATCGTAATTTTATTTTGGTAAATTTTTGAAAATCTACAAAATTGATTTGAATGAAATTGATAATTATTTTTTGAAATTTTGATTGAAATTTTGATTGTCTTCTTTTATGCAATTTTCAAAAGTTTATATGGTCAATTTCATTAAAATGGCACTATTCCATAAGAATGGCAAGCCATTTCACTACTTTGGCACTTTTAAGGTTTAGATCACGTAGTCTAAAATCTAAAATTATCCTAGATGTTAGAAATCTAGACTTGTCCTAGATGTCCGAAATCTAAATTTATCATAGATGATTTAAACTGTATGGTCTGAAATTAATATTAGTTCTAGATTTTTGAAATCTACAACTATCCTAGATGTTCAAAATCTGTAACTATCCTAGTCTCCTAGATGTCTCTTTTACAACTTAGATTGCACACTCTAAAAAATGGCACATGGAATACTGCCATCTTAATGAAATTGACCATTTATAGAACTTATATTTTGTAACACATTAGTGTTTTGTTCTAATAACGAGGGTTTGTAGGGGTTAAGTTATAAAAGTTAAATATTTATTGTCATATTTTGTAAGATCTCTATTGTGCTACATTTTTTTATGGAGACCCATAATGGGGAAGATTTCTTGTTAGGTAGTGAAAAAACTAGGCAAGGCAAAGCAAAGGCCTCCCTAGAAGGGAGAGAGATTATTGAAAGGCTATAAAAAGTAGATATAAAAGGGAAGGATCTACATGAAAAAACTAGTCCCTAGAAGAAAAAGCATGCCTCTATCTACACAAGAAACCTACTAGAGACCTAGAAACATATGGGTAAGGGGGCTAGAAAGTGAAGAAGGGAAAAAGGGGGTGAGGAACAATTTTGAAGACACTGAGAAGGAGGGGTATATTGCCAACAAAGATGTCTCTTGTCCTTGGTGCAAAAGTATGTCAAGTAGCCAAACAAATTAGAAAAATGCAATCAAGGCCTAGACTTGATGAAGAAGTTTGGAGGGTGTAAAATCCATTCCAAATGGGATAGATCCAGCCATTTCCAACAAAGAAGTCTATGGCAATATTCAAAAGACTTAAAGACTAGAAGGTTGTGCATTAGACATTAGTCTATGATGCCAATTTGAGTGAACAAGGTGCAAACTACAATGCCAAAATTAATGGCAAGGCCTGCATATAAATGCTATGGTTTTCTTTGCTCTCCAAAGACATCATATATTCATGAAGAACTTAGTATAGTAGATCCCAAGTAATCCATGTATTTGCAACCCTCAGGCAAATCTTATACCCTAAACCCCGAGGAAATTACTCTTGAGTTTTACAAAACTAAATGAATTAAAAGATTGGATCTATTTAATTCAAAGAGGAAATTTTTTTATAGAATATGTAGGGCTACTAAAGGGTCAATGAAATTCCACATACTCTAATATGGGTGATTGCAAGAAACACCTATCGATTTTGTTGCATTTTACAATACTCATTTTTTTTGGAGTACTTTAAAATTGAAAAAATTAATTAATTGAAAAAAAATATGAACAATGCATACACCTATAAGATGACTGTAACCATGGAAGGAAAATTATAGAAAAATTCTCCAAGTAGTACAACTAGAAAAGTGCCAAATCTCAAGAAAATACACACTTTGATGTTTTCATTTGGAAAAAATAGGAAAAAAATAAAATAAAAATAAATAAAAATTGTCCATTTGTAAAAACTTTATGGAGATGGTCATTCACCAAAAAAAATCATGTTTCAAAATGCAAGTAGAAACAAGCTAACTTTGTGGACTTCTACATGACATATAATTAACTATTTTTAAAAATCTTTTGAGCAAAAGCTAAAAGTAAGTTATACTACAAGACCATCCCTTCCAAATTTCAGCTCTAAATTTGTTTCTTTGGGTACTACTTTGTTCAAAAACACCTCAAATTGGCAAGTATGATATAAAATTGGGGGCTATTTTGGGACAATAAAATATTTTTTCAAAAATTCCAAAAAATTAGACAAGGTTTGTAATAGACATGAGTACCTTGCCTATGAATTTTGAGTCATTTGGAGCCAGAACACAAAAGTTATGGCCAAAAAACAAATCAGCATGCAATGTGTGATACAAAATAGTACAAGTGTTTCTTGCAATCACCCATATATATAAAGTAGGCTACATATTTACATTTTCTAGTAGAAATTTTTATTAATAATTTAGCCTTAATAGATAGGGGTCATGCAAATTTTTCATAGTATCGTCACTATCGTGAGTATAGGTAAGGACAAATAATTTCATGTGGATGATAAAATAGACACAATCAAGAGAATCTACAATGAGGGGTGGTTGATTGAAATTGTGCTACAATACTAATAGTGTATAATTTCTTATGTGTAACTATAAGAAATTGACCACAAATGGCAAAAATTGTCACAATGTACACATAGTAAGGGAGGTTTACCTTAAAGGATTCAATAATTTGAAAACTATACAATATGAGGATAAAATTTATAGTCCATTTAATTTCAATCTTTGGAATCATATGAGTTAAGCACAGTCATATTGAGTGGGATGTTCATGAGAGAGTTTTAGGGGGGATTTTTAAGTATTAAATGGTAAATTTGTTATTAAAAACCACGACTTGATCAATGGCACCACGGTTCCAAAATGGCTGATTTCCACAGTCACCAGCCTGGCGTTCAAGGGTTAAATACCTTTACCCCTATGACCACTAGCAAAATGTAGCAAACAGATTGAAACAACGACATGGTCATAGTCTCCACCTTCACAGGAATAAAAATGCTTGACTGCATCTCGTAATACCGTGCTTGGAACTCTTTAATGAGTCGAATCAATGTCTAGTTGGCTTCGGTTTGGAAGCTTACTACAATCTTTAGTCTCGTTCTGCGAAAAAGTAGAAGCATTTGTTTGGGGGAAACTCCGTAGCCTGTTCAATGGAAGATCTGGCTGTTTGGTAGGCATTATGAGATTTTGTGTTCCGTCTCTTTTGGTTTGAAGGAAGCTGCAGTGTAATCCATCCTTGGGAAGTGTTATTATGTGACAGATAGTCTCCTTGGTTATGGTAACTTAGTTTTGATCATGGATTCTTGAAGAGGTTTTAAAATTTGTGCCGTGTGCAGCTAATGTGAAGGAGGCGGAAACAGAGACCCAAATACGTAAGTATTGTGAAACCAGCTTTGCAACGCAATCCAATTTGAGTTCAGCAAGTCGATTTCATTCAACCTTCGTCGTCTCACGATCAGAAAAAAGGTATCAGTGATCCAAAGATTGACAATGAGCACTTCTTAAACATGGAGGTTCTTTTTACAATATATGACACATGTGTGCGATGATTAGGAAAAAAAATTCTACGAGAAAGAAGGGAAGAGAGTACTTGTAGTATCATGACAAAAAGATTTGGAAAATGAGATCAAGTATAACAGTTGAATTTGATGTGCTTTGACAATATGCTCACATATTATAATTTCTGTTTTCATAGCTAGTCTGTACCTACCATACTCCACTAGAAGTTTTTAGAGCCGTTCCTTGCTCATCTTTTTCTCTACAACTGGTTGATTCCTCTATTTGCAAAGGGTTCAGAATTAGCTCGGCACAAGTTCTTGACGCATGGTTGGCTTCGAGCAGGGACTTGGTTTGCAAGCCCATGCTGTGGAGTTTTCAACTGAGCGAGGAGGCCTACTTCGGCTTCACTTCATACACCTCCTCATACACCAGCCGCGATTCAGGTTCTAGGGATGTAGTAAATTTGGAGAAGATAGGAGAGTTCAGTGATGGTGTCAACGAGAATGCTCTTCGAATCCCGTGCTCAAATGAGTCCGTGCTCCTATTCTCAAAATGGTTTGCTCCATGCAGTGACTTGGTTTGCAAGCCCATGATCTGAAGTTGTCGCTGGAGCTTGCATTGGAGTGATGAGGACGATTTAAGCACCTCTTTAAACACTTCCTCAGACACCACCCATGTTTCAGGTTCCAGGGACATATTAAACTTGCAGAGGACTGGCGAATTCCGTGACTGTATCGGCAAGACTGCTCTCGGAGTCGCATGCTCAAATGAGTCCGTGCTGCTATTATCAGAATCTTCCCCAGATCCATCGTCACTGTCACATCTCGACACGATTCATGCGTTCCAGAATGAGCATCCGTTGTTTCTTCACGGTGAGAACTTTCTAATTGGAAGACAAGGACTGGAACACGAAGCTTCAGCTAGATGATAATATATACTTCAGTATTGACAGGATTAACTGTTGCATACCCTTCCATTACCTTGAAATTGCTTTGCCTGTGATGATCGCGTTTCCTCTTCGACGCAGATATATTGGAAACGATTTGCCAGAGGATCCTACTCCAGCCTTAGACTCCTCCTGAACCTCTTTGGTCATCTCTTCGGAGCCGGACTTTGACGTTTCTGAAAGCGCGGTTGCAGGTAGTGTTGCGAGATCTTCACCTTTGGAACCATAATCTGGGGAATTTTCGGGACATTCATCGGGTGCATCTGTAGGTAATCTTGTGACCGTGACACTAATTTGTTCTAAAACAATGGGGCTCGGCACTGCGGTGGTCTCTTCATCCAAGATGAATGAGCTTCGCGGCGACTCGTGGCTCTGTTGTCGCTGAAGCTTGCGCTGGAACATGGTGGACGACTTAAGCACCTCCTCAGACACCACCCATGTTGCAGGCTTCGGGGATGTATTTAAACTGCGGAGGACTGGAGAGCTCATTGACGGTGTTGACGAGCCCGCTCTCGGAGTCCTGTACTCAAATGAGTCCGTGCTGCTATGCTCAACATCTTCGCCAGATTCATCGTCACTGTCCCGGCTACCAGCATCGCCTTGATTGAACATCTCTTGAGCTCGATTTGGCCATAGAGATGAGGATTTCAGCTCTTCCAACCAAAGGGGCGAATTGCTTGGGACCTTGATGTTCTCAGTTCTGAAGGCCTTGGGTATGGCAATGTGCAATCTAGATTGATTTTGCAGCGGACTCTGTGGGAGGCTTGAAGTTGGCAGCCTGGGAGGTGGTTGATTCCACTCCAATCGCTCTTCAAAAGAATCCCTTCGAAGGGAAGAAGGCTTAGCAGTTGGAGTAGCACAGGCCGAGGGCGATCTCCCTCTTTCAACTTCAACCTTCGGGTTATCGAGGCTGCAGCTGTTGATGACGGGCAAATCTGAACTTCCACATGAGGACCGTGGCGTTGGCAAAACCATCTTACTAGCTTCTGAGTCCAGAAGTACAACATTTTGGCCAGTAAACCTGCGTGAGTGATTCGAAGATGATGAACAGTCTCTACGACTTGAGGGAAGACTCCGTACTAGCGAGCTGCAACTTCCTCGGCGCTTGTTGTCTTCTTCCCCGTCAATCTGTTCAGACCTCTTATTAACAAACTCATCAGGTTCCTGCTCGTTCACCGTCAGAAAAGCCGCGAGAGGATCCAGCTTTTCCCTACTCTGATCACTTGATTTCCATGAAAATGAGGATGGACGTGATTTCCTTGTCGGCGGGAGACGTAATTCCCTGTCTGGAGGTTCGCTTAGAGAATGCGCATCAGCGACTTCGCCCTCGCAATCCATGAAGGTATGTCTCTTACCGGAATTATTTCTAAAATCGTCACTGCCAAGTCTGATCTGTTGGAGCTTCCCACTTCTGCGAGAATTGGAGACGGGGGCCCTCGGTATTGACAAATGTTCAGAGATCCTGACTTCGCCACCATCATCTTCAGGGATTTCATCAACAGCTTCTGCTTGATTATATTCATCAGATTCATCAGATTCAGAAGGAAGCAAAGCTATCAGCATGGATGCCATATTAAATCGACTGCTTGGTACCTGTAACTGCTTCCCAACTCCAGTTATGGATGAATCTCGCATTTTGCCATGTCCATGACGGGGTGATGAGAGAGGAGATCCCGAGGAGGCCGATGAGCGGGGAGTAGCATAATGTTCTTCCCCATCTGAATCTTCTACAGAGTCCAATCCTCTGCCCCTGTGATGATCAATGTGTGCCGAAGATGCTTTCCTTCCAACCGGCAAGCACTGTCCGAAACAGGATGGACTCTTCTGGGACTCCACAAGCACTCTCCTCGTGATTCTCGAGCCAAATCTGTGGGCAGATAAAGGATTGAAAAAGCTACCTGTGTCTTCAACACAGTCCGCGTCCTTGCGGTATTTTTGTTGCTTTCGGCTTTTGAACAAAGTCTTCTTCGAAGAGCCAGGGAACTTCAGATTGAACGGTCTCCTCTCCCTGGGTGATGATTCGATTCCGCCCTCTTCATTCAGCAAATTGGGGCGCTGTACTGAACTGGAAATTGGGAGGAAGAATCCATCCTTTGGTCGTCTTCCAGGAGGAAACGGTAACGAGGGTGCTTCAATGATCTCACGCTCTGCAGCTGCAGATCTCCCGGGCGCAGTCTCCCAATCGAACGGCACCGTAGCAGGAATATAATCTGTCTCTGTCGATGCTGAAGACACCCGCACCAGAGACTGGCTTCTATCGAAGTAATTCTTTCCCATGTCCTGCCCCTAACTGACGGTAATGCCGTCACTCCCACATCAATTAGAAGATGAAATTAATGGTCGTAACCCACCTCTTTTCCGTTCCATGTGCACTGCGTGACAAACAGGCAGTGGAACATCCTACTAAGGGACTCGCGAAATTATCAGGAGGGGATTCAATCAACGAGTACCTGGATCAATCCTATCTAAAGTGCTGGATTTGTTCGGGAAGAAGTTTGTTCCCGCGAACCCATCCATCGCTCTGATTGAAAAGCAAAACCCTGGGAAGGTTTAGGGCGTACCGATGACAAAGTTTGCAATGGGATTCCTCTTAGTTGCTTTGCTGCTTCAACTTGCCCGACTTACGAAGATCTGCAGAGAGAAGGAATCGTTGCTTCAGGTTGATAACGATATCCAGAAGCCCTAAGAGCTAATCTATGTCAACGAATTGGATATTCACATAAAGAGGGACGCGGAAAGAAAAATCTGACCAGCTGTACGGAGGGCAGGATATTCGCAATTCAGAGGTGAAACCATCAACAAAATAAACCCAGTATTTGCAGCAGATTTTCTTACGGGATCATTACGCACATGATAACGTCTTTTGCAGTTGCGACGAACTTCAGTTGCTGCAACTTTTTCTTCACGAAAAAAAAATCTTTCCCGAGTTATGATTCCCGCAAACTCTACTATCGCTCACCGCTCTCAAGGTTAACCTAATGAATAGGACATTGCAAACCTGCAGTGCTTTATATGAGTTGATCGTCCCTACTCTCGAGAACAACCTCCTTTGTACCAAAGCCCGGGCGTCACACCTCAACTTAATTTGTAAGAACTTCGAACACACTATGCAGCAGTGAATGATCCATTCTGTGAACCTCTTGAGGTTTGGAGGACGTTCAAGGCTGCATCTCGCTGTTGGCGTGGGCTGGAGAACATGGTTTGTTGGCAAGGAATTCTTTTCACTGTGAAACTTATTAGATGGAGGCGATTTTAAGCCAGTGATGGTAACGAGAGAGTGAAAGATGAGCTGGAAATTTAAACCTGATAACTTCGTTCCCTCATTCTGCGGGGATGTCCATTTCAACTTCGACTGCTTTACAAGCAACTACAGTAAGTAAGCTGGGTGGCTGTGAATGAATTACCGGTATTGTCTTAGTCAATCTCAACTGATGCCAACGCATGAACAGGGTATCCTTTGAAATCCGTTTTGTGCTACATTACGCCTGAAGGATCGCTGCAGCAGTCAACTCGGGAATTCATGTGGAGGGAGGCACCTCCATGGTCAGAGACTTGCATTTCGTTGTTTCAGTTGTTTGACTGTTATTTATTGCAGGAACGATGGGTTTCGACACTCCAGATTCTAGAGAATCCTGTCTCTATTCATTGAGTGAATCTTGTGTAGTGAAACTCAATTCACAGTTTCACAACTTATGCACCGGGAACCCATTCACTTGTTATGTCAATGCATAATAATAAGTCCAATGCACACCTTGTTCGCAATGCACTCAACCGCTCGAGCCTTTTGTTCAATGCCGTCGAACACTGGATGTTTGTTTTTTATATAGAGGGCAATATGGGCTACCAAATGACAATAATTTTTACCTTGGACTATGTAAGTTAATGCATGTTGCAACGTATTACATATTTCCTTTTGATGTAGAAAGAATTCTGTGATTTGCATAACATAATTGAAAATTAAGATCCTGTTGTGGGTAAAATGTGACCCACAATATTCGAAATTCATTTAATATTCGTGTACATCACAAAAGACAGTCCTCTCATTGCACTCAACAGTAAGACTCAAAAATGTTAATATTAAAAACACAACTTTTTAGCTTAAGGGCTTGTTTCATTACGAGAAGAAAAAAAGAATAGTGATGCCGCTAAAGAACTTCTGACTCAAACCTCCTCTGAGTTTGAGTCCTCTGAGCTTGGAGTTTGGGGCATTTTTTGGAATAAAGCAAGAGAACATATTTGTGTCGTGTGACTATTTGTGCCACTTTGCCACCACTATGTACCAACAATATACATTTCAATATCTGAAACGTTTACTACTAATATATAGTGGCACAAATAGGTTGGCTTCTAAATTGAGACACAAACAGGGACTCCTATCTCAGTGGAAGGTTGATATGGAGTAAGTTGTAAGAAAGTTTATTGTATCAATTTTACATATGAAGTATGAATTAGAATTTGAAATACAATATTTTCTTCAAAAGCGAAATGTCATATTTAGGTCAAATAACAATACACATAGGGAATTTCGTTCAAATGGCACCATTCTATACGCCATTTTCAAACCATGCACTTAGATTGTAAAAGTGCCATCTAAGACAAGTATAGATTTCACACCACGTGGTCTAAACCGTAAAAGTGCCAAAGTTGCGGAATGGCGCCACTCCCCGTACACTGATTTTTGTCCTATTATGTGGGTGCAATATTTCAGCCTATACTAGTTTAAATATTTTCCGAGTAGTGAAACTTTTTTAAATTAGTGTCATATGCCCTAACGGAACAAAATCTGTGTACTTGCAAAAACATTCCATAAAGGAGAGGGACATAACTTCTTTTGGAATCCTTTCACCTTTCCCGTGCTGGTCTATACTGTAGTGGAAGAAAAAGCATTTGTGATTCTCCTTCTACAGTGATTGTCTGTTAAGAAAAATTATATGAGATCAGGTTTCATTCCTTGATCAACTTCTTTGCTCCAAAAAATTATAAAAATCTAAGTAGGCACCCAATTCATGAAATCTGATTCAAAGGTCAGTCCTAAGTTATTTACACCTAAAAAAGAAAAAAATAAGTAATTCAACATGGTTCCCAATTTCCCATTATTATATTGGAAAACTTTTTGTGGGGTCTTGTTGGTAGTTAAAAGGGAATCCTAGATTAACTTAGAATGCATTTTTTGGACAATGTATGAATAAATGAAGGATTTTCAAATTACTGAAAATAGGTGTTTTTAAAATCGACCATAGGCTCTCATAAATAGTGGGAGTACATTTTAGGTAAGAATATGTAGTAGTCTGTTTTAGAAAGCGATTGAAAATTAGGTGTAGTTACCTTAGTTGGTACCTAGTAAGACTCCTAGAAGGTAGAGGACCTAATTCAAACTCATGGGCCATGAAAATTAATGAAAAAAACATGAAAATTTAAGAAGATTAATTTGGACGTTGGATATGATTGACTTAAATCCAAAAAAAACATCAACAAATTCATTATAAAGGAATGGGAGAATGAAACCAAGACAAAATAATGGAATTTCAAAGTCACAAGACTAAAATTGAAGCCCATAGTGTCTTTTCAACTTAGGAGTTCAAAAGATTTTGAGGGAACCAATGAGAACCTTGTTGTTCAATTAATTTACAAAACAAAGGGTGAAAAAATTAGAATTAAGAAAAATACAATATGAGAATTGAAAGAGTTTTGAGCCAACAAATGGAATTTCTATATTGACAAATATAGGGTCTAATTTGTAACTATGGATTTTGTTTGAAGTCACAACTAAAAACCAATTCTTATTGCATATTATATGAATGAAGCCACGACACAATTAAATATTGGAATTTTGAAGTTACATGACTAAAATTGAGGCCTACAAAGAATCCAATGTCTATTCAAATGAAGGAGCTGAAATAGTAATTTGAAGGAACCAATGGGGCCTTTGGGATTCAATTAATTTCCAAAATAAAGGTTATAAAAATTTCGATTGTAATTTGGATTTGAAAAATATGAAATTTGAAAGGGTCCATAGTTTGCATCCATAGGGGCTAGATCTTTTGGGATTATGTATCTACAAATATAGAGTTCAATGTTGGCTATTGGTCAAGATACACCTCTAAAGTTTAGGATTTCAAACTTCATTTTGTAAGTACCTGTAAATGTGTATTTATATTTTAGTAATGTGATTACATGTCTTATATAAATTTTTAAAAGATTTATATTATTTATTTGGAAATAAAATAAAATTACTATAAAGTTTAAAATAAAAAGTGAAACAATTCATATCAAATGCAATTGATGGTTAAATTTTTTGTAAATCTTTACATTATGGTTCACATTATGATGTTGAAAATCATGGTGCGGATCTTTTTTATTTTAAAATTCTAAATTATGAAACCAACACTCCATAGTTGCAAATTCATTTTTCCAAATTGCTATTGAATATAATTTAAAAATATATATTATATATTATGTAGTGCGGAGAACAATGGAACCTTAGTTTTGAATATAAATATTTTTCAAATTCAGTCACTAGGCCATAAATTATTGAAAGTACTCCTATATATTTAATAATACATGTGTGTAAAATTAAAAATGAATTAAAAATGAATTTCTTTTTTGTAAATGAAAGTAATAATAAGTATGCAAGACATCTATTATACATGGAAGTACCTTCACAACTTCAAACATATACATCTATTTCAAATACAATATGAATAGTCTTCAATCAGTAGTATGTATTTTATAACAACCAATTTGATAATGAATTCCATCTATAGGATCATATGTTGGAATCACTAGAAGAAAACAGCGTTGGGTTCAACGAAATCAACCTGATGCAAAATGCAGTTTTCTGCCCCAAAATGCAGAAACTGCATTGGCTGCAACATAGTTTTTGCATTTTGGGGCAGAAAACTGCATTTTGCGTCAGGTTGATTTCGTTGAACCCAACACTGTTTTCTTCTAGTGAATAGTTTCTAGTAATTCAATAGGCATTGCTTCATTGATCAAGGAGAAGCAAAAGATATGAAAAAAACAAGAATTTCAACTCTACTATGATAGGATTGTATAACTCCAATTCTAATTTTTGTATTGCATTTTTCCATTGATCACATATAAGTAATTTTATTTATTAATCAATAGAAGAAATCATGTCATTTTTCATTAATTTAATCCATTGGGATTCAATTAGTTTAAAATGGTCAGATGTAGTCCATTGGTTTTTAAATACACTTAATTATACGAGGTCAAAGCAAAAAAACTAGAGTAGAATCAAAAGATATCTCTAGGTTATAATAGAATTTCTTTTTTGCATACTATCATACAATTCTTTCTCATCAAACAAATGAATGTGTTATACAACTTAAAACTATTAAGAACTCTATTACATCACCACCATTATTTGACTTTGTTATTTATTTTATACAATTTTGTAAGGATTGTGTTATATATATATATATATATATATATATATATATATATATATATATATATATATATATATAATTTAAAATTTTGAATACCTGAAATTTATATTATTTACATTACAAAATTGCCTTTTGATTATACTATTTATATTTGTAGGGCAAGTGCACAATATGATACACCAAATGATGTAAAGTTTAGAACATTAAAGTGAAATTGAAAATTCTAAAAATTTCTAAAATGGTATGAGTATGGAAAATAAAATCTTTGCAGTTATAGCTTACTTTGTTAATAAAATTGAAAATTACCTAATTGTTTTTAATAAAAACTTGAGATTTTTTGTATATTGTGACGAAACACATTTTCTTTGTAAACTTTTCATTTAGACCATTTAGATTCATTTCATAGATTTTTTTTAATGTAGTTATTTTCATTGGATATATCCAATTGATAAAAACTTCTTTCCATTCCAAATTCAATTCAAATGCATTTTGTAGTAGGAATTTTTAAAATTCTTAAAATAGTGAAAAGAAGAACATTATGCCAAACAACTTGATACACTATACATTAGCTTGCAAACACTCTTCCTCCAAGTTTTTTTAATTATGGGCAATGGTCAGTTTGGGGTATCACTTTTTGGACACAGTAATTCAATGATTTTGGTTTGAAACTTCCAAAGTTTGTCTAATTTGTTCATTTTGATCAATTAAGAAGAACGTGAAATGAAAAAAAATTCTTGCACCTCAACAAGATTAAAATGTATACTCCTCATGAGGTGTTTTTTTGAAATTTTTGGATCTATTCATAGATGTGAGAAAAAATGCTAAAATTTGGGGATTTGCAAGCATCATAATGCACAATTTATTAAATTTTTATTGAGAAAATTAGTTATTTTATGTATTAGACCACTAAATATAAGTCATATCCAAAAATCATATAAAAATAAAATTATTTGATATTCCAAATGCTTGTTATTGAGGATTTTATGTACATAGGACAAAACTTACTTTTTGAT
The DNA here is from genome assembly GCA_963920665.1 of Straminergon stramineum. Taxonomy (NCBI): domain Eukaryota; kingdom Viridiplantae; phylum Streptophyta; class Bryopsida; order Hypnales; family Calliergonaceae; genus Straminergon; species Straminergon stramineum. The sequence goes on from OY987272.1 coordinate 3,307,453, forward strand.
CTAAAAATTTCATTAAAATTTCTTTAAATTCTTTGATTGTGATGAAGTTTTTTTGCTTGATACATTATTATTCTAGGTAGTTAAAACCAAATTTTGTGAAATCATACTTTATTATATTTAAAAAATGAGGTCATTTGACACAAGGGAGTGGACTAACATTGTAGTTAAGACAACCTTTTTGGATACCCCAAGCTGACCATTGCCCTTATAGAAGAAGAAAAAATCAACATGGATAGAAATAATACTTTTAGCATCTCATGAAGTGTATAGCAAAGGCTTTGAAGAAAGATTTAACAAAATATAATATAACACTATAGCTATTGATTTAATGAACAATCCAATTTATTTTTTACATTTGTATTTTTAATTCAATATAATTTCTTATAAAAATTAAATGAAAGTACTTATGACTATAGAAATTGCACTAACCCCATAAATCTACCAAAGTAGAGGATTCAACCTAATTTGTTTAGCCCATAACATCCCTAATTGCTTGTGAAGGGGACTCTTTGCCTTCCTCGCATTCCTCGCAAGTAGCTAATAACCAAAATATTCCAAATATTATTCTAATGAATTTCTAATTTTTGTACTTTGATATCAATGGTCTCAGTGGCCAAGGCCCTAACCTCAATAATTAGCCAAGAATCCAATCATTTATCTAAGTATCCTTTTTCAATTCATAGAAGATTTAGGAATGCTAAGATTAAGATTGTTAGACCGTCTTCTATTACTAAGCATGGAGAGGTTTGAGATGTTAGGATTGGTTCAATGAGTAAGTAAATAACTAATGTTGAATTAGTAAGGTTAGAACCAAGAACCAAAGTTCTATATGAGGGGGGGATTAAAACATAGGCTACATGTAATCCTTCTTTCTCTTTTCATTGCACAATCAAGTATTATGTATGAACATTCTATTTATTATTCATAAAATAAATTTCCTTATAATGTGTTCAAATAGGAATTGAGTAGTGGAAGTCTAAGCCTCACCATATGATTTAGATCTGATGGTCAAATGCAATGAAATTTCTTTGCTTCATTAATGCACTTAATAAAAGAGATATGAAAGTCAACTATATACAAAAGTACATTGTAATTCTAAAATCAATCAAAATTTTCATAGTAAAAAAACAATCTTAACACAAATAGAAATCCCTTTTAAATCTTCATTTTGAAACCCTTCAACTATAGTCATAAAAGAAAACTTAGCTTGTTGTCCAATCTTATACATCTAATTATTATCTATTCTATGTAATTAAATCCACTATCTTTGTGAAAGTGAATATCAATATTAAAAAATTCATAATTTTTTTGAAATTGTTATCAATGAGATCTCTAAAATTGGTATGCACAATGCATCTTGCTATTTAAAGCAACACTCTCTTAGTTTAAATTTTCTCATTCAGCCCATGTAGAGATTTTTCATTGATTTTTCAATATAATTATATCCTTTAGATAGACCTAGCTTAAAAAACAACTTGTTCCTATCCCAAATTCAATGTGCATTTAACATTATGAGTTTTTAAAGTTCTTAAAACTATGCAAAATGAGTAGTACACTATAGCATGTAGACACCTTTGATTTGTAACATTTTTTTGTTCAACATATCTGATTTCTAAATTTAACCCTTGAAGTTCTTTGGTAGTTTCAAGTCAAATAACATCCCAAGACACCCTATCCTAAAACAATGCTAAAGTCTTTGTCTTATATTAATTTTTTGGTAGATCCAATTGTAAGATCTTCAATTAACTTGTTAACCCTTAAGTGACATTGACTTGCCTAGAGGGAAAATCCAAAGGGGAATAAAAAATCTCCTTGAAGTAGTAGATGGGTCTTATTACTTGTTGTGAGCATTTTATCTCCATTTTAGTGATAGAATGGGCATAACCATGTTTATTTATATTTTCAGTGTTGAAATTCCTAAGGTGAGTGTCTCAATGTCATCCACTATACCTTCCAAGCAACAAACAAGTATTTCTTACTAATTGGCCTTAGTGTCTCAAATCTCAAAGGAATTGGATTTCACATGCAATAGTTAGGAAATTTGGTGGCCATTTTAAAGCCAAAACTCTAAACTAAGAAACAATTATTTCAAAAATCAACATTCAACCATTCAAAAATGTATTATATATTTTGAAAACTCCTAAATGATCAAAAAAAAAAAAAAAAACATTAAATAAACCCTTTAAAATTAGATATTCATAGCAAAAGTTATGACCAAATGAAGTTTTACCTCTAAATTGTCCCTTCAAACTTCATCCATCTATTTCTATTGTCTTTTTGATCCAAATACACTTTTGATTTTTGAATTTAGTTTAAAGTTAATTCTAGTATTTATGGTTTTAATATTACTTGAATGGGGCCGATGATTATTACTTTCATCCAAATCTAAACTTATTTAAGTTCAAACTTCATCCTACTCTGTCTTCTTTGATTTAACTCTATTTTCTAAGTGTAAAATAGTTAAAAAATCCTCTAAATATTTTTAAAGGAATTCTAAGTTCAAATTTTTTATGAGTTGTCTTCAGAAGATTCTCATTGACCATCTACTTTTAAACCACTACTCAAGGCACTACTAGAAAAATCCATGTCCGTTTTAGCAAAGATTTTGCATAGTTGTGTTGATAAGAAGAGTTGTTGGAACAACTTGATTCGGACATTTTTTTAGCATAGATCTATATTGATTCGGACACTCTCAAAAAAAATTTTAATCTTCCAAAAAAATATTTTCTCTGCTACCCGAAAATTCTAAGGCAGCAAAAAATTGTTTTCCAAAAGCAACCGTAGCCACATTAGCATGGTGGTGGGGATTCGGACCCAACACCTTTGGTTTCTCAACTACTGGCCCCAACCATTGCACCATGGTTGGGGTCCCTTGTCATCCATGCATGTGTTGGATGAGTTTTACTCATTTTTTTGTTTTTTATTTGTCAATTCAGCAAACTTTGAAGGCCCATATCTCCTTCATTGAAGTCTAGTTTTAGTAGTAAAAATTTTAGTTTTATTCAATATGATTTGAAAATTTGACAAGCATTTTTCTAGAGGTGATTTGGCCAAAACATAGAGTTAAATTGTTCAATTTTTGAGTGTTTTACATTTAGAAGTTTGAATAGTTCAATATATAAATTTCATATTTAAACCTCTAATCTACTATTGTCCTTTGAAAGACAAAATGGATTTCAAGGTTTCTATGACCTCAAATTTTACCTAAATTTTTTCATTAAACAAAGAATCTTATAATTTGTCTCTGAGAATAGTTTTTATTTTAAATATTATATTTTTCTTTATATGTAAAGCTTTGATTCATTCTATTTAAACTTGTGAAGAGAAAGTTATATATGAACAATTTTAATTTTGGGGCAATCTAAGCATCTTGGTGAGAAAATAACTTATTGGGTTAATTATTTAGTGCAATTTTAAGAACAAAATTCAGTTTTTTAGCAAGGCTAAATTAGTGTGCTAGAAAAATCTAGTTGTTTCGATTTTTTGTTTGAATTCCATCTCAAAGCTATTAATAGTTCAAGTTTTTGTTCAATTTTAAACCTACATTTTCTTAAAAACAATTTAGAAATGAAAAATGAAGTTTGTTGTTTTGGAATTTCTTCCTAGACTTTGAGTTCAATTCTTCAACACAAGATTCTTAAATTCAAAGTTCATAGTAAAAAAATTCCACAAATGATAGTCAAAGTCATTTAAAATTGTTGACTATCATTCAAAAAAACTTTTCTTTCTAACTTTGAAATTTGAATACTAATGTCTTTCAATTAGTACGATCAAATTTGATGAAATTTGAACCATGTGATCTAAGACAAGTGAAGTATAAGATCCTATGGTTTGACTTTAAAAAAAATATTGATTTTGTTTTCTTTGATGAATGCAATACAAATAGAAATTTTGAGTAGTTTCCGATAGAAGAATTGGGTGTTTATATTGTAGGGTTTAAATTACCAAAATTTAAATAGTTCAAATCTTGGAATTGAATTGAGAATAGTTCAAGATGAAAACTTTTTTGATTCAAAATTAAGAATTCAACTCAAATTTAAAATGAGAATCAAATAGTTTATAACTACTCTTTGGGAAGTGAAATTATTAAATAAAGCAACTAAGGAATGTACTGAAAACCCATTATGTATACTTGTATTACACTTCAAAATATAAGCTAGAGATTCAATTAAATTATAAGTTTGAACTCTAATTAAAGTATATTCTATAGGAAACTAAATGAGAATTGCATTAAAATTTGATTTTCAATTTGATTTGAATTTATTAGAGTAGAATCAAAGTTTGAATTTTCATTAAATTATTTGATTCAAAATTCGAATTAGATTTGAATTATAATAAAATTTTGATCAAATTCTAAGTGTGCATTGCAATTATTGAATTTCATTAGAATTCAAATAAAATTCAAATAAAATTATACTCATTTAAAATTTCAATTGATGAAAATTAAAACTCTAAATTCAAATTCTATACAATATTCCAAATGATTATGAAAGATTTAGGAAGATTCACAAAAGACTCTACATGATTCCCAATAGTTTTTCAAAAGATTTTTCAAAAGATTCCAATAGATTCTAATAGATTTCCAAAAGACTTAAGAAATTATAAAAGATTCTACAAAATTATTAGAATTCTTTTACCAATTCCAATAGATTTCCAAAAAGATTCTCAAAAAATTCAAAAGATTCTAGTAGATTCCAAAAAGTTTCTTGAAAAATTCTAAAGATTCTAATAGATTCCTAAAATATTCTTGTAAAATTTTTAAGATTCTAAAAGATTCTTAAAAGATTCTTAAAAGATTCTCAAAAATTGAAAAGATTCTAATAGATTCCTAAAAGATCTCTAAGAAATTTCAAAAGATTCCAATAGATTTCTATGCAATTCCTAAAAATTCCAAATTTTTTAGAAAACTACTTGAAATTGGATGAATTTTTTATAATTTGGTCATTGGACATTTCAAATCAACAATTTTAGACTATCTATGTTGATTAGGACTCAACATTTCAACACATTTTTGTTGTTTAAGCAACCTATGTTGATTGCTTGAACAAAATTGACAAATGTGCCGTTTTAGCATAAATAATTGCTAAAATCAACAATAATCAACTCAATCTATGCGAAAATAGGCCCTCCTTTCTAGTAGCCTAGGCTTTGATTTTTGACTTGTTGTGTTTAGATCTTTAGTATTTATAGGTTATAAATCTTAAAATTAACTCTCTAATGTAGTTAAATACTTAAAGTTTGGACTTCACTATCAAAAGTTATGGACAGATGAAGTTTGCCAACTATTTAGCATTCTAAAACTTCATCCGACATTTTCTACTGGCTTATAGCTCCAAATAAATTTTTCTTGGTGTGTGTGTGTGTGTGTTCTAATTTATCTAATTTTTAACAATCTAACTTTACTTGATTAGGATGATTTCTAGCATATTTCATCCAAAACTACCTCCTCTAGTTACCAAACTTCATTTTAGCCTATCTTTCTCAATTTTTGTCTATTTCCCAAATACGATATATTTTGAAAACCTTTAAAGATTTTCAACAAAGATTTGAATCTAAACTTATGAGTTGGAATGTTCTTCAAAGTCTGACTTGAACTTCTAATTCCTACTTTGCATTTGGAATTTTGAAGCAAAACAAAATAAAGATAAATGACTTATTAGACACATGTAAGCATTTTCATCTCCACAATTGAGATGGAACAAGCACAACTGGGTTCTTGAGTTTGTTTTGTAAAACTTCCTATGGCATGTGTCCAATGGTGGTCCATTGTGCCTTCCAAGCAATGGATCTTTGTAACTTCCTAAGTGGCTTAAATTGCACAAGGAAAGAACTTAAACTTCAAAACATAACAAACTTGGCTACATTGATCAAACTAAGCCAAGACTCTATCTTTTTATAAGAATATGCCAATCTAAATTTAGTTGTCTTAAGTTGTAGAGCCAACATGCCTATTTTGGTTTAATACTCTTTCGGTGGATTTTGTCATATAAAACTTAAATGAAAACGTAAAAATAAAAATAAAAAATAAAAAATAAGTCACAAGTGACAAATTGGGAGCTCACAACTCATACCTTAGAGTCGAATCTAGATAGCTTGAGGCAATCCTTCACACTCTATCATGTTGATTTTTTATTCAATGTTTTTTTGTCCTCTTGGTTTTTGGCCCACTACGTAATTGAAGAAGTTTTTACAAGAAGGATGTTTTCAATTCATGTTCTAATCTACCTTCTTTACTATTGTCTATTCTTTTGGGGGTTTTTAAAAATCTTTTTCGGGTTTTTTCTTTGTAATATCAAAGCATTGAGTAACTACACTTGTTATTGCTAATTGACTAAAAGAACCAATACCTTGAATGTCAACTACTTCCCTCAAGAGTATTCTAACATTTCTTCCAAAGTTGGTGATTCCTTCTTCTTCCTTTTCTTCTTATCTAAATAGTCAATTCTTGGAAAAAAAATCAATTTGTGTATGTTAATACTAAACTATGATTAGTAGAATCTAAAATCTGTCTTTCCTCACACATGGTTGCTTTTGACTTGAATTTTTCATTTTTTCACTCCAAATTTCTATTCCATCAACAACTCCCTTCTATGCCTCTCACTTCACCCTTCTTAATTCCAAGTATTCTCTAAATGGCATCTTTAAACTATGAATTTAAAAATTAATAAGAATCCCTCAAGCTACGATTTAGTGTTTAGAAATACAAAATCTCTCTTATTTTAATTTTGTAGAAAATGCACATCTTAATTTCTTTTTTGAAAAATTAAGTAGTGATGCAGCTAGCAACATAGAGCTATAACCTACTCACAAGCCCTATTGATGGCCAACCAGTCTACAACCCACTATCCCACTCAATGCATATCGACCCACTTGCCAATTATTGAACCACTATCCCGTCTAATGTCCATTGAACGCTTGCCAATTATCAACCCAAGGATTATTGCCTAGGGCATTGGGATAGTGTAGGTGTGTATTGTACATTGTAGCTCGAGTGTTTGGATTGGGATGTTGGACAAGGGATATATAATAGTTGGAGTATTTGGACATGGGTGTTTGGTTTCTAATTGTAAAACACAAATACTAGTTGTTCCAAAACACAAGTACTTGATCTATTGTAATTGGTTCTTGATGGAAAGGAATATAAAGGCTATAGTTAACAACACAAAGGACTAGGTGTTTTATCACATTAGAAGATGACTTACGAATAGTTGTCTATGCCAAAGTAGTATTTCTATATCTAAGGAGAGGTTCTAGGTTCAAAGCTTTATTGTGGACAAGGTTCACTTGGATAAAAACTACTATAAACTGGTTGCTATAATACAATAAAGAAGGAAACATGGTCAAATCTTTGCCATATGGCATCTTCGCTCTAAAAATTTAGGAACATAACTAACCAACTAGAGACCTTAAGAAACATGGAACTAACAAATCCAACCCTAAAGGCCAATATCTAGTGACAACATGTACCCAAAACCAAGTTAGTCACAATAACTTGTACCAATTCCTACTATTCTAGGGGAATTCTCAAATAATGGAATTCCCACTGAAAAGTTTAGGTGAGATTTAGTAAACAAAATACAAGATAGAGTATTCCCACTAACGGCATTGCACGTGATTTGATAGGAATAGTCTCCAGAATTAGTACCAAATAGTTTAAATCACAACAACATAAATATATTAAGGTCTAAAACAAATTTTGAAGGGACAACAATGTCCTTCAAAATAAACTTAAAAAACAATGATACAAGGAGCACAATGTCTCTAAAAAACACCCAATTGTCAAAGTTAGCCAAATTGACCAAAATTCACTACATGGAGCCAAAGCGGCTAGACAATACAAAGAAGAAGGGATGGGTGAGTGGGATGAGAAGGGTTGGCCTTTTATACATTTCTTAAAGGCCTCCCCTTCTCCTTTAATTCCAAGATTTTTCTAGAACTAACCACCAATTACTAAAATAAATAAAATTTACAATTGGACTTAATTTTTAACTTTTGGAAAACAACTCCAAATGATAAACGTATTATGCCATTGGCTTCAAAAGTCCCAAAGTCATTTATAGTATCCCTCTTCCCTTCTTCTAGGTCATTCTAACTAGTAAAAGTCCTGAATTGCCAAAATAAAGAAATATGAAAATCCCAAATGATAGAATTTGAACTTTTCAAAGATTTTGACTTTCATAGTGTGTGGAGGAATTTTGGGAGTAATTAAAGACTCCTATAAGGCTTCATTTGGATTTTTAATGCTCCCAAGGCTCCAATTGACCCTTTGAATTTTTCTTTTAAAATCCACTATAAATAGTTGGTGTTGTCCATTTGGATACTTGTCTATATCATATTGCCTTGAAACTTGTCATAGCATGTTCTTAATACAAAATATGATATCTTAATTTTTATTGCAATTTTACTATAACTTGGGTATTTTCTAAGAATTTACCGAGGCTTGTTTAAGTGGTTGACTTTCCAAAATCCAAACTTTTGCTATTTAGAAAAATCCTAAATTCAATGGTTGAATTCTTAAGGAATCTATATACCAAGTTCAATATCATATTATTACTTTGCATTTGTTCCGAGAAGGCTTACAATTTATTACCTTCTATGGAGTTAGGTGATTCATAACTCTTTCGATTGGGATTGAATCTTTGCAAATTGACTGCATCATTGGACTTTTAGTATATTTTTATTTTTAAAACATCTCCCATAGTCCTTGAATGCTCTTCTCTTCATGGTAGTTGAATTATTTACATGCAAGACTAACAAGTTGATTTCTACTTGGGTTCTAGAATGACTAGTAGTTCAGGTTTGTATCCCTACAAGTACATCTAAAACTAAAGGGAATTCACACCTATAATAAAATATTTTAGCCAAGATTTGTCACATACACTTTGAGAGTTGGATGTTGGTCATAGTTTGTGAAGGTGTTTACAATAGAATCTACAAATTTAGACCTTTTGCTAACTTAAGGTATTTAACCTATCTACAAGCAATATATTGGAGTATTTTTGATAATCTGAGCTTTTATAGACATGATATTATATGGGTGTATACTTTACCTAATACGATTTAATGCAACAATAAGATGTAAAATCAAAAAGGAAAAAACCCTTCAGTCCTAAGTGACAAACATGGGGGTTCACATTTGTCTAAAATTTGTGTAATGAAGGCATGCAAAATAAATAATGAATAGTGGTTTGACTTTCCAACCTAAATGTGGTGCTTGGCAAACCATATTCACTAGTTGAAGCAAATGTAATAGGTTGAAACATTCTAGAAAAATATAAAAAATAATTTTTGTCAATAATTTTTTTTAAAACAAGCCTAAACTGAAGGTTTTTGCCTACCATGTAGGGATTAAATTACATCCTAAAATATCAGATTTTAAAACCTCGATATTTGAGATCATGAAAATTGGACTTCAAAATTATGTTCGCAACCTAGGTGGTCAAAATATGAAGTTTATCTTTTCAAAACAAAATTCAATGCATACGTCGTACCATATGAGGAGAAAAATCTCATTTTGAAGAAATAAATTGAAAATACACACAAAGTAAACGTAAATACTAAATATTAATTATTAATTATTTTTCATCGTAATTTTCAATTATTTTTTTAATAAGAAGGCAATACAAAAAATAATAAATTGTTAATAATTCAAAAAAATCATCAAAATAAATCAAAAGAATATTGATAATAATGTAGTAGCAAATTTACATTTTTTATTAAATTATTAAATTTGAGTTCAAAATAAACTTCAAATGTTATGTTTGTAAAAAGATGCTATGATTGCCTACAAAATGAAACTAACCATAACTCTTTGTTCATCAATCAAAATTGAATGATTCAAATTTAACCATGTAGATATATACCTAAAACTGAGTACAATTTAGAATAAAAAGCGGTGAAAGAAATTTGTTGCCCGGATTGATTGATTTTACTCCACATATTAAAAAAATATTTTAACTTGTGTAATAATTATCAAAATTACACAAAATAAAGTTTGGCATGAACTCAAGATGGTATTGGTTAGGATATTTTCTAAAAGTATCAAAAAATAAATCAAAAGCCAAAAGCTATAGTGACCCATTTTGGTCATGAAAAGACTTTAGGAGTTAATATAAACCAATTATAGTTCTAAAATGTGGTGAAATCATGAGTGTTTTATATATTCTTTTCATTAATTTTTACTATCATATAATGTCTCCTCTAGAACTAGATTTGGACTCTTTTGAATCAAATTTTTTTTAATGATTTTATTATACATTTTTATTTTAATCCTCTATTATCATACTTTATACATGATATGATCACATGGATGCTTAAAGTTTTTAATAAAATATGGTTATATGTTAATGTTGTTGATAATATGTTAAACACCAAAAATTATTTTGAAGTGATGTATTATAATTTTATAATAAACCTTTATATAAATTTTGAATCTTGATTTTATTAGAATTTTAACATGATTGATAAATAATTATGATGAAAGATAATTTTAATAATTTCCTCTTATTTCAACAGAATAATTAGATTTTCTTATAAGTTCAAATGTTTGCGAATGTTATAGTCAATGAATCACTAATAGATGCAATAAATTTTTAGTTATTAAATTATAAATATTTATTTAAAACATAACATTAAATATTTTATGGTGATATAGAAATAATTAATACAATAAATTTGTAGCTAAGTCTATTTAAATTTAATTAATTTAATAATCATATAATAACACAAGAGTCTTTTTGCAGTTTTTTGGTGTCATGTAAGTGGCATCAGGTTAATATTGGTAGTCATTTTAGAACTTTAGAAAGTTAGTGGAGTAGTTTATACTAGCCTTCAAGGTTCAGCTAGGAATTTGAAGGGTTAGAATAGAGTTTGAGGTTGTTAAGAGGTGTAAACAAGGATATTTGGAGGTAGAAAGGGTTGATTTAAACCCTAGGCCGACCCTCTTTCCCATTCATTATCTTCAAGTCTTGTATACCTTGAGGGTTGTTTGTAGATGATGGTAGGATTGTCAATTTACTTAATTTGAGGTTTCTCCTTATTTACTTCAATTTGTGCACAAGACTAATTCAATCAAGATAAAGTATAAGCATTGGGGAGTATATTTGATGTTTATTATTGAATGTTTGTTCATTCATGCCTGACTATCCACTGAAAAGACAGAGCACTTCCTACTCAATTAATTAGCCCCCTCCCCAAAAAATTAGTAGCCATTGATCGTTTTCGAAAAAAAAATAAAAACACCCCCTTCCCTGCCGTTGATTCTGATACCGTACATATACCATATGGATACGGATATGGATACAGAAACAGATATGGATACAAAAAACTAATATGGATTATCCCATATCGATTGTCAGACAACTTTGTTTTGAAAAATACAATAGTGAGGGAGGGGGGGTGTATTGTTTTTCCTCACGAGGTTGGAGGGGTTGTGCAATTAAAGTTGAATCCAATTTTAATTGCCTCAGATAGATTTGCCTATGAGCGTTTGTGCTAATATATGTAAGTCTAGTCCATGACATTTCCTATTAGCAATGCAAAATGAAGCAACATTGGATTTAGAAGTTTTTTTCTTCATTTCTTATTGAAATGCTTTATACTTTTCTTTAGAAATTTTTTCAATGTTGTTAGTCCTTAATTGTATTCATATTTTCCTTGATTGCATTTGTATTTTTCTTGAAGGTAGAATTTCAAAGTCACCTTCTATTGTTGAGTTTTTATTCTTAGTTTTTCTTGCAAGCTATCTATTGTCTTTGATGATTTTAATTTTTTAATTTTTTTTATACTATTCTAAAAGACCTTTATCACAATTTTCATATTTATTTAAATGTCCATCTAAACTAACACTATAATTTTATGATTTAAAAGGCTTTAATGTTGAAAGCTCTATCACTTAAGGTTTCTTTTCATCAGGGTTCCCTTCATGTCTTTTACAATGATTTGGCAAATTGTCAAAGTTATCAACTCACTCACTTAAGTCACTTTTGAATAATTGGAAGATCTATTTTTGAAACGATAGTTTTTAAAAATCTTTTCTATCTAATTTTTATAATTTCCAAGAAAAAATTTCTTTCTTCATAATGACTAGTGTGTCTTGTGCCTTCAAAACAACGAAAATAAAAATGTAAGTAATTTTATCATTTTTTTTATATCTAAAAACTTCAAAATTCAATATTTTCTAATTGTGAGACAAAATGTCATGAAACAAAGTCTATGCACCCTTCCTCACAAAGAGCTTTACAATGGTACCAAGAAACATGGCAAGGGGACACACAGTTAACCCTTAAATGATGGATTGGTAACTGTGGAAGAAAGCGGGCAGTGAACAATATGCATGTTGCCGCTGACCGCAATTGAATACACTGTTCTTGAGCTGAACAGTGATTGGGAAAGCATGCATCGCTTGTTGCCCTCATGGAAATTGAAAGAAGGGCAGCAGTGGCTCTATGACCATCCATATGAATCTCCGTGATATTTTCTTGCAATTTGCACCACCTAGTAATGAGAATGCATTCAATGACCCTATTCTTGGACTTCCTTGACAAAGCAAAACTGCATTACCACTTTCACAAAAAAAAATGGATGAAAAAAGCTTTCTTACATCTAGCAGAGAGGTTTTTGTCATCCATCAGACACAAAACGTCCTTGTCAACATTTAAGGATTAAGGAGACCTCACCATAATAAACAAAGAAAATAACCTAATTTAAGATATAGATTAGTGATAATATTACTATCAATTACATTTATGCTAGTTGGTCAATTGGTTGTATTCTTGAGGTTGAAAATGCATTCATTTGTCTTGTAAGAGATTTTAAATCATCATGGCTCATTTTGTTTATTTCATCAAGAAATCCGTCACTCAAAGGAGTAATTTACAAGTTCTTTCAAACTAGATATAATTAACAAAAATAAGTATTTTTTCTAAATTCATATTTAAATAAGAAACAATACCATTATTATAAGAAATCTCGTTTATTATTGCATATAATATATTGCGTATTTAGGATTATTGAAAATTTTTATAAATTTTTTAATATATTCCTTTAAAAAAAATTATTTAAAGGTTTGTAAAAATATACTTTCAAAAGTTGTTTCTATATCTTGTCATGTAATAAATCACTTCATTTGTTGTCAATTTTGGTTTGTTCTTAACCCCTAAATACCCAAGCCTTTCCAAGTGTGTTTTGATTGTGAAAAAAGAGGATGGGCTTGTAGTTATCCCCAATGAAGCAAATTGTTTTTCTTTTCAAAATCTAATTGCATAGATGTTTCAATATCTTTCTTATTAGTATGCTTACCAATTTTGAGTGTGAAATTGCATAAGAGTTTCAAGGAAAATGTATGTTTTCTATTTTTTGGATGCTACCCCTCCCCACAATGTTTCAAAATTTTGCATATGAAAGTTTTTTGGAATTAGAGGTGACATGACCAACTAAAAGTTGTGTTAGCACACTAAAATGTACTTCCAAAAACCTAAGGTTCAAATGAAGAGCTATCAAACTCATTACACAATCCACCTTGCAATTTTTGAAATGCAATTTTCTTTTAGAAGTGGAAATCTCAAATAACTCCAAATCAACACTTGTATGTTTATATTTTCAATGGTGAAAATCATGAAAATACTTTATACTTTACCTTGGGACCATTTTCAAAGCAAAAGGATAAGTACAATTTTTTAGATCTCAAATCAAGTGAAATTGGCAAACTTAATTCAAAGCTGGGAAATGAAGTATAAATAGCAAGCTTTACTCTTCCACTAGCGGTACATATATGCCTTTTAGGACCTTTGGAAAATCAAATATTTACCTTTTTCAATGCAAAATAAAAGTTTTCAATAGTTAACCTTCAAAATTGTTTGTAAATTTTTTTCAAATAGTCTAAGGAATTTAAATGCCTATACCAGGATGAACCTAAAATTCCAAATCAACTATATATGGTTGGTTGGGCACTTAGGGGTTAAACATCAAGAGAATCTATATTTCTCCTCAGTATGATATTTTTATTTATGTATTTGTATATGTGCATGCACATGTATAAAGAAGATTACAAGTCAAGATACTTTAGCTTAAATTCAAGACTAAATCCCTCATTTCACTTCAATTTCATTTTTTAATTTAAAAAATGAGTCTTAATTACTTGTATTCCGTTTTTCCTACTTAGTATGCAAATTAGCACATTCTAGCATTCATTTGTACAAAAACAAAGGTAGCCCTCTTTTTGGATCTTGCTTGGTTGTATGCAATTATCAATGAAGTTCCATGTAGAAGTACTTTCTATAAGCCTAGTACTTGTTTAATCAAATTTTACTTTTTTAACAAAGTTTTAAATTTTCTTTTTCTATATCCTATGCACCTATTAATAATTTACCCTTAAGCCCTATGCATGGAACAAATTTTCAACGACTTCTGGAATGGCAACTAACATTGGTAAAGTAAGCGGTCTTATATCAAGTAAGTGTTTTCAACTCCTTTTACATTTGTACCAAGTTAGTTCTATTATTGCAAATCTTTTACAAAATTCACTTAATAAATTTAAAAGAAAAAGTAAAGTGAATTTCATTTCTCTCTTGATATGAACCATTAAAATAGATGAAAATTATCAATTAAAAATAAAATTTCATTTAAAATAGAATTGTAGAGATTATAAAAGGAGGAATTTACTTCTATACATTTTTTACTTAGATCATGTGGTTATCAAATAGTATTTCAAACACACATGGTAGTCTTCATGAACACCTACTTCACAAAATAGACTAGAATTTTGTGCACACATATTACAAAAGTGAACATCCTACAAAGAATCTATTACGTCAACTTAATGTTTTGTACATAATGAAATAATTATCATTTATTAAATTGATTAATTGAAAAATCAAGAGTATTTTTATGAGGAAAAAATGACAAGACAAGATATAGTAATAGACATGTTAGAAATCCCAAGTGAAGCACAAGGAGAAGAAACTCAAGAAGAAGAAGCTCAAGCAAAAGAAGCTCAGGGAGAAGAAGCTCAAGAAGAAGTTGAGGCACATATTGAAACCATTGTCTCTTGCTACAATGAAAAACTCGATTTTGATATGAATGAAGATGAAGTCAGTTGGACATCAATTTACTTTTCTATTGGTATGTTTATTGTACTAAATATAGTGGCTACTACATTTTTATTTCTTATATTGATTAACCTTTAGAAAATCACAAGGATTCAAATAAATATTTTGTAATTCTCAAGATGTACTTTTAAATTGTCAAAATCATTGTTTATGAAATTCATGTTTGACAAGTTTTTTTGAGCAAGACTAAGGATTGAATGAATCCAAAAATAATAATATTGACTTTGGTGCATTTTTTTTCTTTGAAATGTTTTATTCAAGCTTTAGATGTTTTCCCCAACTTTCTACCACCAAACACAAATCCTAGCATGTTTAAACTATTAATAGGATTAAAAATTGTCTAAAGTGAATTTAGGCCAACAATTACTTTCATATAGTGATGATTGTCTTCTAAACCTAACACCTTTCTCACCTTGAGCATCCTAGTAGAAAATTTAATTTTAAAACATCTTACTAAACTTTCAAAAACTTATTGAAGAGTCATCCATTAACATTTTTGAGAGACCAATTTAAGTTTCGTAGTATTCTTAAGCTTCAATTTAGTTATCATCAAATAAATGACATTACTACAACATTTCATCATTTTAGAGAATTTTCTATGAATAAATATGTATATTTTAATCGAGTTCTAAGTAATTAATGTTCTAAATTAAAAAATTAATAATAGTAGTTCTATTAGGTGTTCCATTAATAATTTGATATGGCCTACTCAATATCTAAAGTCCCAACACTATGTTTCACCAAAAACCACTACTGAAATTGTCATTTCTAGTGCAAAAAGTTAGATTATAGAAAAGCAAATTTTTCTTCATACCCATCTAGAGGATTTTGCATTAGGTTTGTGTAGTAAGACTTTAAGACATCCAATTTGAAAATCTAAATCCTAGTAAAAATTTTGCTTAAGGAGATTATAACAATAGGTTTTCTACAAGATAATCTAAACTAATAATCACAATCCACAAGCTAAAGAATTAATTCCAACTAGGTAAATGCTATTCCTTTCCACTTGGTCAAATTACACAATTTATCACTACACTTTTGAAGGTCACAAGGATTAAGAATTTGCCCAATTTATCTTTGTTTTTTTTTCAATCATCAACATTGGCAACCACACATTCTGCAACTTGAAATGCTCATTTTCTTTCTTCCCTAACTTTGTTTCTTCTTCTTTACAAATTGTTCACTTATCTTCTGACAAGGAATCTACAATCTAAGCCTCCATTAGTTCACAACCTAATTTGGAATATGTTCTTGTGCAATAAAATTGGCATTTATTTACACCCACTTGGATATCTTCTTTTCACTCATCCTTCCATTTCTCAACTTGCTCATAAGTGTGCATTCCAAATGGGATTATAACAACTCTCAATCACAAAGCAAACACATTCAATTCTTCACCTAAGTTATCATGTACATACATTCAACATCCTATTTGGTAAATTTCCAAACACTCCCAAAACTATATTTTTATTTGATTATACACCGAAATCAAAATAATGACAATTCCAAATTATGTATCCAAGAAATTCACGAAGTCTTTATTTGAAAATAAATGGAGACAACAACAAATATTTTCAATCAATTTATCTTTCAACATAGAAGGAAACAATATCCCATTAGACAAATGAACTTAAAGCCAAACACAAACATTAGGCACTTTCCAATCTAGATCTATAATACCCAAATCACACACTCTAGATACACAAAAAACACATACAAATGCAACCAAAATCAAACATTCATTACTCAATTGCAAAACACATTATATTCCATGACTCAACAAACATCAAATTCTTACAACTCCAACTTCATAAACAAATACAACCTAATATAGATGCTAAGCACTTTTCAATTTGGTTATAGAACATGCAATTTAGGTATTGACATTCACAAAACACTCAACAAAATAGATTCCAATTCAGTAACACATACAATGTAATATTCCAATGCAACAAGAATCTAAACCAATATACGAAATAAGACAATAAACTCCCACTAGGTAATTAACATTCCATAATTAGGAAAATTTCATATTGCAACAACATTTATTCATACTACTAAAATCACAGTGACCTCTTTAATATCACATATTCAAACTATGTGATATTACAGAAATAGAGTAAAAAGTAGTCGTTGAAGTGAGGTGATATTAGAGAGGATTGACAGAGTGATATTAAAGAGGTGTGATTTTGATTGCTTTTTTTGGCTTCAAACTTCATTGCTCTTCCACAATTTCGTGATTTTGTGCTATTGCTATTACCATATGATTTGAAAAATTTGTTGGGTTGAAATAATTTGAGATTCCACAACAATTCATGTATTCACAAAGTGTTTGAAATTTGCAAATTTGTCATTTCAAGTCTTCAATTTTAGTCACCATTGTTTGTGGGGCAAGAACTTTATCAAGTGGTGGTGTTCAAGTATTCAATTGAGTTCAACAATATCTCCAAGGTACCCAAATTTCTTTACATTTACTTTGAGCAAATTTGAGCAAGTATAGATTGATTGTTTGAATATTGAGCTTTGTTTGAGCAATTTGAGCTTCATTTGAATAATTTTAATGTAATTTGAGTCTCAATCTATTAATTTGATCTATTTAGATGGGAATTTGAAGCCAAAAAAAGCAATCAAAATCACACCTCTTTAATATCACTCTGTCAATCCTCTCTAATATCACTTCACCTCAACGGCGATTTCGAAACCCTACTCTATTTCTGTAATATCACATATTCTGAATATGTGATATTACAGAGGTCACTGTACTTTTGAGCTTCATTTGAGCAATTTGGGTGAAATTTCGTCAATGCAATCTAACCTAATTTTAATAGTTTGACCTAATTAAAGCCTAATTTAAACAACTTGAGTATTTGAGCTTCATTTGAACAAATTGAGGCAAACTTGAACAATTTTATCTAATTTCGATAGTATGATTTAATGTGAGCAATTTGACCTAACTTTTGCAATAGTCTCCAAAATCCAAAATTTTATTGTTGAATATATTTTGATGAATATTTTGATGTGCAGTGGATTTTAGGAGACAAAGCATTGGAACGAAGTGGAGCATATTCAAGGGGTGCAAATTTTTAGAGTGCAAGTTATATAGGTGCAATTTCCAACCTATTTTTATTTTATTTTGCACTATATAGTTTCATTGTTGTAGAGTTTAGGGTTTAGGGTTTTTATTATCCTATCCTAAACTCTTTTTTTGTAATTTTGCACTACAAAGTTTCATTGTTGTAGAGTTTAGGGTTTAGGATTTTTCCTAGCTTAAATTTATTATTGTCATCTCTTTTAGACTATGGCTCAGGCTTTGTCTACGATTGATGACTATATAGATGTTATTATTGATGGCATTGGATCCAAGTGCATCCAATGTTCAAAATGTTTAGCATTTCATTTTAGGAAGGAAAAGGCGACAATTTGTTGTTACAATGGCAAAGTTGCCAGTGAACATGTTAGCCATCCTATTGTCCATCCAATGCTCCATGAACTTTTCATGGGGAATACACCTAACTCTCGAGGATTTCTAAAATCCATTAGAAAATATAATCAAACTTTTGCATTTACAAGTATGCGTAGTAAATTTCAGTCTAGCCAAGTCAAGGGTCAAGGGGTATATACTTTTCGTGTAAACAGAGACTTATGCCATCATATTGGAAATTTAGAGCCCGAAATAGATCATGGCGCAAGATTTGCACAAATTTATTTTTTGGATGATGATTTGCAAATGGATCGTCACATAGAGATCTTTGATGATCTTCATCGTGACACCGTTAACAACATTCAAGAAGTTTTAGATTCGATAAATGCATTAGTTCGTGGTTTTAAGTCTTCACGTCATGTTCTTATGGGGGGACAAAATGTGGGACTTCATATCTCCGGTGAGACTCCTAATGGTGAACATCATCGTCGATACAATCGACCTATCGTTCCAAAGATTGTTGTTGTTGTTTTGGATGAACAACACATGGCATCTGGTCAAGATATTATTCTTTACCAATGTGGTGGAAATTTACAACAGATAAAGGAAATTCATCCAGCTTATGATGCTTTATCCTATCCTTTGTTATTTCCAGATGGTCGATGCGGATGGTCACCTACCTTTAAAGCAAATACTGGAGTGACTTTAAAGTCATTTGTCCAATATATGCTTCAAAAGCGGCCCAAGTCTAATGTACTACATAGGGCTAGTAGGTTATTTCAACAATACGTAGTAGATCAGTATTTACATGTAGAACACGAAAATCTGCTTTTCATTAGGCAACATCAAGCAGAACTTCGAGCAGAATGCTATCAAGGGATTGTAGATGCTTTGCAGGAAGACAATAGAGCACGCATAGGACGTCGCATTGTTTTACCTGCAACATTCATTGGATCCCCTAGATACATGCAAAAACTCTTCCATGACAGTATGGTTTTGGTTAGAGTTTTAGGCAAACCGGATTTGTTTATAACAATAACGTGTAATCCGACTTGGTCTGAGATCATTGATGAGCTAGAGCCAGGTCAAAGTCCTCCCGATCGTCTAGATATTGTTGTACGTGTTTTTGAGCTTAAATTAAGAGCAATGATGGACGAAATCACAAAAAAAAATGTTTTGGAGGAGACAATTGCTTTTTGTTATACTATTGAGTTTCAAAAACATGGTCTCCCCCACGCTCATATTCTTTTGTAGTTAAAAAATAAGGTTAACAATTGTGACCTTGTAGATAAAATTGTATGTGCTGAAATTCCAGATTTTGATAGGCAACCACAACTTTATGCCACGGTTGCTAAGCACATGATGCACGGTCCTTGCGGGTTGAATAATATCAATTGTCCATGCATGGAGGATGGAAAATGCTCTAAACATTATCCAATGCAAACTCGAGATACCACTGAGATGGATGGCGACAGTCATATATTATATCATTGCCGAAATCACGGTCGGTACGTAGAGAAACGCACCCGTAGTCAAATTGTCCATTTGGACAATCAATGGGTTGTACCATACAACCCATATTTAGTAGGACATTTTAATTGTCATATTAATGTGGAGGTTTGTAGTTCAATAAAAACTGTTAAATACCTCCATAAATATATTTTCAAAGGTTTAGATCGTGGCGTTATAGAAACAGATGAGGTCGTGGATGAGATTAAAAAAATTCTTGGAGGGGCGCTATGTGGCCGCCCAAGAAGCATGTTGGAGGCTCTTTGGTTTTGAAACCAACAACAAGAGTCATAGTATTTTCCGTTTACGTGTTCATCTTCCCGATCAGCAATTTGTTACTTTTCAGGAAGGAACATCTTTGCAATCGGTGATTGATCAAAACACTGAGACTAAACTTACAAAGTTTTTTGAACTCAATCGGCGCATTCGTGCCTTGATTGCTTCTGGTAATCAAGGCAATCATATGCTTCTTCGATACATGGATCTTCCACTCCACTATAAGTGAGATGTGAAAAAAAAACATGTAGGAAAGAAGACAACGCAAAGTAAAAGTTTTTGGTAGGGTGAACATGGTTCCCGTAGGTACTAAATTATTTTACTTGTGTTTGTTGTTGACTCATGTTGAGGCACCAACTTCATTTGATGACCTATTTTGTTTTCAAGATACGCTACATCCAACATACAAAGTTGCTTACATTGCAAGAGGGCTTTTGCAAGATGACGCTGAATGGGACAATTGTCTTTTAAAGGTAACTGTCATTGCATTGCCTAGACAAATTCGACGGTTGTTTGCAACGCTTTTTGTATTTGAACAACCGTTGGATCCTCTTGGCTTGCTGAGAAGACATCTTGATGCTATGTCTGATGATTGGCACAATGATCAAAACCGTTACAGCAAAGCAATTTTATCTATAGATGAACATTTATCATCCTCAAATAAACACATTGTAGATTTTTATGACATTCAAGATTTGAATGAATTTGGTTATTCAAACATTGTTGATATTGGTGGTGATGCCAATGACAATAATGATTTAGATAATTCAAACAATAACTTTATTGAAGAAGATGTGGGTAGACTAAATGAAGAGCAACATATAGTTTTCAATGTAGTTATTACTGCTATTTTGGAACCCCATCCTTCAAGTAAGTTATTTTTCTTGGACGGTCCTGGAGGTACTGGCAAGACTTTTGTATACAATACCATATTAGGTTATCTTCGTGGTCGTGGTGTCAAGTGTATGGCAATGGCAACAAGTGGGATTGTTACTTGTCTTTTGCATGAAGGACGAACAACACATTCTTCTCTTGCCATTCTATTACAGTTGCATGATAAATCGACATGTTGTATTAGTGCTCAATCATCGTTAGCTCAAAGTTTACGTGAAGTACAATTGATTGTACTTGATGAAGCTTGTGCTGGACATAGATTTATGATTGAAGCAATTGATCGATCATTGCGAGATATTCATGGTATTGATACTCCAAATGGTGACCTTGTAGTTTTATATGGTGGTGATTTTTGCCAAACTTTGCCTGTCGTTGTAGGTGGGGGCCGCAAACAAATTGTTGAAGCTTGCTTGCGGCGTTCATATTTGTTTCCATTAATGCAACATTTTCATTTGACCACTAATATGCGATTGCAAAGTCAACCAGACTTTCAAAAAATTTTGTTAGATATTGGTGAAGGCAAAACTGGTTCAGAGGTAGAGATACCGCTTGAAATGGTTGCATATGAAAATTCTCTAGATGGGCTCATTGATACAATTTTTGATGACCCGGTTGATTTCTCTAAGTGTAATTTTGGTTGTCCGAAATGATGATGCTCAAGAAATCAACCATAAAATCATTGATCGCATGCGTGGTGATGTGCATCAATGTTTTAGTGCTGATTTTGTTCATAAGAATGATGAGCATGCGCATCATTATCCAGTAGAGTTTTTAAATTCCTTACATTTGAGCGGTTTGCTACCTCACCAATTAAATCTTAAATGTGGTCAATATGTGATGTTGTTAAGGAACTTAAATCCAGCAAAAGGTTTATGCAATGGTAGTCACTTGCGATTGTTGCAAGTGTCTCCATCTATATTATTGTGTGAAATTGTAGAAGGGCGTCATCGTGGCCACGAAGTGTTGATTCCAAGAATCACACATCATTGCAATGATAGCCGTTTACCATTCACATTATGTCGGAGACAATTTCCTATCACTGGTGCTTTTGCTATGACAATCAACAAATCACAGGGCCAATCATATGACCGAGTTGGCATTTATCTTCGGAATGAAGTATTTAGCCACGGTCAGTTATATGTGGCTTTGTCTCATGGTAGACATCCTGCAAACATTAAGGTTGCCAATGACCGTTCAAGTGCCGTGTGAATGGTAAAAAATGTGGTTTACCATGAGGTTTTTGCATGACATTTGTCATGTAGATTCTTACAAATATCAACACCTTGATCAGGTGGATGGAAAAGTTAAGAGTTTGTTTCAAACTCTGCATGTTTAGGGTTCATGCACGCTTCGGCGACGTCCCCTTCCATCCAACTGTATTCTTTTGGTATCCATTATTATTTCATTGTCTTAATTGAGACAACCTATTCTATCAATATTTATAATTAAATTATATTTCAAGCATTTTTGCTGTTTGGATTTGAATTCTTTTACATTCCAGTGTATGTATATTTTTTAATGTGTATTGTACATTTCAATGTATGCATGTTTGTAAAAAAAATTGTAAAAAGATTTTAATAATTTTTACCAACTAAATTATTGAAATTTATTACTTTGCATTTTATTTTGTGAAAATTCTTTCTATCTTTCTAATATCTTTTTAATAAAATAGTATGGTGAATGTGTAGCGTAGCAAGCGCTAACCTCTAGTATACTTAAGAAAATTCCAACTTTGAATACAACCACGTAACTCAAATGTCGACATACACTTTCATCTTCACAATTGTCATTCCTACACAATTAAACAAGCATTCATTAGAATATACACAATTTGGCACATAAAATCCATCATATTGAAAACAAAAAACATTATACAATCTTAGAGGTCCAGGATTCTCATGCTCAAGTTAGTGGGTGAAAAATGAATGGGTCACATGAATCTCATTAATACTTTATTGACTATTGACAACAAAAACTACCAAATTGGCTTTTCAATTCTCAACTAGGCAACTAGCCAATTGGTGTTTACACAATATTTAACATCCTATTAAGATTAATTATGCCCTTACACTAGACTAAACATCAAATCAAGTAATCACACAAGAGTGATTGCAAGAAATAATAGTACTATTTTGCATCATATGTAGTGTGTTGATTTTTTTTTGGGCCATAACTTTAGCATTTTGGCTCTAAATGACTCAAGATTTAGAGATGAGGTACTCATGGATATTATACAATTTGCCTAATTTTTTTTCAATTTAAAAAATGTTTTACTACCCAAAACTAGATCCTAATTTTATGTCACACTTGCCAATTTGGGGGTTTTAGTACTATTTAGTACCCAAAACGACTTTAGAGGTAAAATTTGGTGGAGATGGTCTTTTGGTAAACTTGTAGCTATTTAAGGAATACTAAAAATAGTTGGTTGTATGTTGTGTGGAAGTCCACAAAGTGAGCTTCTTTTTGCTTGCATTTCAAAACATATAAATTGTTATTTTGGTGGTTATTTTGGTGGATGACCTTCTCTATAGAGTTGTTACAAATGGCTAGAAATATTCTTTATTTTTTCCTAATTAAAACATTGAAGCATTTATTTGTAGATAACCGATTAGGATTTTTTGTTGTAAATTTTTGGCTGATTTTGAGGTGTCTTTTATTGAGTTTGATTGGTTGTTTCTGAAATTTTTGTCTTAATTTTTTGTTTTAATGGGCTGATTGGATTCTAATTGGTGTGTTTTGGTTGGTTGGTTTCCTAATTGGAATGGTCCGGCTTTCCAACCAAGTTCCAACTTGTTTTCTAATCCGTGTTCCAAATTAGGTGATGGTTCTGCCCAAGTCGGATTGTATGTGGAGTGAGTCCAGTTGGAGTCCTAGCCAAGTAGTGTTGTGTATTTGCGTTTATTTTATGTGCATGTTTGTATTTGTGAATGATGGAATGTTTGTGTCAATTTGGAGATCTATGTGTGAATGTGTGTGTTAATTGATTTAATTGGGTGATGTGTCTGTATGGTTTGAGAGATGAAGATGATTATGTCCAAGTTGGAAGTATCTAGAAGTTAAAGAGGTTGTGAGTATGAGTTGAGGAGATGAATTAGTAGTGAAGTAAAGTTGTGGAGATTTATGATGCCCTAGTTGGAAACTTGGAAAATTTAGAGTGATGAGAATCAAGTATTCCAATTAGGGAAGGAAAGTGAGAAAAAATAAAAATAAAAATAGGAAAATTTGAATGGAAGAAATGAGACAGTGAATGGAAAGATAAAAAAAAAAATTGGTAACGGTGATTTGTTCATCAATTTAATTAATCAAGTTGGAAATTACATACCAATTGGTTGTTGTGTGTATGTGTGCATTATTATGTGTTGTGATTATTGATGAATTAAATTGTGAAAGAGAGATATTGAAGTGATGGAGAATAATTTGTGATTGCAGTCCAAGTTGGTTTTAATAATGATTCATTTTATGTGGATGTTTCCAAATAGGAGTCTATTTGATGGAATGTGATTTGTGTTAATTTAAGTCAGCATCTAATTTGGAATTCTATGTGTCGTTGCAGTGAATTGGAGTATTTTCCAAGTTGAGTATGTATGGAGTTCTCAATTTATAACTATCCAAATTGGAGTTTGCATGAAGTCTGAATGTTATCTTGTGGTATTTCCAATTTGATTTGTTTATGAATGCATGTTAGTTGTCAAGTAAGAATGAGTTATGTAAGAGACTGTAAGGGTCATAATTAAATTTATTTTATGAGAGGATATAGTAAAAATGAAAGATGGAGAGTAAAAAGTGTGATTCCAAGTTGGTGAGAAAAGAATGTAAGTTTTGCAAGTGTCAAAATTACCAAAAGCAAAATTGTGTAATGAAAGAAAAGAAGGGCAAGTTGGTGAAACAAAAAGCTATGGTTCCCAAATTGGAGACAAACAATTTGTGAAGATCCTACCAAGTCAGAAGCTAAAGAATTAAAAGAAGATGCAACATAGTAGGCCAAGTTGGAAAAAA
This sequence comes from Straminergon stramineum, assembly GCA_963920665.1. NCBI lineage: Eukaryota > Viridiplantae > Streptophyta > Bryopsida > Hypnales > Calliergonaceae > Straminergon > Straminergon stramineum. The sequence continues at coordinate 3,332,656 of OY987272.1, forward strand.
GATTGAAGATCCTAGTTGAAGATGAAAGAAGAAAGAAAACTAATTTGGGAGTTACTTTATCCTTGTGGCCACTAAGAGGGGAGTGAAGGAATCTAGTAATTAAATTATAATTGTGAGGTTTTAAATTACTCCTAGTTGGAAGTATTTTCTCCTTTTGGTGGTTGTTATTTGGCTATTTAGCTATTGATTTTTTTAAGTTAGAAACATCCCTATTTAAAATTGCCTCCCTAGGAACGAACTATACTATTAGCTTAGTTATCTCCAAATAGGATCTAAGCTTATCTACACTATTTTCTTGAGATTTGGCACTTCTCTAGTTCTTGTACTTAGAGAATTTTTCTATGGTTCTCCTTAGTGGTTATCTTATCATCTTAGAGGTGTATATATTGGCCATAATTTTTAAAATTTTGAAAGTACTCAAAAAAAAATCACAAATATTGTTCAAAACGCAACAAAATCAGCACATGTTTCTTGCAATCACCTACAACTAGAACATGAAAAAAGACACCTAAGTAATTGGAAGTTTACATTTCAACAATAAAAGACATGATCTACAATTTACATGTGAAATTCTCTTAAAATAAGTCAATTGTAAGTTATTAGAGTTTAGAGTGAAAAGCAATGTTTTTTTTTTCCCTTTTTTGTACTCCGTTCTCAAACTTTAAATCTTCTTGACTTTAAATTCTTTTGCACTACAAAGTTTTAATCTACATGTTGGAGAATTGGGTTGATAATTAGAAAAAATAAAAAAATAAAAATATAGAAGATTTTTATTCTTTAAAAAAGTGTCTAATAGAAGTAGATAAGTAGGATAACAATTCTAAAACCGAATTGGAAAATGTCAATATTAACAATGGTATTGTTGTATCAAATAATCTAGTCCTTAGAACCCCTTGTAGAGGAGGAGAAATTATAAAAATGGAATTCAAAAACCAAAACCCATACATTATTTTTTTAAGAAGATGCCTTGATTGCCCCAAAATAAGACTCCCCATATCTTTGACATTACTAATTCAAATGGAATATAGAATTTAATTTATTCTATGAAGAAGAAGAAAACTAAAAACTATATATAGATTCCTAGAAAAATTGTACATTCTTTCATCTTTACTTTTTTTTAGAAATCACAATAAAAATTGACATAATAGGAACCACCCTAAATTGTTAAAATTTTTTTATAGAATTTTGATCCTAGAGATGAAGTAAATAATTTTTTAATTTAAAAAAATTTACATTCATTTAAACTCTTATTAAGGACCATGCATTCAATTTAGAATAAGAAATGAATTTAAATATGTCTTGCAAAGTCACAATTATATCTTCATTTCTAGATTCAATTTTTTTGGTAAACTAAAAAGATTCAAAATATTTGTAATTTTTTGTATTGTTCACTAACAATTCATGGTAAAGATTTCCTAAAATTTTCATGAAAAATATTCTATGGTTTAACCCCTAAAGGCCCAAGGCCTTTTCAGGTTTAAAACATCATTGCATTTGAGGTCAAAATGTCACTTAGGTATAAAAATCTCAACCTTACAACTATCTTATAGTGTATCTTGTAGATTGATGTGAATCAAATTTAGAGTCACTTAGCCTCAAAGATTGCAAGATTACAATTATTTAGTGCTGAAAAAGGGTGCTGAAATTTTTCTAGAAACACATTTGGAGGTGAAACTCGATTTCTAAACCTACTCAAATGAGAAAACTTTTGACTACAAAGTGCTTCTAAAATAGCATTAAAAAAATTGGTGAAAAAAAATATCATTCAAATGAGTCACTGCGTTTGCAAAATGTTTTTGAAATGTCAAAAAATAGCAAAAAAAGTTGCAAATAACACATCTAAGGTAGATGTGCCAATGACTGCACACTTAAAGTTCAAATCCTTTTGCACAATGTTGTGGGAACTTTTGAGCTCTAAAACTTGGCACGATTATGAAATAGCTTGTTAACATTCACTTCCCAAAAAATCATGCAAAAAGGTTTCTTTTTGCAAAATCTGTGCAACTTAAGTGTAACAAGCTAAAAAATTAGTAAAAAAAGGCTTGCAGCCCTTCACAGCACAATGTGCAGTGCCTGTGCGGTGGTGCAAAATGGCGTTTCCATAGAGTTCCCCAAATTGAGTGGTGCATGTCTGGTGAGTGTCTGGTTAAAACGTTGTGTGTGGTCATTGGCACATCTACTTTAAGGGTGAACCTCCTTCTAAAATGCTCCTCAAACACTCATAATTTTTTGGATTGATATGAAATTTTAACCACACAAACTAGACTTGTATGCACAACTTTCCCCCAAAAATTATTGGGGAACTCTATGGAAACGTATTTTGCACCACCACATAGTCACAAAAGTTTATTGTAATCCAAAATTGTCTAGATTTTGAACTTTGAATTGCTCCCAAACAATCAAAAAAACTTTGACTAACATGAAAATTTTGCTGCAATAGCTAGGTTGTAAGGAAAATATAACCCGACAAATTTTATTGAAAGCAAACATTGGATGAGGGAGATACAAGCCCCCCAAGTTGCAACCATCAAAATGTAGATTGGTGAACTCAAATTGAATCTATGAACTATGAATGGATTCCAAAAAATTAGAACATCTTGGATTGATCCAAAATTTTTACTACACAAACTAGAAGAGAGATTGCAAATTTTCCAACAAGCTCTATTTAATTTGGACATTGGATGCAAACCTTATAGCACTTCAAATTGGACTTCTAAAATATGTAGAGACACTTTTGGTCCCTTGAGGCACTTTGGGGTTAAATAGCACAAGTACTTTTCAACTCAAAAAATAACTATTCTAGTTTTGAAAATGGCCCCTATAAAAATAATTTTAATGAATAAGCAATATGAACTCTTAAAAAATAAAATTTAAGAACTTAAGATAATTACCCCCCAAAGGACAATTGTTTATTAAATAGGTAATAAAATGTTGGGGTAGGTTCCAAAGAAGTCAATTATGAATGAATGTTTCTAAAATTTTGACATAGGATGCACACACTAACAACTTTTGTGCTAAGAAAAAATAAATTATGATTGAAAGCTTTGATAAACATATGTCAAACTTTGATAACTACCATATGTTGGGACAATTTTGAGAAAAAAAAAATTCTTCTAACTTCAAATGTTATAATCTTGTAATCTCTAAAGTTAAATATTTTGAAATTTTTTCCAAATATTCCAAATGTTTGGCTCACAATTTAAGCCACTTGAATTTTTAAAAAGAAAATTCCTCAATGCATAAGACATCATCATAAAATGGCTAGTGTATTGCTAAAGTACTTGACCTCTTCATATTGCAAGGTGATTTAGAAAAAGGTATGCCCCTTATTTGTTTCAAAAATATTGCATGAGTGTACTTAACAACATGTGCTAATGATTGGTGTAAATCCTAGTTTTTGTATAGGGAAAAAATTTAAATCCTCAGGGCTCAAAGTCTGTTGTCTCTATCCGGTATGGTAAAAAAAACTTTTTGTTCAAACTTCAAATGCAATAGTCTTGTAATCCACACTATCAAATGGCTTGAATTTTTTGGTGGAAATTGGTCAAATCTAGGAATTATTTCCACCTGCACTAATTCAAAATAGTGTGACTTTAGTAAATTAGTGTTACACACACTATTAAGACAAATCAATGTAGTGAAGCATCCAGCATTCGCCACTTGTTGATCTACACATAGTAACTCCAATATACTTCAAAATGCGTTAAAGTGGACGTTATACTTCAAAATGCGTTAAAGTGGACGTTAAAGTGGTCGTATGAAGAGGATACTAAAGGGTGAATTCTATGTTCTATATGGGAATTGTAAAAAAAAATTACCTCCTATTCTATACTTGGTTAATTCAGTGTTCTTCACCTCTCATCATCCTCTCCTAGCTAAGCTTCATTTGGTGCCTCCAATTCCAACTCTGAATTCAAAATTCCCAAAATTTATCATGGGTGGCAAATAAAAAAAATTCCAGTCAGGGTTTTTCCCAAGGGTAAAATCCACTGTGAAGGGCCCATTTCATATGACCCCTTTGATGTCCTGCCTTTGACCATCAGAATATGAACATAAACGTAGCCTTTGCTCGATTAGTGTGAGCTTGTTTCCTCGCGGGGAAACACAACCGCTAAGTTTCATGCAAGGACAGATCTTTAGTCCAATGCCCGAAGTTTGCCATTTCCGAAATGATCTTCAAACTAAGCACCTTGAGTTTTGTGACTGGTCTTGTCTCATTTGTTTGGAGTTTCCAAATGAGCTCTTCTTGTCTGCCACAACTGCCAACTAATAAGAGTGAGTGATATCCCACTGTTGACTGAGGGACTCCAACGACCTCAGTTGCCCTTCTTCCATCATCATCATTAGAAGAAGAAGAAGAAAACTTCAAAAATATCCAGCTCTGGTAAGCTTCAATAAGTTATAATTAGTCTAACTTATGTGGCATTGTTTGACTGGGGTCCTTGGCCTCATCAGCATAACTTAACTTAAAGTCAGTTCATGGCTTTATTGTTCACATGGCCCTTGGAAAGACCTTCAGTTGAGGGCAGCAGAAGGACATTTGTGTATTATCAATATCAGTGGACCAAGACAATTTTAACCCTTAAATGATGCGGCAGATGGTTTTTGTCTGATGAATGACAAGGAATTCCCCTCTATAGGATAGAATTGCAACTATTCATCCAAGGAATTAGGGGTGGAAAGGGGAGATCTTCTACAATAGTTTGGCTCCCAATGAGTATTTTTTATTTTTTAAAGTGGATGATGTCACACGGTTCCAAAAGGGCTGATTTCTATGGTCACCAGCTTGGCGTTCAAGGGTTCATAATAAATATATAACATTAATGAGGCAAGGTGGGGTCCCTTTTGCATCATTGAAAAGGGCACCGACCTCTACCTAGGTTAAGTTACAATGAACAAAATTGTCTTGTATGGCTCCTATAGCTCTTGAGCCAACTCCAATCCTTCAATTCACCCCTTAATGACGAGGCGGACGTTTTTTGTCCAATAAAAGAAAAGGAATTCTCTTGTCTAAGACACAAGTACAACTATTCATCCTTGTAATTAGGGGTGGAAAGGGAAGATCTTCTACACTAGTTTGACTCCCAATGAGTATTTTTTTATTTTCTTAAGTAGATGATGTCACATTGTTCCCAAATGGCTGATTTCCAATGTCACCAGCCCAACGTTCAAGGGTTAACCAATAAGTCTCACCCATGCATCTAGCAAAGCATAATTATACCTTCCCAACATAGGGAGGACCATCACCTGATTATCTATTATATTAAGTATGTAGTGTCACAACTCTTGTTACAACTTGTTGTCACAAATATGGTCAAGTTTTCATCTTGAATGTTTCATCTTGTCATATCAAATTTTATCCATCCAGTTTTGTAAGTGTTCAACTAGCTATCCAATCCATGTTCTCCTAAGTTCAATGTTGCATTTGCAACATAAGATTGTGCCTATTAAAATATTAAGTCTAGAAGTGTGACAAATTGGTTTCTTTAAACGTTACAATTGACATTTAAAAGTGCATTTAAAAGCTATAGTGATTTGATATGCCCTAATAGTGCATGTGACACCAATTTATTAGAATCACACTATTTTGAATTAGTGCACATTGAAATCATGAATCAATTTTTACAAAAACTAATACTTTGTGGTGACACTACAAACTTTTCTAGGTGATGCTAATTTCCCCTCCTCAATATTAAGAGAAGTCAATGATGTAGACCCATGTCTTAATGCAATGTTTAAGGATTGAACTTTTGGATTTTTTCTTGTAAACCTTTGATTAGGAAGCTCATGTTACGAGGACTTTTGTTGGCCACTCTCCTTGATTGATGTCAAAAACTAACTATAAATTGCAAGAAAAGGTCACTATTATATTGAGGTTACTATTATTGCAATTTAGAACCCAACCATGCACATGACATATTGTTTTAAAGATCATGGTAAGAATTCACGTTGACATGCTTGTTTTGAAAGGACATTTTCAATAATAAAGAGTTATTGTTACTAAAAGTTAAATCACAATCTGTAGAGCTTAATTTAAACTTTTTCATCAATAGATGGCATTTTCTTTTGTAATGAAGCTGTTGCCACTAATAATAATAGTCAATGGTTGGATTCACAGAGATATGACATTATCTGTCAAACATGGATCTTTCGGGTGGTGCTTTGAAGTACTGTTTTGCCTTGACGTCTCTTTGACCAGCCATTAGTAGATAAGTCTATTATCTTGAAGAATTGCCCATTCATATTCACATTGAGCAATCCTCAGTTGTTTCCTTGAGATATGACCTACAACGGAGCCTACAACTAGAGTTCACCGCACACGATTTGGCACAGTCATGGAGTTTGAAGTAAAACGTTATGTTTTCACAGAAGTGTTTCTCATCTCCTACGCTGCACTTGCAATCAATATTCCAAATCTGTACATAAGCTTTAGCTTAGTACCAGAGCTTGATGCCCTCGCCCCCCAAGTCTTTGGTTCTACTTGGTCGTGCTGCTGACAAAGCTGTGTGAACCTTTCCTGAAGTCAGGTGGAACAGCCCACAAGGACACCTTCAAAGAAACAAAAACTAAAAATATCAGCAAAGCACATGAACACAAAACCCAACACAAACAGAAAGTTAAGTCACTCCACACTGATCATTTTCTTTGGTCAAGCTCTTTGGCAGGCCAGGGTACATTACGACCAGAAAGTGTCGCTAGACTATCTCTTGTGACGAGGACGTAAGTTAGTGATAAGGTCATGGCACAGCATGCAGACACCCGCGACTCCGAGGGCGGAATCGAAGAATTAATTTTGATGCGCATCCAGCTTGGAGATACGTGATTCCAACAGCAGTCAGTCAAGCTCCCCGTCCGTCGTCTGGCTTATCTATCCATCGAGGTTATATTTGCAAGTAATAATTCAGTGACAGGATTGCGGCAATTGATCTCGGGCAAAGCGAAAGTGGCACTCCCGGCGCCTCCTCGAAGTTTGAGTTGTTGTAGCTTTTAACGTAAGTTAATGGTTTCCACATAGTGGACCAGTTCCCCTCTCCTTCCCTCCCTCCTTCCCTCCCTCCCTCGCCTGTATCATCTGGAGCCAAAAAGTTAAAGGATTCCATACAGTCATGCTCTTCGTGCCTTTCCAAACGATTCTCTAGTACTAATAATTCCAAACATGCCCTCGTTGCCTTTCCAAACGACTTTGTATTCTATAATACTATTAATTTCAAACATGCTAACTTTGCATTTCCAAACGACTCTGTACTTGCACCGCACTAAGCCTTACAAGCTTTGTCAACTCCATTTTTTGTATTTTCTTGAGACTCGCTTGATACATTCAAAAGCATGTGGTAGGCCGGCGGATTGGCATCTTCACTCAGTAAAAATGATTCGTGAAGGATCCTGCCTACTTATAATTTAGCAAGGAACCTGAAGAAATCAAAATAGTAACAAAAGTCTGCATAACAAACACATTCTATATCCCATCTGCGCCAAAGTTCAGCAAAATTTGATCCTAATGTCAATTTCAGTACACTCGCAGCTATTCACAACATTGGTCCTTTTCAATGCACGCGCCTTTTAACCTAACACTCCGTACAAATCTATACTAGTCCTAGAACTGTGTGCAGTTCAACTCTAAACCTTGCCAATATAACCAAAAGCATCTCTCCACCATCCTCGTAAATCACAAAAGCATAACCTCACGAATCCCATAAATTTCTAACTGGCTGTAGGAAAAGAATGTTTTTGTTATGTGTGTAAGCAGGGGAATTTTTTTATTAAATGCACAGAAGCCATTGTGGAAGGAGCATCAAACATAGCCATTGTACAGTACACAACTGCTTGAAAACCTTGAATGATTATATGAACTGTATATCTTACACAAGAGTGTCTTGTAACTCTGCCAATTCCGATTCCTGCCTCCTAGTGAAGCCTCAACTGAATGCTTACTATACAACAATCCTGCTGACTAGTATCAAAATGAAGTTCCCCTGGTAGTTAAAAACGTCCCTACCCATTCCCAAGTGCACACAGGCACTAATGACAAAATCGCCACACAGGCTCTGATCAATCTGATCTCCTGAATGCTGCATCTACAAGCTCTGTTCAAAAATGTACACAAATTGTAACGAACTCTACTACCACTTTCTCTTGATCCTTTTTCTTCGGACTTTTCTTTGCAATATTGGTGGTAGTGGAGAGCTAAATGCGTTCCTCGTTCTCTCTTTCAGTGGGCGTCCATTGGATAAGATGATCATTTCGTCTCATAGCCCAGAAAGAGAGATGACAAAATCCTTGGCATAATGAAGGATTCCCGAAGGATTTGGTGTGGGGATGCAAATGGATTGATGACCATTTGGTGATATCAAGATCTAGACTCCAGAAAGAAGCATTCATGGCGCTCTCCTCCGTTAGCTGGGTGGAACTTGTACGCGTTGGAGAGATACTCCCCCCATGTGAAGGGCCGGTACACCTGGGGCCTCTCGGGAGTAATAAGTTCTGGTGGAGCCTCCACTGTTGCAGTTAATGGGGGATTCAAAAAACACGCCAGGGAGAGGCGCTTGGATGTGCCGTTCACTGCTGCTCGGTGCAACACGCTCTTGTACTTGGAATTACTCAAAACCTAGAATCAATAAGGGAAAGGAGTCAGTCCACCATGCTTAAGTTTGTGCTTGTAGTACAATCGAATCTCCTTGCTATGACCACCTCTAATATGACATTCGAAAATATCCAGCACAATGAAGGTTGTGTCTACAAGCGTAGATTTACAACTACGAAAAAAGTATGAACGCATCCGTCCAGAGTTTGAGGGAGATCAAGGTCCTGAATCACAGACCTGGAAAAGATCTCCAACATTCACAACGAAACAGTCCGGTCGCGGCTTCACCGTCACCCACTCGTCGTCGATGTGCACTTGCAGCCCAGCAACCTCATCCTGGTGCAAAATGGTGAGCAGATGCGGGTCAGTGTGCGCTCGCAGCCCGATCGCCAGCTCCGGCTGTGGACACGGCGGGTACAGATTGAACCGCATTGACATCATCCGCTCCGTCTCCACGTAATGGTTGAACGTCGTCGCCTCCAAGCCCAACCCCTCCGTCAAAAGCTCCAGCAGCTCACGCGCCAGCTTCTCAATCTGGCCCATGTACTCCTCTACCGTGGAACTGCGCAAAGCAACGGGACACATCAGGATTCTGGAGTAACGTCCCATCTGTTAACTGAAAGCTTTGACTGTAAGCGTAGATTTAGGAGTACGAAAAGCAAGGCTAAGAAACGAATATGCACGACATGAATATCAGTAATCCACAACAGCAAATCAGACGAACTCTGTTCTCGCTTACGTGTGTGGCTACAATGTATATATGGCCTTCAGCGCAACTACTAATACACAAAGCAAAGTAAATCAGACTACCACTCCGAAGGCTGGGTCTACAAGGGCGTGTTCGCAGTACCTGAATTTGGTGGGATCAGACTCAGCGAACAGTTTCCCCGAGAATTCCCTGACATTTGACTTCGGATGCAGTTGCATGTGGAAGCTTTCCGCCCAGTGCATGACCGCTTGGTTCACCCACGTATTAGCGCCATAGCCGAACGACGTTTGCGGCGGACGATGCACTCGCTCCTTCACTTCCAACGGAAGCTCAAACATTTTGTGTGCTTCCCCCTCGCATCTCTGGATCAACGCCTCCTCCACCCCATGGTTGACCACTTGGAAGAATCCGAACCGCTCGCAAGCAGAGGCGATGTCTGCGACGAGCGAGGTGCGAGCCGCGGGGTCGACGGAACGGAGACGTGACAGGTCGATGATGGGGATCATGATGCTGGTGGAATCTGATTCCAGGTCGAGAACGGGACGCTGATCCTCGGCTTCGACGAACATGGGCGGAAGCGGCGAAGTCTTCGACGCGGCGAGAGCGGAGAGGAGGCTCGCGTTGCGCATCGTTGTGTCGGTGCTGGATAACACGGCGGCTAAATCGGCTGCATTGTGCGCGTAGGGCGCCATAGCTACTGAAACGCACAATTATCCCAATTTCCTCTTCCCAAGTACAATTCAATCTGTCACTCGACTCGCTCACAGAATTCTACTCCTGCACTGAAGCTCACTACAACTCTTATTTAAAACCCGAGTGGCGCTAGCTCCCGAAGCTTCCACCTCACGAAACGACACATGAGAGTCCACGCAGATGATTGACAAACGACGACGGTACCGATTGTTGTGAAAAAGTCAGTGAGTCCTCTCTGTTGCCAGTGAATGCCTTCACTCATACGCAAGGCTGGATTATCCCAATTCGCACTCGATCGACGTCGACACTTATTATATATACCACTACTATTCCCACTATTTCCAATCGTCCGGATCGATTCCAGCTCACGCTACGAATTCATTCTTAAACTCGATTAAAAAGGAGCGAAGTTAGCGCGACATGCAAGCGTTGCGCGAACTGAAGTCGCGGTCTGTTGTCGCGTTGCTCGCCGACCAGACTCATTCCCTATTGCGCACCCTCGCCTTCTCACCAGACCAGAAACAGGAGGGATATGGCACAAAAATGGGGTTCGTCACCAAATCCCGTGGCTTCCTGATCGCACTCCACCCGAATCTAAGGCACAACCTGCCTGCCCGCCCGTCCGCCCCTACCAGCTGGAAATCTATCGATCTCTCTACCTTATTAGCTACGATATACCAAAGGCGCTTCTCATCAATCAATGCAAATCGTCCCACTCAAGGCCTCAACTTCACAATACTGCTAGCATGCGAGCTTCCCCAACGCTTTATATAGATTCACCCTAGCTCTTTCCCCAGTTTCCAAACTCAGGTGAAATTTTTCTCCAATGTGGGGGAATTGGGTGGGCGTTTCTTGCAGATTTTTCACCCGGGGAGGTGGTTCGTCGTGTGTCGGACAACCTGTTCTTGGATTTTCTTTGCACGATGGTCAACTAGACTGGCTGGGATGAATCGAGTGCTGGCTACTTTGTATTCTAGCTAGCTAACTTTCCAAAAATATATATAAATATAGTCATCATCTCACTAGCGAGCTAGCGAGCGCGTTACTCAACTGTAGTATCATAGTGTAGTGTAGCATTGCGACTGTAGCGAGCGTAGCTGCTTCTGCTGCTGCTTCTGTCATTGGCTGGCTTGAATGCTTCTTTGTTGCTAGCGGAAATTCCTTGGGATGTGCAAATTCTTGCAAGGGGGGGGGTCCGTATTCTGTTATTGATAATTGAGGACACGATCTGAGCCGCCATGGAACCTTTCCACACTGGAGTGGTGATCGCTGGGGAGCGACCTTGACGTAGCTTGACACGTCGAGCAAGGGTGTGCATTTTCTTTTTCTTTCATGGTGAGGTGGGGTCATTGGGGTGGGGTGGGGTGGGGTGGGGAATACTCTATTCAAGGGTCGGATTTGACATAAATTGAGTCAGTTTTGTTATTTTTTGAAAGAGTGATTGGTGTAAGACAATGGCGAGTTTTCAAAATGCGATGGGGAAAATTGATTGTAACACTTCTTTGTTGAATTTGAGTCATGTTTTATTTTCTAGTTTTTATGTACAAAACCTACAAACTAGGAAAATTATCTAAAGAAAATATTCTGATATATAACAAGATTACATAGGATTGTTACATAGGATTGGTTTGGGGGAGCAATGTTGTTTTTGGATATATTTCCTTTATTACTACACTTAAAATTGTATTTTGTATCACCTATATCAACTACTTACTCAAGGTTATAACTTTTTATTAAAAATGAATATTTTTTATCAAGAGAATAGATATCAATATATGCTAAATTCAAAGAAGAGGATCTCTGTAAACATAGTTGTTAAAATTATTCATCAAGAATAAAAATTTATAGCATTTTTTAATCAATTAGTGTAGGTGGCACAAAATCTATTTTTTATTGTTTATTGTTGTGTTGATTGAACTTGTGCTTTAGGATAGGGTATGCTTTATTTATGGAGTATGTTGGTTTATAAGACGATTTCTCATAAGGGAGAGTTGTTAAAATGGTGGAGACTTGCAATCTAGATTTTGTGATGAAAGGTGAGGCCCACCTTGATAACCTTATGCCTCACAATAAATGGTGGGTCAAAGGAGGTATGTCCATTGTGGACAAAATGGTTATTTTGTCCTTGTGGAATCAATGAATAATTTTATTAAAAATATCATGATACAGACAAACATAAAAGAAGGCAAAAATAATTGAAAGTTAATTTTTTCATAAAGTAAAAAATTATTAAATGTGTTGCCAAAAATAATTGCTAGACTTCCTTCCCAAACCAACATAAAGAGCATTCAATTAATGGAAATATTATGAACCTATGAAAAATTATTATATTTTATTAAATGGATGGTGTTCATTATATACAAAGACTCACTTGTTTTGTAGCTTTCTATCTTGATGGTAAAAATTTCTACAATTATTGTCACTAAGTCAATCCATTAGTATTACTATGACTATTATAGGTTCATTTTTGGTTGTTTAGAATCAGACAAAATGTATAGAGTATATACAATCCTTTGCTATGGGTTCTTATAGGGTTCTTTCTAAAACCATTAGTGCATAGAATGCAAACAATTATATAGGTGAACCATCATTGTTGCATTTGCACTAATAAATGTTAATGAACCTTGGAAAATAAATAAATAAATAAAGTTGAAAAATATTGTCTTTTCATTTTTTGTAAGAAATATAATTTGGATGAAAAACTCACTTTATTAAAAAAGATTATATGGATGCATCTATACATTCCAAGTCATTTTGTAAAAATATGCCATTTTTTATCTACTAAAAGATATTATATTTGTGACATAGTATTCTCCTCGTACCTTATGATGTACTTATCCAAACCTTCAACCTATCCAAGCAACTCATTTTGAATTGTTCATATACACATCTTTTTGAGTACCAATTTATCTATTAGAAATGTTTATTTATATTTATAGAAATTTTCTAAGATTTTTTTAAATATCAAAAGTTATACAATATGAATTTTTTAAATATATTTTGCTCAATATTCTATATTTCAAAGAGTGCAAGTATATTTATGTCAAGAATTGACTTTTCTAATTCAAAAAAGGATCCTTCATTAATAGATTCAATAATCAAGTAATATAATAACTGACAAAACTTTCCATACTTATAATATTACATTTAATAATCATTCCAAGAAATCCTTTTGAAAATCACTCATATTCAATTTACAATAATTTCTGGAAGGAATTTTATTTTTTGGGTTTCAATTATTATTTAATGGACAATGTGAAACTCAAGTCAATTTAAAACACATATTTAGAAATTTGGATATAAGGTCCCAAAATGTTATTCTTTTTCAAAAATGTAATATTTATTTCAATCAAGTGTATATATTAAATGTGATGCATTGGAAGGGCTAGGGAGGCAGCTTTCAACCAAAATTAGCAAAACCTATTTTTTATTTTTGAAATCTAGCATGAATGTAATTAACGTGATTTGGTAACCAATGGTAAAAAAACTACGAGTAGTGCAAAATATGCACTTCAAGATGAATGAATGTGCATAGAATTGACTTCTATAACAAGCTCGATTGAAAGTCTATTTTTCCTTTTTCAAGCACTATAATTTTGTAATCTATTAGTCAAAGCTTTCAAATTTTTCCCATATTTCCCCATATTCTTCTAGTATAGTTTCATACATTTGGGATTCGAAAAAAGTTGTTTTCTTTCATTTATATTCAATGCACTAGAAAAATTGTAAATCCAGTTATGGATTTGAAGTTTACAACATTGTTTGCAAGTCAATCATTACTATATTTATTTTTTCTAAATTTTACTTGATAACATGTTCACATATTGAAATATTTGAACTAACTTGCTCCCCTTTTGTATTGATCTTTGGCTTTGAGGTTGTTATTGTGTGTTTATTTTATATTTTTAGTAATTGGATTGCGCATTTATTCCAAACAATATGAATAGTCTAGAAAAACTTAGGAAAGGTTTAAAACTCAAATCATAACTAAAAAGCACATTGCACTCCCAATTTTGAGTATAATTAGCCAAATTTTGCCCTCGTAAGCATAATTTGCTAAAGCCCCTATAATTTTTAACTTTTTTCTTGCTTTTGAAGTAGTTGTCCCTTGTCTAAATTTGAATTTTCTTATGTCTATTCAAATTATATTTGGATGGGCTTCCAAGGCTAGTAATTGCTTCCGATGTTGAATTTTTCAAGCGTTCCAAAAATAATGTAAACCAAATTTAGTCTTGCTGACCCTTATTTTTGCACTTCAAATAAATATTCAAGCACTTGAGTGCCGAACGTGCTATCAACGAACGATATACATATTAAGTCAAAAAGTTCGAAATACATTTAGAGGGCCAATATACCGGCTCGAGTGAGGATGTTTTTTCATTGGACCGGGGTTGAGTAAAGTTAACTTACAGGGGTTGCGTAGAGCGGTAAATATTGAATGGGAGCGACTGACTAGGATGTCAGTTCCAGTACTGGCTACCGGCTGCTGCGTCCTGGTCTGTCATGTCACTGCTGAAGTTGAAATAGCTGTACCGGCTCACGGCACGGCAAATTCATTGTGCCCCTCGGAACTTATTATACGAATATCAACAACAGGTTTGTACGCCCACCCTGGACTGGTTCCTGGAAACCTGACATCCGTTCCGTTTCATCCTGACAAATTCCAAAAACAAAGTATATAGTAAGGTAACTACACCTAAAATGGCACGAATAAGCTCTATGGCATGATCAATATGCTTCAGAAAATTATCAACAATTCTTATACATTGGTGAAAGATTATGAATCAAAATGCAAGTGGTTTCATAATTTTTGGACATATTTTGAATTAGTTACAAATTTTCAAAGATGCAAGGTGTATGGTGCTAGAAGTGTCATATAGGTGATGTCAAAATCCATTTGATGTATTGTACATGAAGAAATCACACAAGTAGAATCAAAACATGTCATAGAGAAGAAGTTCAAACAAAAAAAAGTATATAAAAAGTAGATCACTTGTAAAGTTGTCACCTCTACCATACTATAAGTAGAGTTGTACACTTCTCACACTTCTCAAAATGGCCCTTAAGTCCATGTTACACTTGTCCTTGTAATGTGCACTTTGGGGGGTATCCTCCTTGTTTAGTTTCCCTTCAAAAATAGGGGTCGACTAGGAAGAGTGGTCCATTTTAGGTGTAGTTACTTTATCCAACAACTAAAAGTATCCCTCACTCTTGTACTACCAATTTCTACATAATAAAACTAAGTTCACTGAAAACACCCCAAACCATCAAAATAAGTACCTTTATCTACGAAAAAAAAAATTTTAGTAGCAAGGTAATTTACTCTTAAAGTGACCTTTTAAGAGTTGATTGCATTTTGGGGGAAGCAAAATTGAACACCTTGAAACAATTTTCAATAAATTTTGAAGGAAGGAAAATGGAATTGGCATTAGATCCAAGTCGTTTCATATTTTTTGGACCTTTCAAGGATGTAGTTATGAATCCTCAAAGTTGAAACACATGGTGACACTAAAAGCAACTACTTCTTCAAATGCACACTATCGGTACATTGAATAAAGGAAAATGTACCCATGTGTTAGAGATTACTTTGAGAGCACCCTACCTAGTTAGCAATTGAAAATTATGAATTGTTTTGAATCATGAAATCTTTTTAAATGTTGAAATCAAGTCTTAAGGGAAAAATAACTCAAAGTCTTGAAACACACTAGATAGGTATCTTTTTTATAAACTATCCTACATAAAACCCAAAAACAACTAAAATGTCTTGAGCAAAAGTCAATAATAAATGTGGATATTGCATCAATAAAGTTTCACACCAAAAATTGGATGAACGTCATCATTTCTTCAATATACACAAAACCTCATTGACCATTCAAAGGAAAATGTCCTCAGCGTCCTTCTAGGATTAACTATGGAAGGACTCTATCCTACAATCAAGGTAGTTCCTCAAAAATAATATGATTTTTGGACCAATAAGTACATTCTTCATTTTAACCACAAAAAGTAATCCACTAGAAACTTTTTGGTCACCATGGTGTTAGAGTTAATCCTAGAAGGATGGGCCAATAACCTTGAATTTCAAGCTTTACAATCCTTCACTTTGTTTCTTGCTATTTGCAAATACATTTGAATGATTTATTTTTATTATTCAGAGATGAAATCAGAAGTCTACTTTGATTCACAGAAATTCAAATTTTTTAATGAAAAATTGAAGAAAATTCCTATTAAATACAAAACATACTAAAAACATTTGAAATTCTTACCATAGGTTTATATTATAGTGTGTAACATCATAGTATAAGCCAAAGTTATCATGTCATTCTAAAATTATAAAATCAACAAACGATGATCATAGGTCCAAAGTTTGCATTGCAATAAAATATTGAATTTAAAAAATATATAATTTTCTAATTGGAATAGAAATTAAATTGGATAAAATTTAATTTATTTGTTGGATTCAAATTCACATCAAATGGCCAAAATATATTACAAGGTTGATCTATGGATTAAGCACCTTTTTTTTTTAAAAGTTGAAGATACCATAATAAAAAATGATTAATATTATTCATTGAAAATGAATTCAAGCAATGCACTCCCCTCCCAAATTTGGATGAAAAAATATTTGTTTCCATCCTACAACCCTACCTCAAGTCATCCAAAGGACACAAAACATCCTCACAATTTAAATTGTCAATATAAAAGTTTCAATGTTTTTTGTGAGGCTACATTGTGAAAATTGTCTTCAACTAGATTTAACACAATCATTGTACTAAAAGTTATTTGCAAAGAGGATCCAATTTTTTTTCTACTTGGAGATTATATTATAAATTTACTAAAGCAACATGGTACTACTCCTACAATGGATCTTAGACTCAATAGAAAACAACACATTTGGAAAATTGAATCAACAAAGAGTGGTTGAAGAACAGTGGCATCCCTAAATTTCTACTTCAATTATCTACTCAAGTTTAAAATAGGAGACTAGCATTTTCACCCTACAAATTTGGTTTACTATTAGATCCCCCCCCCCCCAAAAAAAGTTTGTTTCAGTTACATAGTAGTTTAAGGTACCACTACTTTATCCAAGTACTCTATTTTTTGACTCTAGAGTAAAGGAGAAGAGAGAAGCTTTGCATAGACAAAAGCTACATGTGGCCAAGTTTGAATAGGACCTTACTCAAATATTGAAGCAAAGATATAGTGTAAATGCATCCTTTATTTAACTCAATTTTCAATATTTTGGATGAAAATAAAAACCATGGGTATAGATTGTTTATTACAACATTACAACAATTAGGATTGGTAGTTTTCAATTCCATAACTAAATTCTTAATAATTTAGTAATTTGAATCATACTCTACTTTTTTCTACTTACTATTGTTTTCCTACATGTTGGACAATTCCAAACAATTTAAATTTTTTCAAGCATGTAGCCAATTTGTCTTGCCGTGAATAATGATTCCAAAGGAGCACTACCATTTAGGACATTTTTTCATACAAATGTGACCGTGTGAAGTACAATTGCCTATTTTTTTGCAAGACCCCCCAAAAGATTTTTGTCAATTCAAAAGCTAATATCTTGCAATCTGTACGGTGGAAATTTCTGAATTTTTTCCACATCTTCTCAAACCAACATAATACAAGAACCTATAGTGACATGTGTTTGAAAATGCTTCTTTTTTTAAAATTTGGTACTTGTATTGGAAATGGCAATTTTGGAGCATTTTTGGTGACAACCGATAGTCAATAACCTTAAGGGATGAAGAATGCACGAGGGTTAAGTAGGAGTGCAAATCCACCTCTAATATCGGTAAGTTAGATTTTTGGTGTCTTCCCCTATTAAATTCTTGGGTGACATTGGTTTTGAACTCCCTCTTTTGCCTTTGAAATTAAATATTCTTTTGTGTGCAAAAAAACAAACAAAACAAGAACAGTGTGACCACAAGGCTTTGTTCTCACGGTCACAAGTAACAAACGTTTTTCCAAGTAATAAACATTTTTTTATTTGGAATTTGCAGTGTGAGTACATGATGATGGAATTAGAAACATGATGGGGTGGTTCTTAGCGGGAGGTCTGACCTTATTAGTTTCAATGCTGAGAACTTAGAATGACATAAAATGCTCTGAATTCAAGGCGGGAGGTCCGTATCACTTCCGAAATCTGTCCAGTCAACATCATCTGAAAAACAAACAGCTTTAATTTGAATGATATTGCAGTGAATGCACTACTGTTGTCTCACCACAAGAAGTTTAATTTAACTTAACTTATCATTTGCAGAGACGGATTTGCGGCGAATTTTGTCGTATACATTGTTACTTCTGAGTGCCTTGGATACAGTAGTCAACTGGGAAACAAGTACTGTGCTGTAAGTCCTCACTGCTCTAACTTACAATGGAAGTTAGAGTGCCATGGCTCAGGATAAGCTTCCTGATAAGGTTATCACTGAATGATGTATACCGAATTGAATAGTTTTTTTTGTTTTTTTTTGACACAAATGAAACAGAATTTCATTGCAAAGAAGGAATGATACAAGCCAGCCAGCCACAAGTGACCTGGCCAGGGACAACATGATAAGGACAACACAAACAAGACGGACCAAACAAGGAGAGAAGGCGCCGGGGCACAGCACAGAATTGAATAGGGGTTTTAAGAGGACCCATACTAATTAATTAACATTTCACATCATATAAATATTTACTTTTATTGTATATCAGTAGTTATTGAAGTGTCCAAGGGATGTATAGTAGAACCACACATTATCAGCCACTTAAGCATTTTGTATATGATCTGGAGTAGTAGAAGGCATTGTTAATTTTTTGCCCTGTAGAGAGATAGAAATGATGGGCGTTGTCAAATTTTCATACTTTTTTTCTTTAAATTAAACTTGCTATGAATTTTAGAAGCCAAAATGTTGCCTGCACCCATCCCCAACACATATATTCTTCCATATTTGCTCATCTACAAACTAATTTGGCTCTCAAAACAAAGCACATGTGTCGTAATAGTGATGGCTAGAAGATGGTGGGAAACCAAGAAACTAATGGTTACTTATTAGTCATCTCTCTGTTGAATTTCCCATTACCTATATATTGACCATGGGGCTTGGGTGGTCATGGTTGGTTCTACCATACACTACATCATGTTTCAAACATCTATAGTTTTTTAGTTCCAAAATCACAATAAGTTCCTTTAATTTTTTAGTCCCCTTAGAGCATCACCACCCATCTTGCAAAATGCGGGATGATATGGCTTGCAAAATGTGGGGCCATCCAATTTGTAAGCCAAGCCACCCCACCCGTAGCATGCTATAAGTTCCCAAATTTGGACAACTTTGCAAGGTCCATCCAATGGGCTACAATACTAAAGGTCCATGCTTTGGGGGAAAGTGCCGCTACTCTTGTCTCATACGGTTTGCAAGCCATACTTTGGCTTGCAAAACACCCCCATTTTGCAAGCCACCCAAGGCTTTGGGTCCAACCTCTTAACAAGTTCATCAATTTTGCAAGATGGGTGGGGATGCTCTTAATATCCCTATTTGGTGTAGTAGAAGTTCAACTTGACCATGTTTTTAATTGTAGGCATTTGTTGCAGGGCCCCCTTTTGGACATGCATTTGATTTTGAATCAATCATTTTTCAATAAATATGATTTGGGGCCACAAGAAGGAGCAAAGTAATTTCACTAAAATCAACGTCTTCTCAAAAAAAAATTTGAATTATGATATGCATTCTATCTATAGCACCTTCGATGTTTGTAATTTGGTATTGTGGTGAGTTCACTACATGGACTCTAACCCAAAATGTCAATAGTATAATAATTAGATATACTAATTTATGATTTTAAAAAGGTATGTGAACATTCACACAAATCTTGCCTTGTACATCTTACTTAGAGAATATCTAACTTAGAACAAAGTTGTACCAACAAATGAGATGCTAAACCAAGTTGTAGTCGCCCTCCAATTTGGTATAGGAATAATATGCACATTATTCCATTTCTCCATAATGATGCAATCATGTTCAACGTATCATTGTTGAATGTTCTTCATCTTGGAGTATATGAGTAAGATGTCAAAGGATGTATTGCAATAATTTCTTACTTCCTTTGTAATATCCATTTATAAATACATTGGAAAATAGTGGGTTGCATATGTGAATTTTCCTAGGGTTATGTGTGCAATCTAAAGCATGTTGTATTGAAATGAAATCTAACATCTTCATGGAATTTTCTTAAACCCAATTGTTGCACAAAAAGTAGAGAGTCTAAAAGACATTCTACAATATCAAGGCAAATGCGTGATGATCCCTTTGAAGATAATTTTTTGGGTTTGAGTATTGGGTTTCAAAGCCTTATTTCATTCAATCTTCTTTAGAATCACAAATGGATTAGAAATGACTTCAATAAATTTGGAGAAGTCCAAAATTGAATGCATATTTGGATTTTCAAGGTTATAACTATTTTAGACTAGCAACATGACACACTTGTACAATTTTGGGTCACATGTTTTGTGTGTCCATGATTTTTGCATCATAATTATTGACAAACTTCATAGGTAAATTAGAAATTTATATTATATTTTTTTATTTTAGGTTTTTATTCTCTTAGATTTTCAAAAAGTATAACTATTCATTGATCTAGTGTAATAGACCATGAAAGGTTATTTTTTAAACTTTTTAATACTAATATGCGTGTCAATGAAGCAACAACCCCCCCAAAGCTATGAAGTGACATCACAAAAAAAAGATTGATTTTTCTCAAAAGATAATCTTTTAACGCTTCTTGGAAAATTTCACTTGTTGAAAAAGTTAAGTTTTCTCTAATTCACTTTCTAATCACAATCCTATAAATGATATTTACTTTCTACCACTTCTTGAGGACCATTTGAGAAGGTAAGTTGAGATTATCTATGAGTGGAACATATTTCTTTGGCACTCCACCACTCTCTACATGTAGTTGATAGAAAGGTCACAAGCATTTCATTGTCAATTATGATACAACTTTGATAATTAAACCATGAAAGATTCCTTGAAAACTATTCAATTTTGAAGAGCATGCATGCAACAACCCAAGATAAGTAGTGAAGTGCTCAAGCAATAAAAAATTTATTGACAATTGTACCAAACCTTTGAATATTTTCTACAGAGTATAAAATTTGACAACCTCTTCACAATTTTTTTTTTTTAATACTTTTCATTTACTATTTGCTATGTCTAGGAACTACTTTCAACAATTTTAGGACGAACACTTTAATCCTTAAAAAATGATATAGAATTCCAAAAATTCATCAACCTACTTCCATCCCCAAAATTTTGATATGAAATTCCATAAAATTTTGATATAAAATTTTCCATTAAAATTTTTTTGGGGAAAGAAGTGAACACCTTATTCCACAACAAGAATTCCAAGGAAGTTTTTCCATATAAAATTTGGTGAAAAATAACAATACAAGAAGAAGTAAGTTGCTAGGATAATAATTAGAAAATTCTTCAAGAATCTTTTTATAACATAGGATGTAAATAATTTCTATAGAATTTCACTTATTGAATGGAATTTAGGAATTGATAATGACTTTCTATTTACAATTGTATGGCAGAAATAAATCAAGGACTTTTGGATGGGCCAATAACCATATGAATCAAGCTAATCTACTATACACTTTTGAGCTTAGTTTTTTGGCGTCTTGCTTACTTGTTTGATCCTCTCTCTACATGTTTTTTGATTGTCAAATCCAAGAAGGGATTGCTTTGTAATGCAAAAATTTGGATGGGAAAGAGCCTTCTAAACTCACTAACTGGGCGAAGATTTGCATGATGGGCTCAAAAATTTGTCATGATTACCCAATCCATCTCCAAGATTTCTTGGTTTAGTCATGGAGGATGGCTAGTGTATGCCTTCCCACCAATTTCAACACTCCATGTGGCCACTATCAACTTTAGTGGCCCTACATGGTGGCACTAATGAGGACATGGACAACCTCATACTCACTTCCAGTAGTACTAAAATTAGTAAGAAAACTCAAAGCCCCTTGATGGGTTGAATTTTCTTGTGATATATGCCTTATAGAGAGCAAATTCACATAAAAACATTATGGTAATCATAAGCAAGATGACAAGCATGTTCACTTCCCAAAATGCCAAGCTCAAAAATATATATATTAGACACATTGATATGTGCTATATTTATTAACCTCTAAAGGACCTTTGTCCCCTCGGGGACAAAATGGATTTCAAGCAAGTTCCTATGACCTCAATTTTTAGTGAATTTTTTTGAAACTTTCTCATAAGATAGAAAAACTGATTATCTTTGTGGGAATATAATTTTTTATTTCAATCGGTGCTCAGGAACAAAAGTTATGCCATCTTAAACATAATTATCACATCATTGGGTAGAAAAATAAATTCACAAAAATTTGAAATTAAAATTTGAATTTTTTTTCACTTATAGATTATACTTTTGTCTACATGTGAAGCTTTGATTCATTCCATTTGGATTGGTGATGTGAAAGTTATGAACAATCTTGTCTTTTGGACAATATGAGCATCTTCTTGAAAAAATAACTTTGAATGCTAATATCTTTCAATCTGTACATTCAAACTTCATGAAATTTTTACCACTTGTTTTCAGACAAATAAAGTACAAGATCCTACTGTTAGATTCTAAAAGTTTTTTTAAAAAAGATTTCTAGGATGAATGCAGCAGAAATGACAGTTTTGAGTGTTTTTTCACAGAAAAATGGCCTTGGTCCTTTAGGGGTTAAAGTAGTTATTAGAATTCATGATACTTCAAAGTTCAAATAGCTTTACTATAACATAAGGTATATGCATCTATAATCATCAATGTCCTAGATGTGACACCTACATTTTAGAGGTTGAAACTTTCAGAGTTGCATTAGATGAAATTTGAGGGCTCCAAGAGCCCACAAATTATCTTGAGTTCCCAAATTGTGGGAACTCACCACAGCAGTAGTATGACGTGGCACGGTCACTACCATGTCAAAAAATAATTAAAATTATTATTTTTTAAAAAAATTTTGAATTTTTTTTGTAATACAGTTTTAAGTTTATTAGTACTTTTTAGAAATTTTGGGGAGATTTTTTTTAATTATTTTTTTCCAAAAATTCAGAAATTCAACCCATTATGGGCTGGTTCCCAATTTTTGGCAGCATAGGAAACAATGCAGGGAACACCCTTAAACAAGCTCTTGGAGCCCTCAAATTTCCTCTAATGATTAGGTCAAATCTAATCTTCACTTAGAATTCGATTCTCATTTAAAGTATGTACATCCATCATCAACTCTACCTATTATAGGTTATCTATATTTCAACTGAAAAGCGTCATTTCCCCCTAAATATTGATTATATAAGAAGTTGACAATCAAAATATGAAATTCTATGAGAGTCTATTATTGAACTACAAAGGGGTTATTGTTCCTTGGGGAAAAAAATGTTGTCCATACTCCATAACATTGTTTACCAATGAGGTAGGGTGCCTTTTTGCATCCTTGAAAAAGGAAATCCTACAATGAACAAAATTATCTTATAATTTGTCTCTTCATCCAACCACAATTCTCAAATTAACAGCTAATCCCTCCCAAATAACTAAAAAAACATAATGCCATCATAGCATGAAGAGGACCTTTGCTTGATTATACATGTAGGTCAAAAAAGAATTCAAATTTTCATTGTTGGGGCTTTGCTATTAATAAAAAGGCACTCTATTCAATTGATTCTAGCAAAGGATTGAATTCTATCCCTCGATTTGAACCACCTTTATATTTCTACTAAACTAATTGCAATTTGTCAAGATGTCAATGGTCATTAATTCCCACGTACCAATCAATCATGAAAAAATGTCACAAATTAGAGAATATGATTATATTTTGTAAAATTTATTTTCATAAGTTTAGAAATGGATCTTTGATTGTTGAGCTCCTTGAGTCACTTGTAATGCTTCTATGACAATTATTCATTGTACTCCATACTACTCAGAGGTCAAAAATGGAGAACATCAAATTTCATTGCACTATAGTGAGCAACATTACTAGAGGTTAGTTTGCATAGATGAAAATTATTGTTAGCCTTGCAAGACTTTGACTACTATTTTTGTTGTCACAAGATCAATTGATGAATTTCTAATAAGTTAGATTGAACACCATTATGATGACGTATAGAATGTTGAGTATTGAGGAGAATTGTATTGTGGAGATGCATGAGGGTGGAATTAAATGCAAGGACATTGGAGTAGTCCTAAATGTTCTATGCTTGACCATTTGTATTGTTTTAATAAAATAGAAGGTCCATGGAAGTATAGAGACCTTAAAGAATCAATGTTGTAGGCATTGAATATTGTCTAATCATGGTGCTAGAATGTTGTGGCCTTTAGTTATAGATGATAAAAGACAATGAATGTCTAAAATTTCAAACCACTTGAATGTAAATATGTCGCAACACAATATGGTTCTACCTAAATGAGGTGGGCTTCAAAAATTGCATCGCACCAAAAAAAGACTATCTTAACCCTAGAAGGGCCTCAAAATCCTTTGTGGCCGTATATTATATTATGTATTTGGTGGTATTTGATCAAGAAAACATTGACCAAATACTTTTCAATATAAAGTAAATTAATGATCATGATATTATGTAAATAAAAATGTATGATAACTCATCTATTAAACCGCAATTGAAGGGTTATAAAGCTCAATATGGGTCATATAGGGAGACCCCAAGGGCCTTCAAGGGTTAATGACAAACATAAAATAGATACACTTGCCTTTATTCGAGCTCATGAAAGTTCGAATTTTGAAGATTGGTGTAATGTAATTTGGTTAGATGAGTCATTATTTGAGATTGATCAAAATTCAAGGTAAATTAGAGTGTGGTAGAAATCATATGAAAGATATATGTGAGTTTGTATAGCTATATTTTTTAAGTCTAGTTGTACATCAATGATGGTTTGAGGTGCATTTAGTATCGTTGAGAAATTCCCTCTTATTATTATACCTCCAAACAAAAAGACAACAAGTGACTTTGCAACTCTTGTTTATGAGGGAACGTGAAGCATGTTTTATTTTTTGTATGATCACCTTGGATAGTTGACACTTATAGAAGATGATGCTCTAATCTACCTCAACTTATTTCCATTGCAATAGAGACAAGCTCATGGTGTGACAAAATTAATTTGGCCCATAAACTCTTTGGACTTGAACCTCATAGAAAATGCATAGAAGACTGTCAAAATTATATTGAGGAATTGTTGTAGACGAAGAAATAAAGAGGAAATGGTACAAACTATTAAATAAAAGTGTAGGATACAAAAATGATCTCCAGAGCAACTCCATACCATGTCCAACATATTGCAATCAATTATTTCAACAAAGGTGGCAACACTAGATTTTAGACATCGTATTACATTAGTAGTAATATACAATTTTGTAATGTAAATTTATTATATTCTAAACTAAACTCAACCATCTTTCCATGGCACTTCAAATCTTGTGAATTGATGGATTTTTTAACCTACATGAGCTATTCAAAGTTATATTTGGAAAAACCTAGAGGCTAGTTCAAAGTTAGCAAGTGGAATTGGGAAAAACACCAAGTTGCAATTTAAAAACATCAGCAAAAACCTATAAAAAAATCTATGAAATTTCTATTTTGAGTAAAAAATAGAGAAAATAACTAGACTCTATACTTGAAAAAATTGGTTCAATTTTGGGAATTGAAGGAATTCAACTGGTCAAACTCAAAGAGTTTCTCGAATGTTCATTCAAAGTTTTTAGTTTTGGTTCTAATTCCCCTCAGGAGAAAAAATTCGAATTATTTTTGGACCCTTCTATATTGTATGGAGTATGTACAATGTTATGTATTGTTACCCCTCCTTCATTATTTTGATAGGACCATGTTACTTTGGACCACTCATAAGACGGAAAGTGGCCCCCCTTGACTGGTCACTTCACTTATGCTCAAAATCTGACCCTTGTTTTTAGTAACTTAACCCTTAAATGTCAAAGTAGATGTTTTGTGTTTGATGGATGAATTTACTGTTGATTGTAGAAAAACATAATGCACTTATTGGTCCAATAATCATAATAGTTTTGATGACTACCTTGGTTATGGGAGCTTCGTCCTTTAACCTTGTAAGGACAAGCTGGTCACCGTGGAAATCTTCTTTTCTGAAACATTGTAAATCATCTACTTTAAAAAAACCAAAAGGAATCATTGGAGGTCATACTATTGTGCAAGACCTCCCCCTTTTTGCGAAAAATTCCAAGGATGAACAATCCCACTTCTAACTCACATGGGAGATTCTCTATCATCCATTGGACCACTCTGGTCCACAACGTCCTTTCTAGGTTAAAAATTAACCTTGGAATGCTGGGATGGTGACCGTGGTATTTTGAAGCCACATGACATCATCCACTTTAAAACAAATAAAAAATACTCATTGGGAGTCAAACTACTGTAGAAGATCTTTCCTTTCCACCTCTAATTCCGAGGATGAATAGTTGCACTTCTGTCCTACACAAGAATTTCTTGACATTCATCGCACAAAAAACGTCTGCCACGTTGTTTAGGGGGTAACTTGAGTTTAGGTCTCCGGTCTCCCCAAATGGTCTTCTTCTCTTCTCCAATGGTGCACTGTAGTCAAATGACGGTTCCGTTTCTGGGCAGTTGAGTTTGCCTCCTCCCCCTCCTCTGGCAATCCCGGCAGACCCGGCAGACCCGGCTGGGTGGAGGGCGGGTCGGGCTGGGCTGGCTACGTGGCTGGCTCCGGAAGCCGGCAAGCGGGGGACGAGGGGACCAGCTTGCCCCCCCTCGCCTGCTGAGAAAAGGGGGTGCTGAGCTTGGAATAGGAAGGCAGGGGACCAGCAGGGAGCATCGAGGCAGGCGGGGAACCGGGAATGCACATGTGCTGTTGGGGGGACCCTTGTCTGCCGATCTTGTTTATGATCATTTCCGGAGGGTGGGAAGGCTGGAACACCGGGAAGGCTGGAACCTCCCTCCCTCATTGGCCCAGCTGCCCGCACTCCAGTTAAATTAAGTTAACTGAAGTCAAGTTATAAAGATGACCCATAGATGGGCATAGGGGAGGCAACCCATTTCTGATCACATGTATACATGTATCTGCAAGGGAGGTTTTAACAGTGGGAAATTTTACCATGTGGAGAAATAGAGTTCATAAGATTTCCAATAATTTTTCAGATTTTTATTTCTCTAAACATAATTACTATGAATTTTTTAGTTGAAGATTGTGTTCCACCTATTTTGTGCTTGATTGATTTATCTAATCAACTTAACCATAGATAATTTGGGGCCTCTGATTGCAAATATGAATTCAGAATTTGCAAATTTTATCACGTGTGGCAAATAAAAAATTTCAGCGTTTTCCCTTTGGGGCAAGCGAGGGGTCCGTTCAGCCCAGCTGTGGCCATACGGGTCCTGGTTGTGGACAGACAAGAGGGCAATGTGCAGGTAAGCTTAACTGGCCAGGGAGGATTGACCACCTTGTTATTGCCCCATGTTTTACCCCTGGAGAAAACACTGAAATTTTGTATGAGCCACACATGATAAAATTTGCAAATTCTGAGTTCACATTTACATTTGCATTCAGAGGCCGCGTCTAGGAAAGGCAAGGTGAAGAGATAATAAATATACTTAGCTGTTCCTTCTCTTTTAAGGGAAATCAATCAACACGTTAGTTAAGTTATTTTTTTCATTTCAGGTATATGGAATTGGAAAATTTAGTTACCTGCCAAATGATCATGGAGTAACTTTTTTCATTTTTTTGGACACAAATGAAAATCATGGAGTCACTTAATTAACTTGGAGTGCAAGGAACTGAACCGTGAGTGAGTGACTGACCGACAACTTCTACCTCTCATCAGTCCCACCACTGCCTTGACTTGGGATTGGTGGTAAGAATAAATTCCACGCGGGGAAAGTGAGATTTGGATGAAGTTGGGCAGAAACTACTGTAGGGTGGGCTCCCCCGCAAAAAAAATGTGGGCCGGGGTGGATTGGTCGAGCTTATATGGTAGAACCTCCTATGACCAGCCAAGACCCATGGTCAATATGTAGGTAATGGGAAATTCAACAGAGAGATGACAGATATTAACCATTAGTTTTCTGGTTTCCAACTATCTTCTAGCCATAACTGGTATGACACATGTGTTTCATTTTAAGAGCCAAATTAGTCTTTAGATGAGCAGTGATGGAAGAATCTATATACTGGAGATGGGAGCAGGTCAACTTTTGGCTTCTGAAACTCATAACAATTTGAGTTTAAGGAAAAAAATTATGAAATTTTGATAACGTCCATCATTTCTATTTCTCTACACGGCAAAAATTTAACAATGCCTTCTACTACTCCAGATCATGCACAAAATGCTTAAGTGGCTGGTTATGGGCAGTTCTACTATAGTTGGTATGACGAGCATCCTGCGGAGGTGGTTCTGCCCCCCTATTTTACCCCCGGGGAAAACGCAGGAACCTTTTCTTTACTGAGTAAACTTTTTTTTGCAAATTTTGAGTTCATATTTGCAATCAGAGACCCGGAATTCTATGGGGAGATCATTAACTATAAAGTTATTGTGGCACAAAATAGTGTTTTTTTTTACATTCACCGTTGACTAGACCTCCGCAGGAAGCTCATCATACAACTATAAGCTCATCTGGGTGGATTGACCCCTCACTCGTCCCCAAGGGAAAACCCTGAAATTTTTTATTTGTCACACATGATAAAATTTGAAAGTTTTGAATTCATATTTGCAATTAGTGGCCCCAAATTAGCTAGGGGGGAATATGTAAGATAATTAATAAAGTACAAAATAGGGGGGCATTTTTTTACATGCACCACTAGATTGACTTGGAGGGGATGAGCGAGAAGGTCAATCTACCCCGGCCCAAAAATGTGCCACACACCCAAAACCACCATCTTCACTTTGCGTACATCTCTAAAATCAACATATACCTATGTGGAAGGAACTATTTTAGGACATCTACCAAAACGAAAAGTTGACCCTTCATAAAATTTACGTATGGTATCCAAAATGTCACATTCTTTGGTGCATTAGAACCTCCTTTCACTTGCCAACAAGAAAACATGAAAATTAGACTAGTCTAATAATAGTAACTAGCCAACCTTGTTATGCTTGAGCGAATCCTTTCTTGAATTTTTGCATATTTTTTCTTATATCTTTATAAATATATATTATTTACCTCAATTTTATCAAACTTGTCATACAAAAAGTGTAGTTTTTGAAAAATCAAGCATTGGTTTGAATGAATGAGAGGTTTTGTGATAATTGAAAAAATCCATGGAATCTTTGTGTTCATCATTTAAAATTGAAATGTTAGAATAATAAAGGGTTAACTCCTAGTAAAAAGGTTTTATTTGCTAGGTGAATTATGAATGTTTTCAAGAGTTTATGAAAGGATTTTATTGTGGAAAATAGATCAAATTTATCCAAGTTTGCCAAAAAAATCAAATTTTGTCTATTTTTCAATGATGTGATTAGAATGGCAACTCCAAAATTCACGATTATTGTGTAAAGTTCTAAACAAGTTCATGCAGGAACGGGGAGAAAAGGAAATTTGCAAAAATGAAGATTTGTTGACTAAAGTTGATGATATAATTCATTTTGCTCAAACAACTCAAAATTTGCATTTGCATTGTCTATCAGGGCTTTTAGTGGTTAAAGGAATAGAAAGTCCATTTTTGAATGCAACATGGCTTTTTTAAATGGAAGGTGCATGAGTGATGTATATAATAGTAGAAGTTTATATTCATAGTGAACCAGATCCAATGATACATGACACTCCCAATATGTTTGGATCATTATTGCATCTCCCATTTGTCTCAAAATTTTCAAAATGATCATGTATTCTAAGTGTATGGTGTTGTATTTGATCATGATAAGGTTTAGATTTTATAATGACATCCAAATGAAATATGTTAATTGTTGAATTGTCAATTCAATAGTGTATGTTTTCCCATATTTAAAATATTATTCATATTTTATGTGTCAAATATGATACTATATGTACAATTTCTTGTAGACTTTCAAGAGGTAATTATAGTAGGCCGTGGCCCTATCACAAAAGTAGTCAACTATTTTGGATGAATAGGTTCATTTTTATTCCTACAATTTTCCTTAAAAGTAATTCATTTGATGCTTCTAGTCCTCAGTGTCCTTTCTAGATTACAAGAATTCCTATCACAGTCTTTTGGGGGATCATGGAAGTGAATTCATATAGCTCATGTAACTATTCAAGTTAATTCAATGAGTGTAAAATACACTAATTGTTTAAAATTGTATTTTTTAAGAATAAAATATTTTTTCAAATTTGAGCTACTTCCTCATTCTTCCAATAGCTACTAAATAAATGATTTCTAATAGAAAATTTTAATCTATAAGTATTAGTGTGTCACTCGCACTTGTTGAAATAATTTATATACACCTAAATCAATTGGATAAGCATCCAGGTACAATTATTCTTACTAAATCTTTTTGGATGGTATTGGTTCTTATTGAAAATTGAAAAATGAATTTAGACTCTCTTAGTATGTTATTTATAGATGTTTTTTGAAAAAATTATGAATTTTCATAGTGCTAACTATATGTGTAATTAATATAGACTATAGGATTCAGTTTTGTAACATGTTACCTTAAAATATTTAGCAATGGTAGCAATGGTAGCAATTTTGGAAATGGTATGTAAGAAATTAGTTGCAAAATCTTTAAAATAATTGATTAATACATAGTAATCCTAAGAACTTCGGAAGTAGGGGAATTAACATTATCAATTGAGAGCAATATATTCATCTAGTAACACAAACATGTGATGTGGGGTCAAAAAATATATGGGATGATAGGATTATTTGATAGAATAGAGTAATTGGGGAACTCCATTTTTTTACTTGAATTGTAACTTTGAATATAATATAAAAGTCTTAGTAAAATTGATCTTTAGTGGCAATGTGTTTGTGGAATCAAAAGATATATTTGCAACAAAATAAATGTTTTAAATATTAGAGGATTAAGGCAAAGATTGGTGAACAATAGAAATTGGTTGATAATTGCAATGCCCTTCACTTGGGCCTATACATTGCCTCAAAAGTTACCCTATCAATATAACAAAGAACACTAATGCATTATGTAGGACTTAACTTATAATTCTAATTCCATTAATTGAAGAATGAAGAAGGTTGTGGCAAATGACCTAGGCTATGTATACATTACATTGTTCCATGATCCAAATCATTGTTTTGAAATGTGGGAAAAAGATAAATAATTTAAAGAAGTGGAGTGGTAGCAAGTACAACAACATGTATTGGATATTTAAAGTTTGTATATAAGGACCTTAATTGTTCTAAATGAAGTCAAAACTTAGTGATTGTGTGTGTTAATGAACTTCAAACCAAGTAATATGAACATACTAAATAAATACTTTTCAAAATTGTTTTTGCTAGGATATTGTGGAAAATTAAATTGCCTTTGAGTATCTCACATCCAATTGTGAATTGAAGCCTTCAATGAAAAGGCTAAGGATAGAATTGATGAGTAACCACATTTGTATAACCCAACTTGTTTGATTTGATCCAATAGAGGAAATTGGCAATTAGAGGTCATTGGAACATTAAGTGTTCATTTCTATAATGTTCCAAAAATGTTTTCTTTGCACTCAATTTTGCTTTACAAATGGAAATCAAACTTTCTATCACCAATCATATTACTCATTTATCTTCTCGCTTTATACTACTAACTATCTCTAGTTGACAAAATTTTGATGTAGTGTAGTATAAAAATCTACAAGGATCATGATTTTTTTGAGGCCATATTGTAAATGCTCTAGCATTGAGATTTTGAAAGGTATAGTCTAATTAAGTCACAACCACTTGAAGTTTGCCCCATTTGTTTAAATTTTCTTCCTTTTCAGCATTATGAGTTTATTAATTCAAATTTGTATACTTATAAAAATTTCAAAAATATCAAATTTCAAATTTTAAAACATCAATAATAATCAATCAATAAATAAAAATTTACAAAATCACATGCAATATGTTTATAAAGTATCAATCAACATATAAAAATTTGAAATTTGAAATTTCTATGTTCATATCTTTAAAATATTTCAAATTCTAGAATCCTCAATTAGTCTTCAATGGAAGCGCATAGCGATGCATAACCCTAGTTACTTTTACAAATAATGACAATTTTTGGTTTTCAACAATATTTCTACATAATTTTGACATGAGTGGCCTAATTTATACTCAGAAGTGTAGGCAAAACATGTTAAAAATAATTACTTTATGACAATTTTTAAATTTAAGATGTAGTATCTTCCAATCCTGTTTTATAATGCAATTGTATTGAGTTAGAGTATAAAAGCCAAGTGAATTTCTACCATCAATATCCAAATGATCTATGCGTGCCACTGTAGCACAATAGCCTAACAAAACTAGATTAGCCTCAAATTCTGCTAACTCTAACCATACCATTGATGGTAGGTGGTCGGGTGAATCTTGAAATCAAATAATATAATGGTCATGAGCTCACTCACAACAATGGAAATTTTGACCTAAAATGTATGCGCACATGTAATCATCAGTGCCTCAAATGTAATACCCACATTTGGACCAAAAAAACAAAACTAAAATCTAGATGTTGATGGTATAATATGAAATGATACACAATTAGAACATGAAAGTCTGAGGTGTGTCTATTATCAAGTTAGGGTACTCCTACAAACAATATTTTGAAATTTCACAACGTATAAAATTTCATACAATGTCCAAATAATGCACCCTAAAGTGCTTTGAAATCCTCTCTTTCACTTTCCAGTAATGAAGATCCAATAAAAATAATTCATGTTGTATAATATCGGTAGTAGGTAAGCTCAGCAATTGCTATTCAGTAGAGCAGCTCCAATGCTAGATGAAAACACGTACGCCAAAGTTTAGATGACGGAGGGAACTAAAAAAACATGCTCCAATGCTACCAACATTTGTCACTGGATATTCCCAGGCCCGTCATAATCCATCCACTGCTTCGCATTTTGAAGAAATATGAAGAGCCCGCGAGGTGGCACACTATAGCCAAAGTCATCAATGTCATCCCTTTTTAACCTTGTTTTGCATGCTAATAAATTTGAGCTCTCCTATTTTGCATAAAAATCTATATTTAACCCCTAGAGGCTTTTGACTATGTTTTCACCAAAAATACTCCTAAACTGCCATTTCTAGTACAAGTACAAAATTTTGGAAAAAAAACATTTTTGGACATATGTAACCGTAGGATCTTGTAGTACACTGGTTCGAAAAGATGTAGAAAAAATTTCAGAAATTTCCACATTGTAGATTGCAAGATATTAGTGTTTGAAGTGACAAAAATCCCTTTTTTGGCCCTACGAAAATCTGGGAAGCTGCACTTCACAAGGTCAGATCATTATAAAAAAATGTCCAAAATGGTTGTAACTCTTTGGATTCATTCTTCAAGGCAAGTTGGCTACATGCTTGAAAACTTTTAGATCATTTGGAATTGTACAACATATAGGAAAAAATTAGTAAGTAGAATGAAGTAGAGAATGATTCAAAATGTTAAATTGTTAACTATTTATTTATAGAATTGAAAAATGCCAATCCCGATGGTTGTAATGTTTTAATAAACAATCTACACCTAAATTTTTTATTTTTTCCCAAAAATATTGAAAATTGAGTTAAATAAAGGACTTCAAAGTTTATTTTAGAGTAGAGATTTCATACCCATAAACTACCCACAACTAAAACTCCTCATAACTTTCATCTCATAAATCAAAATGGAATGATCCAAAGTTTTCCACGTATGTATAAATGTAGAAAACCAATTTCAAATTTTTATTTTGAAAAAAAGAGATTTTTCAAAAACTTTTTTTTACTACCTGGGCTATCCGCCGAACTATGAAAACTACATATCATACCATAACTTTTTAACCATTTATTCAAATTTTATGAAAAGTGTTGGGCCTTAAAGCTACTCCTTAGGAAAATGTTGTGTGAAAATTTCAAAGAAGAAAAATAAAAATTTCATTCGTAGTGAGTTGCCCCAAATTGCTATGTTGCCAGAAAATGTTGTTTGGTCCTTTAGGGGTTAACCCCTGACCGCTAGAGGCCCAAACGGCTCCAAAAATAACATTCCTTTTGAAGTGTTATAAATATAAATTTTAATAAGTTATAAAGATCTCAACCGTACGATCTTGTAGTGCACTTGTCGTAGATGGCTTGCAACAAATTTGGTGTCATTTGACCACATAGATTGAAAGATTATAATGTTCTAGTATTGAAAAAGGATGCGGAAATTTTCCCCAAAACACATTTGGAGGTGAAATTCGGTTTCTAAATCTACTCAAATGAAGAAACTTTAAACTAATAAGTGATTCAAAATCAGCATAAAAACACA
The DNA here is from genome assembly GCA_963920665.1 of Straminergon stramineum. Taxonomy (NCBI): domain Eukaryota; kingdom Viridiplantae; phylum Streptophyta; class Bryopsida; order Hypnales; family Calliergonaceae; genus Straminergon; species Straminergon stramineum. Next base: position 3,367,075 of record OY987272.1, read on the forward strand.
TTGATGAAAAAAAATCTAATTTAATTAACACATTGTGTCTGCAAAATGGCTTTGAAATGTCAAAAAACAGCAAGAAAAGTTGCAAAAAAAACTTAAAAAACTGAACCTCCTCCTACTAAAATGCTTCTCAGTCACTCATAACTTCTTAGATGGATATGAAATTTTGTACACACAAACTAGACAAGTATGCGCAACTTTTCCAAAAAATTTTATTGGAAAAAAACATTGTATGAAGAAGAAACAAGCCGCCGAAGTTCACTCTAATTCAAAAATGTCGGGATTTTGAACTTCAAATTGCTCCCAAACATTCAAACAACTTGTATTGGCATGAAAATTCTACCACAATAACTAGACTTTAAGGGGAACACAACCCAATAAATTTTATTGAAAACAAATATTGGATGAAGGAGATACAAGCTCCCGAAGTTGCAGCCATCAAATCCAGTTTGGTGAACTTGAATTGAACTTGTGAACTTTGATTGGCTTCCAAAAATTCAGTACATCTTGGATTGATCTGAAAATTATACCACACAAACTAGAAGAGAGAGCTCAACTTTTCCAACAAGTTTTATAGGATTCGGACATCTAATGCATAAGTTACAGGACTTTGAATTTGACCTAAGGACACTTTTCGTCCCCTTCAGTAGTGGGGTTAATGTAGAATCTTCTTTCTCCTTCTTTTTATAATGTGATAAAGGTTCATTTGCGTTTTGAATTGCCGACTTTGCATTGGGGCAATTTAAAAATAAAGTTGCTGGCACTGAATGAGGTCTGCCTACCTCCTCTTCAAATTTTGGACTGTGCTTGTAACAGTGTGTGCGTTGGAGCTGCTCTTAGTTTCCATTACCCATGCACTGAATATCTTCTATTGCAAAGTTTTGTCCTGCCCTTAGTTAGTGCCTTCCCCAACTAAGAACTGTCTGCCTGAAGGCCAGTGTCTGCTCCTACACCATATGATCAGGTTTAACTTATTATTGGTTTCAATGTGACCGTTTTTCTCAATTCATTTTTTCCCAAAAAAATAAAACACGTGACTGTCTTTTTTTGTATTCTTTCATGTTGGGAAACAAGCTCAAGTCCCTGCTATTCGTAGTACAACAGGCCCCCCCAAATGGCACCTGACCTTAGACCGCCATCTTCAGACTATGTGCATTTCTAAAACCAATTATGTACCTATATGGAAGAAACGTTTTTAGAATCAAATTTTGACCCTCCATAACTTTTGCATATTCTATCCTAATGGCGCGTTCTTTCGTGCATTAGAACCTCCTTTCACTTGCCAACAAGACAATATGAAATTTTGAATAGCCTAATAATAGTAACTAGACATTGTACCAATTTGTGGCACTTTTGGGTGTACCCACCAATGTCCGGGAAGAACCGGCAGCTAGTTCAAAGTTAGCCAGTGGAATTGGTAAAGAAACCGGTTGCAATTTGAAAACATTGACTACAAACCGGTGGAAAAAAACAAAAAAAATCGGTTTTGAATGAGAAATAGAGAAAATAACCGGACTCTGTCCTTGAAAAACCAGTTCAATTTGGGAATAGTAGGAAAATGGCCGGTGAAACTCAAAAAACTTCCCAAACTCTGGTACCCACCTTACGTTAGAGAAAACATAACAACATCCACCGTCAACTTTGATTTTGTCTTTGTATATTAAACAACAACAGTAGTTCAGTTCATGCTCTCAGTTGTGTACTGTACTCATCCAATACTAGCTTCACTTGACTTCCTTCTGAGCGAGAGTGAACGAGAGCTTCCACGACATTGGTTGCCAGATATGATGACTTACAGTTGGAAGCTTGGAACTGAGATATCAAGACTTCTGACTTGGGTGTCAGTGGACTTCATCAGGTGGAAGGTGTACCTGATTAGTACACAGTCTCCCAAATCAAAGGAGAATGCCTTCCCTTCCCTTCCCTTAGCGACGTTAGCGTGATAGCATAGAACCATAACTTAGAACCAAGTGGTGCAGTCAAGGAACTGTAAGTGCTTCGCAGTTCACACGAGTCGGTCAGCGTTCCAGGACAGGCTGGAGGGGAGATTTCTTTTCTTTTCTTTTTTCTTCTTACCACATGGTAGGATAGTGGATGTAGAGATCTGCTCCTACTTTGTCTGTGGTTAGTTGTGATATATAGTGAACACTCATAGCAAAAATTTAGGCCTTTGTTTGCATTCGAAGATGAATTCAAAATTTCCACAATTTGATCATATGAGGGAAACAGTAAGTTAATGTGTGTTTTTTCTAGGAAAAAATTGGAACAAAGCACTAAACTGTTCCCTGATGAGGGGTGCTCACAGCACTACTAAGTTATTGAGGGATCCAGATGCTCTAAATAAAAATTTTACTATAGTGTTGTACTGAATACTATCTAGTACTCTGTAAGAACTTATACCCATGCATGAACCCATTTATGGGAGTCTGTGATTCTGGTGTCAAGAGAAAATTAGAAAGGCCTTCTTTGCTTCTGCCCTTCCCACATGGCAGTGTTTTCTTGATAATGCATGATTTTTAGATTTTTTTATCAATTGGCTACTACCAAAAGATGTTGCTATTTTAGATTAAAAATTTCTTCAGTTTTGTTTCATCAAAATGACCTGATTCTTGGTTTTTTTAAGACTAATAGTCTAATTTTACCTAGGTATCATCTACTTTGATTTGGATACCACCAAGTATCACATGAGTTGGCTACTTCTCCAAAACTGATTAAAAAAAGCACTGCTCCCTGGTGGATTGTTTCTCAAATTCTGGATAATGTACCTTTTTTTTCTCCAGAATGTAAACCTTCCTTCCAGTCAATTCCAAATTTTATATAGATTTAAAAAATGGCTATTCTGGTTACAGCATGGGTCAGTTGAAGCATGAGACATGGGTTCTTCCTGATGGAGTGTTTCTTTCAGTTCCCTGACACTGTAAGTTAAGTTAACGAAGAAATTTCCATAGCTTCCATTGGAAGCAAGCTTAAGTTTAAGTTTAAGTAAGTTCAGGTTTGCAAGCAAAGCAGGACACTGACTGAGTGTGGCTGGATTGCACATGCTGCCAGTCCCAACAGAAACCCAACCCAACCAAAGGCTGCATCCCCAGCAATTCTCATATCTTAGTCGTCGCTGCTGCTGCTACTGCGAGCATGACAGTCAGCTGGTGTGGGTCTTGGGTCTTGTCTCGTCTCATCTCTTAAGTTATCTCATCACACACAGGCGGCGTCCGTCACGTATGCAGTGACTGACTGACTTCCGCACACACGAAATTATTCATTACCCGCCACCATTCATGTGTTCTGCACTTCAATCTGCCGTGTAAGACTTTCGCATTTGATGAGCCAAGACCGCTGTCGGGGCCGCAGGGGGCCATCCCGGTTGTAAGTTTGAAGGAAGTACTGACTCATGAAGCGCGCAGGTCAGTTAGTCAGTCCGTCGGTCCATCGGCTGCCCTTCCTTACTTCTTCACAATCATGAACAGCGGTTGCCAGTCAAGCGAGTGAGCGAGGGATCGGCCTGCCTGCATGCCTCCTCTCGGATGTGACCCCCATGCTGGCATTCCTAATTTGTAAACTCCGCGTCAGCCACCGTCACAACACAAAAGCTAAATGACACCCCTGGGGTAGGGGTAGGGGGTGGGGGTCCGGGATGAAACACGGACCCTCACTCATATATATTGCAGCAGCCTCAGTGTCTGTTGGTCCTTCTTGACAGGCAAAGAGGAGAAAAAACTCTGGACGTGTTTGAATAATAACTACTGTCCAGTTTCGCTGGTTGACTTTATCTGGAAAAAACAACCAAAAGCTTGGGTTGTAGACGTGGTGCTCTTAGGAGCTCATATCGTGAGAAGGGGACAGAAGGGGACGGGATAGGAGGCGGAATGATTTTGTCGCACGGACAAGCCTTCTTGTTTCATAATTTCAGAATGGGCAATGTGACAAGATGTATGCGGCAATGTTTGGTGTTGGAATTGAATGCTTTTTGTTTTGTTTGGGGTAGGGTAGTGGATGATGTTTCCAACTAGAAAATCTGTTTTTGCTTTCTTAGGTTTGCCATAATGTTGTTAACAAGCCTAAACCATTCTCCCCCCCAAAGGAGAAAGGAGGGATAATGTTTAGGACAATCATGAACCCAACCCAAACACCTCTGTAGAAATGGGTGAAATATGAGATCGATGAAAGAAAAAAAAATTGTAGTTACCGATTACGTGGATTTCACATACGAGCAAGAGATTATAGAAAATAATCCTCTTGCAAAATGAACATGACATTTCTTGGCGGGGGTTTACACCTTTGTATATGGCCAAGAGTGAACTTGGATACAATCTTTAAAGAATCATTGGCTAACTAGGAAGTTGCAATACTAATGTCATTGGTTGAATAGAAAGTTGTAAGAAAATCATTGGCTAGCTCAGAAATTGCCATTTTGGGGCTCACATTTTTTGTGGAAGCAATAGGGACATTCCTAGCATTAGTTAACAATGTTATGTGTTTCTTTTGATATATGGCCATAATTTGTTTATTTTTATTTTTTAATGATCAATTTACTATTGTTACTTTCGAACAAAAAGTATCTCAATGTTGTTGTCGATGTCATTCTATGATTCAATGGCATATTGCTTACCCTTTGGTTTGGAAGGTAGAGTATAATTTGTTTGAGACAACTTCCTACTCTTGACTAATCACTTGGGGTAAATTATTCTAAAGTAATAGAGGAATAGATTTGTATCCAAAAGTTAAAACCGCATGTTTCAAATGCTATATTATACAAATGTGGTATATTATGCAAATTAGATGATAGATATATTTTAGAGCCTCTATGTTGATGTAGAAAATTTCCAAAATCCTATTTTTTGTACATATCATGATCATTGTGGATCTACATTTTGTTCGTTTTGGAGGGCCCTAGTGATGCATTTGAACATTAATTTAAGGCAATTGACTTCCAAAAAACCATAAAAAAACCCATATGTTGTGGATAAAACATATTTTCAATTGATTGATGGCATCCAATACTCTCACATTTGTCTACAAGTGAAAGAAAGTTTTAAATGTTTCAACCATTCTATGAATTCCATGCAACCATTCTACACAATATAGGCTCATGGGTGTTTTCAAGCTACAAATACTCCAAAAATATTGTCACAAATTAAAAATGATGATTTCCTTTGGATTCTTTATATAGATTTTGGTTCTTATGTGTTCCCCAAATTTGATGATTTTTGGAATTAGATCAAATCCATGATACAATAATCTTACTAAAATGTATAAATGACATAAGAAATCATACATGCTTTTATAATTTAGTGCTAAAAATTCACTCATCGATAATTGAAGTAAAATAAACATTTTTTCAACTCAAAATTTCAAAATTATTTATTGATATCTTTTTATATAATGAAAAAATGAAAAAAATTCAAACAACATTTTCAGCACTTTAAGTATATATTTAGGTTTTCCAAACAATTGGAAAAAAATAATCTAATAATGAGAGGTTTATGGGTAAGAAAAATAATCTTTTAAATATTTTTCCTATTTATTTGTGATTTAATGCACTTTCAACTTCTAGTCAACTTCTATTTTTGAAACAGTTTTGAAAGAGGGTTTCTTAATCCCTAAATCCTTGGAATCAATTTTTCAGTCTTTCAAGAAAAGATATAGCTTATATATAAATTGGAGTTTTCATAATCAAATTTTATATTTCTAATTTATAAGAATTCTTTATACAACTTGTTTCAAAATAATCATTTAGGAATGAATTTCTCTATGTGCACAATGTGTACAAAAAATGCAATCCTAATTTCAAAACCATTGTAATACCTATAGCATGAAATACCCTCATCTACTTGTTATGAAAAATAGAATCTCAATTCATATTAGGCTCACAAGCAATTGGATGAAATTCAACGTCTACAAACTCCAAAAAGGAAAAAGAAGAGTTTGCATATCATAGTGAGATATTTTGGTTTCCATGTACAACAAAGGTTAATCCTTTAATCCCTAAAATTCCATGACTATGTTCACTGAAAATGCTCCAAAACTGCCATTTTTAGTACAAGTACCAAATTTTTGAAAAAAAAACTTTTTTTGACACATGTAACTGTAGGATCTTGCAATATGCTGACTTGAGAACATGTGGTAAAATTTTCAGAAATTTCCACCACGTGGATTGCAAGACATAAGCATTCAAATTCATTGAAATCATTTTTTTGGTCCTACAAAAAATAGGGTAGTTGCACTTCACAAGCTTACTTTTTTGTGAAAAAATGTCCAAAATGTTGGTGCTTCTTCGGATTCTTTTTCCTAGAAAATTTGACCACATGCTTGAATATTTTTAGATCGTTTAGAATTGTTCAATGTATGGGAAAAAATAATTAAGTAGACAATAGTAGAGAAGAGAATGATTCAAAATACTGAATTGTTAAGAATTTAATTATGAAATTGAAAAATGCCAATCCCAATGGTTGAAATTTTGTAATAAACAATATACATCCTATGATATTATTTTTTTCCAAGATTATTGAAAATTGAGTAACTTTAAAGGACTTTAAAGTTTTATTTAGAATAGAGAATCCTTACAAGAAATTGGGCACATTTGTGACTGCCAGTAAATGACTTTGGGTCCAGTTTTACTAAACAATGACTGCGCCCTCTGTAATTGCACCAAATCAAGTTTCACCAATTTCTTCGAGACATTTCCTAATCGTTAGTGCGACTGCAGGATGAAGACTTGACGGAGTGCTGAATGACCATAGTCCTTTTCATCTAGCCCATCGTCAAGCTTCTGGCGGAAGAAGCCTGAAATCCTATGTGGAGGACTCCGTCACGACCTAGTTATACATGGTGACTGTCACGCAAGTGCATCGCAACTGGAAAATGACTGTAGGGTCTCATGTTCAGGGATTTTGGGAAGTTCCGCTTTACTAATGTGGACGTCAACGCCTTGACTTGGATGATAACCGTTCTCCCATTACTCGGTCGCAACTTCGCACTATCATAGAATTGCATTGTAGTCAGGTTGGAGACATGGATCCACAAACATCGCAAGTGGAGTCACTCATGGGCGACTACGTCAGGACTGCATTAACACTCACATGGTGATTTTAGAAGGCCTAGGGGAACGAAGGTGCAAAGGGTGCCAACAGGTTCACAGGTTACATTTTCTACTATGGTTTGGTACCACTGTAATCAATACTCGACAAAAAATGGAGGCTGAGGATGACTAGATAGGGTATTGGTCTTACAACAACATTGTACCGTAGGACGAATGGCTTTACATGGTTCACGACACTTATTGGACGGAGTTTACACATGGGCGCAATGACTACACTACAATTCTGATGTCTTTGTGCCTTCATTGGACGACTACAGGGCTTCTACAATATTACTAAAAAATGACTTGAAGTGACCGTAGTTAGTGATGTGCAAGTCATAGATTCCAAAGCAACGGCAAACTGACATTTGGGGTACACTGAGTATTGAAATTTGGTCCCTAGTTACACAATTAGACTGCAATGCTCATGTACTACGGATTTTATCGGTAGTTCACAAAGACATTAAATAAGTGCAAAAGGCAGCTGAAACCTCCAATTTCAATTGAAGACTCTAGTACTCTTTCTATGCTAGTAAGTTGTCTTCCACTAACAATTCAATGGCACCGACTAAATTAACTCTCTCCAATGGAATGGGCCACCAGTGGGAGCAGTCAGCCCTGTAACTACTCTTAAATGACTATTATATAAAAAAAATGACGACCTTCTAGTATGCTTTCTGACTATGTTGTTCACATAGAACCTCCTTGGGATCAAACTAGCTTGTTAGTGAATTGAATCAAAAGATGCCAAACAACTACAATAGCACATACATGTGTTGTTATAGTCGACTAACACCTTTTTCTTTGAAATCATGCATTGTTGGTGGCCAGCCTTTCCATTTGTTGGTATATATTGTCTTTGTCCTTAGGGTCCAAATTCCTATTGATATGCCAATGATGATTTCTTGAAACTTACACCATTGCCATTATACTACTCTTGAATACTTCATGTGATTCACATTTGAATTACTAGGGTCCCAACAAACATATACTAAAGTATTTAGATGGAGTCAACAATAGTTGTTGAGTCCCATTTCTCCTTTACACAGATGACAACATCGCAACTCTAGTGCCATTATAGAATGACTTCCTGTGACTACTCATAAGTCTTGGACTACTGCGCACCTACTCTACTACTACTTCGGTGCCTTGTACATTTTGATTCATTATGTAATTTGTAAACATCTTGTGTAGTCATTATCACACATTCCTTGCATGAAGTGAGAAGACCTAGGACAACTATATACTTTCTTATTTTAGGAAAATTGAATAGGTGACCCTAGTATTGATCATGTTCTAATCTATTCTAATCCCTTCAATAAATTTGTCTATAACTTTTGATTTAAGGCACAAAATCTGAAACGGATTTTTGGAGATGAAAGTGAAATTGATTTTCCAACTTTTATTAGTACAAATTTTTTTGAAAAAATTTAATCTCCTATGTCTCAATGAGGTCTGAAATTTTACTTCTAACACAATTCCTGCGTTTTTCCTTATCCCACATGGTTTGTCTTGCCTACTACTATCTTGCTTCTATAAAGGGCTTGTCATTTCACATCTCCTTACTCACCCACCCACTAGTTGTGGAGGCCATCCAACATGTATGCAAAATATGGTGTATGGGATATGGTGTATTGTATATGGCATATTGTGTACGGTGTATCATTGTGGAAGTTTGAATGTACTCATATGTGACTACAAAATGACTACTCCCCATGCAATTTTCATTATAGTCTTTTTTGTCGACATCTCAATGAATTGAAAATGATAAGAGAATGACTTCAGATGCCTTTGGGGAGAAACTTGAACCCTAAATCCATGCCACTTGAAAATGACTACATAATGATTTCACAATGACTTACACATGACTTTGACGTGGATGTCAACGTCAGCGGTGCTTGGACTACAAAATGACTACATAATGACTTATAGATGACTCTGACGTGGATGTCCACGTTAGCAACCCTCAGACTCCATCACAACTGCAAAATGACTACATAATTCGTTGACATGGACATCCACGTCAACAAAAAATCCTTCGAAAATAGGCAGTTGCTTGACCTTTCCTAAAAATTTGCTTGTCCACCTCATCAGCCACGTAGACCCTCTCATCCATTCTTCATCCAAGGCTTAAATGGATGGTAATAATATAATTGCACTCATTTCAAGAATGACTTGTCCATTATGACTTCAAGGCCCCTAGTCATTCCAAAGTCAAATTTGTCCGGAATGACTTCTTAGCAGTCATTTACACCCCCATTTTCTTGTAGTGAATCCATAACTACCTGCAAACACCCTAAACTCGTAACTTTTGACCATTGATCAAAATGGAATGATTCAAAACTTTCCACATATATATAACTCGAGAAAAATAATTTAAAATTTTTATTTTTTTTGAATCTGTCAAGACTAACTATTTATGAAAAAAAGTAACATATTGGGCCATAACTTTTGACTCATATTTCTGAAGGTCATGAAATTTAATGTATATGAAAGATATTTCTCGTCCTCACCTTCTCTTAAAATTTGGGCCAAAAATATGGAAATCTCTGGTCAAATGTACCTTCCCATAATTGCTATGTAGCTAGAAAAATGCATGCTTGTCCTTTAGGGGTTAATGTTTGAATCCTCTTTGAGTTTTTGCACATTTTCAAAAAAAATTTAGCAAGAATATATTATTCTTTTCAATTTCATCAAATTAGTCATGGGAAAGGATCATCTTTAAAATATTCCAAAATTTCTCAGAATGAAGTGAAGAAGTTGTTGGACAAAACATTTGGTTACAATAGTTTGTTTATCATTTTGAATATAGATGTTGGAGAGTTTAGGGTTATTTAACCCTTAAATGTCTAAGCCCTTTTTTGAGCTTTTTGGAATTTGCTATAAATTGAACAAAAAGCCAACTTCTTGATAGGTTTTATCAATTACTTTGAATTTTAACAATGCAAACTCAAACTAAACAAGTTAGAGATTACATGGGAACACCCCCCCCAAAAAAAATAATATCACTTATGGGTTGAAAGATCATAATGTTTGATCATGAGGGGGTTAAAACTGTGAAAGTGATTTGAAGTCTTTAAATCCTTTTTTCACGTGTCAAATTTGAAATTGAGGTCACCAAAAAAAATACAAGGTTAAAGAGCATAACATGCCCATAACCCTAATCAGTTTACAACTTCTCAAATTCTACAACTTTTTAAAATGAATTTCTAATGTGATTTTGCCTCCAAGATCTAGTGTATTTGAGGCTCATTTTCAAGAGCCTTCAACACTAGAAAATTAAGTTTTGCAATGGACACCCTCATTTGCACCAAATCTTGAATAGAAAAATCCTAATCATTCATTTTCAAGATTAGATTTTCAATGCTAAAAATTGACTTCACAAAGAAGTTTTCAAAAACACAAGATACCAACAATAGTAAAGTTGTATTTAACTTCTAAGTTTTGTGGACACCAGAATTTGGTGCCTCAGACATTTAGGGATTAAATAAGCTGTACATAATTAACAAAGGCTTCCCCATGACAGATTTTCTTCAACCTGCTTGATGCCCGCTAAGTTAGGCCACTAATCCAGTGTGGCTGGGTCTCATACTTTTACGGGATTCAAAGTCTTTGACCCAGTTTTTTTCTTAAACAAATGAAACTATTTTTATTTTTTTTGACACAAAATGAAGCAAAACTTCATTGCCATGAGAGTCTCTTTGACCCACATTCAGGGACTTGGACTGACCTCCTTACTCCATAGTCTTTTAACTTATCTTCATGAGTTCAGTAACTGGATTACCATGTCCTCCGCCAAATAAAAATGTGGCAGTGAGGTTCGCATCAACCGAGACAACCACTGACATGCTGAGCTTGAAACTTGCACTTTCGTCAAACTTTCACATTGAACACATTTAGAATTTCAACGTAGAATTTCAAGGCACAGTGCAGAGAATTTGCATGCACTAGATTGAGAGTACAAAAAATGTCTTGAAATGAAATAGCATTTTTAACCTTTAAAAGGATGACGTGGTTGTTTTTTGTCCATGAAATCATTGACAAAGAATTCTTCTATGTGGGACAGAAGTGTAACTAATCATCCTTAGAATTTGTGTGAAAAGGGGAAGTCTTGTATAATAGTTTGACTTTCAATAGATGTTTTTTTTTTTTAAATCAATGATTCTCACAATACCAAAAGGGATGATTTCCATGGTCACTAGCTTGTCCTTTAAGAATTAACCAATAGTGAGGGGTCCTTTCGCTCCCTTTGGAAGTGAGAGCTCCTGGTTTTGCAACTTCCCAACTAGGTCTTCCTTTTACTTTCTCAAAAAGTACTAGGATGGCGATCACTAAAAATTTGGTGAAGTATTGAATTTCTACATTCATTCATCTTTGGGACCAAATAATATTTTTTCAATGATATTCTTACACTTTTTCATCCAAATTTGGCAACATCTTTCAAAATTTCAAAATGGAATTTCTTTTAGAAATGGAATTTTTTGGGCAAAAAAAACACTTTTGTCTAGTGAAAAATAGACATCTATAGTTTGAAATGGTACAATTTGGCCCCAAAATGGTGACAAAAAAAGGGGTTGTTCCCAACTAATCAATGATTCTTTGCAAATTAAACTAAATGCACTCCTAAAGATCCATGGAGGAGTTATCTCAATCTCCAAGGAGGAATAGTTTGGGTTGATTAACAATATCATGTGAATTGTCAATTTATCATTCTTTGAGGGTTAGGTTTTGTAGACCATTTATTTTGGTGAAAGTAGGTGTGTCACACCCCTTAGTGACACTTACCACTTTAAGTTCACCTTTTAGTACTTTTCCAAGCACTTAACTTTTTAGTGACACTAAAGGTCACGCTCTCCTAACACTACACATGCCACGCACCTACAATGTTAGGTTTCAACTCAAGTCACGGGGTTCCCCGTTCCTCCGTGACTCCCAACACTTTCTTTTCAACCCTTAACTCCCACAAGACACAGGGCGTGTCATTTGATGACATGAGGTGGAACTTCCATTGATGTCCAAGCACTTAGTGGAGGCACTACTCTCCACTGGTGCTAACCGCCCTTAAATGGGACCCAACTCCCTATTAAGCCCAACACAATTCCCTACTAAGCCTAACACAACTCCCTACTAAGCCTAACCCAACTCCTTTCGGGACTTACTAATTAGGACTCACACCATGGCCTAGTGTGGAGTGGGACACTACCCAACCGGTATCAAGGAGTGCACAAGCACTCCATGGTAATACACAAGTGGTGGTGAGGCTCCAACACTAATCTCACCACTCAGGGCCATTTAGGTTCATCATGGCACCATGTAGGAGGGAGGAGGGAGACCACCCCTCCCCATACTACTCTCTGCGGTATTTGGTAGCCCTCCCATACTAGAGGTCACTGGGAACATTCAAGATGCTTCCCATCTTGGAAGACCACCCAATTCCAAGTGATTTCCCCAAAATCGGATCTCCAAAGACTCCCGATCTTTCCATCAGGATAACTTTTATCTTAGAGCTCAAAATACCAAGTGCGAGCCCATTTTCGTAATCTAAACTTTTCGTAGATCACTGTGGACTATTCACTTTCCCCTATGCGACAAGTATTGAGAAAGTTATGGCCCTCCAAAGGTACGAGTCTCCCGGGAGGTGTAGTTCTTTGAGACTCCACCTTCTTTGGATGCCCATAACTTTTAGCTCACAGCTCATCTCTTCATGAGCCTTAACATTCTAGAAAGCTTGTCTTTTTAGCTTTCTAATGATATGTGGCATGCCCTATTTGGCTCAAAGGATTCCTCCCAAACCTTGTTTCCCACGTCCCCATGCCTTGGGACGCGGTTGGGACACTACCAACTTTGAGGAGTCATAACTTTTGACTTCCAACTCGGATTCTACCATTCTTTGAACCCATGGACGCGTCTTTTAACAAGCTTTCCAAGCATGTGTGGCACTTGCCTTAATTCATCCGGATCAGAGCGTTACAACGCTTTGATCTCTAGGGACTCCTAATCCCCCTCACCCCATCTCTTGCAAGGCTTGGGGAATCACCCCCAATGTCCCTATTGCTCACCAAGGTGGCACGGGCACGCTTCTTAATGAGGGTTATGACAAGGTGAGTAAACAAGGTATCCATTAAGATATAAGGGTCCTTGTCTAAAATTTTCGTTAGAAATGATTTTATATTTTTTTGATGTATGACACTTGGGGATACTTCATTGTAACAAAACATTCTAAAAAGTGGCAATCAAAATTGAGTGTAGTTCTTTTGACCACATTTATGGGCATGCCCACTACACATGTAGTCAACTTCTTTTCCGGTTTCCAATTGCAATTTTTAGAATTTTAGGGCTTGGGAATATACCATCAGAAAGGTCTTAGAAAGAAGTTGAAGGTGCACTATGGGCACATGCACAAAAATGTGGTCAAAAGAACTACAATCAATTTTTCTTACCATGTTTTGTTCTAGTGTTTATAATACATATGTTATTATACAAAAATAAAAGTACACTATATTGTAGTAAAAAAGAAAAGGTAGTTTGTTTACTATCCAATTTGTTGTTGTCTAAAAATTGATGGCATAATTACCAAACAACCTCATTGTTCTACAAATATATTAGAAAGGTTGGAGAAAATTCAAAACAAGAATACTACAAACTACAACATTGTGAGGGAACCTCAATAATTTCCATGCACTCAATCTACATAACTACCAAGGTAGAAGAAAGCAAATGAGGTAGAATAAAATGACAAGCAACTCTCTAGAGTTAGAAATGTCAACAAGATGTTGCAAAATCAATGTGATGAGCACATACAATAGTAAACACACTTTTCATTGCCACAAATTGCAACTAAGCATAATTTCTATTAAATAGCAAGATTTGCTTCTATCTAGTCAAGTTGATAAATGAAAAAGAATTACAATACAATTTATGATGCATTGATTATTTAGACAACAAAAGAATAAGTAATGAATTTTCCAAGCCCTAGTGATATTCTTACAAAGGAACATGTTTTTTAATATCTTCAAAAAAAGAATTCAAGAAATCATGTCAAAAAATCGAGGTCATACAATCCTACCCCAAATCCCAAGTGTCTCCTTTGGGGATTCCATGTCAGGGTTTTAAACCATGTAAAGATGTCATAGACCTAAAAGTTTCCAATGGATGACTTCGCTAATAAATAGAGAAATAGAGAATGCATAGATTGGGCCAATAATCAAAGTCTCTTGGTGACTACCTTGGTCATGGAGGCTTGTGTCCTTCTAGGATTAACCCTATAATGTTGATGCTAACACTAAGTGTCCAATGCATGACAAAGAATCTTTCCATGTAAGACAAAAGTAAGTGCAAATGTCCAATGCTTGGAAAATTTGTGTGAAAATTAAGGGGAAGTTTGCACAATAGTTTGACCTCCAATGAGTGCTCTTAGGTGGTTTTTTAAGCAAAATGATTCCTACATTACCAAAAGGATGTTTTTCTCAGCGACCAGTCTAAAAGTTGCAAGGTCAAGTAACATTTGGATATCCTTGGCTTCATGTTAATGCCAGGTACTGTCTATCCTCCCTTTAATTTTCAAGCTTGTGTTTTCAACCGATGTCATAGTGACAACCTAATTGCAAGCCGAAGCCGCCTTGATATGGTTAAAAGAAGGACAAGCTTGTTCTGTCCTTTTCACATTCTTGCTAGATTGCAAAATCTTCAACGAGGTACCCATTTTGCAGTGAGGCACCCAAGAAGCCTATCCTACTTTTTAATGCTAACCTTGAGAGAGCAGGCAGGGAACCACACGTGTGTCTGTAGGTTGAGCCTGGCCAATAAGCTTCGGTCTTCCTGGGCTGGTCTCAACTAACTTGCAGCTACTTGCATGGCACAACGCCTGGCTCCCTACGCACTCCCTACTTAAGTTATGGTGGGTACTCCCAAAATCGCCCTGTGTCTAAAAGCGCCATCTACACCAGGTGAACATTCCGAAATTCAGTTATGTACCTATTTGCATAGAGCGCTTTTAGAAACAGACTTTGACTGTGAATAAGCTTTGCATATAATATCCGAATGAGGTGTTCTTTGGTGCATTGGAACCTCCTTTCTCTTGCCAACAAGGAAATATAAATATCTGATCAGCCCAATAATAGTAACAATGCATAGTACTAACTTTTGGCGCTTTTGGGTGTATCTACCTTAGTCCAATTTAACCCTTGAACGCCAGGTTGGTGACCATGGAAATCAATCATTTGGGAACCATGTGACATGATCTACTTTATAAAAATCAAAAATACTCATTGGGAGTTAAACTATTGTAGAAGATCTCCCCTTTCCACCCCTAATTCCAAGGATGAATAGTTGCAATTACAAAGGAGAATTCCTTGGACGTTCATCAGACTAAAAACGTCTGCCATGTCGTTTAGGGGTTAAGATTGATCCAAATGAGCCCCTTTCCAACCTTGTGAAGTGTGAACCTAGTCAAGTTAATTAGAGTGTTTTTTGCACTTCAACCTACTGAGCAAGCATGGGAGCCCAGTTAAGCCTTGAAAGGCCCTTGGGGTCCCTCTAACTTACATGACCCATATTTAGCTTTACAACTCTTCAATTGTGGTTTAATAGAAGAATAATGATACATTTTTATTTACTTACTATCATGATCATTAATTTACTTTGCACTGAAAAATATTTGGTCAATGTTTCCCTGATCAAATACCACCAAATACATAATATACTATACAACCGCAAAGGGCTTTGAGGTCCTTCTAGGGTTAAGTTAACTCAACCATGACCACTCCAGGGGAGTTAACTTACTTGACCTAACTTAACCCTTGAACACTAGGCTGGTGACCATGGAAATCAGTCATTTTGGAACCATGTGACATCATCCACTTTAGAAAAAACAGAAATACTCATTGGGAGTCTAACTATTGTAGAAGATCTTCCCTTTCCACCCCTAATTCCGAGGATGAATAGTTGCAATTCTGTCCTTCACAAGAGAATTCCTTATCATTCATCGGACAATAATCATCCGCCACGTCGTTCAAGGGTTAAGGTAAGTTGGTTCCCCATGATTCTGCCATTAACTGAAATTAGTTGTCCTTGGTTGATGAGGCAGTCAACTTGACCCGCGTGGTGGGGGACTGAGGCTGGGGAGTGGCGAGTGTGCGTGGTTCCCCAGAAGGAACTACTGATAGACAACATGATTGAATGTTGTAGCTGGCTGCTGGCTGCTGCTGGCGCTGCAACCTCCCATGGGGCCATGCCATGCCATGCCATGCATGTTGCACCTTCAGTTTGACCCACAGTACCCTCCGCTCCTGGGGTGGGTGGTACAGTAGTATACTACAGCACTGAAGGGCTAGTATAGTATAGTATAGTAGGACCCAAGTGCGCGCATTCATTCATTCATTCATCAGGCAGGCAGGCAGGCAGCCGTGATTGCTCCAATAGCCCTCCAACACGGTAGTCGATCAGGACTCCAGACACCCAGACAGACAGACAGACAGGGTCCGCCGTAGTGGAGAAGCTCTGCCTGCCGGAGGACGATTCAACCGGCATTGCAGCAGCACAGCACTGCTTCAACAGCTTCAGAGTGCACAGACACAGGGCAGATAGACAGACAGACACAGAGACAGACAAACAGACAGACAGAATCTGACACTGAAAGTTCTGACATGCAGCAGGCAGGGAGGGGAGTGCACTGTTTCTTCTTCTTTCAAGATGGATTGCTTCACCAAATCATGTCGAATATGTTAGTGTTTCCCAATCATGCTCCTTTGGGATACAACTCATCGGGGGGAGGCAATTGCAATTGCCCCGGTGCTGGTGCTGGGCAGTGTTCGGGAAACTTTTTTAATTTCACCGGCTAATTTCCTCCAATTCCTATAGTCAACCGGTTATCGAAGTTCCTATCCTGGTTATTTTCTCTATTTTCTACTAGAAATAGAAATTTTCTAGATTTTTTCACCGGTTTTTTGCCGGCTAACTTTGAACTAACTGTCGGTTTTTCCCATTCATTGGTGTTGGGGGTGGAAGAAGGAGAAGGGTGTGGGTGTGGGTGCGGGTGGGGGTGTTGACCATGGATTCGGGCCCCAGGGAAGCCATTCATTGGGACACCAATTCAGTTACCACCAGCCCTTTTTATAATTGGCACCATGGGTCCAAATTGCACCATTTCATAATAATTGTCTACTTTTTGTCAGAAATTTTCCATTTTCTACTATAAAGGTGGATGAGGTTGCCGAGTTTGGATGAAAAAGTGCATGGATATGATTGAAAAATGTTTAATTTCTGGTCCAAAAGATGAATGAATGTAGAAATAAAATGCTTCACAAAATTTCAAGTGATTGCCATCCTAGCACTTTCTCAAAAAAAAAAAGGCTTGGTTACCACCATTTGCACACCATCTAGACACCTTCTTTAGTTGACATTAGATTATTTAGACATCCAAGAAAATTTGAAGCGATAATAAGGTAGAGGTACCCATTGCTAACTACAATCCATACCTAACTTGTAGTGTAGGGTGCATTGCTTCCAACCAAGGCTAGATCAGATTTCCAACCAAAGCCTATCAAATATTTTTATTTTTCTCCTTCCTTTTCAAAATTGGGACTAATAAGGTCATGACACATGTCTTGAAGTAGTGAGCAAGAAAGCTAAGGAAGTAATGAGCAAGAAAGAGTAGTTCTTCAATGATTGGAATTAGAAGAGTCTAGACATTGGCCACGGGTTTTGAGTACTTTCAATTTGGGGAATCAAATTATGATGAAGTTGCAATTCCTACATTTCCTATCTTTTTACATGGGAAATTTTTTTATTTTCTCATATTGCTTATAATTTGTCACAAAATTGCTTAACCCCTTGAGTTCCTTGACTGTATTTTCACCAAAAAAACTCCAAAATTGTCATTTCTAATACAAGTACTAAAATTTAGAAAATAAAGTCCATTGGGGGACACATAAAACTCTAGGATCTTGTAGTAAGATGGTCTGAAAAGAATCAAAAGATGTGGAAAAAATTTCAAAAATTTTCACCATGTGGATCACAAGATATAAGCTTTTAAATTCACAAAAATCCTTTTTTTGGCTCAATGAGAAACTTAGCAGCTGCACTTCATAAGCTCACATTTGAATGAAAAAATGTCCAAAATAATGGTGCTTTTTTGGATTCATTCTTCAAGGCAAGTTGACTACATGGTTGAAAATTTTCAAAGCATTTGGAATTGTACAACATATAGGGAATAAATAATAAGTAGAAAGAAATAGAAAATGATTCAAAATATAAAATTGTTCAAAATTTAGTTATTGAATTGAAAAATAAAAATACCAATGGTTGAAATGTTGTAGTAATCAATCTACATCCTAAGATTTTATTTTTTTCAATTTTTTTTGAAAATTGAGTCAAATAAAGGACTTCAAAGTTTATTTTAGAGTAGAGAATCCATAACTGCCTACAAACTAAAACTCCTCATAACTTTGGACGTCAAAATGGAATGATTAAAAGCTTTCCACTTATATAGATCTCTAGAAAACCAATTCTTGATTTTTGTTTTTGAAAAAAATGATTTTTTCTAATCTACCTAGATTGCCGGCCCAGGGAAAAAAATAACATATGAGGCTATAACTTTTGACTCATATTTCCAAATGTCATGAAATTTAGTGCACATGAGATATACTCCTTGTACTCACCTTCTATTAAAATTTCAACCCAAAATATGAAAATCTCAAGTCACACATATCTGCCCAAATTTTCTATGTTGCCTAAAAACGCATTTTGGTCCTTTAGGGGTTAAGGGATTGGATGTGGGTGTAGTTACCTTATTGATATATTACAATAAATGTAGTTGTAATAATTTGTAACCCTTAAAGGATGCACCACCACCCCAGCCAAGGTAGACACCAAAACTACTCCGATGAGTGGACCAATAGGTGCTTTCTTTGTTACTACATTCAACAACGAGGTCATCTATTGACCACTTTTTGGTCTTGACATCCATCAAGGGTTAAAATTGAAATCAAACTATTTGACAAGTCATTTTTCCAAATTTTTAGAATGAAAATAAGAATCTTATGAAATATTTCCATTTTCAACATTTTAGCTATCTTTTAAAAAATTAAAGAAAAATTGGTTGGGATATATTGATTGTATCCTTCACTAAAGGTAGTAGGGTAAACCAACCTATTGCCACCATCTTCCCATTACTGCCACCTAAGTTTTGGCTCCATTACCACCACAAAACTCCTCTAACTCCATTTATTATATTGACAAAATTAATGCATTAACTCTAATTTGGGTAACGTGTCAATCTTTGATTGGTGAATACCCATATGCTAATAGATACACTCTAAGGTAGTAGTGGGTTGTTAATATGACATTTATGACTCTACTCCATGGGCAATTTTATAATTTTAGAACAAACAACTTCAAAAATTCACAAAAATTACAATTTTTATTGAAAAACTATAATTCCACTTGGGTTTGATTTGTGAAACATGTGTACACCTTTGAAAAATAGGCTTGGACAGATCACTTAGAGCATCCATTAGAAACTATGTGTATTAAAATTTTAGACCTTGTATATTATTTTCTAAAATTTTAATAAAAATAAAATAAAAAAACATGACTAGATTTTTCTACTTTGAAATTTTATATTGTGAATTATTTCTATTTTTATTTTATAATTATAATTATTAAAAAAATTGAAGTAAAAAGATATAGTATAGAGCAAATAATAACTTTCATACCCCTATTTTATATAAGAAAAAATTGTCTAAAAATGAACAAAAAATTGCTAAATATAAAACCCTATTGAAAGTTCATTTTTCTTGAATAATGATGAAATGGTCATCTTAAACGTATTCTCTATAAATATTTGAGTTAGAAAATATGTCATTTTACTTCATTATTCAACCTATTTTAGAAATCATTTTATATGTTATTTGAGTTGGGAATTTTTGGCAATAGAAACCTATAGTCATTATTCAACAAAGCTCAAAGTTATAGGTTGAAATTATTAATTATTAAACAAATATATAAGGTGTCAAAAAATCACTATACACATGTGGTTTGTTATAGATACACTAAGTGATCTCCTCGAGAAAATAGATGCCCATGTTGGAGTTGGCTCCAATATAGTCAGATTGCTAATCAAGGTTGTAATAGGTTGGTTTACCTTATGTGACATTATTAAGTCATGGTAGTTGAGGTTCATACAAAAGAAATTAATACATCCAACAAGATTGAGAAATTGAATGGCAAAGAATATTATGAGATACTCTATTCCTTGGGCTTTTAGGTAATGTAGTTCTTTGCATCTTTTGAGCTCAATGTGAATGTGAATGTGAAAGAATGTCACAATGAGCTCAAAAAAATCTACATTAATTTAAATTCATTTCATTCCCCCTTTATAGTTTAAAAATAATAATTTAAATTAATTTAAATTAAATTTGTTTCATTAGATCCCCTCCCCTCCTACTATTCATAATTTTGAGAAGCCATTAGGTTTGGCACATATGGGATTTATCCCAATCAACCTTATCATGTATATGTTTTTGTTCTAATATAGTATCTCATATCCATATCTAGTAGTAGTATAATATCCCATATTTGTATTCCAAGTTGTTTTTTGAGATCAACGACATTGGAGGGTGGGTGGGGGGTGGGGGGACAAAAAATACATGACACATCTTTTTGTTACATTGTATGTGCTTTGTCTTACATTCTTTTTGTTTTTTTGGAGGGTGATACAACCTAAACAAGAGTCATTGTGTGACAATCCTTGTAATATAGAGGCATCTGAGTGGTTCTCACAAAGGATGTCTCCCCCTTCTTATGCTCCTTGATTGTACAATATTTGTTTTTCTTCTTCCATTTGTTTTGGTTCCTCCACTTCAATAAGTCTTACACATTTGGTGTTGACAATGAAAGGTAAGAACACCATAATTTCCACTTATTGCAATTAAGAAAATCCAACGTGAATTTGAATGAAGGAATTATGTGTGCTTTCATAAATTAGAAAAGAAAGTATGTTGCTTTGAAAGTAGATAGCTTTAAGTGATTTCACTTCCAGAGTCCATCTTAATGTAGCACCAATAATTGATAGTAGAGTCTTCCTTAAATGAAGTTCATTCCTACTTAAAAAAATACAATGAGTACTGAAATGGTGGATTCCCATAATCAAAACTTCCTTTACTAATGATTTAGCATGGCTACTTTTTCTATTTGTAATCATATTTTAGGTGTTGATAATTTGGCAGAGTTGATGAAAGTTCCTCATACCTTACAATTGTTACTGTAAAATGACCCTCAAGGTTTTGATGAAAGTGTATGGAAATTTTCTAATTTGAAACTAATGTCCTAAAAATTTAGACTTGTATTCCTTGGAGTATGTATTATCATTAGAAGAAAACAGTATTGTAGTGAACAAAAGCTAGGTGACATTTTTGTTCATTGCAACACAATTTTGTGAAAATTGTGTTGCAATGAACAAAAATGTCACCTAGCTTTTGTTCCTTGCAACTAAATTTTCTACTAGTATATATCCTAGAAGACTTCTTGAATACCTTACATGGCTACTTGATTGATAGCATTAATTTAAAATTATAAAGCAATGGTGGCAAAGAATTTGAGGGATTCATGCACGAAATGGTAATCGTTCATTAGAATGAAAAATTATGGTGAGGAAGACCTTATTTTGACTCAATTAAAGGGTCCCTTAAAGTCATTGTATACCTTTTGATTATAATTTTGAAGGGTCAATATCCTTCAAAATATTTTGATATTAAATTTCTTTGAAATATAAATAGAAGTAGTACTTAACTATAGTGTCAATTTTTTGGATTCATATAGAAATTAGTTATTTTTTTTAATGGTTTTCATCCATAAGACACTATTTTAGTTTACAGATGTTGACTAAACTACACCTTGGACCTTTGATGAATTTTTGGAGACATGGTAGTAATATTAAAGCTTCAAAAGCATACTAATACACTAGCTTTCATTGAGTAGTAAGTTTGGCATTATGTAATCCAAAAATCTTCTTTAAGAAAAAGAAATTAGAAAATACAAGAGCCAAAATCAAGTGAAAGTAAGGTCAAACAACAATGAAATTGTAGTATTTTTGATTCGTAAATCAATGACTACATATACCATCAATATCAAGGATTATTTTTAGGAAAATAAAGAAGGTACTTCATTAATCAAATGTGAAAAGGTCAACTTTATAATAAAGTTCATTGTCCTTAGCCAATTTCTAGAGGAAATGGGATAAATTGAAGCAAAGACATAGCTTAATCACCCATTGTAAAAACACATTTATTGCTTTGTGAGCAAAATTCTAAATCTCATTTATGCATAGTGAAATTCAAATTTTGTTAACATTGTTCAATGAAAAAAATATAAACAATCTAGTAAGCTTCTAGCTCCATTTTAAATCTTAAATTTGTCTTTAGTAATTTTGAACTTATAATAAAAAATTATGGACATAGTTCAAAAAAAGGGTATGTAAGTGTACCTTCCACCCTTTCCTTGGACGTTGTTCATAAATACTTATTAAAGGCTCTACATAGCAAGCAAATTTTTGGAGTTGAAAGTTTACCCATAAGCATTAGCACCTAAATCTCATCTAATGACCAAGCCCATTGGGCTTCATTTTCATAGAATCTTGAGGATATTCTAATATTCTACTATAGCCCAACTTATTGATATCGGTTTTTTTATCTCTAACAAATGCATCTATCAAGCTAAGCTTTTATACTTCAAACTACAATTTGAATGCGTGGTTTTTGCTTATGAAAGTATGTTGAAATTTCTTAATGATCACTTTGAGGTTGCCCTTTGCCTTGTGGAAGGTAGAAGTTGAGCATTGATTGTAAAAGCTTTATGATGCCCATATATAAAAGATCTTCATATCTAATTTTAGGTTATCCTATTATGAATTAAAATGTCATTAAAGTATTAAATTTGATCTTTGACATTTTCAAAGTGCACAAATTTTTGGAAAAATTTGATATTCCATGCATAAATGAGCTTTGAAATTATGTTCACAATCATATTATTGTGTTGACTTGTCTATGGACTATTAAGCTCATACATATTCTAGTTACACTTTTGACATATTCTAGATTATTGCACCTCCTATTGCCCTATTTGAATAAAGCACTTGGTTTTCCCTAAAGTAGATATACCCAATCCCATCCACTTAAGAATTCCTCTCTCATGTATTAGTCATATACATTGTTTTTTTAGAATGTACTCCATTAGAATATGAGGATGGAATTGGGTGCAAGGGTGGACATGGGTATATCTACCTGACATTATAAACATTGAGTGGCTTGTGACGGTATGTGATATTCACATAGTTTAGTTTACTTGCCAAATTCAATACACAATGTGTTTAAAATGTCAAATCTTTATTAATTCAAATTAGAAGTCCAAACCTTGTTTTTCACTTGGCTTCATTTTTTAACCATGTAGTGCCAAACTTTCAATTACCCAAAGTTAGTTTCATAATAGAATCATTCATTCAAGTGTTTTTTTCCACCCCTACGACTAGATTATTTGCCTTTGAATCTTTTAAAATTAAAATCTTTTGCACTAAAGATTTTCATTAATTTTTCATTATATGGAAGGATTGAGTTGATAGTCCAAGATTTTTTTCAAAACAAATAAAGAATGATATTCATTCTTATAAAATGATTAAATAGATGTACGTACAAGATAAAAAGAAAAATTATATCGTTAATAGTTTTATGATGGAATTAAATCCACTAATTGCAGTACTAAGATTATTCTACCAAATAAACTAAACCCTGTGAAACTTTTTCCTTAAAATGTGAAAATTGAGTTAAAAAATGAATAAAATGTGATATTTTCTCAAGAAGAGGCTATGATTGCCTGCAAAACAAGATTGTCTATAACCTATACATCACTCATCTAAATGGAATGAATCAAATCTTTCCATGTAGACCAAATTGTGATCTTGGAAAGACGCTACAGAAGGACACTACCTCAATGATAGGTACTCACTCAAAAATAATTGAATTTTTGAAGCAATGGGTGCATGCTTTGTTTCTATAATAGAAAAAGTCATCCATCAAAGTTATTCCACTAGGAGGAAAATGAACCCAATAAGAGGCTTTGATTATTTTTACTAATTTAATCTTAATGAGGTGAGTATGAGGATTGCTACATCATTGTTAGTACCACTACATGGGAACACTTGTGTCCACATGGTGTGTAGGAATTTGTGGTAGGTGTACTCCATCTTCTATGATTGAGTCATTTATAAACCATGATTTCCTTGTAAGATTGTGCACTTCTTTCAAATTGTGGACCATTGATTTATGAGATTGTAGAGATGGATTGAGTAATCATGACAAATATTTGAACCCATCACACAAATCTTAGCTCAATTAGTGTGTTGAGAAGGCCCTTCCCACCCAAATTTCTGCATTTCAAATGGGCTTCTTTTAGGATTCAATTTTTTTTCCCAATGTCACCCATCTAAGAAAAAAAAATTAAAAAAAATCTTTATTATGTTTTTTTGGGTGCCCACACTCTACTATTTTGAGCATATTGTGACATATGTATTACTCCCAAGCATCAATTGAGATGAAAATTATAATCCCCCAAATTGAGATTATATAACCCTACACAAATTCCCATTTGACTCATGCAAGGAATTTGGGACTTTTAAGGGTTAATAGCCAAACATTCAAATTTCAACAATTGATGAACATAAAGAAGTCTCAAGAAGACAAAATATTTGTGGATTCTTGTACTCGTTCTCTTACAAAGGGTTTTCAAAACATTTGCCTTCCGATACTACAAAGTGTGCAAAAAAAATTTTGGAAACCTACATGAAATGAAATTTTAAATTGAATTTGCCATGCCATGTCATTCACTAACACCAGCACTTGAAAAGCCTGCACACAAGTGCGTGACGTTACCCACATTCCAACACACTTCATGGACAATCATCCAAGAGGAGCCCATCATAAACACATGTCCGACAACTTGATAACAATCATCGCTGTGAATATTCCGAACCAGCTGGCCATCAATGAACACGACCTTACAAAACTTAAATTCATGTCATGAATTCCAACTGATCACTCTACCAGATACTTTTACAAGCTTTCCACAACCTAACCTCCTGTTTTGATCAAATCATCCTTCAGCATTTACATGACAAGTTGAAAAATGGTTCATATGACACTGTTCTATGAGCTGGTCTTGACTTCCAAGTATAAATTAATCTAATTCACCATATCTAACATGTTTATGGCAAATTCCAAACCTAGATTTGCTAGCCTCGTCAAACTGCACCCCATAACGACAAAGCATGAACTAGGCAGCCGGAGAGACACAGTAGTAGTAGTAGTCAGCCAGAGAAACTGAAACCCGGCCTAAAAGGGCACGCGGAAGTGCTTACCATCTCCTTGAAAACTTTAACCCTCTGCTCCTGGAGAAGGTAGATATAATACAATGGAGAATCTTCTACTGGCTAGACTGGACCTGCTCCAGATGAACATCCAGGCATAAGATTACACAAGCATCGGCTGTCCGCCCACGTTTATAATCAACCGTGCAAGCCACGTCCTAGTTGTGTGATCGTCCTGCACACATTCAACCCCACACTGTAAGCACACAAAATAATACGAAAAGATAGTGAAAAGGGTGCAAGAAACCAACAAACACTGCCGAGCACAAGGAGTAGAAAAAGCGCCTACAGAGGTATTCTAAACAAACCTGCTGTGTTGAACCGTCCCTGCCAATTGAAATGCCATTTGAGGCAATTTCTAAAGCCTGCCACTTGTACCACGACTGGTTTTCTAGAATACCTACAGTGGGCGGATTATCTACTAGAGAAGGTTCCAAAATGCCATAAGGTTACTCTAGAAAAGGTTCTCATACCCGTAGGCAGTTGCTGAAGGTTCCGTTCTGAAGAAGTTCAGGAAGGCAATTCTTCAAAGCGTCACAAGCTCTGCAATTGACAGGAGAGAACATAAGCGAAGAACCAGAGCAAATGGTTGCTTGCAACTCAGCAGAGGTAAATTGGGGAAAATCCAAAATAACTGCAATCCACAAGCCTCCTGGACAATCATGGTATAAGGATACTATTTGGAGTGATTTTTGGTAGATTTATAGAGTGGCGGAGAGATCTTTGGGTACAAGACCCTGGTCTGTTGAGTTAAAAAACACAAAATCACTGTATACAAATTTCTTATGCAATTTCAAAGTTAGAGGTTCAAGATCACTACAAGTGACTGCGGACAACCCCATTTCCAATTCAAAGATCAGTGACCTTAGACGTTTAGCCAAGCCATGCTTAATCCACTTGCTCATAATTGCCACCAAGAGTAAGAATTGATGAGTTGCTTCCGGTAACACGGATCACCACAGGAGACGGATAAAATCCCTAATGGTTTTAGTACCCTCAAACTCCTCTGAGCAAGATATGAAGATTGAACCAGAAGACGATATTAGTTGTTCTTCTTACCAAAAGCTCTAGTAAGGCCTGCCACACAGAAGTGCTCACCTTTGATTGTCAGAAAGTCGGAGGTAGCATCGAATGATATGCTTCAAAAGGCGTACAGAAGGTTGTTCAGCTAGCATTTGCACCATATTCGCGAGAACTGCACTCACAGCAAAAAAACGCTCCGCAGTAGCACAAATGTAGGCAAGACCCACATCATCCAGAAGAATTTTCTGAACTATGAATGTCGCCACCTGCCAATGAATAAACCGTTGTCACGTTCCAGTTTCCATGCGGCTATACAAAGCTGTCAGCACAATCGTATCCACCAGCCTTGGGAGCACATTTTAGATTTTACAATTTGTTTGAGCAAGATGTTCATGCAGCCCCATTGTCCTGACTATTCAATGGGGTAAACGTGCAGTACAGGATTTTCAGTTTCCAGTGAAATTAAGACTGTATCAAGAGCTTTAGACAACATTATAAAGAAAATCTTCCCCATGGTTCATAGCGAGGTCTCCATATTATACACAAAATAGTGAAATTAGGTTGCCTTACCCCTCCAAAAGTTACTTTAGAAGCCATCAAAGTCAACAAAAACTTCTACAAATATTTCCATTTGTACACATAAGGTTTACGAGTCTCAATTACAACAAAACCTAATTCAAAAGTAGTGCATTCTTGTACAATTACGGTAAATATTTTTAGATTGTCAAATGTCAAGAAATTAGTTCGAGGCAACCGAATTTCACTATTTAGTGTAGAAGAGAGTGATAATTGAGAGCCTCTTCATCAATCATGGAAAGATTCTCATTCCAATGTTGTTTAAAACCCTGCTAAGGAATAATCTTCTGACACCAGGACTTACGTAATGCTACATATTATAGTAGGAAGATAGAAATAACAGAAAGAGGGTAGAAGACTCACTGTCTTGGATAGTTCACTCCCCATTTCCATAGTTCGTAAACACAGAGGAATAATCTCTGTTGAGAGCAGGAAATTTATAACCTCGGTGTCATCCACCTGCAAACAAGACCTCCATTAGCATAGGAACATTTGGCCTTCATGATCCCAAAGTATCAACAGTAACAACCAAAGATTGTAAACTAAGTAAGAGTAGCGAAGCACGATCTGCACCCTTGAAGTCATGCATCGACAGATTGACGCAGAACAGAACACACATTACTACATCAATCAAAAGGCATTAGTCAAATAGCACGAGAAATAATACTGAAACTGCTCAACTAAGAATTGCAGCATTTCTGACTCGTCCAGCAAAGCTTCCTTGAAAAGGGAAAACCTTCCGAGAAAATTGTATAAAGTTCAGATAAAACACTGAACTATGAGTAATATGAAAAATTCAGAGAAAATAGAGAATATGGATCATTAAATCCAGAAAATAATGAATATAAATATACTAGTTCAAGTATGTCAGGATAAAAATCACGTGGTTAAAATCGTGAAGAAGTCATCACAATTAAACATTTTCATTCACTCTTTGTGAACTTAAATTGGAATAATGTTACCTTAACCAGGGCACCAATGACTCCAAGGCTTGTAAGTCGAAGATACTCAAATGGTCGTGTCTTGCTAACTGTGTTGAGAAATGGATAAAGATAGAGAGGAATATGTGCTGCAAACCACAAAACTCACACGTTCAAAACATCCGCAACAAAAAATCACGACAATTGAATCATAGAAAGGTCTGAAGCGTCATTCCTGACAGAGACAATAAAAGTTCGGAAAAGGAGGAAATAAGAGTACCGTTCAGAAAAAGAGCCCTCGTCTCCGCATGGGAAGCGACACACTGCATTACGTAAATCAGAAACAAGAATCAGCAACGGTAAATATTATGAAAAGGATATTCAACCCTGCCATGTCATCTTGGATCT
Organism: Straminergon stramineum; assembly: GCA_963920665.1. Taxonomy (NCBI): domain Eukaryota; kingdom Viridiplantae; phylum Streptophyta; class Bryopsida; order Hypnales; family Calliergonaceae; genus Straminergon; species Straminergon stramineum. The sequence continues at coordinate 3,395,486 of OY987272.1, forward strand.
CTATCTATCAAAAGAGTAGTACGAAATAACAGGTATATCACCTGGAGCAAAGCCAGAGCATTGCAAACTCGATTGGAAGCTCCTGCAGTCAGTGTAGGCGGAGACAACATAGGATAGATGGATACAATCTCCTGATGACAAAAGATTAAAAAGCATAATTAGAATCACGAATCAATAATCTCCTCCTAAGCCATCCAAAAAATTGAACCATCTTAGCAAGTTCACTACCAGTACAATAATATGAATACCAAGGTCACAGACCCTCAATAAAAAAGTTCAGAAATATCAACAGAAACGAAAGTGGTACACATCAAATTCATTCAAAAGTTGCGCAAAATAAGAGTAAGATTCAACCAAAGTAGAAACCATGAGAACTCCACAGAAGCACGAAAAGGAACATGGAGAGAGACCTGTAGAAGAGCTGCAATAGTGCCACATGAATGCCAAAGGATTGGAGCCAATTCAGGATACGTTTCTCTTTTCTGCAATTGAAGCATCGCCATGTCAAAAATCAGCCCAAAATAACAATAGCCCTATCACAACAGCTTTGAAAGGCCCACCAACCATCCTCTGGAAGAATACTTAATTTTGCACACAAGGATGACTTTTCGGTTCCTTTAAATTCTCCAGACCATTTTAATTGCTCCACCATATTCATATGGCTCCACATAAACCTAAAAGCGATTCTTTTCCCACAAGAAGACCGGTCGTCCGACTGGCTCAAGAAAGTCATGATGACATCCAAGACCCTCGACATTGTCCAGTCCAAGGAAACAAATACTAAGTCACAAGACACTCAATTCAAGGCGCCAGAGTTCAAGACGATGAGGAAATCCAGGAAACGCGATTCAAGTGGGCGAGTACTTGGCGACGAGATTCAGGGGCTTACAATCAGGCAAAAGACACCTAGAAACAAACAACAGAATTTCTCGCCACAAAAATCGAAAACTCCCCCAAACCCTAATTTTTCCAAATCTACCGCTCTGTGTCAACTGCGCATTCCAAAACAACAAAATCAGCCAAAACAGGGCAAATTTCTCCAAAACTTCTCTAATTATCCAACTCCCAGAAAAACCTCGGCACAACGTGTGGCAAGTCTTTCCCATGAGTGGTTTGGCAAACAACTCTGCACTCTGAGCACGCCTCGTAAAGGGCTCCATCCTCAACAAAACCTTCCCCATCCCCACTTCAAACTGAGTTCCCCGCCAGCTCTTCTTCTTCTGCGATCGATTCGCGTTCCCGACATAAACGCCTAACCACTCAAAAATCTCTGAACACTGCAGTCCTCAACTAAAACGCAATTTCCACAATTTGCCCTAACTCCGCCATCTTCAAAATAGCGAACCATCGTACCTTAGAAAGGTCGAGAAGTGCATTCTCCCGCTGCTCCGGCACGATAAGCTCCAGCACCAACTGCTCCGCGCTCGTCATCCTCGTTCGTCTCCAGATCAAACCCAAAGCTGGAAAAGTTTTCTACGATGGCACTCACTTAGGCGCTTCAAGCCGCCATAGCCAGAGCTGCGTTTGATGAGTTCGGAAATATGGAAGTGAAATGAAGGCGACGGAGTTTTCGGCTTCGGGAAACAAATACGATGAACGTGAGTGGAATCGGTAAAGGAAACGCCTTTGTAGTACTTCTTCGGGAAACTGTTGTCTAGTTCAGTGCAAAACAGGCTTGGAGTCTAGGGTGCTTCCCTGCCGACAAGGTTCTTTCGGGGAGGCGGTGTGAACGTGACTAGGCTCGTGGATGGACAGAACTTGAGTCGTGCAGGCGAATTCTCATCTATTATATTAACCCTTAACCCCTCACCGCCGAAGGTGACCAAAAGTGTCCACTCCAAATTTAGAAAAGGATCACAGCATAACAGTGGGGCACGAATTTGTCAGGTGCACTGGCGAGTTGGGTTGTGGCTGGTGTTAGGATTATGGATTGCCTCTTGGCATCATGAAGGTGCATACAAAACGTGAGAGATGGTGCTCCGATTGGTGCAAGGTAAAACAACGGATAGGTGGTTTAGCCTCGGGTTCCGGATTCTGACCAGTGCTAGGTGGTTGCAAACTGTTGGGTTTAGGATGCGTCCGGAAAGGGAGGGTGCCAAGGTAATCAGTGAAGGAGCTCCACACCCATTGCTGCGATTTGAGTGGAGCCGTGTTGTGGATGCACAATCTGGAATGTGACAAGGTGCATGAAATTAGAGATTGCGAGCAAATTTTGTACTTAGAAAATGTACCCCTTGTTTGAGAGAAGGGAGTAGAAAATGAGGGTTAGCGTCATCATTTTCGGGAGAGGTGGGGTTCTGCAAGTCTGTTGTGTGCAAAGTTGTGGGCACCCCACTTTCTCTAATCACTATCGCGAAGTAGAATTGCGGCAGCATTGCGGTATGATAAGTGCCTTGCACAATGGGACAGCTACAATTGCAGAAGTACAAGAAGTTCAACGCCTTGTTCATGAGTGGGTGCTTCGGGAAAGTGGGAGCACCTACGTTGCTCAGAAGGTCGTCAACTGCCTTCATGCTTGGTACCTATATGATCTTGAGGCCTCAAATTCTAGTTTGTGGCAACAGTACCCCTCAAATAAGGCGTGGCGTCACTTGTGTTACAAACACATTGCTCGCAATTTTGGGTGGAAACGAAGAATCTCAGAGGGTGATCCATGGGGAATTCCTTAGGAAGTTTACACTTTCATTCGGACGAGGTTGTGGCCTAATTTACATAGCGACCATGAAGGCGAAGGCGAGATTGAAGACAGCGGAGCGATTGCGAGAGAGACCCTAGGTGGTCCTCGCCTTGACAGCAGTTCCTTCTCCACAATCACCTGAGCACAACATTCTCCAGAGAGAGGAACAAACTAATGACACAGGAGAATTTGGGCCCCCCCTCGAATTAGGAATTCTGACAGGGTTCGCCACGACACTTGAGCGCATAGAAGCTCAATTCGGCAGCGACCACCTTCTGGGAGTTCCGATTAGGTTAAGAATTGAACCTCCCCGCTCTAGGGGAGGCCGGGGCAAGTGAGGGGGAGGAAGGAAAGCTCTACGAGGCGGAAGAAATTCCCAAAATTTTGGCAGAGAAGACGCACCTCCTGCACCAAGCGATGTCGAGGAAATTCGTGACTGCCAGGCAATTGAACGAGGGCCTCGAGGAGGTCGACTTGGAGGTGCGCTTCCTGGCCACGAGGGAGGGCGCCAAGGCCGACACGGGCGTCAAAGCAAGGAGAATCCAGATCTCCCCCAGGGGTCGACAACGCCTTGCATTACACCAAACTGCCGCACGCCACCGAGATTACGACCTTGACCTGCACTAAAATTGAGGACCCGCCAGTAAATATCGCCTCAATTGCAAGGACAAGCTGCTAGCAGGCGCAGATTGGACCTGGCCCCGGATCGAGTTGAGGTGGTTCGGGCGTGATCACATTGTCTCTAACCAGAAGTGTTCATCTTTGTTTAATCCTTGCGCAGAGGTCGCCATTAAGTGACCCTCCCCAATCTGTGGGGAATCAGCTCCAACTATGGAATTCCAATTGTCGCGGCGGAAATCTCCAAGCTGCGTTCAAGCGAGCTGCTCGTGTACAAGATTGGGTGACTGACATTGCCGTCATTGAAAGTCCCCTTCCAGACGGTGGAGACAACATATTCAATTGCAGTGATCAGCAAGTAACACAGGTGCAAGCATTTGGGGGATCCGTTCCACTACCAAGAGAGACGTTGCCTTGTCAAGAGAACGGGCCAAACAATAGGGAAGGCACAATGTTACCTGAAGGTGTGTGGGTGAAATTGGAGACTCTAGGTTATCAATCGGATCAGTGGGGAGGATTGGATGCTTTCTATGGAGATCTAGTACTAACTTTATGGGAAGGAGACATTCAATATTTTGGAGTGCAGTTTGGAGGACGGGTGGGATATCACCAAGTTCCAATGACGGATTGCTTTTGCTTAGATTGGCGTGTTTGGCCAAACATCGTTGGAAACCATCAAAGTAGGCAATCCAGTAGACCTCTGTCCCCTCCACACGAGGGGGTCACTAATGAGCTAGCTGACCACTACTCCTCTCCACAGAGATCAGACATTGTGTCACAGGGCCGCGCGCCATTGACTGTAGGCGACATCTTGTGCGAAACACCACCAAGACCAGGTCAAAGTTCAAAGACCGCCATTGATTGCAGTGAGTTCAAGCCGCTTTCTCATTATGATGGGTGGACTTCTGACTCCCAAGATGCTTCTTGGATGGCTTCTTTCTGTGACTTCATAGGTAATTCATCTAACGATGATAACTCTGATTGGGAAATTTGCAGTGAAAGTGACATAGCTTTGGAAATAGATGCTGATCTAGATTTACTAGCTTATCAAGAATTTTCATACCTGGACCGAGACCATCGTCTTGCTTTAGAGCACACCCGTCTTGTCTATGCGGATTCGGAGTGGAGACAGGAGACTGCAATTCTCGATGGCGATACAACAAGATTTATAAGGCCCCATCCTAGCCCCACTCAACATTTTCGGTGGAACAAGCAGCCACTGCGCTTCTTCTTCGACCTATGGTGGGACAACTCAACTTTGGATGAACTTGTCAAACAGACAAATTTGTATGCTCGCCAGCAGTGCACGATGGTGGCCGATCCATGAAGACGAGGTTGACCAGCAGGCCTCAACGGCGGCCCCAGATGGAGAGACACCAATCTCGTTGAGTTTAGGGCCTTCTTGGGGATTGTGCTATTGATGGGATTGAAGTTATCTCCCTCAATTAGATTGTACTGGAGCAAGGACCCATTCTGGAAATGTGGTGTCATCCCTCATGTGATGAGTTGTGACCAGTTTGAGTGTCTATTTCGTTGCCTACATTGCGTTAATAATTCTACATTGTGCCAGAACAAGGAAGCTATTGAGTATGATAAAATTGGCAAAGTGCGTTGGGTGATTGACCATTGTATGGCACGATCGCGGGAGTTATTCAACTGTGAGAAGTATGTAACGTGCGATGAGGTCATAATAGCCTACCGAGGGCATTTTTCACCTGTTCAGCAATACATTCCTGCTAAACCCACGAAGTACGGCATCAAATATTGGGCAGTTGTTTCAAATCCAAGTAGGTACATCTATAATATCATACCCTATCTAGGAAAGAAGGGAGGTGAGGCGGAAGTGGCACAGGGTGAGAAGGTCGTCCATCAACTCACAACAGGCTTGGGTCACCGCTCACACACAGTGGTGTGTGATAATTTTTTCACCTCACTGCAGTTGTTCCACTCCCTCTTGGAACGCGGCATCTTTGCAATCGGCACCATGAAGGGGACCCATGTGGGGTTTCCTTCTTGCCTCATGGGCATGAAGAAAGGCGAGCACCCCCGAGCGACCCTTTTTTGGCAGATGCACAATTCAAAGAAAATGGCTGCCACCACGTGGTTCGATTCCAAGCCTGTCTCATTTTTGAGTACTAGCATGAATCCAGTGGGGGATGCCAAGGTGTACAAGTGGTTACAAGGAGAGCGCAAAAAGATTCCTACAACTCCACAACAAGCGGAGTACCAAGTTCACATGAGAGGCCTGGACTTGATTGACCAAATGCGTCGTGACTACACAGTACAATTTCACTCTCGAAAATGGTGGCACAAGTTATTTTTTTTGGTAGTGGATTCGTCACTATAGAATGCGTGGGTCTTGTATCGAGACCACAAAGTTAACTGTAGGGAGAAGCTTCTTGGAGGTCGGCCGGGTTTTTACTTGGACGTTGCAAAGTCCTTAATCGAGCCAGCGCTCCAGCTACCTAGGACGTGCAGCCCATACAATATCAGTCCTGATGCCCTGCACTATACTGTCACACACCCGGACGGCTTGAGGAAACGTTGTAGGCTGTGCAAAAAAAAACAGAGACACATATGCAAAGCTTGTAATTGGATGCCTTGCTGTGATGAACCATGCTTTGGCAAGCTCCATAGCCGGAAGAAATGGGCCTTACGCTTGTCACAATAATCTAACAACAACTCGTTTGTGTTGTTTGTGTAGGTTGGTTGGTTCGCTCATGCCCCAAGTCCCCAGGGTCTGCTAGCCAGTGCAGACATAGTCAACGCCACTCAAACAGTGAATAGTACTAGGCGGTTACAAATTGCAATTGTGCGTGTGGCATTCTTCTTTTGTAGTTCATCCCAGGTTGTAGCTTGGATTTAAAGTTGTGCATGTCCTTCGTTGTAGGGAATTGTGCATTTTTGTCGTAGCATGATCCCCAAGCAGGGAGAAGCGTCGTAGTTTTTCACAGGGACGCATGTTGTCTCAGATATTTTGCAAAATTTTGATAAACATTTGATTTTCAACAAGTTAGTGTTGTAGTTGCATAAATTTTTGGTGAAATTGCCTTTGATATATTCGGATTTTTGGGTATCCTCTATCGTTGTCGGAAGGCTGCAGTGACACCCCCTCGCTCGACAGAGTTGTAGTGACCGCGCCTCCCGGTCCCCTACACGGGCAGTGCCGGTTCCTATGACGAAGAATGTACATTTGCTTCTCAAAGCTTGGTGAGTTTACAAGTCCAATGATTTTGAAAATTTGACTAATCACGGATTGCCTCTCTACGAGGATACTGTCCAATTTTCGAGAGTGTCACGACCTTCATCACAAGGCGTGCCCGTGCCACCTTGATGAGCAAGGGGGACATTGGAGGTGACTCCCCAAGCCTTGCAAGAGATGAGGTGAGGGGGGACTAGGAATCCCGAGCGATCAGAGCGTGTTAGCGCTCTGATCTGGACGAATTTGGGGGCGTGTGATACATGCTTGGAAAGGTCTTGAGAAGAAGCTTCTAGCCGTTTATAGAACGCGTGATTTGGACTTGCGAATCAAAAGTTATGGGCGTTCAAAGTTGGGGGTGTCCTGGTCGCGCCAGGAGTGCCCTGGCCGCGCTGAGAGTGTCCCAAATCTTTGGAGGGCGATAAATTTGCGAGTACTTGTCCAAATGGAGAAAGTGAGTAGTCCATCGGCATCTACGCGTCACGTAAATGTCGAAAATGGGGTTGCATGTGCGATTTGGATCCCAGACCGCAAAGTTATGCCGGGTGAAAGTTCGGGAGTTCCAAACTAGTGCGAATTGGGAGAAACGGGGTGGTCTTCCAAAACCAAAGTGGTTTTGGGAGTTCCCTTTGACATACAAGGGGGGGGGTGCCGAATCTCACAGAGAGTACTATAGGAGGGGTTGGTCTCACTCCTCACTCCCTCTTGAAGCCTTGGTGAGTCCTGGTGACTCAAGGGTGGTAGTGTGGGGTCACCACCACTTCAAGGCACCATGGGATACTTGGGTGTGTCCCGTGGCACCGGTTGGGTAGAGTCCCATTCCTTGCTAGGCTATGTGAGGTGTCCCGAATGGTGAGTCCCGATTAGTGATGAAGTGGAAAGTAGCAAATACACAATGGGCCTAGTATGGAGTTGGGGTTACACTCAAGGGCGGTTAGGACCATGGTGAGTAGTGCCACCATGGGTCCTTGCACAATAAGATGGAAGTTCTGCCCCATGTTACCAAGTAACATGCCCCGGTGTCATGATGGGTGTGGGCGTGCTAGTAGTCCCGGTGACTGGGACTTAGTACAAAGAGTTGGAATTAGGGACTAACATTGGATGTGCGTGGCATGTGCAGTGTTAGAAGAGCGTGACCCTTGGTGCCACTAAAGTGTCAAGTGCTTGAGAAGCATTGGAAGGGAACTTAAGGTGGTAAGTGTCACTAAGGGGCGCGACACAGAGCAAACATCACTTAATGCGCTTGCCATCAATTTCGAAGTAAGAAAAAGTGCATGCGAAGTCAATGAATTCTGAGTTTTTCTTCAAGATCTAGGGTAAATTGCTGAAAATCAAGTCAATGAAACTCCAATCAGAGAGAACTTCCGGCCCCGCCACAAAGTCCCTCACCAATCTATGCGGTGAAGTTCGCTAATTCAACCCAGATCTTGCGCTATAGGCGAATTTCGACCAAGGTCCTACAAAACCATCCTCACAAGGCATCCGAGCATGGGCGCTGAGGGATTAAGTGTCCGAATGCTTTCCTAAATTTTTGCAGCATAATTTTGCTTATATAAACACACTAGTATGGAGTTAATGCAGTTCCTGCATCTTTGGAGCTCATTGTCATTGTGACCGGTACCATGAGCTCAAAAAAATTTACATTAATTTAAATTCATTCCCCCAACGAGATTAAAAAATTAAATTAAACAAATTTAAATTAAATTTGTTGTATTACCCCTATCCCCTCGCCCCTATTTGTAATTTTGATAAGCTATTAGGTTTGGCATTCCTTATGGGATTTATTCCAATGTCCCATATTTGTATCCAATATCCATTCCAATACAATATATCCTATATCCGTATCTGGAACTAGTACAATATCCATATCCATATCCAATACCCCATTCTAGTATAGTATCCCATATCTATATCTACTATTAGTACAATATCACATATTCGTATCCTAAATTGTTTTTTGATATCAATGGCATTGGAGGGGGGTGGGGGTGAGCGCTTGATTCCCACCTTTGGAATTAAGCGAACACAACCAGGTTCTTGTGTTGTCAAGTTGTCCTATGAGTGTCTATATGTCAAATCCAAATATGCCTTCCAAGCAATGGATTTTTAGTATGAAAGTTCTACAATGAATTCCTTGATTGGAAACTTAATCCACTTTAAACCAACTAGTAAACAACTTTGGCATTGGGATTTATATCCCAAGTTAGGCTCACAAAGGATTAATCAATCAAGATAACAAAGTAGGTCAAGTTGTAAGGTTGTTAATACCCATGCAAAATGATAAAGAACTCTCAAATCTGACTTTTCTATGATTAGATAATTGCGGATGAAGTGTGGATTCCAATCTAGTGGTTAAAACTTCATCCATCATTTACTTCTATGCTAACTATCAAAATCCACTCTTAGTTTTTGGATTATTTTCTATTTACTATTTTCTTCCTCAGTTCTGAAATTCACTTGATTTGGTCAACTTTGGTTGACTTTCATCCAAATCCTTCCTAACCTTGATCAATTCTTCATCCTACTTTAACTTCTTTAATACTAATCTATTTTCCAAGGTCAAGGTAGTTTTGAGATCCTAAAATTATACCCTAAAAGATTCTAAGTCTAACTTATTTCTAAGATTCTTTAAAAATATTCTTTTTAATCCCCTATTGTTCTAAGCATGCCTTTTAACCCCTAAAGGACCGAATGACCGTTGAATGTACGCAGGTAATCTTGGGTAGATTTGTATGAAGCCATTTTATAACAGATGTTCTTCAAATTTTGACACAAGGTGCGAACATATATCCCCTAAGTGGGAATGCAATTTTTTTTCCAATCGGGTGCACGGATCAAAAGTTATGTTGCCCTGAACTTTTCTAGCAACTTCGGGAGCTTTGGGCAGCATGTGCAAAACACCTCCTCTACTTCTAAAATTTGGCAAGTATGCAACTTACATGATATAAGATGAAAATGTCAAAAAAACTAACCATGTATAGTGTAAAAATCTTACTCTAGGAGGAGTTAAAGGTTGTTGGTCCTATCGGGCAAGGTAGAAAAAAAATTTCTCCTAACTTCAAATGTTATAATCTTTCAATCGTATAGTTAAAGTTTCTGAATTTTTTTCCACACATTTCCATAGTAGTCTAGTACAAATTTTTATGGTTGAATTTTGAAAAAAAACTTTTTCTTTTCATTTTTTTCCCACTGCCCTAAAATGTGGTAGTTTTTTACAATTTGTGTCTAAATTGTGCCTTGGTCCTTTAGGGGTTAACTTTTAATCCTACTTGCTATTTCTAGGTCTAAGTAAATTTAAAGTAAAAGTCACTAAATTTATCTTTAGGAAAGGTTAAACACTTATGTTTTTTACTTTCCTAATAAAAGTGACTCACAAATGAAGTTGGAGCGACAACTGGTTCATCAAACTTCATCCATCAATTTCTTTCACCTTTCACTTTTGAAATTAACTTTAACTTTAACTTTTTACTTTTACTTCTATTCTAGATTCTAAGATTCCTTCCTTAATTCTTTTGGATGATTTTCTATCTTTTCATCCAATTTTTAAACTACTTTTCATTCGAGCATAACTTTTGGAGTTTTTGTCTCTTTTTTATGTTTAATGACTTTTTGGAAAGCTACTGACTTTTCCTAACTACTTTTCTCCTCAAATTCTACTTTTCTAATAGCCCTAATGTTCTGAATCTAGTTCCTAATTCCTAACACTAATGTCTAACTCTCATCAAATTCTTTTTGGGTAAATTGAAACAATGGCAAATGTTTTACAAACTTACCTTGAGATTTGCAACTCCCAAACTCACGTTGTCATGCTGCACTCCTTCCATTTCCTTTTTAAGTTGCTTTCTAAAATGGTTGGTGAAGTAGGTAGTTTGTTGGGAGAGTTTAAAGACTCTTTCTAAATTGTTCCAACTCTTTTCCTTTTCTTTCCCTTTCTAATTTTTTCCTTTTCTTTCTAGATATTTTTTGTAAACCAAATCCTACCAAATCAAATCTCTAAATTCCTTGCTAATTTTGTAAGAAGCAAACAAATGCTTGAAGATAAGTGGATTTGACTTCTACCAACTACTAACTAATTCCTAGAATCTAATAAGTCAACTATACTTTCTTTTTGTTTGTTTCTATTTGTCTTCTAACAAACTTACAACCTCAGTAAATGTGACCAAACATTCTTTACAAATGGTTCATATTCAATTCTATCTCTCTTCCTTTCTTCTACTTCCTAAATGTTAATCTCCAACCCAATACTTCTTATTTGCAACTTTGGAATTTTGCAATGTGAAAAGGAGTGAATCTAGAGTGTGAGGTTGAGTTTTTGTGCAACAGATTGTGACTCCAGAGAGTGACCATGTGGAGACAAGTTGTGATGTTGCCAAGGTATGGAGTTCACATTGAAACTTTGGCTCCCCTTACTAGTCAACCCAAGTTGACTTCGGTCCATGTATTGACTTGATGTTCTCTCTACTCAACCACTATTCTCTCAATTTAAACTCTCAACTTCAATTGTTGGTCACTCAATTCTTTAAAGCTTCCACTCTGATTTTACAATTTAATGCACCTTTTGTCCCCATCTCACTTTGGTATTAAAGACAAAATGTATGCTCATTTTCTTCCTCTCCATGCTCACTTTGTCCAAAATCAAACCTTTGGCAATTTTTGAATGGAAATTCTCTAAACTATGTAGATTGTTCAATGCCCATGCTAATCCAATTTTTATTGTATTTATGGAACACTAAAGTTACCTCTCAACCTCTCAGTGGCTCCAACAATTTTAAATTCAGTGAAAAATTTTATCATCAAGGAAGCAAATTTTTTGATTAAAATGGGGACCTTGTAGGCTATCATCCCAATTTCTAGTTTTCTCAATATGATGTATGTTAGGATTTTTGGTCAACTTAGTTCAAGCAAACAACCGGCAGTTTGGTCCTTGCAACATGCCTGCTACCTACCAGATCCTTCCAACTTGGCCCTTCCAACCCACCTGGTTGGCTGGCTAATTGGAAGGTTTGGGAGCTGGCTCACTGGCTGTAACTCAATTTTGGTATTTTCGTGTTCTTACTCACAAAAATCCTCCAGCTGTTGCTTGCCAATTTTAGGAATTCAAGTCCCAACTTTGGGGATTTAAACCCACACTTGAGTCTCCTTTTGGAGAGCCCTTTCAATCTAAAAGTAAAATGGAAATTATGACTAAGAGTGAAGCTTTGCTGTCTGAGGGGATTAGCCCCAAATTTTAAAGACTAAAATTAGTCCCAAGTTTAAAGCTTCGGTGTACATGGTGTTTTAAGCCCCGATTTGAACAACAAAAGAAATTACAATACGTTAGAGAATGTGCCTATAGGCAAAAGCTTTGTCGTATGATGGGTTAACACCATATTAGAGGACAAAACAAGAAATTAGTTGGAACTTGAGGTTCCGATTAGTACAAATAACAACCAAATAGCAATGACCAGTTTGCAGGACTTGGGAGGATTGCAACAAACATCACCTCCCAAATGACTCACAGTTGGACTACAATTTCTCCACGTCAAGGCTTCAAGGGGGATTTTCAACACAAAATGTGTGAAATTCTCACCAAAAAAGCTTGGTAAGAAATTAAGACTTAGAACACAAAAATGTTAGTTAATCACTTAGAAAATTTCCACAATAGCTTAAGTGTTTCAAATGGACCCCCATGTCCTTTGAAAGGGCTTCGATAACATCAACAATGGAAGCTTAAACACTCCAAAATAACTTCAAAATCAAGTGTTTTCATCTAAGTGACCAAAAATCTGACAATGCCAATGAACTTAGCGGTTACGAAATGAAAGAAAGTGATCTTCAAAATGAAGAAAAGTGGGTGAAAAGAGAGAGAGAGAGAGAGAGAGAGAGAGAGAGAGAGAGAGAGAGAGAGAGAGAGAAAGGCCTTTTATATATTTCCAAGGCCTCCTCACCCCTCAAGTTACCTAAAAACTACTCTTAGGAAAAACTAAAAATTAACTTTTAAACTTCTATCTATTGTTGTGACCACTTTAACTTTTGGAGAAATGCTCCAAATACCAAACGGATTGTGCCATTGTCTTTAGGAGACCCAAATTAATTTTGAAGACACCATAACTTGTACTCCCAAGGCCATTTTGCAAGCAAAAGCTATGATTTGCAAAACAGTGAAAAAGGTCAAAAATTCAAAACTTGGAGTTTCACTTTTCTCAAAGTTTTGACTAACCAAGGTTGTTTGGGAGGTTTAAAAAATCAAGAAAAGAATCCAAGTTGACTTCAATTAGACAATGTACACTCTGGAAATGTCGGTCAACTCATCAGGAGTTTTGGAATTTTGTTAAAAGTTATTGTCACCATTGATTCTAGTACTTGTGGGTGTTGGAACGTCTTGAAATTTGGCGGGGCACTTATTTATGCTAAACCCTATTCTAATTTTTAGTGTGATTTTATTGCTACCTTGGTAATTTCTATGGATTTCCAAATGCCGGTAAATGTGGTTCACTTCCCATAGAGTCATCTTCTACAATTTAGAAAATCATGAATCTGTTTGGGTAGCTTCTAGGAAGACCACAAATGATAAGTGCAAATTCCCATGTCTATTTTGCACTTTATGGTAAAGGTGTCAAAATAACATCTATTGAATTCATTCATCCAGGGAGGAATCATTCCCATACTTGGGAATCTTCACAAACCGACTTCGCCGTTGCACTCCTAGCACATTTTTAAGCTAGAAACACCTCTCTCCATCCATTGGTTGTGTAATCATCCAACTTGTGGATTTCACCTTCAAAGAATAAAAAATAATTTTTCCAATTCTTTGTGAATTGGATGGTGACTTTTATGCATGTCACCTATATGTTTTTCTAGGACCTAGAGAACCAATTCCCACCCTAACCCTCTAACTCCTACAATTTAACCCTCTATCACCATTTCCCAGAGATTTGACTGATTATAATCCAAATTAGGTATTTTTACCTATTCTTGCCAACAAGGCTTATACTACTCCACCCCCCTAATTGCTATGCTAAACACCTAATTTGGACACTCGAACTTAGAAAGAAAAGTGTTTGAGGCACTTTCCGTACTTTTAGGACTAACACACCTCATTTGTAGGGATTTCTACTAAACATGTTGTAAACACTCTTTTTTGGACTTGTCAACTATAAATGATACAAAATGTGAGCTAAAGCAAGAAAAAAGAAAAAACTGAGCCCCAAGTGCTAACTACAAGGCTCATGGGGGGAGGAGGGATTTTTCTTTTTTAAATATCAACGACTCTCAATTTTTGGAAAGAGGGGGGACAAAAAGGACATGATCCATCTTTTTGATACATTGTGCTCCATGCCGTTACCACAACCAAAATTCAAGTAAAAGCAATTTTTAATTTTTTAATTTATATGTTTTTAAAATTCAATATCTTTTCTTTGGTGAGTAGGAACGCCACAAAACAAAGCCCATGCACCCCTCCTCGCAAAGAGCTTTCCAACAATACAAATCACATGGTTGGGGGATGTACATTTCAAGAGATCTCACCATAACAAACAAACAAGAAAAACAAAGAGCTTAACTTAAGGTATGAAAGATATAAATATAGATATTTGCTAGAATGCAATACAATAATTTATGCATATCATCCTCACCAAACGCAAGATAGAACATAACCAACCCTTATTACCTAATCTTCTTTAAAATCACATCAAATATACATGTACATATATGTAATACTCAAGTCTCAGAGTCTCTCTATATATACATACACATACATGCATATATAATTTTTTTAAATTTAAAAAGAAAGAAAATAAGTTTGAAATCCAAAACTACAATTCCAGTTCAATATAAGGAAAGCACCCTACGGCTTAATAAAATACTTAGCAATAGGAATCAAACTTAGACCATCATACACACAACTATCAACTTCTTTTACTATTCATAATATACCCTCACTCAACAAGGTAATTGATTACCTAAGAAATACAAATATCGATAGATATGGGCCATTGCTTATTGGTTACGAGTTCACATCATAGAATCAATGGTGCTAGTATGTGAGCCCAAGAATGTGAGCATTGAGCCTACAATATAAGTACCTATAATATATATACCACACACTATAGAAGGCCTATGTATCATGAAAACCTATAATATGAGTATTTGTAACATATATTCCCTATAAGGCAATAATCATAGACGGTTTCTATTATTCTATAATATATACACCCATTACATAGGGGGGTGTATTCTAGGCTCATGGGCTCACACTCCTATGCTCACATAATAGAAACCCTCATTATAGAGTCTACCTCCGAATAGAGACACCAAGGATAGCCCCTACTACCTAAGCCTATGTAGTTTAGATAATAAAACTATCTCCAACAAATTCTTCATTCACAATGCTCATGTGACCAAAGTTTTTCTTCTTTTGTACATGAATTCTGGTCTATCATATTAACCATTAAACACCTAAATTCTTTCCAAATTTTTTGTAGTATATTTTTGCTTACATCTATATAAATACATATTGTTTATTTCAATTTCATTAAATTTTTCATATAGAGAGTTTTTTTTAAAGTCAAGCATTGGTTGGGATGAATGAGAATTTATATGATTAAAAACCCTTTGAAATCTCTTTGTTCATTGTCTAGAATTGAGATGTTGGAGGGCTAAGGGATTATTAGGGATAGTCACAATAGTTATGGAGATTCAAAACCAACACTCACCAAGTTTGGAAAAAGTTTATTTTTCCTTCTTATCAAGTACAAAATCCTCAACAAATTTAATGAAGAAATTGCAAGAGTCCAATGGCAACCTTATGCACAGAGTCTTTCAACAATTTAGGGAACATGCAAGAAAAGAGCTTTCCTATCGTGACTCTCTTTCTATTGCAAGTTCATTCATCATGATATTGTTACATTTTCATCCACAAATCTTTTCATCCTTTTTTTTACTAAGCCCTAATGTCATTCCATAGCTTCTTAATGAAATCATGTTAGTTGATGAAACCTTTTTGGTGTCGTTGCATCGCAACAAGATCTATTCAAGGTATGTATATCTTATACAAGTTAATTTAATTAGTCTCAAGTTGTGCAATAATAACTCAAACTTGTTCTTATTTGAAAATTGTGCAATTTTATGAAGTGCACTATTGTAAAAGTTCATAGTACTTTGGATAAAACCAAGAGGTTCAAGTCTACACTATTTTTATACTATCTCAAATAGTGTGATTGTCATCTAAATTTCATCCGCTTTCCATTTATAGTCATCCAACTTTCATCTAGAATTAATCCATTTGTTCATGCTAATTAGACCACATTGATTCAAATTAGTGTGAGGGGTACTCAAAATATTCAACCTCTTGCACTAATTACATTGACTCATATAGTAGTACAATTTGTAGCAACATTTGTAACAACATCTTTGTTACATTTAATACATAATAATATAGTATAGTATTTTCTTTAGTTCCCCATACATGGATTTTAAACTCAAAAGTACTTCAAACTTTGGATGAAGATGTATTAGAGTGAATAAGCCTTGGGGTTCAAATGGATGAATTTGTGATCACAAATCATAACCAAGTGCGCAATAGATATCTAGCAAAACAAATAGATTTGAGTCTAAATTGTTCAATAATTGTTTAACCTAATCCTAACATTCATACTAAATTCTTGGTTACAATGAATTTACATTATAAATTTTTTTTTCACCTTTTGAATATTAAATATTTTTTATATAATTATATTATTCAAGAGATAATTATCCCCCCCCCAAATTGGAATTCAATATAAAGACATTGATTTGTATATTTAATACTTAGTATTAATCAAGCACGATTCAAAACTAATTATCATTTTATCAGCAAGGACTTATGACATGCACCAAATACAAATACAATACAATATACTAATTAGCATGGGTGTTAAGATCCTGAGACAAATTGGCAAGCCATTTGAGCTTATTCTATTCATTATGAAAGTTATCTTCAAATAGAATAATTATTTGGTAGAATCTTATGGTAACCCCTCTAAAATGTGTGATTGACCCCAAACTGTCATCATCACTATAGGACTATAGCTACGTCTCTAAAATCATTATGTACACATGTAGAAGAAACAACTTTTAAAACCACTATCAATTTTTTTTTTATTCTTCATAACTTGCATATGGTATCCAAATTCTTTAGTGCATTGGAATCTCCTTTCAATTGACAACAAGAAAGTATGGAGATTTGACCAATTTCATAATAGTCACTAGGCACAATAATAAAAAGTGGCAATTTTGATAGTGCCCATGTTAGATGCGATAATTGGTCTGTTGTTGATTGAAGGTTGGTTTGATGAGATGGTCATGCAAGTGATGACATTTACATTACCTTGTTGTTAGAAACGTCCATTTATTTTATTTGGCATTGTGAACCCTCAAGAAAGGAAGAAAATGAATGATTTAGGGAGTTGAGAGGGAAAAATCTTAACTTAGCAATGTGCAATGTCATATATTAATGTAATTTGCATATTTATAATATAGCAACACAACAAGGTAATGTAAATGTCAGAATGGCACATGGAATATTGTCAATTCAACATAATTGATGTTTTCAGGGCTTTAGAGTAGATCAAATACTCAATGGTTACAACGCCCCAACCAGTTGCACTATTTTGAATGTAAGTAATCAATAGTGACCAAGGATATGTAGTCTTAGTGTCACTCCTCATTTCTCTCAAGATCTAAGGTGGAAACCTAGAGGAACAAACTCTTAATTCATGCCAACTTTGATATAAAAATGGAGTTGTTTCTCCCTTTGCCTCATTTACAATGAGCGATTGAGCATAGAAGTGTGAGAATATAGCAAGTTTATAGCCCAACCATCAAAATGTTGAATTGCATTGTTGGTCTAATTTGTCTTTGTAGTTCTTGTTTGATGCTTTGTTCCCTGGCCAAATCACTTGTGGTTAGTGATCTTGTATTTTCACCCCTTTGCAATGTAACTCCATTTCATTTGTTTAAAAAAAAGTGTTGAACTATGAGTAGAAAGGGTTATCTCGTGTAAATGAAAAGATTATGAGCTTGTATTACAGTAGAACAAATAGCTTTCGCTTATCTCTTGCTAACAACATGGAAAAAGGACTATATTGTCTCCTAATCCAATATACCTAGGACTTCTGAGAAACTCTAGATTGTAAAATCTTGAGAGATTACACATGAACTTTGACACCTTTAATGAGCATAGACCCCCATGCACCTCACTTTTACACTTCAATTCTTCATATAGAACACCAATCTTGGGGCCACTTCCCACTATGGTCATCCAAGTTAGTAGGCTGTGGAAGTGAGTGGCCAAACTTTGTTGAGAGTCCAAAAAAATAAGCTAAAACTAGGCAATAAAATATAGAAATTGGACCCTTCAACAAGCCATAGTGTGAAGCCTCCAAAGGCCAAGTCCAAAGTCCAAACCTATACCATTTGTTTAGCTTCTATCCATCTCTCTCCACATTAATCTATCTAGTTTTTGAAAATTTCCTCTCACCTTCTCTAACCATAGATTCTAGAAAGGAATGCATTTTTGTTCTATTTTTGGTTTTCATGGTCATAAAAAATGTCATTGTGAGCATTTTGGCATTACAAAAACTTTCAATTGTTCAACAAAATGTCCAAATGATGACAATGGTAATTTTTATTGTATAAGGACTAGGGTGAATTCTTAGAAAAAAGTTTGTCAATTTCAAAGATACGGAGATTTTGAGGAACATATACTTCTTGTTTTAGTTTTAGATGATGATTTTCAAAAGAGGGTGAGGGTGAGTACATTTACATTTCAATATCTATGTACTCTATTGGGGCTTGTTTGAAGAAAAATGATACACGCAATAGAGAAAGTATTAGTGTGAAGCAAAGGATTGCAATAATCCTTTTTCGATTAGCAATTGGTAATTCCTTGCAAAAGGTTGATGATTTTTTTGGTTTAAGATTGAGTACAACTTTTGTAATTGTGAGGGACTATTGTAAAGCTATTCATATTCATTTGAGACCATTGGTTTTTAATGAATCAACTCTTACTTGGATGAAACAAATAGCAAAGGATTTTGAAGCACTATATGGAAGTCTACTTATTCTAGGAGCAACAAATAGTAACCACATCCCATTATAGCATCATCACACAAACATGTAGCATATTACTACCAAAAGGGATATTATTCATATTTACTACAAGGGATTGTAAATGTAAATTGCAAATTCTAGAACTATGATTTTTCGATAGGCTATATGGATTCATTTATATTGTGCATCATTTCCAAACATTTGAAATAGAGAAGACTATGAAAGAAGCATTTTTACTTTACAAATTCATTGGTGATGTTGTATATCCTTATGAGGCCTTGGTTTTACTTACCATCCAAAGGAAAAAATATGGATTGCTTGAAAGAAAAGCATATTAGAATTTTATTCAATCAAACACTTGTATGGCTACAAAAAGAGCATTTGGAATCCTATAAGGAAGATGGCACATATTACTAAAAAGAATTGACATGCCACTTTGAAATATGCTTGACATTGTTTCAACATCTTGATGTCTCTACAATCATTCCATGCATTTTTTTAAATGATGAATTCTCTATAGATTGGACTACAGCAATGGTGAAAGAGTTGGAAGTTGAAGTCAACATGCCACTAGTAAAAAACACAACAAATAGGTATATTTCACTCTCTAAAATCATCATTGAGGGAAATTAGGGAAGTACAAAAGGTAAATCCTAGAGGCTTAGATACTCCAATCATAAAACTAGAAAAGAAAAAGATATAGAAATAAGAAAAATTTTACATGTTGAAAAATAAAAAAGAGTGATAAGAGAAAATGAAGAATGTGTTGGTTGATTCAATCCAAGCTCATCTCTTACTAGCCAAGACTTTTTACAAAAGTCATTTGGTTAAAAATTCAAATTTTCAATTTTAAAATTATATATACAATGACAATGACAATGATTGTAGCTCAAACGAAGATCATATAGTAATCTTAATTTATAGCTTATTGATCAAATGATCAAATTGGTAGCTTGGGGAGATTACTCTTGAGTTTTAGAAAACTACGTGAGTTAAAAGATAGGGTCCATTTAACTCAAAAGGGAAAAAAATTATATAATATGTAGGGCTACTATAGGGTGCATGAAATTCTACATACTCTAATATATATAAATTAGGCTACATAAAAACATCATGTAGTAGGAATTTTTATTAATAAGTTAGCCTAAACAATAGGGGCCATGCAAATTTTTCATAGTACTATGAGTATAGATAAGGACAAATAATTTCATGTGGATGATAAAATGGACACAATCAAGAAAATCTATAATGAAAGGTGGTTGACAAAAATTGTGCCTTTAGTACTAATGGCGTATATATCAAAAAAATTAAGTGCAAATGTAAAACATTAACCACAAATGGTAGAAATTGTCACATTGCACAAATAGGGAGGTTTACTTTAGTGGATTCAATGCCCCCAAAACTATACAATATGAGGATAGAGTTTATAGTTCATTTAACTTCAATCTTTAAAGTTGTATATATAAAATACACTTAATTATATTGAATGGGATGTTCATAGCTAATTCAATGAAGATTCTAAAGTGTTTAATGGTAAATTTGTTATTAAAAACTATAATTTGGCCAATGACACTTGAATTGAATTGATTGTTGTTGGTTTCATAGTGTATCCCTAGCCTATATATGCATGCAATAAAGTTAAGGAAAAATTTGTAAAGAAGGGTGGTAATTGGAAAAATTTGGACACTTAAATATTATATGTAAGATAGCCCCATTTTAAAAACTAAATGAAGGAATTTACAAAAAAAACATAGGGTACTAGAAATACACTCTCGTAGCTTTTTATATAAAAATATGGTCATTTTAAATGCAATGATGAAGGTAAATAGCTCCACATCAAATACCCTCTTAACTTAGGTGTATACTTTAAATTACAAGGAGTGATCTCCTTGGGATTGGTAGTCTATTCTTTCTAGAAGCCCATTTGTTCTTTCAAAGTTTTTCATCAAACATGTGCTAATTTCTATTATTTTTTCAAAGATATCAATGGCTCTATTATAAAGGTTATACATATCTTTTAATATTGGTGTGAAAATGGTTGTTGATGTTGATGCATTCTCCACATTAGAGGATGAATTGGTCTAGATTTCTACATTTTTTGTGGTTGTAGCTGAGACATGTTTCATGACCTACCCATTTTAGTGATACTACTAGTTTAGAACAATGAATTTTCTCTCTTGCCAATTATTACTAGAAATACAATCGACTATCATTACAAAAAGTTTGAGGCCTGAAGGAGGCCATCAATTCCCAAACAATAGGGAATGTTGTCTAGAAAAAAAAAATTTAAATGAAAATGAAAAATTTGGCAAATTGCAATGCCTGAAATGCACAAGATTGTTTAAAAAATATTTTTTTTAAATGGAAAATGGAAAAGTTTTTTTTTAAAAAATAAATCAAAATTACAAAAGTTAGAAAACTATCAGAAATATAATGTAGCACTACTTGTGCCACATTAAAATTATTTATTATTAAATATGTTTTCTTGAAAAAATATTTTTTTAATTTTTTTAAAATTATAATAATTTTATATTCTAGAAAGCAGTCATAGGTTTCTAACTTGGGGAACTAGCCCTTAAACGGCCCTTTGAAGGCTTGAATTTTTTCCTAATGTTTGTCTTTTTATAAACATTGAAAATGACTTTGAGTACCTTCCAGCATGACAAAGCAACTTAGTTGAATTTAGGTAGCGTAATAATCTTTCTAGCATAACGCCTTATCTGTGTATAGCAATTCCTATTAGCAAAAGAGTAAAAAAATATAGAAAAGAGTAAAAAATGGCCTTAGAAAAACAATCACAATGTATGCTCTCATCACCAAACAAGGACTATGAAAGATATAAATGGAAGAACAAGGTGGCATTGGTCATTCTAGAAAAATAGGTGGAAAGTATGTCTAGTGAATACAAAGACTCCTATTATAGTGGTGGAGACTAGATTTCAAACCCCAATGGTACATGCAAATCCAAGGTTGCCATTGGGGTTTGAAATCTAGGCTCTATCATTACAATGGGGAGCCTTAGCATTCAATGGACACACCTTCCACCTACTTCCCTTCAATGACCAATGTAACTTTCTTCTTTCATTTATATCCTTTATAGTTTGAGGCCTCCCTTTTCCCCCTATTGTACATAGATATATGTGGTCCTCCTTCAATGCAATCAAGTGAAGCAACTCCAAATCCTACCACATTTGATTTGCCTCTTCTCCTTTTTCTTCTCTTTAAACTTTCACCACTACCTTTGCTGTCATTCTTTAGGGATTTTTTTGGAACAACCTTTTGCTTAGGAACAAGTTTCTTTTGGGAGGACCCTACTATCTTACGATCCCCTTTTCTCGGTCTCAAACAATCCCCTCTTCTATCCTTTGAAAGTTTGTCTCTTCTATTCTAGCCCCTCTAACTTAAATTGAAAAGGGTTGAAATGCTCTACAAGAAATTAGAGCCAAAACAATTTTTTCCCCCATTAAATTTGGGTGGCTACGATGATAAGGGTTTGGAGAGAAATCATCCATCTTCTCTACAAACACATGAGGAGAAAAAAATGAGAGAGCCAACACATGAGGAGTTGCAAAAACTAAGAGTGGTTCCTTTCAAGATGTATAAGAGAGCAAGAGCGAGAATGACAATTCTATACTTGACACCCCTAGATAGGGCTTATTTTGCCAGTCCAATATCCACATGACTACACACAAAACAAGTCGTTTTTTACTGACCCAGCTATATTTTGGACCAGCTTGGAGAATACAAGCTATCGAGTAATTCCATCTATAAGTTCACTGATGATAACACGATCAAGATCTTGATCAAGAGGGTGGGTGGGACCATTTGCAAGATCAATGGTCACAATCAAATCCATTTGATTCCAATGATCTTCAAATTACTCACGACTGCACTAGTGCAAGCATTGTCTAAAAAAATACATGCATCATGGGTCTAACAAATTTCAACGAAGGCAAAATACTTAATAATATGGGTGAAGAAATGAGCTTCCAATCTTGAGTAGTCATGCCTCACCTGCATCCATGTCCCACAACAAACACAAGGTCAGTTACAGGACACATGTGAGGTGTCTACAACATGACCACACCTTGTTATCGGAGCCAAAGATTGCCACAAATTACTCACACAAGCATCAAGTATATGCCATGCTAAAGCCTATAAAACCTTCAATGTTTACCAAACCTCATCTCTCTTCTATCACTAGAAAGGGACGAAACTTGTGATGCCATTTCAATGTCCATGAGCCTTGACACACCCGTTGAAATTTGGCCCCGACTCTTGGAGCTCAGTTGTGAGCATGCAATGACAACACAACGAGGCAACGAGGTGGTGAAGTAGTGAAGAAAATGCTCTCCAAGAACATGTGCCTATCATGGGGCATCACAAGAACTACATCCCAAGGTGCTTCCATCTTTGGAGTGTTGCATCTTTAAGGCATACAACTTGGCAGTCAGGTGACCGTTTCTTGCCAACATATACCCAAGAGGTCTGATATAGGGGTTCTATGCTATGGTATCCAACACATCCCGTACGAGGTTAGTTCATCCCCGGTCCGGAATTGGAGAAGCTCATACTCCTAGCCTCCACGGATACTCATACCCGTGTCATAAAAACAATATAATTGTCGCGATAGAGCGTCATGTGCTTCGACGAGAGAGAGAGAAGACGATTCATCACCCAGTCAAGGCAACTTCTAGTCATTTTAAGAAAACATCCATATTTTGACACTTCTCAAGAAATCATTTCTTAATCGGGATACTTGCTAGAGCTACCATCCCAACTCATATGTAGCACTTGTTTTAAGAAAAAACAAAATAACACAACTTTTCCAGATTCCCATGCATGCCGCTATAGCTTGATTTCCTTGCACACCAAACTAGACAACTTGATATTTCAAATATGATCATCAAGTTCTTGGACTCATATGCTAGACTGTTTCGCATATTTTCTAGTATAGTGCCTAATATCCTCCTTGTTGCATTATTGCATAACTTTGGATAAAAGGTTCCATACATATATATACTAGTACAGATGCAAATAATATACTAGTACTAGCAAACTTTTCCAACCAAGCACAACTCCTTGACTTCCAAAATCGATTAAGAAATTTTTTTCTGATCCACCAAAATCGTCATTTCCTCGAGAAACGTCCTTCCTATCGGATTTGCAAAAAGGCAGCAATTGAGGATTTGTACCTCATCTACACCCATGCCACAATCCGAACACTAAGTTAGAACCATGATGTATGCAAGGTGTCTTCAGCACTAAACTAGTTGTTATCCATTTCACAATTACAAGCCAAATTAGTTCTTTAGGAAGAAAATGCAAACCTTCTCTACATCACTATCTAACCTTTTCACCCATGCTAAAGCCCAACAAGCAACTCTGCTACAGCTAGTGGTTTCGTGAACTTGATTTGTTCCGATCCTCCCTACGTTCGCACTAGTTTGCACACCACAGTTGAACTCAAACTATAGGAAGAAATCAAAAGAGAAGCTATCATGAACTGTGCTTCACATGTCATTTTTTCCTTTGTGTTTTGTCTTAGGATGGCGGTAGTCCTTGCATCATGTGATATTTAATTGTGGTTCCAGATGCTTTAATAGCCGTTATGCTAATTGTGCACCTGTCCATATTGTCTTTTGAGTTCACAATATGACGCTCCTTTATTATTTAAACACTTATTCCCCGACTTACATGGTTCTGATCCTTGTCAGTTTCATAACACATGTACTGTGTAATGAATTAGTGAATCGATCCATTGGTGTCAGAACAGAAATTTCATAATTTCTTATCCTTCCATTTCCTATTGGATGTGCTCGTGATTACCTGGTCATTCCTTGTTTATACTTTCGCAAGTCCTTATATATTGTATGCGTATGTGTGAGATAATCGGTATAACTGCTAGTACATAAATTTTCAGAAAAAATTGTATTGCATGCTGTCCTAGACTAAAGAGAGAGAGTGAGAGAGACCTGCCACCATACCCCTGATTAGCTGCTCTCTGATAGAGTGAGACCTGGTATGTCACCACTCTATGCAGAGGGGCATACTAGGCTCATCTTATAATATCACTACAGAAAGTTAAGTGATATTCAATTCCTCCTTACAATTATATGCATTCATACACTTAGCATTGTAGGATGTGTATTCTACGGTAGTCATATTTGATTGTGATTCTTTTTTACCATGAATAGAAATATACCTAACAATAGTACAATTGTGTCTATACTAACTGTGGTAGTTGGGAATTGTCCGAGCTAAAGCCATGCCTTGACTTTTTGTATGAGTCGATTTCATTGGAACCTGTTCCTTTCTAATGTTTGTACCAATAGCATTATCTCATCTATAGCAGACTGTGTGTTGTTGGAGAGATATAGAATTGGCAGTACTTGTGAGAGTATCACATTGTATGCGTTTCGAATTGGACGGTTCGAATTGAATTTAATGAATTATGTATATTGGAAGGTAGCAGTCTTCGTTTATCAAACTTCTTCATTGAGAAGTCAGTAGGTTTGTTTTAGTTTATGTCGATGTGCAGATTCATGAAATGTGCCGATATGCCCTGACTAGGGTTATCTGGTGCAAATTGTGTAATTTCAGGTTTGATTTCCAACACAGTAAGTGGGTAAATCCAATAAGGATTGGTTAGGATGCGAGGTTGGTTGGGATCTAGGAATGCTTGGGGATTTCTGACATTTATCCAGCAAATGTCATCGATGTAACGGAATGCATATCTAAATCCACGCATGAGATCAGTCCGGCCCAATGTTGCTAATCTTTGTATGAATTTGACCTCACAGGTTATAAAGTATATATTACACTATAATGATGAGCATCCGAATCCCATTGGAATGCCTTTAATCTGGCGCCAAACTCGATCACTGAGCGTGACAAGGTAATTATTCATTAGCCATTCATTCAGAATAAGGAGTCTCTCGATTGGTATTTATATCCAGCATCCATATTTAGGGGTGTCATTTGCCAATAGACTTTAGACGGTATTCCATTTTTGTCTATTTTGATCCATAGATTTGTATCAACCTTAGGGTGCGATAATGCAGCTTCTCAATATCCAATTTTGAGCATGAATTTAATTGCATCAAGGAGGTTATCGTCCCCTGTAAGTGGAATGGATTCAAAACATTTAGTAATATCCACCATATAAATGTCATGCATTTCATTTGGTAAGTTTAATGTAACGTGCATTATGGAATCAACTATCCAAAATATAGATGTATCGATTCTAAGGAATTGGCAATATCCCATTATTATTTTCTTGGCCCATGTCTTGAACTATTTAAGAACTACCATGGTTGCTAATGTGATTATGGTAGCGATGTTTGTGTACACCATATGGAATGCGTTCGTTATCCATCTGTATTTCATCTTATGTTGTTTAAATGATGCCATGAGGAAGGGTAATGCATTATGCATTGGTGGTGCCTCTAGTAGTATTTGTAGCACGTCTATTTTGATCGTGTCGAACATGGTAGTGGACATGGCCCAAAATTTTCCATCCATGCAAGGTGTAAAATCCTCGCTGGATAGACAATGGAATGTTTGCATTCGTATATGTCTAATGCACATAAAGCATAGATTATTAGAGGCTTTGTCCAATCCTAATACGTACAAGTGGAATAGGAGCCATTTCAGCTTGTTGTTTATAGCTAGTAACGAAAACATAGTAGGGCCCGAGTGCTTAAATCCGAATTTTTTAATTGCAGATGCTTGGTGGATTTTGTCTTTACAGAGCATCC
This sequence comes from Straminergon stramineum, assembly GCA_963920665.1. Taxonomy (NCBI): domain Eukaryota; kingdom Viridiplantae; phylum Streptophyta; class Bryopsida; order Hypnales; family Calliergonaceae; genus Straminergon; species Straminergon stramineum. The sequence continues at coordinate 3,421,809 of OY987272.1, forward strand.
GAAAGTGTGTACTAGCTTCATGCATGTCCAGACCATAGTCTTGTAGACTTAGCATTTAGTATAGTCATGCGAATGCATCAACAACAATTCTAATTGCTTGGTTAACATCCGTAGGTGACAGGGGGATAAGATTCAATCCTAATTTGAAGGCTGCTCGTAGTTTTGGATTCTAGATGATTCTCAGATCCATAGAATGTATGTGTGGAATGGGTTTGTCATAAATAGACCATTCATTGGTTGTGAGAGGATCAAGAAATGATTGAAAACATACAACAGAGTTGCAAATACAAGTAGCTTCATGATCCAACAAATGAATGAAAGAAAAATGTTTGAATACCTCAGACGGTTTGTACACTTTAGTTGCTAAGTTCCTATCATATGACCAGGAAATTGCAACCAAAGCTACATCAGTATGATCTGACAATCCAAAATGTGTGAAAACTTCTCTGAAAATTTGCCACATGTTAATCCATTCCATTGCCCTGCTGCAGTATACAACCGAGAGATATTTGATGCCTTGTTTCTTTTGTATTCGTTGTAGTCTCACATGCCCATACATGTCCTTTGTGAGGATCCTATCTAGTATTTCTACACAAGCATGTTTACCCACCTTAGTATTCCATGCTATCCCAGTCAAGGATGCGTCCCTTCATGGAGGATCTATCCACGCGCTGGACTATTTGTACTGAAGATGTAGCCTCGTTCCAAGACAGTGCAGGAGAATAGGTCGACAACTATGAAATTCCACTCGGTGGAGTTCAAGAGTGCGCCATGTGTGATTTGGCATGCAATATCTGCACATTGTTGTGTTGAGTTTGATTTGTCCAATAGGCTAGTCCAGTGAAGATGAAAGCTTCATTTGGATTTGGTCTACCCGCACCTCTTCTTGGGGAATATCCTCCACGTAATGAGGGTCCTCTAAGTGGTGGGGCTGAATTTGGAGTTGTACGAAACTTACGATTATATCCACCTCTCCCTCCTCTTGTTGTGCTGCATGGAGCACTTCTTTGTGAAACAAGGGGAATACCCTCCTCATATAACTCTGGAGACTCATTGTTGTTAAATGGTGCACGTGGTCTCTTGTTCGAGTTGTTAGGACTAGGTGTAAGAAGATTCACCGATGAAAAACTGGATGGTTTCAAGTACCTCTCTATCATTTTGATGCCTGTCCCCTACGGATAGTTTGCGAGTAATTTGGCTGTAGGGTCTGCTGTAAAATATAGGGACACCTCCACCATTAATTCCTTGGTATACTGGAATGTGATTTGATGGCGAATAGCTACTTGTGCAACTTCACCAAGCCAAATAATACATGCTGCGAACTTAGAAGAGAGAGTTGGATATGTGTTGTTATCGAAGAAAATGTGGAGATTATTGATCATAAACCATATGGCATGATCAAACCACATCACATCTCCCCTACAACCGTGAGATGAATCTGGTTTATACGTGCATCAAAAATACGGGCGTTAGCAGTTCTACATGGTTGAAGTGTAGTTGTCAATTTTGCCATAGTTGGTATTGAGGGGCCCTTTCATCATGATACGCAAATCCGTAGAAGAACACTTCTGGTGATCATACATGCTAAGAGGGAATGCACTTGGTATCAGTTGTCCTTCACGAAGTAGTCCCGTATATTTTATGGCATTCAACTTAAGTGTAGCGACCTCTGCCGGCTCCATGTTGATCCATGTCTTCCACATTGGGATCAAAATTGGTGCTAACAGATTGATGTTAGGTAGTCCCCAGCATTTGTGCGCCTTGCTTGCCACCTGAGCTTCAATTGAGCGAGGTGGAGTAAAGAGGACAAGAAGACCCTTGCCAGTCGCCAGTAAAATGGCTAAGTCTTTCTCCGCTTGGGAGGATTGGATAGTTTCCATTAGATCCTCTAGTGCTGCTTTCTGTGCAGGTTCGACATTAAGCCCGTTCAGAAATGGATGGTTCGTAACTGAGGAAGAGGAAGAAGAACTCGTACTCGATGTTGTTCTCTTTGTTGCCTCATGTGGGTTGGTTGCTTTGATTGTTGCATCAACCGCCACCGCATCTATTTCGGCTTGTGCCAACATATCATTCTCCAAATCTAGTATCTCCACAAGCTGTGAGTGCACAACCCGCAACTGCTCCAATGCATTCGTGACTGATTCTCGAATGGTGAGGTTGAGAACTAGTGTCCATTGAGATAGATCCAGCGTAGTAAGTAACAAGGGAGCATGCTCACCTTTGTCATTACAGTCAAGTAGGGCATTCTTGTCTTGTTCTTGAATGAAGTTATGGATCTCTGGTGCTTTCATCGATGCAAGTGTTGCTTGTATCGCTAGAGTTGGTGCCAAAAGTGGCTCTCCGTATCCAATAACTATTAGATTATGAGCCCATTGGCCATGATCCGTCTACTTTGTTTTCTGTTGTACCTAAAGATCATAGTTCTTGGATAGTTAGAAAATGTGAGAAATTCACCATTTCTATGTGGGTTGAGGGCAGAGAGATTACACTTTTCTTGTCACCCCTGTTCAGGGCATTTTTTGTCATTCTAATTCCTAATATTCTCTATTTTGTACAGTACTATATTTAAAGTTTCATGTCCGATTCATGCATTTGCAAGAATTGTCATAAAACCTCATAAAATGAATGTAATCACTCACAAGAATCAAGGCTTATTAGAAAAGATTTAAGCAAAATTCACGGATATATGTTGCAATAAATCTTTCCAAATCTTGTAAGATTTCGGTAGGAAGATTTTTCAAGAAATTTCATTGAGACATTTCAGTCTGTTGTTACATTTCCTGCTGATCTTTCTTGATCGGGAGGGAGGGTGGGAACTTCTAAAATTCATGTTCAATTAGTATGTTCTATTCTAGCTAGCATGTGCAAAAACTTTCCTATGGTCCTCTGATATCTTCCATTGCCTTCATGTTACCCTCAGTACATTGGCTATGAACAATACTATTAAAGAACATCCTACATCGTCATTTCGCTCAATAAGAGTTTGACATTATTTGCACTTTCTACTCGCATCTTAATCATACAGCATGAGTTGATAGAGAATAGTGTAGAATAACATAAAATGAAATGAAGATCGAAAGTACAGGAGCTGTCGGTTTATACTCCAATCTTGAGTGAGCATGTCTCACCTGTGCCCATGCCTCCAATACACAAACGTGAGTGTTAGAAAGATGTACACTAGGTGTCTTCAACATACTTGCACCTTGTTATCAAAGCCTAAGATTAGAATACCTGCAGACATTCAAACAATCAAGATCTTCTTTCATACTATAACTTCCACTCTCTCAAATGCTCATGACGATCAAGGTGTAAAACCTTTGTCGTCATTCGGTTGTCCATATTGTTTGTCGAATCTCTCCTAATGTTGGGGCGCTCGCCAAGAAGCATAGGTCGCAATTCGTGTAGCATGGAGAGGTGTGTGCAATGGCGAGTGCAAAATACTCTCTGTGCTCGGTCCAACTTTCAAGGCACGGAGTTCAATATCCGTTCTGGAGTTGCCATGTTGTTCTCCAGAAGCTTCGATATTCCTTGGTATCGTTTGTACCATAGTATGTGCAGGGTATTGCGTGGTCCAATCAGTGTATACCATATTGCAGTCTTTAGGGTTGACAGTAGAAACCATGATTTTAGGGTATCGATCACCCTACTATGTATCAAGTTTTGTATTGTTTGTGTTGGTCATTGTGCTGTAAATTCCTATCTGAAACTCAATTAGACGAGAGAGAGAGAGAGAGAGAGAGAGAGGGAGGGAGAAAAGCATCTCACTTTCTACCTTGCAATAACATCTCCTCCAATCTAATAGCCAAGATCTTGTCAAATTTTGATTTTTTTATGAAAAAAATTCAAGAACCTCTCAACCCTAGTTTGGGTTCCAATTCTTGTTTGATCCAAATTTCCTTTAGTAATCCATTGCCTTGGTTAAAAAGTAATGCCATGTAGCCATTTTGGACAGCAATGGCCTTTGATCTTTCTCTTCTAGTATGAAGAGTTGAGAAGTAGAATTCTTAGTTTCTTGCAATGTGATTGGTGGAAATCACTCAACCTTTAGCCATATTGTGAAGTGCCCCTCAACTTATTACAACGCTCCTACATCTTCACAAATGCATTCTAATAATATGCAATGATTAACCCCTAAATGTAAAAACTGCGTTTTTTGGTAATATAGCAATTTGGGGCAGCTCACTACAAATGGAGTTTTTCTTCTTTTTTGCTGAAATTTTCACACAACATGTGCCTAAGGAGTAGAATTAAGTCCCAAAAATTTTCAAATTTTTTGAATGGATGGTTAAAAAGTTATTGTATGATATGTCATTTTCATTGCTTAGTGGGCAGCCCATGCAACTCAAAAAACTTCCTTAAAAATCACTTTTTTAAGAAATAAAAATTTGAAATTGGTTCTCTAGATTTTTACATACGTGGAAAGCTTTGATTCATTCCATTTTGATTAATGAGATGAAACTTATGAGGAATTTTACTTTATGGGTAGATATGGAGTCTTTCAAAACCATAACTACCCACAAACTAAAATTCCTCATAAGTTTCATCTCATTAATCAAAATGGAATGAATCAAAGCTTTCCACGTATGTAAAAATCTAGAGAACCAATTTCAAATTTTTTATTTCTTATAATCGTGATTTTTAAGAAAGTTTCTTGAGTTGCCTAGGTTACCTGCCAAGCAATGAAAATGACATATCATGCAATAACTTTTTAACCATGCAGGCATGTAGTCAAAAGTTAAGAATTTTTGGGGGGACTTAAAGCTACTCCTTGGGCACATGTTGTGTGAAATTTTCAGCAAAAAAGAATAAAAACTCCATTGATATTGAGCTGCCCCAAATCGCTACGTTACCAAAAAAACCCGCAGTTTTTACATTGAGGGTGAGGGTTCAAAATAAATTATATTCCTGCAAGATAGTCACCTCCACAGAAGGCCAACGAACCGGCCTTTCCAGAAAATGATGTTGTCGCCGAAGCTATTTCCAATACGATTTTGAATCTTATAAATAACTTACACACATAGCTTATCACTTGCCTTTAATCGATACGTGTTCCAACATAAAAGCAGCGAATCCAAAATATGTTGACACACAAGACATAATCGACTCTGTCCCTGCAGGAAGAACGAGCTTCAGTAGATATGACTGAAGGGTCTTGTTGTGTTCATATTCCGCAGATAGAATCACCGAAATATTGACCATTTCTACGTTCTGTATTCCCCTCTGATAATTAATTCGGCTCCTTCATTTTGCACGAGATAGAAGTATTCATACCACACCTGAGGAATATGAGAATCCTCCAGGCCTCAATTTCAGTATTTGAATGCTCTCTTGCTATACTGAAAAATGTAAGCACAAAATTCACTCTCACAAGAAAGAAACCTTAAAGAAGTACAAAGTCAGAACCAAGTATATATGATTGTTGATCAACAATCATTTGGGCAAAAATTTAGGCAACCCTCACATAGTAGTTAATTTCAGAATGTCCTCGTATCAAACATCAAAGCCACGCCGAAGATCTGTTAGTTGCTGCTCGAATTTACTGCAATCAAAAGTATACGAAGTTGTAGCCACATTCAAAATTCAACAAATCTTGAAGGTCTTCACAGTAAACGGACAATTCCAAGCTGAATATTTGCGAACTAGAATAACACAGAGATTGATGCAAATGAGCACCTAGCTAGATGTGAATGATAGCAAAAATTCCCGTGATAAGTCACGGCAGAAGAAGCAATCAGTCATGATTTCTAGTGGTTACAATAACGTGACTAATTCAATTTAGAGATCGTGTTTAATTGGGCTTCCAATACACTGGAACAGATTAAATGACCAACTTTGCCAAACATGCTCATTGCCTGCTCGGGGCATGAGAATGACAAGGGGTTATGTTAGGAACTTTTGCATTCAATATGCAAACACCAGTTGTGAAGTTTTTATCTAAATTTAACCACAATTTGCTGATGCGAGACCAAAAAATCGAACTTCACGTACTGGCGCACAACCATGACTGTCAATGAAATTTACTCAGTAATAGTTGTGCCTCTATTTACAACCTTACATTAAATTTTTTTTACAGAGAATTGACTTTTTGAACATTACAGTAATCGTGTGGCATGGTCCCCCCTAGCTGACCTGTTTGTTGAATCTTGTGCTAATGTGCCGTGTCAGTCGGTACGTATGTTCGGTGTTTGGAGTACATGCATGTCCGTCTCGCGTGGTTAACGTTAATGTGTTAATTTTGTGTCCCATGGACAATTTAATTAATGTCAAGTCAGCGCTCGTGTAGTTTGGGGGTCTGGAGATTGTACGTTTGTCTCAGTTAATATGTGCGAGTTTAGAGCTCGAATCTTCCGTAATCTTAACCTGGGTACGGTGCACACCCATTGCAAGACTCAAAGCTGCGAGGAAGTTAAACAAGCAAATCACGATGCAGAAATTCCATAACATTGATGCGGTCATGCATTGATGAAAAGCTACGTACCATAACAACCTTGCAAATTAAAAGAAACCTTTCTGTAAAAAGATAGTTTGTCCACAGCACTTTAACGTCAAGATTGAAAGCTTCGTCGATATCTGCAGCTTTGTAGTCAACTTACCCATGCGCACAATGGCTGTCGATCTGGCGTTCTCGATCAGTTCAAAAAAGTTGGCAGTTGTGCATGCAGTGGTGCTCAAGACTGTGACTCTACGCGCGGTACGGTAAGCAGACGGAAATTTCTTTGCGGAAGATGGAAGTGGAGGTTCAAGTCGAACACTTCAGTGTCCACACCCAACTGACTAAGTTATCATCGCAACACCCGGTTCCTGTTCAGCACGTACTTCAGCTTAGAAAGCCTGCTTTCATGACATGCAATTAATTCATGCACAAAGTCTGAAACCCGTTACTTTTGCAGTTACAATTCCTTAACAAGCACATTCCAAATTGAACTCATAGTTCAGAGGCAGTTTGATCGAACGTTTTTCAAAGCTCTTCATGCAAATTACGTTCATCTGAAACGTAACGTTACGTACAGCTCGAGAACGCAGGATAGCTAGTGCAACAGAATCGACAGAAGATTAAAAACGTTTACTAAAACGCAGTGAAAAGAACTCAAATCTGGAGTTTTCAACTGTCCTCCGTATCGAATTCAAATGGAAGAAACAAACAGAAGACTGAGAAATGAGAAGAGGAACTTCGTTCTCACAGAGGTGGGTAGGCGTGAAAGAAGAGACCGTTTGTTCAAGACCCCACACCGAAGTCCACAGGACTTGAGGGGAGAGAGTACAGGAACTAAGGTACGGTGCTTTAAAAGCACCCCTGCTCTAACACAGAGGTACATTTTGCTTTTTTCAATGTATCAAAAGTGTACAGTTCAGGAGGTTGCTGCTTTTAGTGACTACTGCGTTTCAAATTCAAAAATTTGTAACTAATTCCTTGAAGGTTCAAAAAATATGAAAATGACTTGGTTTACATGCCAATTTCATTTTTCTTCCAAAAGAAATTTACTGAAAATTGTCTCAACAGTTTTAATTGTTCAAGGAGTTTAAATTCCCCCCAAATGCAATCAGCTCGTAAGAGATTGCTTTAAGAGCAGATCACCTTACATTCCCTTCTTGTGAAGAATGGTTGAGATGTGTGACCTTATAAAAAATTCAAGTGGAGATATTATGAGGATCGAATTTAGTTTTGGAAAAAGAAAGAAAGTAAAATGAAGTTTAACTTCTATTTTCTTTATTGAGACACCATCTTAGAAACTAATTATACAAATTCAAAATCATGTGAAGTCAATCTACATGACAAGAGGTGAAATGATGATGGGTGTCAAGGTAGAAGAATGGATTGGTAAATGACTTGAATGAATTCTTCAAAGAGAAAGGTAGGTAAGGATTTTTCTTTGGGTTGATACAACCTACATGAAGACCACTTGAAGGTTGTCCCCTCAATATGAAGGAATAAGATAACTATACCTAATTTTCAGCCCTTTCTAAAATCGAACCCTCTAGATTCTTGTATAAAATGTCTTGCTTCTATTCATAAGAGCATAGGATTGCTTTTGGCACAACTATTTTCAACAATTAGAAAATTCATAGTTTATTCACATGGTTTCTCCAAAAAGGCATAAGATACAAATCTAGAATATCCTTTTGACTTCAAAGAAGAACCAACAAAAAATTTGGCAATTGTATAATAGGAACAATGTTCAATTGTTGATTCGGGTGCAGTTACCCTAATAAATGGTTATAATGGTAGGTTGTACAGTCATAACCAAAACCTTGGAAGTGGGACATATCTTCTCTTTCAACAAGTAAAAACCATCTTATTGAACATATTGCTTGTCTTCACAACAATACCGAGTGGAAAAAATCATTAACTCCTAAAAGACGATAAATTCATACAAAGCTTTTTGGACTTTGGAGGCTCATGTAGGTTCATAGGAAGTCATTTTTGAATGGATGAAAGTAAAATTTTCACCAAAGATGCGTGCTTGTATAGGCCTCGTAAATTGATTTTTCTTTCATCGGATGCCTAGATCAAAACTCATGGGGTTCAAAAGTTTATAGATAGCTTGATTGGTGTGCTCATAGAGAGGACAAGTAGTCATGCAAGCCGTGAATATTTTTCCATCAACTTTGAACACATATATTTCACAATCTACAAAGCTAGATAGCTTGAAATTTTTTCCTAACATTCTCATAGTAGTATAGGTCAATATTTTTATAAAAATTTTCTAATTTTCACTCAGTGCACTAAAAATGGAACTTTTAGTGCAATTTTAGAACCATTAGCTCAAATTCTAGTGAAAATTCGTGAGATTTTTTCCCAATTCATTTGAAGAAGTAAATATTTGAGTTTGTTGTTGAGATTTTAGTTCTTCCAAAAAATGAAATCTTCAAAAAAATTGAAATCTTGCTCTTGTAGTAGTTTCTTTTGGAAATCCATCAGTGCAAGATTTTTGTGTATACTAGACACCTCCATTATCTTTGAAAATTCACATGCAAGTAATTAACTTAACTACTGTACCTACCTAATAGTCTAAATTCTCAAAGTTGGATATTGCTTCTTTCTCCACGAAGTTGAGTCAAACTATGATGACCATGTTGGACAAGGCCCAAATATTTTGTTCTTCTAACTTCAAGCAATAAAATCTCACAATCTTCATGGTCAAATGGTTTAAAAAAATTTGCACAAATTTCTATAGTAGTCAAGTACAAACTATTTAAATGGTTGAAAGTTTGAATTTTTTTTTCATATTTCAATAATGCTCAATATACTAGAAAGTGGTGGTTTGGACACTTTTTGTCAAAAATAGCCAAAGAGCTTTAAGGGTTAAATTTTTTTCTTCAAAAACAATGAATAACTCACCAACATTCACATTCACTATTCCATAACTAATTCAATGAACTTCAAAATTGGTTAATTGTGATGGAATTAAGAGTTGTTGATGTGGCACAATCTGCAAATAGGAAAGCTTACAAGGATCTTCCAACCATGACTAAGATGAAAACACCCAAATTGATTGTCCCTATACTCATTCTTAACTAGTAGACTTCCATTAAATTGTGTCCCACAAAGTGTCATTAAACCATTCCCATATGCAATTGTGATTTATTGACTATTGATTTATCTAGATTTTAGTTGTAAGACTAAGCTATTCGACAATTTCAATGGCCTAGAGAGTTCAGTTTTGAAAATTCATAGAAATCACATGTCTTATCCAAAAATTCTCATACTTTATATATTCACAATTTTCATTTGTTAATACTAAAAGAATACTATTTCTAAAAAAACATGCCTCCAACTATGTTGAATTGTTTACTTTCACAATTTTACATGTTTTCACCATACAAAAGCTTGCTTCCAAAATTTTAGAGAGAAAATCCCCATTGGTTACAAGTTCAATATGCTTTTAGAACTTCAAAAAGCAAAGTAGGTTATTCGAGCCCTTCCAAAAGGTGAAGTTTTGTCTTTCAACATTTTTTAAAACGAACACTTGTGTTCAGAACTTGTGCAATTCAACCAATATCCTAGATTCAAGTAGATTAAAAATGTGTGCAAAAAAATTCAACTAGGAAAACTTTCATATTCATATTCTAAAAACCATTAAGTCGAAGGTATTATTGTATGAAAGAAATAACTAAATCACTAATAAGTTAGACAAGAAATTGAGACTTGTTAATCACTTAATCCAAATATTGAGGATGTTCTAATAAGCAAAATATATCTTGTATTTACATGTTTATTTGGAAGTTTTTTAATTGAGTTCAAAATTCATGACTTCATATGTTTTTTCTACCTTTATTGCTTGGAAAACAAAACTTTTAATAACTTTCACTATCTCATCCAACCTCAAAAATCTCATAAAATAATTTCAAATTCTAAAGTCAATAGAGCTTGCCCAAATTCTCATAAAATCTAAAGTGGGCTCCTTAGCCATTTAAGTGTTAAGCATCTCTCAAATTTCAGTTGCAAACTTTTATTACTTAATTGGCAAGGAATGACATCCCTAACCACAAAAAACAAATACAAAGCATATATCAATGAAAACATGTGTGAAATCAAGTGTCTTTTATAACTCCTAAGATTTTTTATTTTTTCAAAAGATTTGAAATCACCTTGAATTTCTTAAGAGAACTTGAAATGGTTCATATTAAATATCAAATATACTAAACCTAAAAAACTTCTATAATATAAATATAAATAACTATCTAGGTGATACCTATGGAGGATACTCAAGATAAGTACCAAGGCAAATCCTATGTACTCAGGGCAAATAATACATTATTAATATAAGGAGAGTGTATTAAATTACAAAATTATCCAATATTGGTTTGCAAATTTGAATTCATTTATATATATATATATATATATATATATATATATATATACCTCTATTGATAGTAAAAGTGTGATATATATACAACTCTAGTGGTCAGCCTATTTCAATTGTCATTCATTGTGTCCTACCCTTGAGGCTCACCAAACAAATAGGAAGTAGTAAAAGAAGGCTTTATTCTTTTATAGTCGCTCTTTTATCCTCCCATGGTTATGTCTTAGAGGTCTTGAAGGACAAAAATATGATAATGACAATAAAAAACTCCACAAAATGGGGTCATTCAAAATTCATTGAGTCTTGAAAAATGTATTCAAAGATTTGATTTTGAGGGGCTTGGTGGATTTATTTTTGTAAGTCGAGCAAAAGGGTTGGAGATGTTTTGAAGCCCATCCCCTACATTGGTTGTCGTGGGGTTGTTGCTTGTGCATGGGTGGTAATGCTCTTACAAGGCAAAAGTTGATAGAAATGAAGTTTTATGTTATGAAATATCCACTAAAGGCTCTTGCATCTAAAATTGAATATTCTCTAGTCAAATTTATAATGTTCATTTATTGTATATATTTGATTTATACCAATACAAAATTAACCTTGTCAAGTTAGTATTCTATTTCATATTAGAAATTTGGAAAATCCCAAAAATTCAATGATTTATTGCAATTTGAAACTCTATACTTCAAAATCCAAATTATACAGTATTAGATGTCGTTTTCTGAATTTCATATTTTAAAAATATTTTCTAAATTTAAATAAATAAACAGACAAGTGTTCACATTTTGGCCTTTGAATTTCAATTTTCTTTTGAGATTTGATATGATTTTATTTATATATTCTTCTTTTAAAATCATAATGGTTTAATCCAACCCATCTCTTGAAAATACAACATTCATATTAAAATGTATATAATGAAGGTGTAAAATTCAATTACTCCATTATATTTTAATGATATTTAAACCCATGATTACACAATATGAAAATTCATATTGTTTTAGATTTCAAAAATCAACTTGTTATAGTCTCTATTACCAAAATATCTCAATTGGTGTAATTGTCTTCTAAATTCCATCTTCATTCTTCTAATTTTCATCTTTAATTCATCAAAATATTTACACTAATTATACTACATTCATTCAACATTCATCCAAAGAGTTCCTACATTATTCAAACTCTCACATTAATTGAATTAAGTCCTAAGGTTCCTTAAATTCCTATAGAACTTTTGGTCCTTTTGGAAAACTTAGGCAAGGCCTTTATGAGTCAATTATATAAAGGTATTGACCATTAAAAAAACCTAGTAAAGAGGATTTTAGCTAGAACACACTATTGATGCAAATAAATCTAAATATAAGATCTTCATTTTTACAAGTTTTTTTTATCTTCCCATCTTCATACGAACTTTTCTAAATCTTGGAAAAGAATCACAAAGCACCAAGTGACAACATAATCAAATCTAGAGATTGGTGCACGAACCACAAATATTTCTTGATTTTGGACGGAATGGCAATTCGTAAGTGGTCCCTCCTCCAAGTGTCCAAAAAGTATCCCTCGCATATCTCTTAAGAATAGACAGAAATTGCTCTTTCAAACATTTGAATGTATTTCATCCATTTTGCATAGCACCCACACATCAAGAAAGTAACCCCCCATTGCTTCAATAAGATAGAAGGCTCATAAAACACTCATCTAAAGGTTGATTCGCCTTTTTCATGTATTTCCTTTAATAAGAATATTTTTAATTTATTTTTGAGACAAAGAAAAATAGATTCTCTTTCTAACACAAGTTGTTTTGTATTTTTTTGAAGCATTTTTGAATTACTTAAGAGTTTTTAAAGAAGATGAATCATAGGTCCCTATTTAAGACCCTAGGTCTTTCATAAACTATTCACTTGCAACTTCTAAAGAGAAATGGGGAAAGCAAAGAGAATGCTTGGCTCTTGCAATAAATTAATTTTTTTCATCGATCCATTCAAAGACCATCTCACATCCATTTCAAGCGGAGTCTATATGGGTGGTTCTAAATGCCCGCTCACTTTTAGAGCCTCCTACTTTACTGTTGCAATATTGTTTCAATGGGGTAACAATCCAATATTGAAAGTTTATTGTTGCAGTATTGCAAATAGTACTGCAACAGTAAAATTTTCAATGGGTATATTGAAAATGTAATGTTGCAGTACTATGCAAGTACTGCAATGTTGGACTGTTACCCCATTGAAACAATACTGCAACAGTACTAAGCAATGGGAAGGCACATTTAAAAAGGTCTTTGAACACGTTCATCCACCCACTGGATGCTGCTCTCTTAGAGGTTAACAAACAAATGCAGAAATTCAGAAAGATTTGGGCGTGAAAGCGTTCAAAGGGTAAAGCAACCAACAGCAGTGGTGTGCCTGCTCACCCACCAACAATTTGGTTCCTCGATATCAACTTCCACTCCACCCAACGCCAACTCTGGCTGGAAAACAGGTACACTGATGGCTCATTCTCAAAGCAAGGTTGCTTGCTAAGTTCATGAGCCATCACATTAACTTACATCAAAGCAAGCTCACTCACCTTGATAACTTGCGAAGGACAAGCAACAAACCGTTAAACCTTGCAAACACTATCAGTCATTCAGTTCCAAGGAGTCAGAAACTTCGTATCAATTGTACAAAGCCAAATGATGCATCCATAAATATCACGAGATAGAGTAATAACGCCAGTACGCGAATGATGAGACCCAACTATGTTATGAAATACCCAGTCCTGATTACCTTATGTGAATAACACAAGCCGGCCTATACGTTAACTGTGAAAATATTCAGAGCAAGTATGCGATTGATGGGACACAGCTCCATAAGTATAAATAGCCTACATGTAAACAACCGTGAAAATCTTCAGAGGAAGTATGGAATTGATGAGACCGAACTATGTAATGAAACCGAGTCTTTCTGTTACCATTTGTGTATAATACAAGGAAGGCCTAAGCATAAGTAAACAACCATATGTTACAGCGCAAAGGGTGTAGTACTAAGCCACCCTTGCTTGCATGCCTACAATTACAATTAAGTACAGTGATCAGACCCGTCTGACCCGTCTCTCCAAGCAAACAAAAAAGCGTCCTCCTGCAACCCCAGTCAGGGCAAGGAGTAGATCATCTCTAAGCGTAGCTATCAAAAATGGGTTGTCATCCGCATCTCAGGAAGAGGACAGCACCTCTCCCAGCTCCTTCCGTAGCCTGCGCCTGAAGGGCTGGCACGCATCTACACTCAGATCCACCGCCGCTGCCAGTGCTATAAAAACAGCCACATCTTCCACACAGCTGACATGTCGCATCGCCACTTGCACCAACGGTTTACTCGAGTCTCGATCCCCTCGCACTCCACAGCTCATGACGAAGTCTCCCACTCCTTGTAAGCCCAAGTTGAAGGAAAGCTCTCCGCTGCTTCTGGGACTGGGACTGGGAGTGCTTCTTCGGGGACTCTCCACGGGGGAGACTCCCTCTTGCTTGAACTTGCGCACGTCAATGGTGAACTCGCCGCCTTTCTTAGCAGAAAACAAAGTCTCAGACGAGAGGACTCCACTTCCAACGCCTGTCATGGCGCCCCCTTCTGAGCTGAGCTGGAAACGGGAGCCCACGCCCTTGCCGTTCTTCTCTCGCCAAGCCTCCAAGCGACCCCAGGGCCGCCAACTGCCAGGAGAGTCAGGGCGAAGAATCAACCAAGCGCCTGGATTAGAACGTGCTACGTAATCAGAGCCTGCTGAGGGCACAAAAGGGGTGACCATGGAAGCTGCTGCAACAGGGGAACCGGACAAGTCATGCACCATGACTAGCCAGCCTTTTCTCTCCTTTCGCTTCTCCCGACCTTCTAATGAAGCACTGCTCGAGGAGATGTCATGAGCTCCAACTCTGAAAAGAAGAAATGCAAGCAGTCAGTTACAACATTGCAAGTACTGTGAAAACAGCATTTGAAAGTAAGGACATGCGTTCAGAGCAAGAGAACACGTCAAGGGCCATTGAGAAAATACTGCAACGTCGAGTCAGTCGCAAGAACAACATTACAAGTTTGTGGATAAGCATTTGATAATACAGACACGTGCTCAGAGTAATAAAGCACAACAAGGAAAAATGGGAAAGTACTGCAACGTCGAAATGCGAAGAGTCCGTCACAGGGACAAAATTGCAAGTTCGTGAATACGCGTTTGATAGTATGAGCTTCCAAAGACATACGATCAGAGTATTAGAACATTGGCATGAGAAAGTACTACATCCTCAGGGGAGAAGAATACTGACCGGCAACGTGATAACTTGTCGCGGCTGAATTTGCAGCTGAAGATAGACTGCTTGTTTTTGCTTGAAACTTGGATGATCTGAGGGCTCAATGCCGTCACTTTCTCAAACTGGAACATATACCTGGGGTCCGCTTCAACTTTGACTTCGACGTGAAGCTCGGCTCCGGCGCCAGGTTTCCCCTCGTCAGCCTTGGCGTCTCCAATGCACGTCCAGCCACTGAAAAGCACGGCGGGTTTGCCTTCAGCCCAATCAAGCCCCACAGGAAGGCGAAATGTGCCAAGCTTCTGTTTTCCAAGGTACACTGTCACTTTGAGACATGGCGACTTCCGACGTATCCACGACGGCAGGAGCAGCTTCTCTAGCGCGGGCTCGTCCAGGTAGAAGCTAGCTGCAGTGTTGTTCGCGTCCGGCACCTTGGCTGTCGTTGGCGCAACTAACGAAATTGGAACCGTTTCTTTCGGAAAGTTCGGTAAACTGATCTCACAAGTGCACGGAGAGGCTGCAGCGTGCACCCCTCCTCGAGAGGCTTTCGATGACACAGGGATACGGAGACCAAGACCACAGACAGCCACTCGAACAAACGGGCGGGGCTCCATCGTGTCCTACCAAAACAGCAATCCTCTGCCTTCAAGTCATAAGCTAAAACCCCGTGGGGGAAAAAACTAAGCTCGATTGATTATTCGACACCGAGTCCGTTTTGCAGGAAGTACAAAACAACTGCTAACGATCGCACATCACATGCTTCCCTCTCTGTGACCTCTGTATCACGAACACCCGGTCCCCTTCCATTGCTAACCGCATTGGGCTTTCTTCTTCACAGTCCTCGCGTCTCTCCAAGACACTCACAAAAACCATACACCCCCTCAACAATCAGGTGGACAACATTCCTAGTCACACAATGCAAACACTCCTGGCGTTCAAACGACAATCTGCGAAACTCACAGAACAAGAACCCAAGCTCCTCTCCCACACATTCACCCTCCCTCCGTCGTCATCACTACAACAGCAACCTGCTTGCTGCTAATCAATACCCGAAAGAAGACAGCTTCAAGGCGCCCCTGTCACCACTCTGACATTGTACCGACCCTAACAATTGCATTCCCTCTGACACCCTTCAGATCGCTCGTCACCGTACACTGCCAAAACCCAGGACAAGCATTCACCCCCCGTCTACTCATTCCCCAGTCACCACCGTCTCCATACTCTTTGTACAACCCTCCAAACGCACACAATTAGCGATCAAACCCACAACAGAACGAATTTCGTTCCAACCAAGACAACTCTGACAATTGCGCCCCAGCTCCCCCAATATGACAACTTATGGCAATCGCCACCTCAAAAGATCACAACCCCGAATGACGAGACGCAACCCTAAATAAGAAAGAATCTCACGAAATAACTTAAGATGAGAGAGGCGCAACTTCAGTTATCTTTCAGTTCCAACTGTTGCTGCAAAGCTGGCAATGCAGCGAACGCCTGCCTGCAATGCGATGACCAGGCCCAGTGAAGGCCCGAAATCACGGAGGAGGACAGCAGAGCACAGCAGGGCAGATTGAGGTGGCGGGGGTGCAAGTGCGAGCTAAGTTAGCAGCAGCAACAACCAGCGGAGACCAGGCAACTGGGAAAGACAAAGCCTCTGCAGAGACAGCTCATGCCCAGCCACGATGAATGGATGGATGAATAAAATGGACGGACGGACGGACGAGCCGCCCGGTGCATGGACTCTGACGGAAGCCTGGACGGGAGGATGGAAGTCTGGATGAATGTATGAACGGAAGGATGGATGTGTGGGTGCAATGTGTGGATGAATTTGTTGTTTTCTGTTCGTTGGGGATCTTCAGTTCCGCCGGGGTGAGCCTTTCGGTCCAGCTGTAACAAATGCACCGCTTGCTTGTGCAGCTGGCAGCAGGCGCTTGGGACCAACCACAGGCCGGCCTCCGTTGCACCCGTTCCTTCCGCCCGGGTCGGGCCGGGTCGGGTGGGGCATGGGATGGGGCCATGGGGGTTCTCCCCTGGGGGCTGCCCGCTGCTGCCTGCTTCTGCCCGCTGCCCGCTGCCGGGGCCGGGGCCGGCTGGTTCCTTCTGCAGCAGGCTGGGGAGTGGGGAATCATTGGCCTGCCCATCTTCCTAATCAGTGGTTGTCGCCAGAGCCTGGCTGCAGTTGGATGTTTTTGATTGGGGTGGACATGAGGGAGTGTCAGAGATGGGGATTCTCTACAAATTCTAACCACTTTTTGTTAATATCTGAAGGGAGGAGGAACATGTCCTTTTTCCTGGCTAAAATGTCTCTCAGGGGAAGAAGACGAGCAAAAGACAGGAAGAAGGGGAAGGGGAAGGGGAATTAGAAGGGGAATGGGAGTCGGAAATGAACTTTTCATGTTTTGTAGAGGCGGAATTGCCGGAATTGCTTTCACCACTTGAGTAATGATGCTTTCATGTACTCCGTATATCTTACTATGGTATGGTAGTGTGCCTTGTGCCGTTGCCACAGCCAAAAGTAAAGTAAAAGTGATTTTCTCTTTTTTTTATTAAAAAAGGATTGGATATTCAATAACTTTCAGATTGTAGGTTCAAACATCACGAAACAAAGCCCATGCACACCTCCTTGCAAAGAGCTTTCTGATGGTACTAAGAATGTAGGTGGAGGATGTATGGTTCAGGAGATCTCGATATAGCAAACAAAACAAACAAGCAGCCTAACTTAAGGTATGGATATATGAGTAGGGAGAAATTGAACTTCAAGAATGGCTTTTTGTTGTTGTCTAACTAAAAGCAACCAAAAAGTTCTAGGTTAATAGAGTTAATAAAAAAATGTGAGCATTATAGGACCGGGAGCCGGATTTGGTAAAAAACATGGGACAAAACTCTTTGGAGTACTAAAACTTAGATCTGATTGAATTTGGTGCCATGTTTCTTTTAGTTGTACAATTTTTAGTTTAACCTTCCTCTCACACCCGTTTATAAACACATGACAAACTTTAAAACAAACTTTAATTGAATTACTCTTAAAGGAATCTCAATTTGAAGTAGGGGGCAAAGGAATGTTTAATTGAGAATAATACAAAAGAAACACAATACCAAACTCCATTAGACTTTAGTTTTTAGTGTTGCAAGGAGTTTTGTCTTTTATTTTTTTCTCAAACTCCAACTCCTCATACCTCATCATGCACACTTGACAATTACCTCTGATGTTGGAAATATTTTTTCAAAAATGAGGAATTAGTCTCCTTTACTTTTCACAAATTAAGGTTGAACTTTATACAGTCCAAATATTCCAACTTTCATATACAAATTATTGTAGACTTCAATGTAGAAAATTGGAATTCTTTTTTTTCATCTATTGATTTGGGCCAGTTTCTTCTATATGCAAATATGCCCTAATGCATATAAAAACTACATTGATTTGCCTTGTTTATCCCTTCTTTTTTACTTTCTAAGAAAGTGTCAAGATGCTAATCACTTAAAATTTGGTGAAACATTGTATATCTACATTAATTTGTCTTTTGGACCAAAAAACTCCTTTTAATCATTTTCATGTACCTTTTCATCCAAATTTAGTGACTTCATCTACATTTTTAATAGAAACAAAAAAAATTAGCAAAAAGTAGACATTACTCTTATTAGCAAAAAGTAGACATTTATTTTGAAATGGTGCAATTTGGTCCCAAGGTGTTAGAAAAAAGGGTTTGGTCATGTTTTCACCCTCACTTATTACATTGATTTGTTCTATTAATCCCTAAAGTTCCTTAACTATATTATCACCAGAAAACCTCAAAAACTGTCATTTCTAATACAAGTACCAAATTTTTGAAAAATATCATTTTAGGACACATGTAACCATAGGATCTTGTATTACACAAGATTGAGAAGATGTGGAAAAAATTTCAGAAATTTCCACCATATAGATTGCAAGATATTAGCATTTGTAGTGACAAAAATCATTTTTTGGGCCCTGTAAAAAAACGGGCAGCTGCACTTCACAAGGTCACATTTGTATGAAAAATAATCCAAAATGGTGGTGTTTCTTTAGATTCATTCTTCAATGCAAATTGGCTACATGCTTGAAAATTTTCAGATCATTTGGAATTGTGTAACATATAGGGAAAAAATAGTAAGTAGAAAGATGTAGAGAATGATTCAAAATACTAAATTTTTAACAATTTACTAATGGAATGGAAAAATTCCAATCCCTGTGGTTGTGATGTTGTAATAAACAATCTACATCTAATGTTCATATTTTTTTTCAAAAAATATGAAAAATTGAGTTAAATAAAGGACTTCAAAGTTTATTTTAGAGTAGATAATCCATACTTGCCCACAAACTAAAGCATCTCATAACTTTTGACTCATTGATCAAAATGGAATGATTCAAAGCTTTCTATGTATATATAAATCTAGAAAACCAATTTCAAATTTTTCTTTCTAAAAAAATGATTTTTCCAGATTTGCCCGAGGTGAGAAACAAACTACATATTAAGCCATAACTTTTGACTCATATCTCCAAATGCCTTGAAATGTAGTGCATATGAAAGATATTCCTCATACACACCTTCTATTAAAGTTTGGGCCAAAAACATGAAAATCTCTAGTCACACGTACCTACCTAAAACAATTATGTTGCCCAAAAACACCCCTTGGTCCTTTAAAGGTTAACTAGTAACAATATAAAATTAGTGTCACGGCAAACCTTTATTTTTGTAAAAGTTGGTACAATATAGTATCATGTCAACCTATACTAAATTATATATTTTGCAAATAGCTAGACTTTGGTAATTTAAAGTGATACATTCACACCCACTAGTAGGACAAATTAGTGAAGATTCAATCTAAGTTCATTTTGCAAGAGCTCATTTTACTACATCAATTGGGAAGTTAGTGAAATGGTTTGTTGTACTCCCTTTTCATAGCCTCTTGTCTTATAATTTTTTCTAGAATGAATCCCTTTTCTCTCCCCTCCTCCAACTATCTTCTTTCTTTTTAGCCACCTCACTCACTTGCCACCAAAACCCTTGGAGACAAGACCCTTCTTTTTGGCTTCTATACATCCCATTTGTCTAAAAGCTTTTTTTGATAATGGTCTATAATGAATCCTATTTTTATTCTCGAGATTAATTCTACGATTAATGTGGCACAAGTAGGCTCTACGATGACACACTCCTTTCAAAGTGATAATGTACTAGCATAGATAGTGTCACATCATGGTGAAGAAGCACACAAGAGGATTTATGCTATCACATGTGAGAGAGGAGAGTCTCTTTATTGTTGTAGGTTTAGGGTTTACATCAACCATTTTCGTAGCATTTTGAAAAAACAGTTTGTGTCCAACACTATAACTTTTGAATTATGAACCCAATGCGTAAAACACAATTTCTTGAATTTTTTATTGTAATTGTACCCCTTATATTTCAGATTTTTTTAAAAACATTTTGTATTTAAAAATCAATTTGTGAAGTAGTCATGATTTTGGATTTGGGTATTGTTTATACTAAATACCGGTTCAAATTAATGATTTTGGGTTGAAATTTTTGTGGTATATTCCTATAGTAGGTAGACATGTCCCTACCAAAGGGCATCTAAGAAAATATTTTATGTCCTCCACGTTTGTGCAAAGAGGCCTCCCTTGTGTGCAAACTTGTAAACTTTAGAAATGGTTTTGACCTCATTTTTTGGGTCAAACATCATCACTAATAAGTCCTCCGAAATGTCCAATTTTTAGGTTTGTTGAAAATGGAATTTTCTAATTTTTTACAAATTAAAATGTCCAACTATATATTTTCTTCACCAGAAATCTATGTCCAAGAATTTGTCCCAGTAAATACAATTTGGACATTTTAATTTGTAGAAAATAGGAAATTCATTTTTGACAAAATTAAATTTCAAATTAATTTTCTTTAGAATTGATGAATGTCAATTTCAATGTTGAAAATGCCTTTGCAAATACTTTACTTTATATAATTTTATATCTTGAAACATTATCAAAAATTGAACTCAAAATTGATTGTTTATATTATTTTTCTAAGAAACAACCTAGCTTCTTGCATTCTAGAAATCTTTATTTTTACAACTTATCATCAATAATGACAATAGAAGAAATTTTGGCCTTACTTGTATATATGAATCTAATGAAAAAAATTATTTTATTTTATTATATTATAGCTAATAAATTTCTCAGAGCTCAATGATTGTTTTCAAAACCTTTCATTCAGATGTTGTAATTCCATTAAATCTATATTGTCATTAAATAATGATTATGTAAACCTTCCCAAAGTAATTAATAAACAAATAAAAATAAAATTCTAACAATAGAAACCTTCTAAAACTACCAACAATCCTCTTTGGGTTGCTTAGATGGTTTCCAAGGTTTAAAAAGCCATGATATTAATTGAACACAATTATATAATATAGCAAAAATTAAAGTGCATGTCTATGTCAAGAGCTTTAGTTGAACTTATAATAAATTATAATCAATTTAGACTAGCACTAGGATAGTTGTCAAAAATCTTTTGAATGTGTCCATATTTCTTCAAGTTTAAATGATTAATTATATAAATTTATCCTAGTCGAAAGGAAGTCTTAGGCACTATTCTACATTAAAAAAGTTTGGTGCTTATACTTCTAATGTAGTTTGATGCAAACAATTGTCTTTCCTATCAATTCTACTACATATTTAATGAGTACCTATGAAATAACTAATATTAGTCACTCATAGTAGCTTATTGTGAGCTCCTAATTCGTCACTCAAGATTCATAGTTTTTCTTTTTTTCAAATTTCGCAATTTAGAAGGTAATGAGATGTAAAAAGCCCAAAATAGAGCGTAAAACTCAAATAGGTTGTGACATACTAAAATAGGTATTTGGTCTCGAATAGGATTTTAGGTCTAGTAACACCTTGGATGCCAATCTATACATAGGTTAGAACCCCAAATGGTGGAAATTAAAAGGTTTGAGTGAAATTGCCCAAACTAGCCAAACCTACCAAGTTAGTAGTCCAGTCTAGCTAGAATCAAGCCAAGAGAAGTCATATGAGATACCTAGGTAGGTCTCAATTTCCCCATTCCACTGTTGAAATTGTAGAACCTCTAATTGTTAGCATTGCAGGGGTTAATATATCAAGAAGGGCTTGTAGAGGAATCTAGAGCCCATGGACAATGATCTACGATCTAGAATATGTCTGGAGATCGGAATCGAAGTCCATTTGCTAAGATTCCCTTGTATGCAAAAGATTCCCTATTTTCAAAATATTTAGTAAAAGGTGAGATTTTTCCCCTCATCCCCACATGTGCAAAATAAGAATATGAGCTTGCACGACCATTGTGGGATTCCATGAGAGGTTCCACAAAAAGTCATGGAAATTTCTAACTTGTAGAAATATCTTTTCCAAGAGGTCAACCACCAAAATCCATGACAAGAAATTTCTAGAAATTTACCGAAGGGTAGTAAAGTCTCAATAAAAATTATGTTAAGTTTTGTTATGTTAATAAGGCACTCCAACAAATTTCGCAACATTCTAATTGCGAGAGGCAACCGAATCGGGAGGTTCTCTCCATGGTAGTATTTGTAGGGAGTTGACCGGCATCCCAAGAGCTCACGGAGTCAAAACGAAGTCAATGAAGAGTTTTTTTACCCCCTCAGACCTTCCAAACCATGTTGTCCAATCTCCTTCCTCATAAAAGGCAACCTCTCGGAAGTGAAATTCTTCAAATTTTGACAAATGGGTTGAACATTTATCCCCTTAGAGAGAATATAATGATTTTTTCAATGAGATACTCAGATAAGAAGTTATGCAACCCTACACTTTTCAAGGCAGCTCAAGCAATATGTGCAAAACTCCTTCTCTACTTTTCAAATTTGGGAGGTATGTAGCTTACATGATACAAAATGCAAATGTCAAAAAGATAACCATGTGTAGTATAAAAAACTCACTCTAAGAGAAGTTAAAGTCTATTGGCCTTATTGGATAAGGTTGAATAACAACTTTCATCTAACTTCAATTGTTATAATCTTTTAATCTATGCAATCAAAGTTTCTGAAATTTTTTCCACACATTCCCATAGTAGTCTAGTACAAATTAATACAATTGAATTTGGGGGAAAATTTTTTTTTTTTCTTCATTGTCTTGAAAAGTGGCAGTTTTCCACAATTTGTATCTAAAATATGCCTTGAACCTTCAGAGGTCAAAATCTTAATCTCCTAAAGATGAAGATTTTATTTATTTAATATGTTATATTTTATTGATAAAATTTTAAAAACATATAACTCTCCTGTGAGGTCAAATTCAACATTACACATGTGAATAACATTGCAAGTGTTCATCATAGGCATAATAGGGCTTTATTTTTATCGTTGAGTACTACTAACAAAAAAAACAATTAGATATATTCAAATATTCAAAATTCAAAATTCCCATATATTTGAATTTGTAACATGTACATTTACAAACTTATAGTTTATAAAAAAATTATAAATTTATAATATGAGAATTTTTGAACTAGGGCTTTAGTACTCTCCACACTTCTAGTGATGTCCATTGAAGATTGAAAATTTGGAGGCCCAATTTCCATCTCATAAGACCTTAGTTGTGGAAATTCTAAAATATAACCCTCACACAAATGTAGAAATCTAGAAAGATTGTTTGTTATGACGAGCCTTAAGAAATAGAATGAACCTTCCATCATTGATGCACTTGAACACTTGCCATCAAAGCCTACAACTACCAAAACAAGATAACCAAATTTCGCTTGATCAAGTACTTTACAGCAATTGACCACAATTTTGCAAAGAATAAAATTTGACTCCAGACAAACAACATGATGGAACAAAATACAAGACATGTATTGGACAAAGGAATGGATTGAAAGGGAGAATTGACATGGAGGGCAATGAAGATGGAGTCACAATTAGGAGGATAATGAAAATAGAGTGACTTAGAGCGCTAGCTAGACTAACTATTGTAAAGACACCTTATTAGACAATTGATTTACCTTAACTTAGAAATCAGTTTGAACATCCCATTATAAAACCTAATTACCAAAAATTCAAATTGCAATCATTCTTGAAACTATAGTGGCTAGTATTGACTTGCAATATATAGCATTGAATTTGGAATGTGCTTTTGCCATAGTCAAGACTAAAAGCAGCATACAAGTAAGGAAAAGGTTTTGAATAGACAAGGATTTAAGGTTCTAAAAAAATAAAAAAATAAAAAAATAAAAAATAATAATAATAATAATAATAATAATAATAAATAAATAAATATACATCACAAGAATGGATAAATCAAAATTTGACTTATAGATTGTCACTTGAATTTGTAATTAAATTCATCTAGTTTATTTATTTATTCATTGTATTTATCTTTTTAATTTTTAATTATATATTTTTTGTATTGGAAATAATAATGACTAATTTTTTTCATTTTTTTGTTGATCATGTTCTTATTTTGTATTTCATTAAATCTTTATATTATTTATTTTATATCAAAAGACATTAAGCAAGTCTACAAGTCCAAATGGCTAGCCATATAGTATGCCTTAGTAAAAATAGTAGTAAAAAAAACGGTGGACAATACACTTGTAAGGATATAAAACCCTTGAACTAACATAAGGACTAGAAATAAAATCATGAAGACTCAAAATTTACAAAGAGCAACTATATTGCCTCAAAGATGCACACCTTCCATAAAAAAACACTCTAATGCTTATGTACTTGGACATTCCAATTTTTTTGTAAAATCTAAACCAACTCCAAGATAGAAGCCATTCCGAAAATATTAGTAATCTTTAAATTTCTAAATTTTATTTAACCCATTCAAAATCAATGCTAAAAATATAAAATCTATTTTTATAAATACTAATAAAAATATAAGGTCACATTAATATCTTTCAGTCTTTTTTTTCCTTATTAAGCATCCATTTATCATGTTGTCTCAATGTTAAATTTCTCTTTTAATTTGTTGTCTCAACTTGGTGTTTTATTTTAGATTTACATAAATGATTTTTAGAATTGGATTTTCAATCTTGATATGATGCATATATGCTAAAATCCAAAAGCTTCTCGTTTGTTAATTTCAATGGGTGCATGTATCAATGTAAAATATTGTTAATATTTGCTAGGGACAATCAAGATGGTCTAAAAGTTGATTATAGACACATTGTGGAAAATAACTTGTTAGTTCAAGAGTCTTGTCATTGGTATTATCGATCAACCTTTTGTAAATACAATAACATGTTATCTATTTTCTACAATTCAAAAAAGTACAAAATATGAAATTCTATTACATTTTGTTTAGTTAAATTTTAAAACACTGAAATAATTAAGTAAAAATAAAATTCTAAATTGATCAACATAGTAATGGTCACTTTTGTAAAATACCTCCAAAAGATTTGGGATTAATAACCAAGGTATAAAGAACTATTATACATTTCATATAAATTTTTTATATATTTCAAACTTAGTTTGTATTTGTAAGCATCCCATGATCAAATGCTCCATTCCATTAAATTTCCAACTGAAGAATTATCCAACTCGATAGTTCAATCTTAAGAAGAAAAAAATATTGCAATATTTGCATGGATTAAAAAAAGGTCTTACTTATTACTTAAATAGATTCAAATTTATTGTAGAGAAAATGACAATTTTTTGCTATAATTTTTTTTTAATTATTACTTTCTAAATTTATGAGCAACTTAATTTTTCTTTTTGAAATTGTTTTATTTATTAAATTTTGGGCATTACCTTAGAAGCTCACAATAATCTTAGTATTACTTTGGGACAAAATTGGTATGAAATTGTTGCAATTGAAATGAAAGTATAATGTGTTCTAGAATCATTTTTTGAAAAATCTAACTATAGTATCTTGTTTGTTACTATCCAATTAGTCTCCTCTAAGACTTTCAAAGACTTTGACCACAAGGATTTCGAGATCTTTATAATCAAAGTTCCATTTTTTCTTAGGATGGTCTTTGATTGCCTAGGATTCTCTCCCAAGACAATCTACAATGAGCATTTTTGGAAGTTTTTGTCTACATCAAGAGTTTTTTTCAGCTATGAAAAGATAACCTGATGAACTACATGGGAAAAATTTAACATTTCAGAAAAGTATTTTTTTGGATTCTAGCAACCTCTCAAGTTGCATAATAACAATGAAATGTTTGATTGGGCATTTATGGGTTAAAAATTTTCTCTCTCTCTATACTAGAAAAGAGCAACATCTTCAAAAAATGCAACATCAAATTTCTATACTTGAGTTCTAAATGGAACATGAAATCATAAACATTGCTAGAGTAAAAATTTGATTAAAGAATACTATTAGTTTCATAAATATGAAAAACCTAAAAATCTATAAAATATTACACAAAAGGTGATGAATAGTCTTGTATACCTTCTTTATGAATCATAGGTCCATTTGAGGTATTATAGAAATGGTGGGGCCAAAAATTTGTTTTTCAAGAAGAGAAGGCAAGAATATAGTTCATGCATTAGATGATATTTGTGGAATTTGAAAGACCTTGAGTTTAAAACCTTGTTTCATCAAATGAAGAGTGTTTGATAAGTTCTAGGCCAAAAGCAAGCCAACCAATTGCTTTTATGCCATATTTTTGTTTGCCAAGTCCGAGTATTGTAAGACATTTTTTAGTCTATAGGGATTGTCTTCAAATGTGGCATATGATCCATGCATGAACACAAAAAAGAACAAAGTACTCATTTTTTAGTATGCTTCAAAGTTGACATTTACATTGTGAGGTGGCCTCTGTAGCACTCTTCATTAAATTAGAGTAGCCTTCCCTAGGCCCAAGCTCTTCTATTATATATTTTTTGCAAAAATCTATACAGTTAAAACTCCCATAAAACCTAATTGACATGATTTAGTAGATTTGATCCATAATATTTTGCAAACTTGATTCATTCTTTATCCCTAAAGGACCAAGGCCTTTTCTCCATCAAAACATACTCAAAACTACCTCTTCTATTGCCAAGAGCAAAATAATTTTAAAATTGTTCTATTTTTGCATATCTAACTATAGGATTTTATACTGGACTAGCATAAGAATGTATGGAAGAAATTTCAGAAACTTTGACCTCACAGATTGCAAGATATTTACATCCAAAGTAAAGAAAACAAGTTTTTTTGCAACTTGCTTGACTAGATTTTTTGGCTTTGAATCTTCCAAGCTTACATTTTCTATATTATTGACTTGAATTTTCTAAGTTTTTATGTTGAATACTTGAGTTGAGAATCTAGGAAAAAAATTTCAAGAAAAAATCACTTAATTTTCACTAATTAGAAAATTGCTAAGTAGAAGTAGGTTCAAGATTGAAGGAAAAACTAAGTTGTTTATAGCTCTTAGATGAAATTGAAATACAATAATCCCAATAGTGAGATTGTTATAGCAAGCAAATATAACCCTCTCTGACAATTTTTTTTGGAAAATTGTAAGAATTGCATTAGAAAATGAATCCTAAAAGTTATTTTTTCAAGATGTTTAGATTGCCCGAAAAACTAAGATTGTCCATAACTTTCTCATCACTAGTCTATATAAGGTAAACCTGCCTATGACAGGCAGAATGAGTGGTCTGTACTGTTGCCATTAGCAAAATGATTCAGATTTTATTCCATACATAGACATATGTGAGAATTGAAGGAAGCAATTGAAATTTTATTTTTGGGACAAAGTAAGAATTTTTTATGAATATTTGAAGTGTACAACCCCATAAGCCCAACTGAGTCTGTAGACTACCCCAAATTAGCAAAAAGGATTTCCATAATGGTCATCTTACCACCTAAAGCAGTCACAACATTTTCTGAAATGGCTACAACATTTCCTAACATGGCCATGACATGAAGGAATAAAAAAATAACTTCTTATGACCAATTTACACTTGAATGGTGTAAGTGCCCTATGACAGTTACTAATAACTCCATGACCATCTCCCAAGACAAGATTATGGCTACAAATCAGCCTAATGTAGTCCTAATCTCATTTATCACAAAAAATCTGCCATGGGTTGATGTAAGACTCTAATAGGTGGTTTCCTAGATGACTGCATTAGGCAGTTTGCATGTTATGGGCTAGTTTACCTTAGAATGAATCAATGCTTCAAATGTAGAGGGGAAAAAATAAAAATTATTTTGACTTTTTTGTGATGCTTGCCATCCTCCATTTTGACTTATTGTTCTATAACTATTTCTCCTAGGCATTGATTGAAATAAAATTTATATATCCACGAAGCTCTTGCAAAATCACACACTTTCAAAAAGATTCAGTAAAAATTGAAGTCATAGGAACTTACCTAGAGACAAATTGTCCCTCCATGGGACAAACCAACCTTTAGGGGTTAATGCAACATATTTCATTCATGCATGCATTGTTGGCAACTATACAACCTTCTGAAACGAGTGACAGACATAAAAATAAGATTCATAGAGATATTGACCAAAATAGCCATCAAATCTTATTCCATATTTAAAAAATGAATGGAAATGAATGGATTTGAAAAATGAATGGAATTGAAAAATGTTAATGGATAAAATTTCGACAAGAAAATTATAAAGGTAAAGAAATTGAATTTTTTGGAAGATCTAAACTTTAGACTAAATTGAAAAGGAGAGTAGAAAACTGGCAATAAATTGCATGATAGCATAGTACATGCCCTTGACAACTTTTAAATGCCTAGTCCACCACTTGATATGAAATTATAAAAATTTCTCTCATAAACAACAATTTCAAGAAAAAGTTTGGTGCATATTGATTTTATAAATAGAAATAGTAGATTTTGAATAATAATCACAATATCTTCATAAAAATTGACAATTACTACCACTCATATCTAAACAAAATTGAGAACTGAAAATTGAGAATTCTTTCAATAATGAAATTACATCCTAAATATTAGCAATTTTAGACTAAAACTTGTAGCAATGCATTTCTAAATGTAAAACCTTAAATAATGATCATATATATTTAGAATTTTTGGGAGAATTTTTCATTATTTTTTGTAAATTTCCTAAAATAAAACTCACTATTTTTTTTTATCATATATCACGCCCTTAGGGGAGAATGGCTATCAAAGACTCCCTTGACTCATTGCCGAATAATTTTGTAGTGCCAAAAATAATTGATATATTGCCACGGCAAATAATGTTCAATATGACGGACGGATACGCTTGAAATTTTCCAATAATATATTACAGCTGCTGCCGTGCTTTAAATTCCTGTTGTCATCCGTCAGTACCTGGTAGCAAAGCAGGTGGCAGACTATCATTGGTCCGTCTGTGGTCAATCCATACCAATGACTGACACGTGGGGCGAGGAGAAGTATCCCACGGATAGTAAGCAGTAAGCACTCAGTGGAAACCTCCTTCTTAACGCTGGTTGTCAGGCGGGAATGTGCTGGAAGTTTAAAAAAAGTCTTCTTAACTGTACCCCTGTTCTGTACCTGCTGTGTACATTTCAAACTACCGTAATACGGCAATTATCTAGGTAATCAATTGTTTGTGACTGATTTCAAATGACTCAGCACTCACTCATGTGTTGGGTGTGGAACTGTGGATTTTAAAATGAATACTAATATGTATGTTTGCACTTGGTGTTAGGGGTGTTGTTTGAAACATGAATCTAGTCCAAAAGTAGGTCTAAGTTTGTTCTTAAGATCCTCAATAACAACATTCTTTAACACCAAGTGCAAACATATCTGTCTTACCTATCTTACATGTCTTATATGTACTAAGTTATAACTCCCACGGATTTTTATTATTTTGGGGACACAATTAAAGGCAAAACTTTATTGCAAGGAAGAAAGAATACAACCCCCACCTGATTTGAAACTACGCTAAATAGTGAAATTAGGTTGCCCCACACTAATTTTCCAATATTTGAGACTATATAAATATTTATTGTTTATGTACAAGAATGCACTATTTTTGAATTAAGAATTGTTGTAAGTTAATCAGGACTCATGAACCTCCACATGTACAAATGAAAATATTTGTAGAATTAATTAATTGTTGACTTTACTGACTTGTAAAGTAACTTTCTTTGGGTAAGGCAACCTAATTGTTAAGGCAACCTAATTTCATTATTTAGTGTAGGGAGGGGCAAGACAACAAATTAGAATACAAACAAGGAAAATACAAGAAGGTGCCAATGCTAGGGTGGTTCAAACCCAAAACCAACACAAGGCCATGGAAGGGCCCATCTTAGCATCCCATCCACTATGTCAACAAAGAAGCCATTATGTTCCCAACTCTTCTCAAAATGCTCAAAGTGGGCCCTATGTAGGCCCAGATGGATCTTCCATTGTCTGCACACTAAGTCCCACTTGACCCACCTACGATCTACAAGGCCAAGCCAAATGCATTGCAACAACTTAATTGGGTGCCACTGGATATCATTGAATCCTATATCATTCCACTCAATAACTCCAACCAATTTAACCCTCGAAGTTCTTTGACTACTTTTCATAAAGAGTGCCAAAAATTGTCACTTTATGATGTATTGAGAATAAATTGAAATATGAAAATGTTTTGTACTCTCAGGGAGATCACTTAGTGTGTCCATTTGGAACCACGTGTGTTAAGATTTTAGACCCCCTATATTATATTCTAAAATTTAAATAAAAGGAAAAGAAAAAAAATATGACTAGATTTTACTACTTTGAAAGTTTATGTTGTGAATTATTGGTATTTTTTTTAGATATTTATAATTAGTTACAAATTTTTGAAGTAAAAAGATACACTGCAGAGCTGAAAATAACTTTCACACCCCTATTTTATATAAGAAAAAATTGTTTAAAAAATGAACAAATAATTCCTAAAAATCACACCCTACTGAAAGTTCATTATTCTTGAATAATGATGCAATGGTCATCTAAAATGTATTCTCTATAAATATTTGAATTAAAAAACATGCCATTTTAGTTCATTATTCAACCTATTCTAGAAATCATTTCATATCTTATTTGAGTTGGGAATTTTTGGCAATAGAAACCTAAAGTCATTATTAAACAAAGCTCAAAGTTATAGGTTGAAATTATTATTTATTAAAAAGTATATAGGGGGGCAAAAAATCACTTTAACACACGTGGCTTGTTATGGATATACTAAGTGATCTCCCCGGGTTTGTACTACAGTACTACAAGAGTTTGTGAAAAAAATTCATCCCACTTGATTGAGTTGACCATGAGATTATAATGTTTGAAGTCAAAAGAAAAGAAATTCCAAGCCTTACCCAACTGAGTCAACATAGTTTGATTCTACTTTGTGGAGAAGGAGGCACTATCCAACTTCAAGAACTCAAACCACTAATTAGGTACATAGTTGTATTAGTTACTTGCATGCCAAATTTGAAAAGACAATGGAGGTGTTCAACATACCAAAAATATACCCAAGATAATGTCTTGAGAAAACTTATATGAAGAAGATTTCAATTTTCTTAAAGAACTCCTTTTATGGAAGAATAAAAATCCCAGTAGAAAAAACAAGTCTTTCTTATCTAATTCAAGGAAAAAAATGAAAAATTATTTAAAAATAAATAAAAATATCATGAATTTATGTTAGAATTTGTGTTAATGGTTCTAAAGTTGTTCTAAAATTTCTATTTCTAGTGCATTGAGTGAATTTTTTTTTTCATTTTCAACTCCGTATTATTCCTTTCTACTACTATGAAAATGTGTAGAAAAAAAATCAATCTATTTGGTTTCATAGACTACAAGATATAAGCATTCAAAGTTAATGAAAAAAACACTTTACAACTTGCCTTCTTTGTGAGTAGGATGCCCAAGTTGCCCCTCAACTTTTAAACCCCCAATGATTTGACTTGAGCATCTAATTGGAAGAAAAAAATTATATTGTTAAGAAGCTTATAAAATGTACAATACACTTTTGGTAAGAACTACACTTTCATCCACTCACAATCGACTTTATATACACCTATCCAAGCTTTCAAAAAAGTTCTATAGGAACTTAAAGAACTTAAGGGGTTAAATATTGGAGTGTATTAACCCCTAAATGCCCGGGGATGCTAGTATGTAAGCATGTGAGCGTGTGAGCTTGTGAGCCTCTATTTTTTTCTTTCAATTTAGGATTTTAAAATTTTGGGGGACCTAAGACCGTGGAATTAGATGTAAGTATCCAAAGCTCAAATGAACAACAAATGAATATGCTACTTTTCTATATTGTACCAAAAAATAGAACAAATGTATATCCAAAACTTGAGATATAATCAAAGTAGATAGTATTTGTAAGCAAACACATAATGAAAATAGGTGTAGTGGTTTAGGGTGTCTCACAACAAAGCATAGAAATGTAAAATTGCAATATATCATAACACCATCATAAATGAGACATTTGTAAAGTGTAAAATAGAAAGAAAAAAAATCATAGGTTGTTAAAAACTAAAATTGAACAGAAATCTGGTAATAGGCAAAGGTTCTAAATATTATATGCACAAAATGCTTTTGAATGATTGAGTGATAAATATAGTCTTCATCATTGGCCTTTATATGAATTTAAAGGATGAAAATGGTCCACCTCTTTTCTTTTCTTTTTATAACTATACTTTTAAAAAAGAACAAAAATATCTTAGACATTGAATATTGAAAATAAACATAGTAGTCATACATTATACACCAAATAAATGTATTATCCCCAAATGACATAACCAAACATTTTTCTAGTAAATTGATGCCCTTCTTTTTTGAACTATCTTTTTTGAACTTTTTTTTAGAAATAAATATCATTTCTATTATATAGACTAAATAATGGATTCAATGGTAGTAGTTTCATTGTTGAACTCTACTTTGCGAAATTTTAAAAAGTTCAATGATGGAGTACAATTCAAGGCTTAAGAATTATTGTTCAATTTGGGCATAAGGTGAAGTCTTAGGCCATGAAATCACATTTTTGCCACATCATATATAGGTAGATTCAATTTGAAAAACAAGACAATAGAAATCGATTATCAAATCATAAAAACAAACTCAAATATCATCTGACTCAGATGCACTGAGTTCAAAATAAGAACATACTCTAGGATCATAAGATCTACAAGGTGATAGAGAAATTGAAGATGAATCAGATGAAGCATTAGCATAAGCTAATGCTAAATCTTCAGCATAAATAGGGAGGCCACGAGGACTAGTAGAGGGACTTCTAAAAAATCCAGGGTGTTGATACAAAGGCAAAGTTTGCCTTGGCAATGGATTCATCCAACTGCAAACAACAAACCATATATTAGAATATGTTGTAAAAAATTAAAATACAAAAGAAAAAAAATTTATAACTAAAGTTGTTAAAAAAGAAAACATAAATAAAACTTACTCACATAAGTCAAGTAGTGCAACATCTTCAATTGGAGAATCATCATCAATCTCCATGCCATCACATGTGGTAGTAGAATCAAGAGTCTTGGAGATAGTTGTAGGTGTTATCAAAGACTTTAGTACCTCATCAAAGAGTTTGGCATCACTTTCTAATGCTAGGATATGGCGATTAGATGAATGAGCTGCTCTTATTGAAGAACCTGAATGAGACACAATTTTAACATTATGAAAACATCCAAATGGAAGTATAGATTAAAAAATGAAACTAACAATAGAAAACAATAATTCAATATTGTAGATTACAATACCTGTAGAGGCAGTCATGTCTGCCACAATGCCACCTACAGGGCTCAAGCAATGAATGAAAAGCTTCATTAAAACCTCTAACTTCTCTTTAGCACCCCTCTATGGTTTGCCATCTTCCTTTCTACATAACTGAGTTGTTGTAGTAATAGAGTTGAAGAGAACATCGTCCGTGGTTAAATCAACCTCGGGAATTGAAGGATCAATAGTAATTACAAACTCCTCAGGTTGCCTTGCAATAGGAGAGGTAAATGATCGAATCAACAATAAAGCCTTAAACTTCACAGTCTGGAAATCAAATTCAAATTAGAAAGTGCATATAAAATCAGTGGAAATGTAATAAGTATTGAATCAATGCCATAAATGAAAGCTTGAAATGAATACTTATATTTTTAGATGGGTTCTTAGGATTTGCCAAATGTAAGCAGTTAATGATAGTCCACTCATCCTTGATCTTGAACTTGTAGTTCTTGAAGAATCCTGCCACTTCTCTCTTCACCGTAGAATTGTTAGGATAAAATAGAAGGAATGCTCCATCATCATGGAGATAGCTAAGAGAGAATGCCATCATTACTTGAAGAAAACTTGGAATCGTGGCATTCCAATGTGGAATTTGAGATGGTGGATTTGAGACCCCTAGAACTCGAAGACCATTTGGGTATTCTGCAATAATAAGGTCTACAGCATGTCTCTTTTGCACTTTTCCATCAAAAAAGAACTCTTTGCCTTGACCAACCTACAAAGACAAATTTTAAGAATATTAATTCATGATTGGAGATGTCAAAGTCACAAAACATCATGAATTAGAAGAGATGAATTTTATAGAATATGTAACTAAAATTTGATAACAATAAAACATGAAATTAGAAAAAGAGAAAGAAAAAGAATTAACTCACCTTTGATAGAAAAGCCACAATGTCATCATATGGTGCACCAAATGTACCATTCTTCTTCTTCTCCTCAATGATTCTAACAAAAGAATCATTCAAGATTAAATCCAAAGATGTATGCTTTGTAGGTAAAGGAGCCAAAGTGCTCATCATACCTCTGAGCTTGGGAGGTAGCTCAAAGATAGGAGAGGAGGTTGGCATCAGAACCTCAAGAGTAGAAGATGTCTTTTGCTGCTTTAAAGTAGGGGGTATCACCTCAACATTTGAAGAAGAAGGCCTAGTAAAAACAAGTTTTTGGAGACTGTCTTGAACTAGCACATCTTCATCGGAATTGTTAAGTTCAACCACTATCTTTTTTGCCTTAGGCTTTGTTTTCTTGGGCTTCTTGGTTGCATCCTTATCCACGATTTTAGGAACACTTACAATTGTACCTTTGAGGGCGGGTTCAATGGCATCTTGAAGGGCAATGTCAAAAGTGGGAGGTCTTTTGAGGGGACAATCTAAATACCACCCACACTTTTTCCAATGCATGGGATCCCAAGATTTCATGATCCCCTCTGTGAACATGCACTCTTCACTTTCTTTGTCCAAATAATTTGCAAAGAAAGTGGGAGATTTGGAAATGGCTTTAGCAGGGAAAAAAATATACTTGAAGTACCTATAAAGCACCCTTTGCATAGTTGGTTTGAAGTTGAGTTGCTTCTCAATCTTGTGGTTCTTATTGACCCCTTTATCCATAGCAAATTCACAGAAGAATGCAGTATCCCACAGCAATATGCGCATTGTCTGCACATAATCAAAAATACTGGGCAAAAAATCCATACCATCTAGAAGATAGTTAATAGATACATCTAGATCAACAATTGTAGCATCGAAAAGCTTCTTTGTCTCAATAGCCAATTGCCACATACAAAAACTCAATTAGAAGAACATTATGATAGAATGAAAAGGTTCAAAGAAATAATAGTAAAATAATAACAGAAAAAGAGAAGTACTTACCTGAGCCCACCATGTAGCTTTATGAAGCCACTTAGGAAAGTCAATATCATTGAATTTTGGTTTAGGGAATTTGAGAGCTTCTCAAAGAGTAGAAGACTTGTTCCACCTCTCCAACCACTTGATCCTCATAGAAGTGTCCATTGTTGAAGTTGCCAACATCCAGAGTTTTTCTTGAGTCATTTCCGGATTTTCATAATGAGTTTCATAGTGACGCTTCACTTCCTCCAAAAAGGCTGTCGTATGCTATGGATCTGCAATTGGGAGTTGTTTCCTCAATTTTGAATGAGAAGCTACCTTCACCTTGTCAACAACTTTGGAGACCCAGTCATCAACTGCACTTGGAGTCCAATCAGCTGGATTGGGATACTTCTCATAAAACTTTCTTTGAGCAGCAGCAGCAACAGCATCGCCCAACTCTTGCTGGAAAAAATGAATGATGTGTTAGAATAAGCATCATTGGGCATGATGGCAACAATTATATGTAGAAGACAATATGAATTCAATTCAACAAGAGCAAGAGAATGATTTAAGAATTGAAAGAAAATAAACTTTAAAAATGAACCTGGTATAAGACTCCATTTAGAGCCTCAATGGTCAAAGTGAACCAAGTCCTCTATTTTGACTTTTGCTTGGCTTCAGCTGCAACAAGATCCTCGTTGGAGACAAGTTTTTCAAAACATGAGAGTGGTTGTCCAACAATACTTTGAATGCGATAAAGTTTGTGAACAAGATTTATGGAAACATGGGATTTTTGGTTTCTCTTGGTAAAACAAGATAAATTGTGTTAGAATATGTAAAGCAAACATCCTATCAACAAAAAAATTAGAACAATGACAATTGCAATGGTCCAAACCAAACAAGCTCTTGAGACTATGAAATGAAATGAAAAAGAAATAGATAAAAGAACATAAGGGCTTACCAATTGACTTCATGCAATGCTGCCAGCATAGTTGCAATGTCCCCCTTAACCTCCAAAATAATACTTTCAACAGCACAATGCCATGTGAAATCATCCATATGATCTCGGTTGATAATAGGCAACCATGCTTGTAAACGGTGATTGCCATCCCACACCATAAACATCTTGCCAGAGAACACTTTGAGATCTTCATCATTTTGCAATTGTTTTTCAAATGCATCATTTGCACACACCCAATTGGCACTCCAGGATTTAACAATATCATTCGTGACATGTACTGTTTTCCCCTCATAGTCCTCCAAGGACACATAAAAAACTCCATTTCCTTCTATATAACCACAAGTAACAAAGTGTGCAGCTAGGCTCATCACATCATTCTTCAAGAAAGGCCTCACAATCGGCAAAGAAATCATATGACATAAAGGAATGTTGATTTTGGATTTTGCCCTTGGTAGATACCTCAACCGCTCAAGATGAGAAGAAGTATTTGCAGTCTCCTTTAGAAATCCATGCAATTGTAACTCAAGTTGATCTTCAGAAAGAGGCCAGCTGAAGTGCAACGTCTACTCTTTGTGCTTGTAGACCTTCTTGTGTCAACATCTCTAAAATGATATCAAAAGCAATGTTAGAAGTAGTTGTATCAATGTATCATATAATATAGAACTAAATATAGCAACCATGTTCCACTAAGAGAGTCCAAAAATTTCAACATTGAACAAACTTTGTAGCATATATAGGTAGCCAATGTGAGTCACAAAAATCATGGCCGTTAACGGCTATGGTTTGGGACAACCTAAGAAATTGAATTGAAAAGAAATTTCTAGTATATATGGGCAACAAATATAAGTCTCTAAAGCGTGGCCATTAACGGCTATGGTTTAGGATGTCCTAAAATTTTAGCATAAGATAAGAGTCCCTAACATATGTAAAGAAGAAATGTAAGTCTCCAGAACCGTGGCCGTTAACAGCTATGGTTTAGGATGGCCTAAAATTTCAGCATAACATAAGAGTCCCTAACATATGTAGAGAAGAAATGTAAGTCTTGAAAACCGTGGCTGTTAACGGCTATGGTTTAGGATGGCCCAAAATTTCAGCATAAGATAAGAGTCCCTAACATATGTAGAGAAGAAATCCAAGTCCTGAAAACCGTAGCCGTCAATGGCTACACTCCTAGGTAGGACAAAATTTTCAGGAGTTCACGAGTTTGTCAATTTGAGGGTCAAAAAATTTGAAGCCTGAAAACTGTAGCTGTTAACGACTGCGCTCCTACGTGGGACAAAATTTTCAGGAGTTCACGAGTTCATCAATTTGAGGGGCAAAAAATCTGAAGCCTGAAAACCACAGCCGTTAACGGCTCTGCTCCTAGGCGGGACAAAATTTTCAGGAGTTCACGAGTCCGTCAATTTGAGGGGTAGAAAATCTGAAGCCTGAAAACCACAGCCGTTAACGGCTATGCTCCTAGGCGAGACAAAAATTTCAGGAGTTTACAAATTTTGGAGCATTTGTTGACCTAAAGCGCA
Organism: Straminergon stramineum; assembly: GCA_963920665.1. NCBI lineage: Eukaryota > Viridiplantae > Streptophyta > Bryopsida > Hypnales > Calliergonaceae > Straminergon > Straminergon stramineum. The sequence continues at coordinate 3,459,836 of OY987272.1, forward strand.
ATCCCAGAAAGTATAGCCGTTAACGGCCGTCCATAGAGAAGGCCCAAAAAACTAGAGGGTTTTACCAAATCACAACTACGTTGAAAGCAAACTAGAATCCAAAAAAGTGCCGCCGTTAACAGTTGGCCATTGAGAAGGTAGAAATTGAAACACTCACCTAGATTTGTCTCAGTCCACACACTCGTTGTCCCCTCATTTGCCTTGCAAATCGGTTCTCCATGGTCATCTTGTTGCCACTCGAATTCCGATGCCTCTCCTTCGTCCATCGTGGTAGCTTCTTCTTCCTCCTCCTCTTCTTCTTCCGTGTGTTGTTGCTTGGGCATCTTCGAAGACAACGTTAGAAGAAGATGCTACAAAGTTTAGGTTTAGGTCGGTGTCCAAAAAAAACCAAAAAAACCAAGGAAGAGATTGGTAGATTTACCTCAAGAGAATCTTTTAAATAACTCCTTCAATTTTTGAAATTTTAGGCCAAAACTTTTTTAGCCTACAGATTATGCGCATCAGATTCACTCCAATTTTTTAAAGAATTTTTTGACTCTCAAGCAATTTTACAAAAATCAGCAAAAACTTCTGAAAATAAAAGGGCTGGATTTCGTCTAAAAATCTGCGAAATCTGAAGATTTCAGGAAAGATTCCAAGATGCTGAATTCGTTTTTAGGCCATAAAAGACTCAATATGTGTCCGTTTTTTACGTGCTATATACCGTTGGAATTGTGCTTCTGACGTGAACAATATCATGAAAAATTGCAAAACTTGCATCTCATAAAATATTTCACATACATTCAAAGTTAATATCACTTGGGATCATTATTTTCTTACCATCCTATTTGTACCTCTAGGATCTACCTCCAACTCCAATGCTGGTGGTGTTGCTTCAAGCTCGTGGTCTTCTTCTTCGTCTAATTCTTCTTCTTCTTCCTCGTTGTTAATGTATTGATCCCAATCACTACAACTACAAGGAATGCTTGGTTGAACTTGGTTTGAAATGGATTCAACCTCCATGTTATCCTCTCCAATTGTTTCACGTGAAACAACACCTCCATAAGTTAAACTCCTCGTTGTGCTTGACATATCACCTTCAGTGATTCGAGGCAACCGTCTAATCATTTGAGCCTTTAACAATTGCCTTCTACTTGAATAATGAAAGCTATTTTTTCTCCTCCTCTTTTTTCTACCCTGAACTGGAGTGGCCAACACTAATAATGGAGAAAAAAAGTTTTCTTGCATCTGAAATAATCAACTAACAAGGCATTATAATGGCAACATCCTCTATGATACATCACACAGTGCTTCAAACATGCATTTCTATATACTACTTCATTCCGTTGAACATGCTTTTATATTGTATGAAACTGTGACAACTCCTCTCTAGTAGCTTACTGTTTCATTTTAGTACTAAGTAACGGCTACTTTTGTCTGTTATTTATATCTTTATCAACCACAAGATTCTTAATCTGTCTCTAGATGTATAATTATAAATGTAAGCATGTCATGGTCATCATGCAATACAGTGCATATGATGATCCATCATCTCTTGTCAGTGCTATTTATAACAATGCTAATAGGGTCTGACACAGTTTCATACATCCTTTGTATTATAATCCATTTATTACTGGTGATGTGTTTATTGATGCCATGTAGTACGCCGCCTTACCCACCTCCATTTCAAATGTTGTTCATATACCCTCTTCTATATTGAATCTTGATAGGATACGTAATAATCAGCATTCCCATGACCATCAATACTATTTCAAATTTTACTACATCCATGAAAATTTCTCCTTTCATTTGGAACATCCCTATAGATCTTTCCTTCTTTATATTCACACCCCTTGCACTTGCAAACATCATTGTTTGGTTCTCATTGCTTCTCAGTGTTGTTGCTTCTCTATGATTTCCTCCAATACTTCACTATGGCTAGTATTGTCGCTAAAGGTCATGAGGTCCCATTTGTTTTACCAGTAGGTAGTCAAGGTTTTGTGCATGTGTCCGGCCATCTCCTTCATGTTCGTTTTGGATTCTGCCCTTCTTCTATTGTTGTAGAGGAAGAAGTCCAAGATGACTTTGGCGTTGTTAAAGAATCTATCTTGCAGTCAAGATGTAGCGATTATGAAGGGTTCTACTGAATTCTTTCTTCAAGACGCTATAGAGTTTATGGTCTCTCGCACAAGCTCTTGCCATCTTCAATTGAAATACTAACACCTGTTTCTGAGAAGTCCAATGCTGAAAGTTCATTATTATGTCAAGTCAAAGTAGAGTCTCTAGGCAGTGGATGTTCCAAGAACAAAATTTTGTTCCATGTCAACAATGTTAAACGTGAGTCCCTAGAGCCAGTAATAGACTTATCTAGTGATTCTGAAGGCGAGACACCTATTATAGTTTCCCAACCTTCTTCTTCAAATGTTGCTTTGCCATCTATGGTAGAGTCATCTCTTCCTACTACCTTCTGTAGTATCCTTCATAGTCCTACATCTTCTAGGTTTTCTCGTCTTCCTCTCCCTCCCAATCATCGCGATTCCCTAAGTGTATTGCATTGCCTTTGCAAATTGTCTTCAATGCCTGGGTCTCGGAATGAACTTGCCTAGATTGATTTTGATGCCATTCAATATCAAAAACTCCAGTTTCTCCCAACTAGATTTGATGGCGTTGTTCTCTTTGAGTTGCCGTCATGTCATGCATCTACAAGTGGGGCTAGAGGCATGGAGGGCATGGATAAATGGTATGACGGTCACACATGCTGTCGCACAATGATGTCCAACATCCATAATGACCTAGGTTTAAAGTTTAGAAAGTCGAATTGTGTTGGCCATTTGATATGTGAGAATACAAAATGTGACTACCGCACACGAGCTTTGAAAAGTAACGAAACAGAGTGGATTGGGACTACCAAACATTCCTTTAGCATAGGCCACATTCCTCCACTAGACTCTATTGTGCTTTGTAAAGTTTGTTGACAATCTCCTACTTGCCTCAATCTATGTAACTTGCGCATTTATTATGTACTCAAAACAGGAGATTTGTCACGTGCATGCATCCATTTGGGTGTCCATTCGCATCCAGTTGCAGACGGCCAATGTAGAGAGTCTGTAGAAGCAATCACTGGATTGATTGCTCACGAAGTGGCTAGAACTCCAACTGCCAAAACTTTCGCCATTGCCATGGCAGCAAGCAAGGAGTTCCTTGACACATTCCTTATTCACAATGGATCTGGACCAAAGGAGATGCTCCACGGTGATGCATTAGAGAATGTCATGGATAAGTTCCAGCTCCTTAGCTCACCCAATGTACGCAACATGATATCCTCTTTTCGAAGCAACAACAATGGTGGTGGGGAGATTGATCGTATTCTTGACATGAAGGGACGTGCCAAAATGGAGTACATCCATGACAGTATTTTTCTTGGACAAGGGCAAGAGAAGGTGTATTTGTTCAAGATGCTTGTGGATGGACCTGGGAGTGGAGTCGATCTCGTACGATGGATGCAACCAAGCGGCGACCTTGAGAACTGCTTTATCATGTTTGATCATATGAAGAGGGTGAAATTGTGGACAACTATTGCTTGTCATGTCTATGACTCCACTTATTGCAAAGTCATGATCATTACCGTATGTGATATGCAGACTGAGGGCACCGAAGGCCAAATCATTTTCTGGTATTGTCTTAATAAAGTCATGATGCAAAATGGGGTATCAAATCCAACCTTCAAGGGATTCATGTGTGATAGTGCCCAAGCCAACTTTAATGCAGTTCACATTGTGTATGGATCAGGGGATCCATCCATTCCAATGGTGGACTGAGAAAGGACTTGCTTGTTCCATTGGGCAACAAGCATGCACAAGCACACAGAGAAGCTAATCGCCAAAGAATTCCAAAACCAACATATCCGACTTTGCAGACAATACAAGGGTGCAACATCAATGTTCAAGGTGGACAAGATGTACCTAGAAATCAAAGCTTGGTGGTACTCTTTTGGAGCTGCATCAAAACCAGCAATTTGTGAACTCGAGGATTGGCTTGCATTTTGGCACTTTCGTTATCGCCAATGGGGTGGATTTATGGAAACGGTATGAGCTTTACTCTCATTTCTTCTTTTCTATTTCTTATTCTATACCCTTGTTCGTTCAAATAATAATTTCATTCATCATCTTTGCATAAATTGACAACAGAGGAACTAGCAGACATCCCAACATGCAACTTGGCAGAAACTGTGCACAACGAATGGATGTAAGCTTCCGGTAAACACGGCTCTGACCTGTTTGTTGCCACGTGTGATGACTGGGTTCGAACCTTCATGCAAATGACCAACTACAGGGCTTATCTGTGTGGTGGACTGTCTGGGAAAGGCCCTTCCAAAGGAGATTTGAAACTCAAGAGAGCTATGGCATCTGGAGATGGAAAGAAAATTGCAGATGCACTTAGTGAGATGCCTAGAGCGAAAGACATCTGTACTCGAATTCCGCACTTGGAGGGGGAAGAGGTATTTAGCTCCAATAAAAGGAAATTGGATCTTCCGATTGGTTCTGAGGGTGATTCTCATCGCCCCGATAAGGTTAACTTCTCTCACCCTCGGGTTCAAACTAGATTAGTCATTTCTAAAGTGCAACTTGAGACTATATGTGAAGAGTTTAACACGGTCATGCCCCATACCCAATCTGTAGTGGAAATAGATTGTGATACATCGGAGTGGCACATAGCACAAATCTCACACAAGTCAAGGAAACAATGTCATGCCATTCAAAAGTACACACAGGCCAAATGCAAGCTTTTGATTGTTAGGCATGGTAAACCCACTGCTGCCCCTACTTACAAAGGGCAAAAGTGTGAATATAAAGGCACAGCAGTTCAAACAGAAGATTTCTGCTTTTGTGCAGACCAAATTGCATGATGTGTCATGGGACCTAAACGTTCCCATGTTCTTACTCGACCTGAGATCCGTGAAGTCTGGCCTGTTCTTACTCATACCAATCTTACTCGTACAGAAATCATAGAGCTTGAAGAAGCTGGGTTTCGTTTGCAATTGAGTGTACCAATGTCACCTCGACATCTCTTTACCTCGTCAAAGATATTTGAGCCTATATTGTGGACTCATCTTCGACCAGCACATGTTGAAAGAATCCCTTCCATTCGGAATGGCAAGCAAGTTCGTCCGAGTATTAAAACACCCACTGAAAATCATCGCAATCAGTGGGAAAATGCAAAGAATGTTACTGCAAGTATTACTGGGGTGAACTTCCTTCCTTACCCTGGACTTGGTGCTATTATTACACTTCTATCTGGAATTGAACCTAATGAAAAGGTTTATAACATTACACTTTGCAATTTTCCATCTTGTACTTGTCCCCATTATGGAAGTATGAATGGGACCTCCATTGGAAAGCGTGGCATGTACATAAATTGCAAACACCTTTATTACATCTTTCGTTACTTCTGCAAATTGGATTATAAGACAGATGCATTCATCCACACTCCTACCCTTAGCTTGGATGAAGTTAAGCAAGTACTTGTTGCTACCAGAATCATGAAGACGTGCGAGTGACCAAGTTAGTTGATAGATATTAGCATGATATGAAGTAGATGTGTAGTACCGGTGTATAATCTTCCAAATTTCCAAATTTCAGTTGCAAAATATTATATTCATATTCCTATATGTATCCTTTGTTGCATTGATAGGATTTTTTTATTATGTATATAATGTTCTACATCTTATAATATTTACCATGCATTCATCTTCATCTTATATTTATAGTTGTCTCTCAATTCTTTGTTCATTCACTTTATTGGTCCATTATGAGGTGGCCTTTTATAAATTTTGAAAAATGCTATAGCACCAACTTCCTAAGCTTTTAAATCTCAAATCTGCGGTCATGGGTCCCATGGTGATAGGTCATATTTTTCTAAATATAATAAATTTTGTTGAAAAAACATTTGTATTTTAACCTTTTTACCAAAAAAATTTAGGAATAACATAATATTTTAAATTTCTAGGCTCTAGGCTCATATAATTCTTGCTCACCGCTGTTAGGCTCACGCTCACATGCTCACATGCTAGCGTCGTTGCCTAAATGCCCAAGCCTTTTCAAGTGTGTTTTCACTATGAAAAAAGAGCATTGGCTTGTAGTTATCCTCAATGAAGCAAATAGTTTTTTTTTTAAATCTACCCGTATAGATGTTAATAGAGCTTGTTTATTAGTATGCACACCAATTTTGAGTGTGGAATTTCCTAGGAGTTGTGAGATTATACCAAGGGAAATATACATTTTCTATTTTTAGTACGTTGTCTTTGTCCACAATGTTTCAAAAATTTGCATATATATGTTTTTCGGAATTGGAGGTAACATGACCAACTTCAAAGAGTGTTAGCACACTAAAATACACTTCCAAAAAACTTCATTTCACATGAAAAGACATCAAACTCATTACATAATCCACCTAGCAATTGTTGAATTGTAATTTTTGTTTATAAGTAGAAATTGCAAATAACTTCAAATAAACACTTGCATGTTGAAATTTTCAATGGTGAAAATCATGAAAAGACTTTAAACTTTTCATTAGGACCATTCTCAAAGCAAATGGATAAGTACAATTTCTTAGATTTCAAATCAAATGAAATTGCCAAGCTTTGCATAAAGCCGGGAAATGAAGTAAAATTAGCAAGCTTTACACTACATTTTTAGTACACACATGCCTTTGAAGACCTTTCAATAACTGAATATGTACTTTTCTCAATGAAAATTAAATTTTTCCATAGTTAACCCTCAAAATTGCCCGAAAAAAATTTTAGACTAGTCATAGGAATTTAACTGCCCAAGTAGAAGTGGGCTTGAAATTTTAGATCAACCATAAGGTAAACCAGCCCATGACAGGTAAACTGCCTAATGCAATCATCTAGAAAACCACCTATTACACTCTTACATCAACCCATGGTAGATTTATTCTAAGAAATGAGATTCTAACTACCTTAGACTGATTTGTGGCCATAATCTTGTCTTGGGAGATGGTCATGGAATTATTAGTGATTGTCATAGGGCTCTTACACCATTCTAGTGTAAATTGGTCATAAAAAGTTATTTTTTATTCCTTCATGTCATGGCTATGTTAGGAAATGTTGTAGCCACGTTAGAAAATGTTGTGACTGCTTTAGGTGGTAAGATGACCATTATGCAAACCCTTTTTGCTGATTTCGGGTAGTCTACAGACTTTATTGGGCTAATTGGGTTGTACACTTTGAAAAATCATAACAAATTGATAATTTTTCAAAAAAATATAATTTCAATTGCTCCCTGAATTTCTCATGTTTATCTTTATATGGAATTTTTTTTTTAAATTTCAAAAATGTGAACATAGCTAACCGGCCATTTTGCTTGTCATGGGCTAGTTTACCTTATATGGTTGACTGGGCAATTAGGGGTTAAGAGATCTTTCATCTTGGGTCCCACTCCATGCCTCCAAGACAAGAAGGCAAGATTGAATGACACATAAACTATGATTTTAGAACGGACTGGTGTAACTAAGATAGGAGGCTCAAAATCCGCACAGGCTCTAAAAATACACACCTCTTCAAATGTACACTATTTGTACATGGGGTTTTTTCATCTTTATAGGGATGTACCAACGGTGTACATTTGAGGAGGTGTGCAGTTTTAGAGCCCTATGCCATTTCGACTTCAAAAATTCATAACTAATTCTACAAAGCTCCAAAAATATGAGACGACTTGGGTCAAATGTCAATTCCTCTTGTCTTTCAAGAAAAATTTACTGAAAAATATTTCAATGAGTTTCACCTGCCCAAAAATCAGTTTCAGCTCTTAGATGGGTGCTTTATGGACCTCCTACCTTACATCCAATAATGAGTCCAAATAACAATTTGAGTATCCTTCATATTTATTTATTAAATTATCTTAGTTTTTCTTGATCTTGGTAGCAATTGAAAGAAAATCTTACAATGGGTATGATTTGGCTATCACATAAATAATTCATGACTTTTCAAAGTTTTGATAATGGGTGTACCTAAGACAAACCATAGACTTTCATGTTAAAAGATTATGTTTTAGGCAAATATGATTATTGCAATTAAGTTGTAATCATGTGTGCTTACCATAGAAGGTTTTCAAAATGAAACCTTCTTTTTTAATTATATTTTTAAAAAACACAATAAACGAAACTTTTGATATTTATAAGGTTTGTCATGTAGCTTAGTGGAAGTAATCTATGTTAACATGGTTACTTATGTGAACCTCAAAATTGAATATCTCATTGGTTCATAGGATAAATATAGTATTTAGTCTTTAAACAAGATCACAAGTCTAAAAGGTAATTCAAAGTGAATTTTTTTTCATTCTTGGTTTCAAATATAATTGAGCTCAACAAAATAAATAAGCATCATCAATCCATTTTTTATTCCATTTTTTCCTCAAAAATTATAAAATTTGATCTTTGTTGTCTCAAGACTATGGAATTTGAAAACACAATGCAAATAAAATTGTTTTTTTGTTGACTCTCTCTTAATTTGCATTCAAGAAGTATGTACACATCCAATTATCTTGTGACATTTGCTATTATTATTAATAATAATTTTATTAAAAAAATAACATGATCTTTTCAATTTTTTTAAATCATATAAATTTCATTTTGATGTTTTAAGGTACAAAAAAATCAAAACAAATACAAAACATACATGGAAAAAATAATTTAGAGAAATACAAACTTTTTGAAATATATGACTCTACTTAAGAAATTGAAGAAGTTTGAGTGGTTGAAGACCATGGTTTGTCATTTATTCCTCTTAAAAAACCAAGATGCCATAAAAGACATCATATTTTTAGCATTACTAAGGAATTCACATGGAGATTTTTCATAACACTCTTGAAATTCAAGGTATGGAAACCTTTGTTTATTTTTTAATCAAGGCTCTTTTTACTATAAAAAAATCTTAGATGCAAGCTATCTTAATGAATTGAGGGTCATTAGAGTAAAAGCTTTCCCAATGAATTGTTCTTGTTAAAATGGCACAATAGAAAGACCCCCATCTCAATCCCTATTCAAGAATGTCATACTCAACAATTAGGATATTATTTTAGTTTTATCAGCTATTTTTCCTTAATTTTTGTATTGAACTGATTTCATCTCTCTCTCTCTCTCTCCAAATAGAAATTTTATAGAATTTTTCACTAGGATTTTCTCAAAGTTTTCAAATTACAACCTATTTTTTTCCCAATTCCATCAACTAACAATGAACTAACCAATGGTTTTCCCTAAGCATTAGTTGTACTATTACTCAAAGTCACTCTATATATTATTTTTAACCAACATAAGATTTATTCTCTTTTGACTCTAATGGCACAAGGAAATTCCAAGTTTAAGTCATACTTTCCATGACATTATTAATCAAAATGGTCATTTTAAAACTATGAATTTTTTTCCTTCAAGTGAAACTTGTGTCAGGCGGGTGTATGCTATACTGTACTTCTGTTCTGTACAATACATTAGACCTCAAGTTCTTTTTAAAATTTAAAATTTACTTTTTATATTTTTATTTTTTACACAAATGAGATGGATAGACCTCCACTGAAGGGTTTTTTGTTTTTGTTTTTACTCAAATGAAACGGCATTTCATTGCAGAGAAAGATTACAAACCAGCCAACCACAAGCTGAAGGTTTGAAAGTCCTCACACATCCAATGAAATTTCGTTTCATTTGTTAAAAACAAAAACAAACAAACAAACAAATGGTGCACGTTCACATCACTGGCAATAACCTATCCCAATTGGTGCTTTCTTTTCTGTGGGTTTTTTTGTTACACAAATGGGCAAACAAATGGGACAAAACTGTTCAGTTGCGGTTACAAATGGTTCATATAATAAAGTGTGTGTTCTTTGGGCACGTTTTTTTGCCAGGTGGCTGCAGCCAAAAGACGTTGACTATTTTCAGTAAAGGAAAATTTCATTTTTTGAGGTCGAAATAGCCAGATTACTGCTGTAAGGTAGCCAACCCATTTCCAACCACTCAAGCAATTCTGCATATTTGGAGTAGAGGTTTTTTGAACGCAGAATTTTGCGCATGTGCAAAAATAGAGTTTAGAAGGATTGCATATTTTTTCAGAGTTTTATTACACAAAATATAATTACTATGAATTTTTTAGTGGAAGATTCTCATTGACCTGTAATGATGGTATAGAGCTTTCTATTTGTGACTATATGCTAATTGCATAATCGACCAAGGGTTGGTTGCAATATTGAGAGCCTTGCAACCAATTATAATGCGACACAACTACTCCAAGAAGTGAACCACCACTTCATGGAAAGAACACATCCTACATATTGGAAATGGGGGGGGATTAGAAATGGGTTGGCTACCTTATTTCAAGACCAACTAGTGTGCCATGTGCCATTGCCACAATCAAAATAAAAGTAAAATTCATTTTTTCATTTTTAAATCCAAAAATCTTTGAAATTCAATAATTTTTCACATTGTAGGTCCAAATGCCACCAAGCAAAGCTTGTGCACCCTTCCTTGCCGAGGGCTTTCCGACAATGCCAAAGTTGCATCTGGGGAATGCACGTTCTAGGAGATCTCAATGTAACAAACAAAACATAACAAACAACCTAATTTAAGGTATGGACTAGTGTGCCATGTACCATTGCCATAGTCAAAATGAAAGCAAATTTTTTTTTCTAGTTTTTTTATTCATAAAAACTTCAAAATTCAATAACTTTCACACTGTAGGTCAAGACGCCACAAAACAAAGCCCGTGCACACCTCCTTGTTGAGGGCTTTCCGATAATATCAAGAGCATGACCGGGGGACTCATGGTCCATGAGATCTCAATGTAACAAACAAACAAAACAAAACAAAACAAATAGCCTAACCTAACCTAGAAGGATTTGAAAGCCCTTTGCAACCATATAATATATTATGTATTTGGTGGTATTTGATCATGAAAACATTGACCAAATACTTTTTTTTTTGGAAACACATGGACAATTTCCATTGAATGACCAAATACTTTTCAATACAAAGTAAATTAACCCCTAAAGTTCCTTGACTATATTATCACCAAAAAACCTCAAAACTGCCATTTCTAATACATGTACCAAATTTTTGAAAAATATCATTTTTGGACACATGTAATGGTAGAATCTTGTGTTAGACTAGATTGAGAAGATGTGGAAAAAATTTCAGAAATTTTCACCATATAGATTGCAAGATATTAGCATTTGTAGTGACAAAAATCATCTTTAGGGCCCTGTGAAAAAATGGGCAGTTGCACTTCACAAGGTCACATTTGTATGAAAAAATGTCCCAAATGGTGGTGCTTCTTTAGATTCATTGTTCAAGGCAAGTTCGCTACATGCTTGAAAATTTTCAAATCATTTGGAATCATGTAACATGTAGGAAAAAAATAGTTAGTAGAAAGTTGTAGAGAATGATTCAAAATACTAAATTGTTAACAATTTATTAATGAAATTGAAAAATCCCAATTCCAATTTTTGTAATGTTGTAATAAACAATCTACACATAATGTTTTTATTTTCTTCAAGAAATATAAAAAATTGAGTTAAATAAAGGACTTCAAAGTTTATTTTAGAGTAGAGAATCCATACTTGCCCGCAAACTAAAACATCTTATAATTTTTGACTCATTGATCAAAATGGAATGATTCAAATCTTTCTATGTATATAGAAATCTAGAAAACCAATTTCAAGTTTTTATTTTTGAAAAAAGTGATTTTTTCAGATCTGCCCAGACTGCCTGAGTTGAGAAACAAACTACATATTAGGCCATAACTTTTGACTCATATTTCCAAATGCCCTAAAATTTAGTGCACATGAAAGATATTCCTCGTCGACACCTTCTATTAAAGTTTGGGCCAAAAACATCAAAATCTCTAGTCACATGTACCTACCCCCCAAAATTATGTTGCCAGAAAATCCACCTTGCTCCTTTAGGGGGTAATGATCATGATAGCATGTAAATAAAAATGTAGCATAACTCATCTATTAAACTACAATTGAAGAGTTGTAAAGTTAAATACACGCCGTATAGAGGGACCCCAAGGACCTTTCAAGGATTAAGGTATGGATAGATAACCAAATCTTATCTACACTGAATAGGGGTATTAAGGGGACCCATACTAATTAATCGACATTCCACACTAAATAAATATCTACCTTTATTGTACATCAGTAGTTATTGGAGTGTTTGGGTGATGTACATCATGTTTCAAACATCTACAGTTTTCTAGAATCAATCCCTTTAATTTTTTGGTCCCCTTAATACCCCTATTCAGTGTAGTTTTGTATACTGCAGATATCTCCCAAGCATCACACGGGTACCACCCTAGTATCACCCGAGTATTAAAGAAATAGCTGGGAACTTCTCCAAAATGATTAAAAAAAACACTGCTCATTTATTTGGAATTTTGGATATTATTAGATTGTCTTTGACAGGCTGTCCTCACTGCTACAGTATCCGGAGGTCTCAATAATATTTCCCCGTAATACAGGGTCAAACATGAGTGAATCCTGGCCGTCCCATTTCCCAAGGCCCGGTAACAGAGGATCTGGTTCCACCAAGACAGGACCGGTACCGGTACTCTCCAAGCAAACAAGCGATTCTACTGGTTGAGAGCACCTGAAAGGAATTCCGAGGTCCACTTTGGAATGTCACACATTCAAGTGATTGAACACTATCTAGCCATAACTTGTAACATTACCGGTATTTCAGCAAGGTTGAGTGTTTCCAATATTTAACCCTTAAACAATGTCGAGGACGTTTATTGTCTGATGGATGAGATAGAATCTTCTTGTGTAGGACAAAAGTGTAGTTGTTTGTGCAAAAAAGAGAGATCTTGCATAGTAGTTTGACCTCCAATGAGTATTTTTTTTTTTTTCAAAAATAGATGATGTCATACAATACTACAAGATATGATTTCAATTCCATGGTCACCAACTTGGTGTTTAAGGGTTTAGAAGAAAATGGAATAATATTTGGCAAAGTGAATGACATATCAACACTTAAGGTAGAAAAGATCTAGATTTTTTTGCTTAAGCTAATGTGCATATATAGAGAGTTGAAAATAATTACAATTAGAGGTTGTTTTAACTTGTAAACAAATGAAAATCATAAAATTTCAAATCATACATATTTTGGAGAGAGCTTCTGTATTTTTTGTGGATTTTAAAAGTCAAAACTTGAAGAAACATTCAAATGTTTTATAGATACATGTTTGAAGCATCTTCAAAAAGACCCCAAACCATTCTCTAATTAAAAGACTATTACTTAGCAACTATGTTGTACACACCAAGATGGTTTTTCATCAGATTTGGCTACCTTGAAAAGACCTCCATTTCACACAATTGGGAGGTAGACAATTTTTTTGTTCTTCTTCTTTAATGAAATGTTCACTCTCATGGTAGCAAGACCACTCGCAAAAAATCATAATATAAAATATTGTAATTTATTCCTAATAGTCATACCATTGATTCGTATAGATCATAATTTCTCCTTTCCATTGCTACATTATACGATTTTCTTGCAGTTTTTTGAATGAAGAAAATGAAGTGCACTCTTCAACAATTCACAATGGATAGTTGAGTATTTAGGAATTGACAAACAAGTTGTCAACTGAAGGTTAGAAAATTTGTTTTTTATAGGTTCTTGCTGAAACGCTTACATTTTTCAATAGTAAAAATAAAAGTGCACTTGGTAATGTTATGGTATTTTAACTTGGTTATCCCACGGAGGTATGAAAGTCATCAATGAATGACATTTAGGATTCCTATAGAAACAAAGAATGCAAATGCCATCTTGTTATATGATCACTTCAAGTGCAAATCCATCATTCTATTTTTTTTCCAACACATATTTTGTATTACAAGGTTTAGGGTTGAAGTTTAACCCCTAAAGGACCAAGGTGCCTTTTTTGGCAACATAGAAATTTTGGGCAGGTATGTGTGACTACAAATTTCCATGTTTTTGGCCCAAAATTTAATAGAAGGTGTGGACGAGGAATATCTTTCATATGCACTAAATTTCAGGACATTTGGAAATATGAGTCAAAAGTTATGGCCTAATATGTTGTTTGTTTCTCAATTCGGGCAGTCCGGGCAGATCTGAAAAAATCACGTTTTTCAAAAATAAAAATTTGAAATTTGTTTTTTAGATTGATATATACATAGAAAGCTTTGAATCATTCCATTTTGATCAATGAGTCAAAAGTTATGAGATGTTTTAGTTTACAGGCACTTATGGATTTTCTACTCTAAAATAAACTTTGAAGTCCTTTATTTAACTCAATTTTTAATATTTTTGGAAAAAAATAAAATCATAGGGTATAGATTGTTTATTACAACATTTCCACCATTGGGATTGGCATTTTCCAATTCCAATAATAAACTATTAACAATTTAGTATTTTGAATCATTCTCTACATCTTTGTACTTACTATTTTTTTCCTATATGTTGCACAATTCCAAATGATCTGAAAATTTTCAAGAATATAGACAACTCAACTTCAAGAATGAATCTAAAGAAGCACCACCATTTTGGACATTTTTTCATACAAATAGGATTTTGTGAAGTGCAGCTGCCCGTTTTTTCGCAGGGCCAAAAAAAGGATTTTTGTCACTTCAAATGTTAATATCTTGCAATCTATGTGGTGGAAATTTCTGAAATTTTTTCCACATCTTCTCAATGTAGATTAATAAAAGATCCTACGATTACATGTGTCCAAAAATGATATTTTTCAAAAATTTGGTACTTGTATTAGAAATGGCAGTTTTTGAGGGGGTTTGGTGATACGGTAGTCGAGGAACTTTAGGGGTTAAGTAGATTACTCAATGACCTCTTTATGTCCACAACCATATTTAGAGATTAAAGCAAAAACAATTATGGCAAGGCAAGCTCTTGAAGTACAACTAGACATTTTGATCTTTCTAATGTCACTATATATGTAAACATTCAAAATCTTTTGATTGTTTTGTTAAATTTGAAGGTTTTGTATCATTTGAGATTGCATCAATCCATCAAATGAATAATAGGTTGTCTCATATTGGCATACACTATGATTTATTAGTACATTATTAGAATAATTTATATTGTTTGAAGGCCATCAACAACGTGGATATAGTGATCCTTGTAGCATTTCAATTAGTTCAAGATCTATATGAAAATCTGTCTAGTTTGAATGGAGTTCTAAATCTATATAAATTACTCAAGATTAGATGTTTGAACTAACCAATTCTGGCTCCTTTTGGATTTTGAAGGGTTGAACTTTGTTAAGAAATTATTGAATAGGAAACTTGTATTTTATTTCATATTGATTTGGTACACTTTAATTGAACAAATTGTCGTACGCTTAGAGGAGTGTAAGTACCCTTACAACACCAAAACGTCGTAAAATGACTTGAAATATCATTCTAGGGGATTCTAGATTGTTGTTGTAAGCCAAGATTATGTGTTTTATTGACTTAAACACTCCTTTCACTTCTTTTCTTTCTTTTGGATCTCTATCTTTCCAGAATCCAATCCGGATCCACTCCTTTCCAAAAATTAGTTTTGTCTCTTTTCACATATATATACACACACTAGTTTTTTATTCCTCTGTTTTACCCTTAGAGGGTCCATGTTTGATCTTGTAGAGGGGAAGGGACTAACCACTCGTATTCCTCACACTCTCTTCTCTCCTTCTAACTACATAAAACACACTTAGAACAAATGTTGTACTAGATCGGACCAAGAAACACTCTCACAACTTCCTAGATGGCCAATCCGGAAGGCAGGTCACTTAGAGCGGTAACAAGTCCTTTCCACTACAACGACAGATCAACAGACACCGGAACCGATGGGAGATTGTTAGTCATTCACTAGACTATTCCTAGGGTTTGGCAGACCTTCCGGAGAGTAGGATGGGGATTTTTCCATTGGTGGTTGCTTATCTTCGCACGGAACCCTCCCTGGTATTTCAGACTCGCACCCACACCACTCCTTGCCGGATTTCCGTTCCAGTGTTTTAAAGGCACCACGAGCTAGACCATATTCACAAGCCTAAACTATGTCACAAATGTTCCATCCAAATCAGATCTAGTCACCTCAGATCCGGATTCCTCCTTTCCTCCTCCTCTCTCTTACACTTCAATGCTCTCACAAGCAAACACAGAAAAATTGAATATATGCTAGATTAATTTTTGAATGTCCACTTGGTAGCTTAGATTAAAGAAAGGATGACACGATATCAACTATAAGCGCTAGGATGGAATGGTAGGACAATAGACCTACCCCTCCCTTAAAAACTCAAAAATCCAAAGGTAGAAAGGCCACCCAGAAATCTAGGCGACCAATCATAGACCTCCCGAAAAATTCGGAAAGTCAAATCTTGAAAATCTAGAATCTAGGCCCACGCCTAGAAACCTAGTCCAGATTCATTATTCAAATCCTAACTAAAACCTAACTACTTCGCCTTCCTTGCCTTCTTTTGATTGCTCCTGCCTTGACTTCTTGGTGCTCAGATGGATGCCCTAGCCGGAGTTGATTTCACCAGAGTTGTCTTCATTGTTGCTCGGGTCTGGACTTTCCAAATTGCAGGAGATGAATCTTCCTCTTCCATTTCCTCTTCCTCTTCTTCCTCCTCCGACCCGGTTTGGTACTCCTCTTCGTCAAATTTCTCAATGTGAGTGATCTCCCTTTCTTCCTCTTCTTCTCTTGGAGAAGTCTCATCTAACACTATGGTCGTCCTCTCTTCCCTAGATTGAGGCTACTGCATATGCTCGAAACTTTCTAGATGAATCCGGGCCGGATTCGTCAAGCCTCCCATCTGGTCAACCAGATCACTTCGGATAAGCAATCTGGGTGTCTGAAGGGCTTCATTTACAGGAAGACGGGTGGTTGGAATAGTTGGTGAGACGATAACTTCTAGTGGCGCTAACTCTCGTGCTACGTCTCGCTACTTGCCCGGCTCTCAAATTGTCTTCGTGCTCCCCTAGATGGTCTTCTCTAATTGACTTGAGAAGGGCTCTGTTGAATGCCGAAGAGTCTCCTTAAGTCCTTTAGGTCTTGGTGGAAGCGAAAGTGATGAAGCTAGTTTAACCGGAGTTTCCTTATCAAAAGGAATTTCCGAAAAGTGAACAAAATCCATCACCTAGTCTAGATCAATACACCCTAAGAGTTGGCGCATCTCCTTTAGCACTGTCTCTATCAGGGATGAGAAATCAACCAAGATCCTGATAACCTTGGATCCGGTCAAATGCCCTTCTTTGATTAACCGGTCTTGGACAAGGGAGGCTTTGACGATGAGTTTCGAGGGTCTATCCACCAGATCAGATAGGTTCTTGACGAATTGCAGAGCTTCCTTCTCTCTCTACTTTGATGCAGCTAGCTCTCCTTTTGCCCAATTCAACCTGGATCGGAGGTCATTCTTCTCCTTCTTCAAATTCTCGATCTGCTCCTCCTTTAGTCTCAATTCATCTGGATTCGGCAGTCTCTTCACCACGTCTAGAATATCTTCCGGTTCAACCTTCAACTCTTTGTTGATTGCCCTTAGGAAGTCTGCTAGGTTCTTGTGGTAATCTTGTACCTACAACATCCTATTGAATCCGGTCTTGAAGAATTTGGAAATCCCTTCCGTTTGTTTTTCTAGAACGGGAAGTTTTCCTTGTGAAGCCGGATCAGTGGATTTCCTTCGTCTGTAATCTATCAATTGATCCTCCTCTTCCGGATCTTCTTCTTCTTTGAATTCCAGTTGTTCCGCCTCCACTTTGTTTGTGAGGCCATAATGCAAGATAGTGGTTCTGGTATTGTACTCTACCATCTTTGCATTACTCAAAAGTTCTGCGTAGTGATAGAAGTGGAACATGTAAGGACTGACAGGGTTGGTCTTGCACTTTCCTTCATGAGCAACGAGCTTTGACACCAATGCTGCAATAACCTTCCTCCAATGGACTGGTCTACCTTCCATTGTCCTAAAGATGGTGTTGGCTACAGTGATCGTAATCCGGGTAGGCTTTTCTAGACACAAGATCGGAATAAAGAATTCTAATAACCTTTTCTACCTTCCGTCTAGACAGTCACTAATGGCATACCTCTCCTTAGCATGGGGTTGATTCTTAAACTTCCTAGCTGTGAACTTATCCGCTTAGGAAGCTAATCCGGATCCTTTCTTCGCGAATCCGTATATGTTTGCCCAAACCTCATCCATCCAGGTTCCGAGTCAACCCTTTACTATCAACTTGTATTGATTCGGAGCTCCTACGATGAGCTCATGAATCATTCGCTCATTCTTCAAGGTCCATGGCCTAAGGAATAGGCCAACACACCCAATCGTGCTTAGGTTTTCTTCTAATTGTGACCGGTCACTCTGTCTCTCCGGAATGGTAGGACAGAGCATCCATGCAGTAACTAAGGGCTTACGGCTACCTCCCTCCACCATTGAGAACTTGAACTGAGTTCGAATTTGGTGGGGGAGCATAGTCTTCAATTCCTCTGTTGAACGACCTCTAACTCACCGCTCTTTCATTCAACTATACAAGTGCAAATATTTGCAGAAGGAAGAGGGATGAGAAATGAAAGTGGCAGGGGTTAAGTACTCGTCATCCTACTAACCATTCCGAGTAGGAGATCGTTTACCGTAATGGTTCCCTAGATTCCTAGACCAAAACTCTGGGATGTAGACTATCTCTATTTGGGTTTCCGGATCCTTGATCTGTCCTAAATTTGATTACAAAATACCTGGATCATCTTCTCAGCTTTAGCACAATGTTTAAGCTAAGCGGCTCCTGATTCTGTTTGCCTAGTTAAACTTTTGAAAAATTCCATACTATAATAGTTTTATTTTATACTAACCTAGTAGATTCCAAGTTTCCGTCTTGTGACACAAATCATTGGAGGGGATTTGAGGCCTTTAGAAGATTGTTTTAGGGTTGTTCCTCAAGTAGTGAACTAATGCATTGCAAGTCAAAATATTAAATATTAAATTTTTTTTAATTAAAATGGAAAAAATGGAAAAATCTTTAAAAAAAAATACTATCTGATGAAGCTAAGTCTTAGCTATGTTAGAGCATCCCCATCCGTCTTGCAAAATGGATGACTTGTTTGCAAGTGCGGCTTACCAAGTCAACATTGGCTTGCAAATGGGGGTAGTTTTACAAGTCCGCTTGCAAATCAACTTTGGCTAACAAAATAGGAAACGACAAGAGAAAGTTGCCTTTCCGCAATGCCGGTAGAAGCTGAGCGTTGAAGCTAAGTGCGGAAGTTCAACACGGGAACTGAGCGTGAAAGTTGAGTGTGGGAACTGCTTGGTTAACAAGTTGGTAGTGGGGCACTCCCTCCCCACTCGGCATGCAAAGTGGATGGCTTGGCATTTTGCTAGCCAAACCACCCTTGCATTTTGCAAGATGGGTGGGGATGTTCTTAGATTGTTGATGTGGTGAAGTTCCCACAAGTCCTCATTGTTTGGGTATTGTAGTCTTCTAGTGCCCTCAAATCTCCTCTAATGAAACTACAAGTCTTAATGACTTTTAAAGGTACCCCCTTCTCTCGTCCCTTCTTTGTTGTTGAATAATGCTATAACTAACACATGATTGTGTTCTATGTACTTTGTGTTTAAATTTGACTCATTAGTATAGTCACTTGTTTCTAATCCTGTAAAATATGAAATATATTGATTATGTTCAACCCCTATAGGACCAAAGCTCATTTTGTGAATAAATGAAAATTTGGGCAAGTTTGTATAATTTCAATTTCTGGCTTGATGTTTGAAACTTTGTTTTACACAAAGTAAAAGAATTAGTTTTTTGAGAGTACAATTTTCATTTCAATGGGTGCCTAAGAACAAATGTTTTGCCATTGCAAGAACAAAATACTCAAACTTGGGTAGCCATATAATAAAAAATGAAAACTAAAAGACATTTTTTCCATAGAAAATATTTTTACGTATCATATAACTCTGATTCATTACAATTTTGTGTCCATTTAGTGTAGTGTTTAAGAAGTTACTAGAAATTTCATTTTGGAGGTAATCAAAGCATTTCCTTCGAAAAATGAATGCATAATTACGATTTGTTCTTGAACTCAATTTTTATAGTCTTCCAAAAAAAGAAATTTTGTAGGGCAAGATTGTTTGCTAAGAAATTCTCATTTTGAGGTTGACATTAGTGTTTCATCTTTTTTTTGCATGAACGGGACATAAACTTGGATTTAGAAAAAAGGCAGACCAATACAAATAGATTGCATTCAATCATACCCTCTTATCATTCCAAAAAGTTACGAGATGAGTAAAAATTCAAATGCAATCTAAACAAAATGAAAATATGCTCATGTGTTTTTGATTTTTAGTACATATTTGGAAAAATGTTTGAGACATAGTGTAGTTGGGAACTAGGAAGCCTAAGGGTCTATTTGCATGGAGAGACCAGGCCTCATCTCCAACCCAACCGAAGTGGTTCGCATGGCCAAATTAGCAACTTGATTTCTCATATAGAGCTTCAGTCCCTCCCATTCTCCACCCTCCTTGAATTTACTATTTGCATGCCTGCTCTACTAGACATTAACCCAACTTACTATTTATCTAAAAGTATCTTCCACTTGTCTCCTTCTCTCAGCTATTCCAAGACTTGTCTCTTTGGCTCACCTCATTCATTGGTTGCCACATGCCACGTAATTTCAAACATTAGGAGAAAATTAGATATTTTAATTGGAGAATTGATACACATCTTGAACTATGATGTGGCATAGATCGGACCTCAAAACTAAGTGCCTGAACCTCCACATCCGGTCTGGTCCAAGGATGCGATTAGCACCTTAAGATATTGCCTTATTACAAGATGTGTATGCTGCACATCCCAACTCAGTTACTTGAACAGTGGCTTCATAGGGCATCTCCATTGGTGCATGGTACAAGTCAATCAGAGAAGGGAACTGTTATAATAGTGCCATCCTTGATAGATAGTTACCATTTGGAAGGAAACGGGGCCTCCTAAAGGCCTCTTCCCTTTGAGAAAGCTGTGACCAATAGTGAGCAGCAAACTGCAAAAAAAGAAAAAAAGAAAAAATGAAAAATGAAAAATGAAAAATGGAAAAAAATGAAAAAAAAAATGTAGTTCAGCTTGGCCGATGTTATTGACTTGACTGTGATTTTTATAATAATAATTATTATTATTATTAAATTTGTAAAAACTAACTAACTGTAAATCTTGCATGGATGATGGTCAGCCAGGTTGGACTGTGATTTGCTTAATTTTTTTAAAATGAAAATGAAAATGAAAAAATTATAGGCTAATCAAAACCATCATCGAAGTGAAACTATTTTTTTTTTAATTTAAAAAAAAATTCATTTTTTTGAAAAAATATTTTTTATTTGCAGTGAAACTGTCATTGCTGGTGTAGAAGTGGGGTCTTCTAGAGGCCCTGTTTCCTTCCAAGTGAAGTTGGAGTTCTGTATCTGTCAAAATAGGGAGAGTCACATAGTTAGGTGGGGAGTGTTGAACACTGTTTCTCTGAGTTTGGTGAAATATGACTTGCCCTAGAAGCTGAGTAAGAAATCTTAAGTGAATTTGGGGAAGAAATGTGAGAAGTAGAATTGGGACCTTCCATGTCTAGCCCTTAAAAGGATGGACTAGTGACTGTGGAAATCCTTCCTTTTGGAACTGTGTGACATCATAAAATTGTAGAAGTTATACTACTGTAGAAGACCTACACTTTTCTCACAAAATTTTGAGGATGAACAGTGGTAGTTCTGTCCTACGTGGAGAGATTCTTTGTCATCCATTGGACACAAAATGTCCGCTTCGATGTTTAAGGGCTAGACTTTTGTTATGTTCGGAGAACAATGCAGGGATGGTTTCTTCAATTGTGACCTCCTTTTAATATGTAGGAGTTGTTTTGTAGAACCAAATGTTATATAGAACCATAATTTTGCTTGAATTCATCAGGCTTTAAAGTGCTCACCTCCCCAAATATACACTATTTGTACATTTTGTTTACTCAATTCTTCAGCAGTATACAAATAGTGTACATCTCAAGCTAAGTAGACGCTTTCGATGACAATTGCATTTCAACTTAAAAAATTCATGACTAATTCCAGACAACTCGAAAAAATATGAAATGACCTAGGTTACGTGCCAATTCCATTTTTCTTTCAAGGAAAATTTCCTTGAAAAACATTTCAAGAAGTCTAACCTCCCCAAATTAGTTTCCAGCTCTGAAATGGGTGTTGTATGGACCTCCTTCCTTAAATAGCTAATCTTACTTGAGATTCAATCTAACTTAGCTTTCACTACTAAAGTGCTGATGGACTCCATGTTAATTCAAATTTGAACTTCCTATTATCAAGCTTATGTACTACTCCCTCCTTTTGGAAATAGGGTATCCATTCTCAATGGTGATTGCACTAAGAATGGATACACTATTTCCAAACGAAGGGAGTAGTAATTTATATCTATGTTGATATCATTATGCTATAATCTGGGCAAACCTTCTAGTACTGTAGAGGGTAGTATTTGTCACTTTATGAGTTTTAGGACTTGCAATAGTGGGACACATTTAGATTGGTTCAAGAATTTAGCAATCTGTTGTGGAATGCCACTACTTGATGCATCCTACTTTGGGTGCTTGTGCATTTTGCACGGAAGGTCCACAATGCTACATTTTCTTAACCCAGCAGTGTGGTTTGGGGATATCAGCATAGAAGTATGGAGATATTATTTCTACTAAATGGTCAGATCTACAAATATTGTATCTTTATGAATATATGTTAGATTTTCTTGAGGAATTTCAAAGTAGGAGGTTGTAGAAACCCTATTTGCACCACTTCATGGCCACTATGTATGAGTGGAAGATATAGAATGTACACTACTGACATAGTGGAGCAAATAGGGTTGAATTGTAGAGCACATCGAATCTCCTACTTTAATGGTGACTCCTAATCTCATTTCCATTCTAAGATGAGTGTCTTATGGCATTTACATTCAAACCTATTTAAATCAAACTATTTGGCCTACACTTTGACTGGTCTACTAAGTAGTCAGATTAAGGGGGTTGGAGTGAAGCTAAATCTAAGGAGTCCAACGTAATTCAGTATATGAATAGAAGAGTAGCACAAATGTTTATATGGATGATTATTTGTGCAGATGTCTTCATATAGGGAATAACTATAGGAAACAAGGGCCAACAGGTAGTCTGCTCTTATTGCAACCATCTTCTTCAAACAGCGCAGTAGGCCCCTATAAAATGGACAGTCAATGGTTCTAAAATGGACTGCCACAAATTTTAAAGTATAATTAAGATTTGTCAGGAGATGATTTATACTTTGCCAATGCATGGAATAAGAGTTAGAGAGGGTCCATTTCAAAGCCACGGTATGTCCACTTCCTTTTTCTAAATGAAAATTGATTGCCCAATTGCCTTCTTACAAATGGTAAAAGAATTTAGGGTCCGTTTAAGTTTAGTAATGGTTGCATTTAAGAACCTTGTATATTACTTTTTGAATGTTGCAGTGCTTGTTTTGGTCAAGCCATATCTTTTTTTAGACTGCATGTATGTGGTTTTTGCAAGACCCATGATCACAAATAGGTGCCTACCACAAAAATTCTTTGAAAATTCATAAGTA
Organism: Straminergon stramineum; assembly: GCA_963920665.1. Taxonomy (NCBI): domain Eukaryota; kingdom Viridiplantae; phylum Streptophyta; class Bryopsida; order Hypnales; family Calliergonaceae; genus Straminergon; species Straminergon stramineum. Next base: position 3,483,432 of record OY987272.1, read on the forward strand.
ATTCAAAAATGATCCGAAAAACATGAAACCACTTGGGTTAGATTCCACATCAAATTTTCTTCAAGTGAAAAATAAACAAAAATAATTTCGTGCATCTAAGAACCATCGAAAAGGCCGACCACCCCTTAAACTGGCGCTTTAAGAGCATACTACCATATGCGATTGGATCAGGTCTCCCAAAGTTTTGGTACCCTTTAGACAGCTTGCTACATCACAGGAACATCACCTAGGAGTTAGCCATGTACCCCATGGTGTGTGCATCAAACTTGCGGGGTATGCCCTCCTGCTGGGGCTCTGCCTCTGGTTTTATTTTACATATCTTATGTCTAATGGATTTGATGCCTGTTTGTTTCAAAATAAAAATTAGATAAAGTATCTCATGCAAGCAAGAGTTTGAATACGTAATCCATTTTGAATTCTACCTGCTTTGCCTATTTTCTGATGCCGTCTGGTCGTTGTAAGGTAGTGCTGTCTGTTTTGGCTTGTGTCAGCTGGTCCTGTAAGCTTTACTCTCCTGGCACAGATGGCTATCTACAATTGTAATTACTGGATTTTCTTCACTTGCACCAAAAATAAAAAATAAAAAAACTACCTACTTGAGAGAATCCAGTCATTCAATGATGGTATGCACATTGCGTAATTCCAGAAACTATTTCAGTGAGAAGCAGAGCAAAAACAGGGCACAGGCATGGATGAAGGTGTTGGTGTTTTTGTGTAATAAGCTTGCCTGGAATTTGTTATATTCAAATGTCTTGAGCTGCATTCTATGACTCTGACTGGATTTTGGCTACCCTTCCACCTGGAGCACGGCTAAGGAAAGATAGCACTGAGGCAAAGGGACGACAAGGTCATAGAATGGCAATCAAAGGTAAGTTCGATGGTCTATGTCGCTCATACTCACATCCACGTTGATGTCGTCCCTGTAAATCACATGTGCCCATCAAGGCTAGGATTTAGAGCTGAGAACTGAAGACAGTAGCTACCTTTGAAAAATGTCTTCATATTAATACGATGTTATGAGTGGTAAAGCATGAATGTAACTTGATGTATTACTGGAGGTAGCAGAAAAATGGGGAATCAAAAGGAGCGATGTTTCTTTACCGACCAAGCGGAGTATTCAGCTGAATGAAATTCAAAATCATGGGTGACATTGACATTCAATGTAGAAAGTTTTGTCCAAATTCTACCTCCGCTTGATACTGTCAATCTTGTCAAATGCTGCGTTTCTCATTTCTTCTAGTTCAACCGTAGCAGCTGCAAATTCGGCCTCTTCTTCGAGCATTTCCAAATCTTCATCCTTGATCTTGAGCCTGAACCCACCAGAGTTTGCAGAATGTCTCCTAAATAGTTCTCAAAAAATGACATTTTGCGTTTCACCAGTTTGGTTTGGAAAATCATGTTCAAGATCTTTAACGAAATTTGTGAGTAGTTGTACTAACAGAAGCATTGAGAAATTGGGGGGACGATTGGGGGGACGATTGGGGGGACTGATTGCCCTAGAACTTTGCAATAGGGCTGGATGGCAACTCACTTTGCATTAATCTGATCAATTTCTTTCTTCCACATGGAAATCCCATTGGCATCCTCTCTCGTGAGGGGCTTTCCAATGCTTTTTTCCACCTTCGCAAGAGCTTTAAACATCATATCGTCGGCTCCCATGTCATCTTCAATTCCAGCCCTGCTTACCAATCAAAGTCAGTCCAGCTCAGACAAAGGCTGTCTCTCAAGGTAGTCACGAGGAAAACAGAACGCAAGCTCATGCAACGCATTGACACAATTTCGGCAGTGTGCAAAACAAAGAAATCGAGATGAGACTGGTATTCTCATCTGAACTACCGGTATGGTAGGAAAACGGGACTGAATGTTTACTCATGACGAAGGCTTTTGTTGAGCACCAGTATACTCCGCACATCTGGTGCTTCTTCAGCAGCACCATCCAGTAGATCTGCAATCTTCTGTGTGAAGGAAGATATTCCAAGACTTGAATCCATAGCGGACATCATGTTAGCACAGTGGTTTGCGGACTTTCCTGGAGCGTTGTTATTAGAAAATTAGAAGAAACAGTTGAGAATTTATGATCCGTCATGAGATCATGACCATGAAGATCTGTTTGAGTTGAAGGAACGTTGATACGTTGAAATGGATTGTGTGGAGTATGACTCACTTTTCCCTGATCCTCCCTTGCAACTCGAAGTAGGCCTTCACAGAATTTTGATTATTGGGATCCATCACAAGCTTCTCCTTAGAAATTTCCTCCAAGTATGTTCTGAAATTCTTCTGCTGCCTTATAAACACTTTCTTCACAATGTCATCTTTATCCACGACAATGAACAAGAAACATTCAAAAACTTGCAAAATTATATGAATTTGAAGTTCATATCTACCACATTTTTCAGATTGTATGTTGGACTGCACGATTGATTCCTGCTTAAGTACCGATTGTTACTAGGTGAAGGGCAACGACGGCGACGATCTCTTCCTCTTTATCGATAAAATAAACATAACTACACATTATGATACAAACATTGAGAAGAAATCTTAGTGTGATCTTGCCACCAGTTGCACGTCTGAATGAGAGAAGATAGGGTTGAATACATCACCGTCTGCTTTGGGAGCAGCATTGAAGAGTCTGCAAAATATTGAACTCTCCGGTTTAAGTGCTTTAACCTACATCACACCCGAAACATTTTAATTGTCACTGACGTCCTACTTTGTGACTCATAGAGGCTCTAAAGTTGTGTGGAATTGCATCATAAGCACGCATCAAAGTAACGGACAATCGTAATCTGATGACATGTCTACCGTTGGTTTGAAGTTATCTTGTTCGCGAATGGCTCTTGCTACTTTACGCTGTAGTTCTGTCAATAGTAATCTGTAAATATCACAAATCTCCGACAGTTTGATTTGAGCACCCAAGACTTATACACACGAAAAAAATTGGCTTGGTCATGAATTGAAAAATATCATGTTCTCCTTCATTCTCGACCTTGGCATCACCCTCTATCCCAGTATCCGCCTTTTAGTTGTTCTCCATAATTTTCACTTCCTGTAATCCTGGCTCTAAATAATAGAGTGCCTTCAACTACACTATGCTTTACATCTCCCAAACGTCATTGAGACTCTGAGCACTTCGCAAATGGACTCAAAGAGAGAAAGATTGCAAAATCTGCCTAGTGATCTACTCTTAGCATTGCTGAATTTTATTTTCTGGAAAATTGTAAAAGGATACCTAGCAAACACCTCACTAAAATTTCATTCAGCTTGTAACTTCTACGATGGCATGTCACGCTCAATCAATAGAACACGATTATCCTTGCTAACTAAAATGAGATCGTAGCAAGAATCACAAAAAACTACACAATACTGCTATCTTTGTTTCCTCAGCATCAGTTATATCTCGAAATGAAGGAGCGTGCACTGAAGCCAAAAACAATTTGCTAATCACTATCTATCAAGATCTTTCCGCATGCATCCAAAGAGATCAAGAACTATTCAATGGCCTCGTACTCCAACAGACCAAAATCGATTCTCTGAAGAAGGCACATGCAAGTGTTTCTGAAGAGAACCGAAGGATAATTGATTCTGCTAAAAATTTTGATAACATCTCACTCACAATAGAAGATGATGTCATCTAAACTTTGCTAAGAGCAAGATTCGGCAAATGCCACATAATTTTTCTTTCTATTCTTCAACATCAGCTGCAGCACGAAACAAGTGATATTGCACCAAAGTTCAAAACTACTCGCTAATCGCCATGAATCACGGCTATCCTGTGCTTTCAAGAATTCAAGAATCACTTCTTGACTGATCCATGCAGCAGACCTAAAAAGATTCTCCAAAAGCGACACAGGAACAGAAGGAAGAGAACAAGAATCCTTTCACCTTGTTTAGACGTTATGTCAATCACAAAAGAAGGTGATTCTTCCTGCCAACTAAAATGATTTCGAAGATTCCTATTCCCCGATTTCGAGTTTATTAAGCGTTAATTTGCAAAATTTTAAACGTTCATCAATTTTTGCACGTACATTTTCAGCTTCATGACAGAGTCTTGAGAACAGGATCGAAAAAAAAGCAGTCTAAGGCGACTGAAAACACAAGACACTATGTTTTCCGGAAACAATGGAATCAACGAATACCAAAACTAATTTGCTTTCTTTTGTAACATCAGCAATAATACCACGAAGCAAGACATCGTACACCGAAATGAAAACTATTTGCTAACGCCATAAATCATGACCATTGCCTGCGTACAAGGGATCAAGAACGACTCCATGAACTGATGCAACATCTTGAAAAGCAAATCGATTCTCCCAAAACAGCGAGAGTTTCTGAAAGAGAAGAAAGCAAAGGATTGAGATACCGATAGGAGAAAGGATGTAGAGCGGCGACCAATTGCGGCCATGGCTGCCATGTCCGAGCAATCCAAGGTCGCCCTTGCAGTTAGTTGAGTGTGCCGATGATTTTGATTTGCATGGCTTCTGCGCGGAAGAAATTATTGTATACAACCAAGTCTACCCTGGTGAGGCAGGGTTAACTTACTCCGCATATCCTTAACTTGGGTATACCGTAGTGACCAGGTAGCAAACCGTAGCTCCTGTAGGATTCATTAGAGGCAACTCAAGGTATTTGTGAAGATTGGTACCAGAGTGTTTTTTTCATTTTTTATGAAGTGCCATAATGACAATATCAAACGTTTACAGTGGTGCTCCAAATTTCAACATTGACCCACATATTGGATAGAAAATATCCCATTAACATATCATATATCCATAATTATGTTTTCATCTACAATCTAGTGATTCCATCCTCAATTTTTTTACTTGAAATTTTCTAGTGATTTTTTACCCTTCTCATACTATTTTATTCCAAAGGTATAGTCATTAGATTTTTTTCAAGCTCCTAGAGGACCATTTTAGGTTTTTACCCGTTTTGTGAACCAACCAGTGTTGTATAGAATAAAAATATAATTGAAATTTTTTAAATGATTATTTTTTTGAAAAAAATATTAAAAAAAATATTATTTGACATGGTTGTCTCTAGACCATGTCAAATAGTTGATGTGGAAGAGTTCCCACATTCCCCATAGTCTAAGAACTCAATCTTTTATAGGCCTAAAAAACATCTAATGATTGAGTGCATGTCTTTGGTGCATATGGATGCCAAATCACCCAAAAGATACTCCTTGATTATTAACAAGGGATCTATCTGAAGAAATTCTTGATGAAGTAGTTTTCATCCAACATAAAGATATATTGTGAATTTCTTCATTTTTTTAATTGAAATTTGGATGGATTATAAAAAAATTCAATTTTTTTTTTAATATTTCCTATGCATGTAGTCTTTATGCATAGGATGAAGATTGATTCTAAGGGTAATTCTTAAGGAAATAATATACTTTTCACCTCTAAAGGACCATCATATTTAGAGGTCCAAAATTGCTTCAAAATACTCATCCTCAAAGCAAGGTCAAAATCTTCATTAATAATTATTTTTTAACAAATCCAACCACAGGATCTTGTAGTTACTTGTTCTAAAATTTTAGAACAAATATCTCCACCAATTGCAACTTCAATATGTAGGCTTTTCTAGCCCTTTGCAAAAGTGAAGTTTTGTCTAGCAACATTTCTACAAAATAACTCATTTGTCCTATAACTTCATGGTGCATTTTGTCAATATCCTGAGAAATGGTTTGAAAACTTGTGAAAAAAAATTTCAACCAAAAAACTTTCATATTCATTTAAAAAAAATGTAAAGTAGAAGGTTGTTATAGTACTACATGAAAGAAAAAACTAATATGCTAATAAATTTTACAAGAAATTGAAATTTTTTAATCCCAATGGTGAAAATGTTCAAGTAAAAAATGAATATCCTATATTTTTATTTTTATTTTCAAATTTTCAAAATTGAGAGCAAAAGATGACTTTGTATGTTTTTTCTACCTTCACTACCTGCAAAATAAGACTCCTCATAACTTATACCTCATTATTCAATATGGAATGGTTAAATTCTTTTTATTAGATATCAATCTATAAAATCCCCCAAAAATAATTAAAATATTTTTAGAAAATGTTTTTGGCTGCCTTATTTGACATTAAAATTAAAAAGAACTTCTACCGTAAGAAATTCATGCAAAACTTCCAAATTATGAAGTATGTAGAGCATGCCTTAGTTCTCAAAAAGCCCAAAGTGGTCTCCTTGGTCCTTTAGGGATTAACATACAACACTCAATTGATTTTTTGAAGAAAAAATGAAGAAGATTCCTATCAAATACAAGAATATACTTTAAAACTTTGAAAATTTCAAAATAGGTGTAAATTAGAGAATGGAGCATTAATGAAAAAAAACAATTTATTATGACATTTTGTTTTTAGAAACATTGTTGAATATGTAAAATTTTAAGTCAAATAAAAAGAAATAGTCCTTACTATCAAGTTTTTAAAAATTATACCAAACCAACTGTAATGCACATGTTTTTAAAGAGGTATGTAGACTCATCTAACAAAGATATTGATAGGGATACAACAATACAATACACTAATTTTTCACAATCATAATGTGTATATATACATACATACATACATACATACATACATACATAAAATTGTGCAAGATGTGTATAATAAAATTTAGGTTTACTTTACATTGGAAATGACAAGCCAAGAAAATAAAGTTGTATTGTCACTTCCATTATCAAAGAACTTAGAAATTGTCCACTATAACAAATGAAAATGCTAAATTTTTTCTAGTCCCTAGTGATATACAACCCTTAGAATACAATGAAAACTTACTATGTGGTATCAGTTTCTAAGAAAAAGAATAAAAATAAGAATCATAGTGATTTCGTTTAACCCCTAAGTGCTCCGATGTCCATTTTCTAGACATTGAATAGATTGAAACTCGAGTTTCATCCTCCTATTGTAACTACTTGGATGAAAGTTATTCTAATTTGTGGAGATATGCTATCAAGTTGTTGTCCTATCTAAGTGATAGATTTGGTGTTACAAGAGGAAATATTTTTCTAAAATTGCAAATGTGCAAGTATGTCAAATGGTCAAGTTGCATTGATTTTAGTTCAAAATTGGATTTGCCAAAATGAGGTCACAAATGTCAAGAACAAAAAAATTTCAAAAAATCACCATGTGAAGAGAATCTCATTTCAAATACAATCCAAAAAAATTTACTAAAAAATTGATAATATTTTGCTTGTAATCGAATTTTGAAGGAATTTTGGAATTTCTCTTTCAAAATTTATAAAAAAAGATTGGTGATAGCATTGGTGAATCTAATTGTACAAATGGAATCCACAAATCGAAATCTACAACATTTATTGGTATACCAATTTCAAAATATGCTTCCAAATAGCACTTTATAATGATTTTTCTCAAATTGCCAATTCTAGAGATGAATCTGGACATTTAGGGGTTCAGTTAGTGTCACTAAATTCCCCCCTCACCAATAATAAGAATTAGTGTAAATATGAGTGTGAGAATGGACATCTTGCCCATGATAAGGTAAGCTTATCCCTTGCAGCCGCCAATAGTGTTAACTGGCTTCTTCAATGCCCTGCTGGACTCTCTGCGAATTTCTTAGGTCTGACATGCTCCGCCCCCACAGTGTTTAATGCAGTGGATATATAGAATAGATTGAATTCTGTAGTGGCAGTAGTGCTGGAGCAATTCTCACTCTCAGGTTAAATAACTTATCCGCATTGAGTCTTCACTCCTCAGTCCTCACCCATTCGATCGAGCTCTCTGTACAGTACGTTACTACGTTAGTTATGGAGCAGATCTACGTTAAGAGCCTTGCTTGTGAAGCTAATGTCCTCCCAGGGAGATCTGTTGATTAATGATGAACAACATATCTTAAGTTAGTCATGCTCGAAGGATTCCTAACTTAGTTTCTGTTGGAATGAAAGTTTTTTCACGAAGGAAGCTCTCAAGAGGTGATGGAGGCTGTGGAGTTCAGGTTTTAGGCAACGGTGAACTTCGAGGCAGTCAGCTTTGAATTGATACAGGTCGTCGTTGTGTAGTTACGGATTGATCAAGAGTTGTGCGAGCTTGCGTTGTTTTCTTTTTAGCTTACTTTTGTACGAAGAGAAACTTGGAGATTTCCATGATGAGCTTGCTTTCCTCTTGCGATTTAGAAAAGAAATTAGGTGTGCCACTTGCTGGACTCTGTCTCTTGTTTTTTGCTAGTACGAGATCATATGGTTTGCTGGTAGATGCCAATTGACGCTGTTTCCTTTTTGTTCAATTCTGCGAATATCTTGTTGTACTGTAAGAGGAGATAACTATTTGTAGCACTAGTGGTTGATCACGAAACGTGAAGGGAATTATAATCAGGCTTAGACTAGCTGATGCGATTTTAAGGTTTTGATTCCCCATGGAGTCTCTTCCTGATCTCCATCCTGTAGTTCTCAAGTCCATTTCGTCGCCTCCGTTCGAATATTCTGAGAAGGGAATCACATTCAGGGGCCATGTTCGAGAATCGATCGCTGACCTGAAGTGTTGGCTCTTTCCTACGAGAAAGAACGCTCAACCGCTGGACAAGACTAAAGACTGGTGGATGGCTCAGTTGCTTCTGCACGGCATTCACGTCAAAGATAGGATGCTTAAAGCGGACGTGATGGATATTCTCAAAGCTGCGGTCAGAGGAGGGTTGAGCGGTCCTCCGGAGGACCTTCTCCAACTGGAGAAAAATCTGGAGCGGAAGTTTCTATTAGAGAATGCGGAGGCGAGGGACAAGGAATACGGAGCCCTAAATGAGGGGGAACGAGCTGCGAAGTACAGCGAACGGTATCTGAGGGAGAAATTCTTCAATGGCACAAACGATCAGAACGTGATTGTTCTTCGCTTGCATCGAAAGTGGTACGCTAGGGAAGTGCATACCGCGGCCAGAAAGCTGGGCTTGCACTCTGAGAACGCTTCCGCATCTCGTTGTCGGAAATTGATCATTGTTGGCAAGGACAAAGCTAGTGTTCGAAAGGAAGTTTTGATTTGGGAACAGGAATTTCATGAGTGGAATGAGAAAAGGAAAGCTTCGAAGCGATGGGAACAACGTGAGATCAGGAAGATATACAAAACGTGGCGTCAGCAATATGAGGCTGTTGGAGTGGGAAGCTTTGAAGATGTTGCAGGGGAGTGGGAGATTGAATGCCCCGCAATCTATAAACACTACGATCAGAGGTACCGAAAATCTGATTACCGCAGCATGTCGATTTACTTCGACGTTGACCATGTTTCTGAAGAGGAGGATGACGGAAACGAGCGTGAAGGAGAAAGCGATTCCGAGAAAAGTGTTGGACTCTCCGAAGGCGACTCTCAGGAGGAAGCCAATACTGAAGAGAGCAATGAGAGTCTCCCTCAGATGCTCTGTGCCAATTTTGACTTCGGCGTTTTGATTGGAGTGCTTCACTCAGGTGATGGTCTCCCTGCTCCGTCTTCATCTTTTCCTACACCATGGGTGCCGTTCACTTGGCGAGGTCGAGAAGCCTTCCACGACGAAGCCTATATCCGATACGAGAACGAGATCGGATACTTGAAATTCGTGAGCAAGACACGCTTGAAGGGCGTCATCGAAAGATGGTCGTTTGTTGGACGTAAAATCGACAATGTGCCAGGGAATCACAGAGATGAGTGGGAGAATTACAGTCGCGAGGAATACGAACGTGAAAATGCCCGTAGATGGAGGTGTTAGCATTGGCGTCAAGAGGTTTAGGAATCTCCACTGTGGACAAAATTGGGGTTGGGATGTCGGTTGATGCATTTGTATAATCCTGCTACTTTCAGTTCTGCATCGCTTGATAATCCACATGGTTCTGATTTAACGATGACCGAATGGGGTAGTCTGTAGCAACGGCTACCTTGCCAATGGTGCCGGGAGAATCGCAGGGCGACCCCTGCCATGTAGGATAAATATGAAGGGGGTAAAGGGGTTCACTAGTCATGTTTTTTTGTTTTTTATAAAAAAAATAAAAAAAATGTTAGAACATTGGGTGGCGGGCAGGACAGATGTCCTTTGTTGGATAGAGAGGTGGGATAGGAAGGCACTCACCTAGCCATTCTTCCGGCTATGGCAACTAAGGTTGTCATTGCTACAAGTGTCCCACTGGAATGAGTTTTGCACTTGATTGCAACTCAATGATTCCAAATACTTGTGATTCATTAAACATTCATCTCCAAGAACAAAACAACGCCATGATGTATTTACTGAAGGCAATGCAACTTATCAATTGAAGGGCACATTGTAAAGCTCATAAGCTATCTACACTTCTAGTTCTCCATAATTTCTACTATGGATCATCATACAACGTGATGCTTATTTACAAGAGATCAGATCAATCATACTTCCAATATGCAAGTAAGTGATTTTTTTAACTACAAGTTTGATTTTGCAAGAGTCTATTTTCACTTAATATATTAAAAAATATGAGTGTCTTGAGTAGATAAAATTGTGATGGTTTCTTAGTTGAAGTGGTCTATGTTGACAAAAGCGTTCATAGATAAAGTGGATATTGTCCTCAATTTGAGAATTCAATCTATGTGTAAGTTGAATTCAAGATTTAACTTCTTCAATTAGATTTCAAAATGAATGAACCAATCATCTTTAGAGTGTTGACTATGAAGCCTCTTTCACTTGTGAAATTAATATTCAACCATGAACTCCATTGTTGATCCTGCATCAATCGTACTAAGCTAGTTGAAAGTCCATGGAGATCTATTCTCAAGGGATGACCTTTGAGGGAAAGTTTGAGGTTGATTGAGGGTATTCCATCCGATTTTCTCTTTAGGTCATAAACTTGATCATGCAGTGGATTTTTAGAATGTTAGTACGATTTCTCCTCAACCATGAATGTCTGCTAATACGGGATCCATAGCTAGTCTTGAGATTGGATCGCCTCAAGCCAAGGTTGTGCTTATAAACTATTGAAGTATTGATTGGTTGTTTACTCCTAACCACGAGAAACCATTTTAGTTGAAGTAAAGTATAAATCATTGCCGTGCAAATAACAACTTAGAAAATAAAATAAAATAAAGTTTGGTGTAAACTTCCTCCCTCTATTACCTCCCATTCAAATTGATTCTTATTCTCCCTTGTTCATTTTCGACAATTCTATAGAAAATAAAGAGAGCAAAGTCTATGCCAAGTTGGAGGTAGCAAGCATCAACAATAAAATCATTAGAGCACTTCCGAAATATATTTAGTTCGTGTCAAATTGAAGTTTGGAAGTATGTATTATAGGAGGTTACTATGTATGTTTTTATTATCCATATAGTTCAGAAGTGGTTGAGTAGATAGGAGAGGGTAGTGACTACAATCTAATTTATGCCAAGTTGGAGTTTGGAGTTTGGAAGTTATGAAGAAAGTTATGAAGAATTTTAGTTTGTGGGTAGTTATAAAAGTTGTCTTCTAATATAAGCTTTGAAGTTCTTTATTTAATTCAATTTTCAATATTTTAGAAATAAAATAAAATCATAGGATGTAGATTGTTTATTATAACATTACAACCATTGGAATTGGCAATTTTCAAGTTCACAACAAAATTCTCAACTTCTTTCTAGTTCTTTTTTTCAAGCATGAATATGAAATATTTTTTGCTGAAATTTTTATATACATTCTGAACTTATTTCTTCAACATATTATGGAGAGTTGCAAGTTGTAGGATCTACATATTTTTGAGTAAAAAGTTTGAAAGGTGAAATCTGACTATTTGGAAAGAGTTGAAAATACTTCTTTTTAAAATCCAAGCATCATGATCTTGCAATTGGTTAGGTTTCTTGTTGTGATATTTTAGGAAAGTTTACTTTAACAAATTAATTAAAGGATCCTATGATTGAATTTGTTAAAAACATAAATATAGATGAAGATTTTAGTCTTGCTTTGGAGAATAGTATTTTGAAGCAATTTTGGGCCTCTAAACATGAAAGAAATTTAAGGGTTACAATACAAACATAATTATAAAATTAGGTGCAAAAGGGGTAGGCACATCCATACTTTAAGTTAGGCTATTTGTTTGTTTGTTAGAAAAATACTTTTACTTTTATTTTGATTGTCGCAATGGCACAAGGCACAATAGTCCATACCTTAAATTAGGATGTTTGTTATGTTTTGTTTTTGTTTTTATTTGTTTGTTACGATGAGATCTCTTGAATTATGAGTCCCTTGATCATATGCTTGGTACTATTGGAAAGCTTTCTGCAAGAAGGTGTGCATGGGCTTTGTTTTGTTGTGTTTCAAGCTTCAATGTGAAAGTCATTGAATTTCAAAAGTTTTTTGAATCAAAAGATTAGAAAATCACTTTTACTTTTCTTTTGGTTGTGACAACAATATAGGGCACACTAGTGTGTTTCTACATGACAAAACAATTAGTTAGTAAAAATTGAAAAGGGCAATTAGAAAAGTGTTTGCCTCAAATTACAAAAAATTCAAAATTATTATGGAAACACTAGTAGAGAAAGCATTAGATGTTTTTCAGCAACTTGGGAGGGTAGTTTCAAGCTTGTCTCCCACGTTGTTCCTGCAGCAATGAGGGAACGGCAGACTGCTGTTAGTTGTCATAAAGATCAATTTTTTTTCTTCCTGAAATTGTAAAAGAAGTCGAACAATTTTTTTTTTAAATTCTGACGTGGCCACCTCCCGACCACATCAACATGTTGAAGTGGCGCAATTCACCGAGTTCTCCACTACAGGGAACTCACAGTCTTCTAAATGGACAGATTTCATCTAATGTCATGTCTGGGACAATAATTGAAGCAACCACGTTCATATACGATACAACTACTAGGTTGATACATGCCACATTAGCCTGACAACATTTCATCTCATTTTCCAAAATTCCACTTGGACTTGGACTAGGCAATGCAAAAAAAAATTCGTGGAAAATTTTAAAAAATTTTGTTATTGAAAAAAAATTGATTATACAATTACCAAAAAATCTGAAATCCACATTTGTAGAGTTTTTGACAATGTAAAATGTGCCATCATATTGGCATCTTTATGATCTCACATACATATTTGAATATTTGGAAGATTCCAAAGTCTACAATGCGTTTCTAATCTACAAAAAAATTGAATTCCACTGAGAGTACTAAATCTAAGAAAACTTCTAATATTGCAAGAACTTTGATTCTATATAAATTCAAATCTATGAATTCCTAAATTCCTTGTCTAAGTCTTTGCTCTATGATAAAAAAAAAATCCCTAAATAATTCAAGTTCATATTGTGACAACTTGGAAATACAATTGTTTTCAAGTTTAGGATAATTGTGCATCTCAAGTTATGCACGGTCAACTAGATATATAGTAGATTGAAGCAATCAAATATAAAATTCAAAAGACAATACTAAAATCATTCTAAGATCTATAGAGAGCATCTAAAGTTCATATCTAATGTAGATAGCATATGTAAGAATATGTGTTAAAAAGTGCAATGTGGGACATGTGAGACACAATCAATGAAGTATGAATTATCTACAAAAGAATTCAAGGGGGAAATACTAGAGGTTTATCTTCAACATATACTTTATGTTAGGGATTGAGAGACTTTGTATATAAATAATTAAATATCCTACAAGCACCAAACCACAAGAACTTTTTAGTTTTAGTTATAATCATACTTTCAAGGCACAAAATTCTCATTCTTAATACTATAGAAATTAATTACATCAATCCTTGAATGCATTTGAAGAGCTTTCATTTGTAGAGCAAACTAAAGTTAGAATCTCCACTAAGAGTGAACAATGGTCAAGTTTTGAAAAACTATCACCATTGAAATATTTCACGTGGTGATTAGTGAGCTATTACCAAAGATCTCAAGAATGTATTTAGATACATCTTTGTACAAGCTTAAATTTGCTAATACCATGACTTCTAACAAGTGTAAACATACAATAACTTTTGCATTTTGCAAAAATATAACAATTCAAAGGATTTTTACTACAAAATTCTGTAGCTTATTGACATTCATTGCCAAAAGTTGACAAGATTTTGATGCCATTGTGAATTTTTAGTAACTTCTTCTAACAATCACATCACCTTTAAAAATGTAAATTGTATATTATGCAAAATTTGACAAGTTTAGGTTAAGAATGTGATGTATTTAGTATGGGGGTAGTGAGCAGTTGGAGTAGCAATATACATGCGAACAAATGATAGGGTATGTTAAAAAAATGGGGGATAAAAATTAAAAATGGGTTTAGAGTAATATAGGGTATCAAAAGTGGCATTGGACGTCTTTAATATACATACTATAGGGTATGGAATAATAGGTCCCATTAGAAAATTACATAATGATAGCATGTGAAAAAAAAAATTCATATCCCCTATAAAATAGTGGTTGTTTGCACCTATATCCTTGTTTTTTTTTAATACACTACCCCCCCGGTGGTATTTAGTAAAAAAACAAAAAAATACCTACCCTAAATACATTGTTGCTAAAATTGAAGCCAAATTGTGCAAGGACAACTTGAAATTACACAATGGTAATATTTCATGGCTCAATTTCTTGGAGAGATCACTCCTAGTAATTTAAATATACACTTGAGTGAAGATGATATTTGATGTGGGTCTATAACCTTAATTATTGTATTTAAGATGACTATATTTTTACATAAAAAGCTAAAAGGGGCATATTTCTTATACCCTCTAGTTTTTGTAAATTCATTCATATGCTTTTTCATATGGGACTATTTTACACTTAAATTTTAAGTGTCCAATTTTTTTTGCCTCCCCCCTTCTTCACAAATTTTCCCTTTTCTTGACTGTATGCACATATAGGAGATACACCATGAAACCAAAAACAAGAAATTCAATTCAAGTGCCATTGACCAAGTGGTATTTTTTAACTCCTAAAGGCCAATTGTTTGTTGAACAAATAATTGAAATCTAGATAGGTTCCTTTGAAATCAATTTTGGTTGGATGTTTATGAAAATTTGATAAAAGGTGTGAACATTTATCCCCTTAGTGAGAATATAATTTTTTTGTGATTAGATGCCTAGATCAAAAGTTGTGTGGCCTTGAACTTTTGGGCATCTTTTATACTTTTGGGATTAGGCATGTGTATATATATAAAAGTATGTAGCATTTCATGGACCTTATAGTAGCCCTACATATTATATAAAAAAATTTCAGTTTGAAGTTAATGAATCTTATGTTTTAACTCACATACTTTCTAAAAATCTGACATATGACTTTTCAAGGCATTTTTAGGCAAGCTTTTGATTAATATAGAAATTTAGGATTTAAGCATATGTAAAATTATTAAAGGTTTGCTAAGAAAAGGATTTTTGAAGGTTGAGGCTCAAAAGCTTTTGAATAATTTGACAATATACTCAAAACTTTCAAGCCACAACCTACAAATGAACTTACTATGTAAAAGGTTTATCACAAGGTATCATAAATTCACTACAATTTGACTCATGTGGCTAGCTATTGAGTGGTATGCAATAGAAGTGAATGATGTTATTATTGTTGTATGATGAATAATTGTTAACTATTACCATAATTCTTAATGAACATGTAGATTGAGGATGCATTCAACTTAGAAGAATACAATCTATTATCGAGAGAGTCAACGATGTTAGTATGTGAGCCCAAGAATGCGAGCTTGTGAGCATTGAGCTTACATTATAGATACCTATAATATAGATACCATGCACTATAGAAGGTGTATGTATCATAAATACCTATAACATGGGTATTTGTAACATATATATATATATATCCTATAATCATAGACAATTTCTATGGTCTATAGGTGTGTAGTATTGTAGGCTCATAGACTCACACTCCCATGCTCACACAATAGCAACCCTCTCTCGAGAGTCGACTAAAAATTATGAGATTTTGGGTATATTTTCCATTTCCAAAGTTTGAAAGTTGTCCTTTGGACATGTTTCGCCCCCTACAATGCTTTAGGGTAAATAGAATGGAAAGTTGTACTATATTGTTTAACAAAACAAGAAAATCAATTATTAATATTAAAATTCAAAATAAGTGATTGAAAACAAAGTTGATCTTACTTATTGAGCTCAAGAAATCAACCTCACACATAGCCTACCAATGTGTTGCTCACTCCAATATTTTTCTAAGACTTTGTGTAGGATTGAAAATAATAGTTGGAAGTCAAAAGAAAATTGCAACAAAGATTGCAACATTCATGGTTGTGACCAAAGAAAACATCTAAAATTATTTTGGATTCAAACCCTAGTTTTTCTAGATATTTGTAGATGTTCATCACTAACTAGAGTTTTGGTTTAACTAATTTACCTTATAGACATTAGTTTATCAAATTCACACTATTTAGAATTAGAATAGTTTGAAATTGTATTAAATTGTATTAATTTTCACAAAAATGAACCGTTGTAGATGACACCAATTCTATTCTTGTACAAAAAAAAAGTTATTATAGATGCAAATTTTGTGTTGGTACGAATTAGACAATAATGCAATCTATGAGTTTATTATTAGGTTAGGAGAAGATATGTAAGCCATTTTAATAAGGGAAATCATGGCATGTAGCCCACATGTTCCCATCTAGGTGAAGAAGTCTATGTGGAAGAAGATGAGAGAATAACCAAGAATATTTCCCTCAACTTGGTGGAGAATCTTGTACTCAATCTTTGAAATGAGTAAAGTGTCCCCCAACATATTTAACTCACTATTTAAATTGTGAATCCCCCCAACATTGAAAAGAAAGTTGCTATTATGTGAGCCTATAATCATAAGTACATGACCCTAGAAGTTGATATATCTATTTTATAGGTGTATATATTATAGAAACCTTCGATGATTAGAAAGTACCTATATTATAAGTGTTTGTGCTATAAGTACCTTCAGTGGACTGTAGGATAACTACTTATATCAAGGTTGAGAAAAGCTCATATGCTTGCATTTCTATGCTCACAAGCTAGCATTATTGATGTTAAAAACACTTTGAATTTTGGGTTATGAAGATTTCTTACATTTATTATTGGTAATGACTTGAGCATCCCTTTAACAAAATTCCACTTTTACTTAGTGTGAAGCGCCACTTAATTTTTGCCAACCCTAGCAAAAGAAAAAAAGGGGTTTGAAATATTATCTTTTCTCTATCCGTCTCGCCAAGGCCAAAAATAACAAGGTCATTATGGAGCGCACGTCTCAATGACTGCGAAGTGGGTGAGGTCGAAAGAGCCCTCACTGGCTGCTGCACTCCGGTGTGGGCACCAAACCCTAATCCTTCCTTTCCGCTCCCCTTTTTCTGTGGCCGCAGCAGCTCTGCTGCCTTTGTTAAGAAGCTTTGAGCCTGCCCGGGAGCTTTTGCTTTTCCTTCTGCTCAGCCCCCCTTCCCTTCCTTCCTTGGCTCCGTTTCTCCAGCTGGATCGGCCGGCAGTCGCTTCGCGGCGCTCCTTGCTGCTGCCTGTTGCCCATCCTTGCATTCTCACTTATTGGGTGCCACCGCAGTCAGCCCAGTTTGCTATCCTCGTCACTCCAGGTGTCTCGGGTGCATGCGCCGAGCTTCATCCCGGCTTGCTCCCATCTCTCATATGTCTGGTCGCGGCACCGGCGTCCTCCTTTTGTTGCGTCGCGTCCGTCTGTGTGCGGGTTTTTTTGTATTTTAAAAATTTTTCTTCTATTTCGTCCTGGTGTTGCGTGTTTGTTTGTCGTTGTGAGGAGAGTTTTGTTAGGGAGGGAGACACTCGCGGGTTGTGAGAGATCGAAGCTTTGTGTGAGGTGATGGGTTTGTGATGGGTGGAGGGGTTTGAGCAATGGCGGGGTGTTTGGGGAGGATTGGCGAGTGTTGTTTACGTTTGAGGGTGCGTTGATTCCGTCCGGGAGAGTGAGATTGGGTGGGCAAGGGTTATGTATTGAGTCAGGTTTTGTGGTTAGGGTTTCGTGTTGGAAAAGAGGGAAGGGAAAGGAAAAGGAAGGTTGAGAGGGTGTAAGTGATGGCCATGGCCTCCTCTATTCCTCCAGGCTTCGAGGGGGCAGTGCCGGGACCTTTCCCTGTCCTTCATCACATACCGCAGACAAACATTCCAAAGAAGGCAAGAGAGAGTAAGAAAGTGTCATGGGCCTCGGAAGACATCCTGTGTCAGGTCATTCTCCATCCTCCATCCTCCATCCATCGTTTCACCCCCTTGTCTTTTGTGTGATAAGATTGAACTCTCTAAGAGACGGAAGGTTTGGAACTTTGTTCTATTCTGACCTGATCGATGCGTAAAAGTGAGGGTCGAAACGAGAAGAAGCATCATGAGCACCGTCTTTGACCTCTGAGAAATTCCGACCATCTGGGAATTCGCCAGAATCAAGAACAGCATATCAGGAACAAATGTGAAAATCAATCTCTTTGCGGGATCCATGACTACAAACAATCATCTGCTAAGGAGCTTGAACACAAACCATCAGAAACACTCTGGTCATTGAAAACACTAAGGATCGGAAAAGCTAATTAGTTTTTACAAATATTGCCTCAACTTTCAGACAGATTTGCAACCGTGAATCAACCAGATGCTCTTTTGCCGCTATGGTCAAGGGCGATGAGGTTAATCCTTCACGGGATGCACAAGTCGTGGGGCAAGGGAGCGTTTTCGGTCTTTGTATTTTCTCTAGAGGGATTATGCTTAGAGGCTAGTTTGTTCTTGACATACGCGGACTTCTCTATCTCTTTTGAGTCTACGAGGTTTCTGTGCGCAGATGCTGAATACTCGATGAGGAATTCGCGAAGGTTTCATCACCGGTTATATTTCCGTTGTCGAAATCCAGTGCTTCTTCTCAATACGTGTAACTAGACTTAGGGTGTTCATTCTGTTTCGAAATCACGTGTGGTCATCATTAGAACTTTATTGCAGGCGTCCCCCCGCTCGCTCATGTCTGCATGCCCTGTTATAGGCTCTCATGGGTTTTGTTCCACCATGTCAAATGTCAATGTCCTTCTCTCACTACCATGTCGGTGCCGTTATTTAGTCATTCGAATATCTCCTGTCCCATTTGTGTACAGATTGTACGGCCAGATTCTTACGTAACTACCCGCATGCTCGTGTACTCCTTTAGTGAGTTGTCGAAACTCGAAACGCAGATATACTCCGTTTCAGTTGTTCCTCAGTTTGCTCTTGCTCGGTTCATCTTTACAAGCTTTGCTAGATATTCTGATCATCTGATTAGGCTTTTATAACCTCCTGTTGAACAGTCGTCGCAGTCACGTAGGAGGAAGCTCTGAATTTTTATTTTTGTTTTTTCCGAGCTCACAGCATGTTGGTTTTACTGTCTGCTGAAAGACTAGAGGTCACCCTTTTAATAATTTATCCAGACATGGTCAATCGTGGGAGTGTGTCAACTAGAGACTTGCTCATGTCACTACTCAGGCCAAAAGTATGGATCGAAGATGTCGTCAATTTGGAATCCATCGTTGAAACTGGAACTCTTTATATACGTTGCACTTGAAAGACCATGAGTTCACACATGAAAGAATTTGAACATGTCACATCTTTCTTCGACCGTACGCAACTTCTTTCAAAAGTTAGAAGTGTGTGTTTGGCTTCTAAGCCCAAAACTTCTCTAGACCATCGCTTTTAGATAGTTTGCTACAGCGACTCTTGTTACGGACGTCATCTATCTTTCGATTGTGCCTCTTCTCTTAGAATTCGTACTTCTATGATGAAGAATGTGGGCCGGGCAGAACCCAACGTGTGTCCTTGCCATCTTAGACTTGAGACCAAATGTTTTTCTTTGTATTTTAGGAGTCTCTGTCTCGGGATAAACACGAGAGAACTCCCTTCTGGAAGTCTGCTAACTGATCTTTGTAAAACTGTGTTATGCTACAGGTGCGGCTTTTCGCGGCAGAAGACCCACCTGCTCAATCCAGTAGTACTATCCAAGAGATGCTTCTGCCGAAAAAGGCAAGATTCATGCACATGATAAATCCTGTAGTGCTTGTGGACCTCCCGCCAGGATTTGGACCTTCTGCCCAAATGGGATTGAAGCCAGCTGTAGCAAACATTATGCCACAGATGCCATGGCGTACCCCAGAACGCGTACGTTTCATTCTTTCTCCAGTGCACATTTTAGCACATGGGTATAGTTTTCATTTCGCTGCTGCTTTATTGGTCAAATATGTGCAGGTGGTCCTCTTTTAAATAGGTGATTTTTGTTTATCCATAGACTATTTGTTTGTAGTCTTGGATACTCGTATAATCGATCAACGCAGTGGACAGACCAATGCACTAACGTCGAGTGCAAATTTTACAGTACAAATTGGACCCAAGTTGGCTTGTGATGGCCGGAGGAGAAAGTAAAGAGATGCTCGTTCAAAGGCAGCGAGAGAACAGAACTCTCGAGGCTGTATATCCACGACCCTCTGCTATTCCCGAGAGGTATGGTGCAGAATGTTGTCAGAGTCTTCCTTTCATATGTCGCGTACGGTACTCCATCGATGATGAACTCTTGTTACGAAATAAAAAAGATAACTTGATTGTTGTGTCTTAGCTCCTGAGCACCACGAGCTTGGGTAAAGATAGTGATGTGTAACCGGTGTGTTTGCTCAATGGCTGACGCCGTCGATGCTTTTCAGTCCTGCAGAGCCTTCCGAACCTCAGTTTTATATGGACGACAGCGATGCAAACACTTTGATTATTCCAGTTGTTCCATTAGACGATGATGATTCACCTGACCCGGACGATGCTCCGATCACATCAGGTAGCGCATATGATATTCTTGAGGAGTATTCATTTCCAAGTAAGTCTTGCCTGAAGAGTGTGTTTTACATATGCTGAGTGAAAGGACCAGACAGACGATTTACGTCATTTTGTTTTTAAAGACAAACAGTTAAAGAGTTCGTGAATGACATTTTAAAATTTTATTTACTTATTTATTTTTATTGTGTATATTTTGGTTACTGCTACTGTGTTTGTCGCTTTCATTTTACGCCTTGATTGAAGGTTGTATGTTCTCTGTTCAAGGTTGTGACTTTGATAAGTTTCTTCGGCTCTTCGAAGTATTTGAATTGATTGTGAACTGAACTTGTGAGACTTCATCTGCAGGAGGAAAATCCCTGTCTCCTCCGCCGGGTTTTAACTTGGCAGGCATACCTGCAAAATCTCGAAGCTGGTTTCCAGAAGTTCCTCAAGAGAACATTACGTCGTTACCGGTTTCATCCACAGCACATATTTTGGGCCCGCCCACAAACATCCTTCCTCCAAATGGCATTGCAATGCAGACTACTACAAATGCTCGGGCGGGAACCTTGGCACCTTCTGCCCGCCCAACAAGCGAGGGCTCAGGACCAGACGTTGCTGCAGCTGCCGCTGCTGCATACGCAGCCCTGTCGCAATCAAACGACACGAACATGATAGACCGGGAGCTGCTGATTAAGTTCCTCACGAATCCCTCCATGCTCCAGAACCTTTCTGAAAAGCTGGCACAAAATCCACCCGGAGCTTCCGAAATAGGAAATGGTGGTCGACGGCCTTGGAATCCGACGACGGAGAGTAAAGGTGGCCCGAGGTACGTGGAGCCATCAGCAGATCCTCATTCTGGTTACGACAGGCCCCCTGGCTTTGGAGCATACGTCCCCCCTCAGGCCCTGCCTCAACAATCCATCTCCCCCCCACCTGTGTCTGGCTCGGGCCGACAGCGAGATGATCAATATTACAAAGACCTGATTTCACAGCATGGGAGGAAAAACGAAGAAACTCTCTGGGGAGGAGGTGCTGTTGAAACCGAAACCAGCTTTGGGGGGCGACCAAGCAGGGCAAATGGGACTGACCGAGACAGGAAGTTAGAAAAGGCGGACCGAACAGAGAGAGGTGAGAGGCTTGATTCGGGAGCA
Source organism: Straminergon stramineum (assembly GCA_963920665.1). Classification (NCBI taxonomy): domain Eukaryota; kingdom Viridiplantae; phylum Streptophyta; class Bryopsida; order Hypnales; family Calliergonaceae; genus Straminergon; species Straminergon stramineum. The sequence continues at coordinate 3,505,238 of OY987272.1, forward strand.
AGGTGGGCAGACAGAGATGTTGACATGATGGACATTGGAGGAAGGTCAGGTGAGGAAAGTCGGTCCGGGCAGTCTCGAGGAAAATCAAGGAAGGCTTGCATATATTTCACGACCTCCAGGGGTTGTCGCAACGGCAACAGTTGTGCATTTGTTCACGAGTCTAACAATGCGGAAAGGGCAAAGAGGCCCAAGTTGGAGGGAAAAGATAGCAGTAAGGGATACAGATACAATTCCTGATTGGAACTACATCTGCCTAAACAAGTCAAACTAATTGGGCAAGTGCTCTTTTCAATACAAAGAGAGGCCATGCATCACATGTGCCGAGGAGACAACGGAGGAATGACACCAGTTATGTGAGAGGTTCCTAAATGATTGAAAGTACTCCTGTGGACTCGCACAGAAGAGGACCTTCTCCATCGAATGCAAAAGCACATACACTTTGGGTTGAAGAAAGAATTCAGCACCTTTGATGATGAATTTGAATAGCCTACGATCTTGGCCCCAAAGCCTGGGCACACATTGAGATGTTTTGAGGAAGAATTTTCGGTTTCAGGGACATGTGGGTGCCAGGCATGGATTGAAACTCGGGAGAAAAAAATTTCAAACTTTAATTTTCTGCTTTTGAATCAAGCGGCTCTGTTCACTTGCCTGGCACAGGAAACCATTTGGAAGTAGGGAGGGCTTTGAGCTCACTGCGAAGTTCAGAAGTTTATCACATTTTCTTATCAATTTTTTTCCTTCAGGGCCATCACTGGCAGCTGCCCCAATAGGGTGAAAAGTGTCACTTCAAAGATTCATTTTTCTCTTCGTTGTGCTTGAATGGAATGTCATAAAGTTGCAACAAATTATGGCGATGCATCTGGCTTTACATGGAGTAATGAACACGGTAGCAAAGGAGTTGGCCCGCAAGAAATAATCAGAAAAAAAAAATTTGAATTTTGCTTATCCAGTACGACAAATTTATGACAAATCACTTATGTCAAAATTTAACCAACTAAAAGAACGTTGAAAATGAAGTCAACTTGCAATCCAAGAAACACTATTGTGATTTGGAGCCTTCAATAAAAAGTTATGAACATACATGGAAACATGGAAGAGGGGAAGGGAAGAACATTGTTACAATTCTTCTTTGAACTTTGTCCTTAAGTTTGGTTTTGATTGGAGACTTCAATCACAAACGAATTTGGAGCTAGATATTGGACTTCATTTATTATAATTTCTAGATTGAATGGTTTTTGTAAAAAATAAGTTAAACATGCTCAAATAGGTTGTAAACACAATTATTGCATTACTCTTTATTATAACTAGTTGAGCCCCTACATATCCTAATTTATATATTCTACTTTGATGTATTTCCTACAACCCATCTCACAAGAAACACATGTTTCCTTCTCACATTATTAGTAAGTGGATTCTTTAGTTTTTATGATGAAATTTGAAAAATCTAAACTTTGACCTTAAAACAACTATCTATTAAGTACATTGAAATGATAATTTCATCAATTCAAGATGAGGTTGCTTAATTTTAATGCATTTTTCAATGAGTGACTAGATTTATAGATATCACCAAATAAGCTCAATGAAAAGTTTCCATCTAAATAAATAATTGTTTTGCCTTAACAATGAGTAAGGATGGTCATTTTTATAGTAACTTTCAACAAAGATTGTTCGAAATTGTTGTTTTTTGGTGTTTTGAGCAAAAATGAAAAAAAACATATTTTCAAAAGTCCCAAATTACAAAGGTGTACAATGCTACTATGTAAATGTGTGGAAATGTTTTTAGCCCTTATCACTTCTTCAATTGGAAGAATATAGCATTGGAGATTAGAATTTTTTTCCCCTTGCCTTGGACAAGGGAATAAACTGAATTTCATTAGTCTAGGAATGGTACTATTGTGTTGAAACTTGAATTTTTTTTTATCATTATTTCTTGTATTGTGGTAGTTATCTAATATTTGCAAAAATACCTACAATATTTCAAAAGTATAAAAGGAATATATCATATGTTCTTTGAAGTTGCTTAAGAAGTTGTCCTCTATGCTTAGAATAACTTGATGAGCCTAACTAAGGAATCACAAAGTATCAACAAGGTTACATCTTTGTGTTAGAATGGGAAAACCATCCATTCCAAATTGATTTTGGAAGAATAAACTTGAATTCCCATTTGGCTACTACAAGCCCGATTATCCTTTATAGGAAAATAATTTCATTTGGAAATGAAGAAAAGATATCTTTTTAGTTTCAAATAGACCAAAAAAATGATTTTAAAAATATGTCTAAGTGTCTATTCAAAGTGTAGTATTACACACTTTTGAAATTTTTTGAAGCAAAATGCAATTATGGTTCAAAAGTTAGTTAATCCCAAAGTGCAAAACTTTTGACTTAGTTCTAATTAAACATCTTTTTAAATAATTCTAAAATTCTAAAAATTCAAATTTTTTTCAATACTACAAAATTAGCCATATACCTTGACATGTCTATACATTGTATTAAATCAATCTTTACAACATTGTTAAAATTTGGCCTTCATAAATTTAAAAATCATTCAAACTCCAAAAATACATTCAATACTTGTGTAATTGGATTTTGAAGATTTTTGATTGCATCCAAGGTATGAGACCTTTTTAGCAATACTAAATAATCTATAGGTTGCTATTTAAGCATTTGCTACATCGTAATTGCAATGTTTTTGATATAACATCATTTCAAGATGTACAACTAAAAATTAGTTCAAGAAAAGTTTTGCAAACATGCTTTCACTTTTTGCAAATGCAATGACATTTAATGATGATACTACTATTCTGAAATGACAATTTTCTTTCTATGTTGAATTATTATTAGGTGTGATTTCTAGATTCAACTTTTGCATTGTATCATTTAACCTTGGGACTCTACATATTTTTGTTTGACATTTGGATATATTCTTACTTCAAATTATATAATGAGTAACAATAACTTCTTCCAAAAATAAGACATGCACACATCTACAATGTGTAGTTTACAAAAATTAAAAAGGCTTTATTCAATTGATCATATTGATACAACAATTACATTCATCCAAGGTAGTACTATTGTGCTATTCAGCTAATGCCATGTCACCTTCATTCATGCCTTAACCCCTAAAAGACCAAGGTGATTTTCCTATAAAAAAATGCTCAAAACTGTCATTTCTATTGCAAAGAGAAAAGAACATTAAAAATTGTTCCTTTTTGCATATCCAACCATAAAATCTTATACTTGACTAGTATATGAATACATGGAAGAAATTTCAGAAACTTTGATCATGCAGATTGCAAGATATATGCATTTAAAGTGAAGAAAACAAGTTTTTTTGCACTTTGCTTGACTAGATTTTTTGGCTTTGAATATTTTTAGTTCAAATTTTTTAACTACAGATTTTGATTTTCTAATTATTTATGTTGAGTAACTGAGTTGAGAATCTACATAAAAAAATTGGGAAAAAAAACACTTAATTTTCACTCATTAAAAAATTGTTAAGAAGAGGTGGGTTCAAGAGTGAAGAAAAAACTAAATTGTTAATAGTTTTTAGATGGAATTGAATCACAATAATCCCAATGATGAGATTGTACTAGTAAGAGAACCTAACCTTTTCTAGCAATTTTTTTAGAAAAATTCTAAAAATTGCATTCAAAAATGAATTCCGCAAGTTATTTTATCAAGAAGATGCTTAGATTGCTTGAAAAACTAAGATTGTTCATAACTTTTTCATTATTGGTCCAAATTGAATGAAACAAAGCTTCACATGTAGAAAAAAATATAATCTTTGAGAAAAAAAATTTGAAAAAGATTTATTTTGACTTTTTGTGATTTTTTTTGTGCTACCCACTAAACTCCATTTTTGCTTATTATGCCATAACTTTTGTTCCCGGTCATCGATTAAATAAAAAATATATTTCACCAAGATCTTGCAAAAATACACAACCTCAAAAAATTCCAAAAAATATCACTAAAAATTAAGACAATAGGAACCTGCCTAGACCCAAATTGTCCCCCGAGGGAACAAATGGTCCTTTAAGGGTTAATTACAAAGGGTCTAGCTATTGTGCTTGATACTATCACTCTTTTTTTATGCTAGTATCATTGATATGCTAATGCCTAACACTAATATCATAAAAAAGGGCCATTATTTTGTGCACTATAACATAACAATTATATCTATTAATCTTTGATTTCTCGTTTCTATATCAAAATATGTCTCAAACATATAGGTTGTCTTCTACAAAAGAAGTTGAATTCTAAGAAGGATCTAATTGGTTTCATGTATTTATTACATATTCGTAACTAAGTCCTACACAAGAAATGGAACTAAAATCCATACTCAAACATAGCCTAATTTGGTTCAATTTTTTATGTAGTAAGAATTTTGAAAAAGGTATGATGTATTAAAGATATATGTTTTTTCATCTTTGAAAATTACAAAACAAGTTTTTTGTTGTTTAAGATGTCAAAAATGAAATGAAACTACTTAGGCATCAATACATGTTTATTGTGGCCAATGAATATATGAATGCAAGAATGCAAGAATTCGTCCTAAGAAGAAATGTAATCTAATTATTTACTAATATTGAGAAAATAATTACAATTTGTATTGGATTTTTCTTCATTCCAAGTACTTGTGTGATATGTTCTCAAATTGTATGATGCCAAACCTCTTTTCCTACTTGCTTATTAGTGGAATCTCCAACCATGAAAACTATAAAATAATTTAGTATAACCCCTAAAGTCTCAAGGCCTTTTTTTCATGAAATTCCATTCAAAACTGTTATTTCTATTGCAAAGAGAAAAAAATTAATTTTTTTTGCATATTTAATAGTAGAGTCTTGCACTAAACTATTATGAGAATATGTGGAATAAATTTCATATACTTTAATTGCTTAGATTGCAAGATACTTGCATTTGAAGTAAAGTTTTTGTTTTGCACCTTGCATGCCTAGATTTAAAGGCTTCAAATCTTCTTTGCTTAAAATTTTTTGTGCTACACATGTTGAATTAAAAAAAATGATGTAAAAGAATTTAGGAGAAAGTCTATGAAAAAAATTAAAAAATCACACACGCTTGATTTTCATTCTTCAAAAAAATTGTTATGTACAAGTAGGTCCATGGTTGAATGAAAAACTAAATCATTAATAATTTAGTTGGAATTGAAATACAGTAATCTCAATAGTTATATTATTCTAGAAAGAAAATTTAATCATGTTAAACAATTTTTTTTGAATTTTTTTGAAAATTACATTAAAAAATGAATCCTATAAGTTATTTTTTCAAGAAGAAGATTAGATTGCCCAAAAAACAAGATTGTCCATAAATTTCACATCACTAATCCAAATTGAATTAATAAAAGCTTTCCATGTAAATAAAAAATGATCTATAAGGACAAAAATTTCATTTCATTTCAAGTTTTTGTGGATTTCTTTTTCTACCCACTTATCTGTAAATCATATTGAAAATGGTATAACTTTTGCTCTTGGGCACCAATGGAAATAAAAATTATATTCCTAGAAAGCTAAATTTTTTTTCTATCTTATCACAAAGCTTAAAAAATCAGACCAAAATCCATTTTTTCCTTTAACCCCTGTATATGAGAGGGGACATTTTTTTGGATGTTGAGAAAATAGGATTTGTGGAATACTAAGTTCATCAAGTATTATAATCTCAAAATCTGCCCAACGGATTCTCTTTTAAATTGAAAATTTTTACTCATCAATAAGTTGGCTTCAAATCTCAACTAAGAAAACTTTAGTAATGAGGTAGTTCTCAAATTATTTTGGATTTTCTAGATCCAACAAAAAATGTTCCTCACTTATGTTGTTCTCTTTGTGAGGCTCAGGGGATAAGGGGACAATTGGCCACTAGGGATTTACCTATAAGGGAAGCCTTTTATCTCACTAAATAATATTATGTCCCATTTGTATAAAAACATTCATCTAAGAGTACTCTAATTACCGCAAAATGTCACAATATTAGTATTTCAATGATATACATTTGTAATTTTAAATTTTTTAGTATTTAAGATTTCAAGATGGACATACAATTCATTTTTAGAATGAATTTTAAAATTTACTCTAGTGTTAGATATGTAAAGTTAAAAATGTTAATTAAAAATAATTTAAAAATGCCCTTCCTAAATTCTTCATTTCTCTCTATCTTACTTGTAGCAACTAATTTGAAAATTTGAAAACTTGAAATTTTGAAAGTCTTAAAACCTAAGAACAAGAAAATTATGCATTTCATTTCTTAGTTTGTAAACTTTGTAATTTAGAAATTTAGAAATTTGAAAATCATTCTTACAAATTTCTTAAATTCTAGCTTTAAGCTAGAAAGAATATTATAGAGTTTCAATAATTGTGACTCTTAATGTTCTTAAAACCTCCAATTTTTCTAATATGAATAATCAAAATCAATTTTTTTTATAGAATTTATCTTAAACCTATAGAGTCAAATTTTAAATCATAGGCAATAATGATTGTTTGGTGATAGTAAGGGTGATGAAAAGGTGGTGATCTTACTTTAAAATGGCCAAAGACATGATAAGCATATTGAGAGGCCAAAGTTAGTGTGTCCCCTACCCAAGTTGTAGTCGTAAGCAATACTTCAATTCGATATAATATTCATATCATTGGAATAATGCCTTTTGCTATTGTTGACCTTTGATTGTTATTTTTAGATGGTAAGGATGATGAAAGGGCTTGGATTCACTTATGTTGTGTGGTGTGAGCATGATGTAAAAGAAACATATATTATTGTGCAAAGTACAAGTTATTAAAAGTCATTATGATAGAAATGATATTGATAGGAACATTGTCTCTAATACCCTCTCAATAGGTGTAATTGCTATCTTGCTTTTGGCAATAGAAATTACATACTTGGTTCTATAATTCTAAAAGGTTTTCTTTAAGAGTATCTTCATTTTCTTGGAAGACAAAGTAAGAGTATTTAGAAAAGTTTGATATATAGTCTTTTGCTTCAAAATTTTGCCACTTTTACAAATGACTTAAGGCCCTCAAACTAAAATGTCTTCATCGTTTTTCAAAAATTGAAAAATGTCAAGACAAAATCAACAAGCTACATTGTGAGAAGCTTAATTGCATTTCAAGTAAGGTAGCTACCGAAATTTTTTATAGTAGCTTTTATTGATGCAAGTCCATTTCTCTTTGATTTGCAACTAACAAACTTTGATTGAAGGGTCCTCAGACATTGTCTAAAACAAAAATTATTTTCATACATATTTGCCTAAGTTGCTTTTCATGATGTCCCAATTATTTATTCTACTAGTCTTGGTTATAGGTCAAATCCCAACTTCCATTGATTATAGAAGGTGAATAGAAAATATTAGATTTGGAATATAGATCTTTATAGAATGAAGACTACTATAGTGTCCTAACTAATGTGTTTTTTTTAGCAATTTATTGCTCAATCTCATAGGATTTGAACAATTTGACAAAGTCCCTCCAAACTTGAATTGATAATGTCAAGTCACTTGCCAATTACCATTCTAAAGAAACCCTTTGTCCCAACTTTGAATCCCAAGTTTTCTCATGTATTACTTTATATGGACAATATTTGTCAAAAAGTCATAGCATAGAATGTAAAATAGACAAATATGTTTAAAAAATCATCCCTCAAGGATGCTTGACTCTCTATTCTTCTTATATATTTCCATCCCTAAATGATCTTCTTGTTGAACAAAATGCTCTAGATGAAGGTTAAAAATAACATTTAAAAACCCGATTTTGTACCATAAGTAGATTTTGGTGCACTCCTACTGTCCTAGAAACTTTAAGTTTCATAGCCCTTTTCAAATTGCACTTTTGGAGTATTGAAAAGTAAAATTTTTGGGGCATTTTCAAAGAGCACAAGTGGACACTTAATTGTTGAGTGTGAGGTCATCATTTTGTGGGCATTTAGTCTAGGCCTAAGACCATGTGTGAACCTCTATTCCACCTCCCAAAGCTTCATCTTCTTCAATTGGGCAATATTCAAAGAGATGCAAATAATAATAACAAACAATGTTGATTGACCCCTTTAGTCATTTCACATTTGCCTTTGGATTGATGATTGCATAGATGGAAAAGGAACTATGGCTTGGAATTGTTTTGTTGTCCTAAATAGCAATCTAAAGTTGAATCTCACCAATTCACAAGTCACAAAGTGCAACAAGAAGATCATTTTGGGATGGAGAGAGTACTAAACTACAATTGGGACTTTGGAGCCCAAATGTTCAATCTCCCTCTTTGTTGAAACCAGCTCAAGCTCCAAGTCCCACCTTTTTGGCATCCAAAACTTCTGAAAAGCATTGCCATGTAGACATTTTTTAAGTACACCAGGACCTGGGACATAGTGTCCAGCCCCAGGTCTTAATTTTCAGCTCTCTACCAATTAGATTTTGAGAATTCCGTGGGGGTTGGGAAGTCAGTTAGGCTACCCTACGATAAGTTCAGCTATACGGTTATACGGAGTCCCCACGAATACATGTACTTGGACAAAGCAACCGAATACAAGCCTTTCCGTAACCTTCGGGCTGTCGTATTCACAGGGACCCCGTCGCCATCCGCGCCCGCCGGCTTCGAGAGGAACCTGGATCCCAGCGCCATCAGGCCCCCCCTGCCCGGGGGTTCACCGGGTCCTCTCCCGCTCGCAGCGCAGCAGCAGAGACTGAGCCCGGAGCTGCCGTTCCCGCAGCTGCGGGCAGCAACAGCAAGCGCATGTGTGTTGCCAACCCCAGATCACGCCTCCATCGCCATAGCGCGCCCACCACCCTTGTCCACTCCCCGCGCGCTTCTCACTCTTCTTCTCATCACCACGTTCATTTGAGATCCAGCTCGGAACATCGCTCGCTCGCTCGCTCGCATTGCGCTGCTTTCCTCCCGGATCTCACGAGTTCGCGCCATTCGAGCTCTGGACACGGGACAGTAAGTTGCCATTCCTCCCGGGGATGTGGATCTGCGCATTGTCGTCTCTTTGGTCTGGTCGATTTTGAGTTTCATTTGCGCTTGTGTTTCATTGCGTCGGTGGTGGATTTGGTGGTGTCAGGATCAGTGGATCGGAGGCTCGGAATTTGAAGGAGTGTGAAATGAAGGTCGGGAGGGGTGTGGCCGATGAGGAGCGTGTCGGAGAATTGATTGACGTGGGTGCTGGTCGGTGCAGTTTTTGAAAGCGCTTAGGATTCGGGGAAATTCGGGAGTGTTTGGATTGGGAGAAGCTCTGGTGTCGGCATTCTTGATTTTTGATTTTATTTTGGCCTGGGAGGCGATTGAAAGGACTGCCAATCGACGGTGTGAGTTTGGATTGTGAGGAGGAGCGATCTTTCTGGATGCCGTGAGGGAGGTAGACGGGAAGCATGGCATTCGCCCAGGCGCACAAGACCGGTCGGCCTCTGTCTGTGAACTCGCTGAAGAATGACCTCCCGCGCATTTCGCCATCGCCGTCGCCCTCCCATCCTGCTGCTACGCCTTCGCACACGCGCACCAAGTCCGCCTCGCCGGCCACCACCACCGTCTCGGCCTCCGTCACTAACACGAGGAGGCAGAGCAATGGATCTGTTAGACAATCACATGATGGCGGGGGTACATTTTCATTACCTGCTGGAGTCCTTGCATTCGTGTGTCATTGCCTGCTTATTCTTGTCTTCGTCCTTCGTAATTGCGAGAATGCCAGAAACATGAAATGAGTGATAGCTCTCCATAATGTCTTGGTTGACGTCTCTAGATCACCGGAACTCGATTCCTTCTAGCCTAATCCACAAGAGAGGAGGTTTTTAGATCTTCTATGCAAGTTCGACACTTGGTGGACTGAGAGCGAGAGTGTCTCAAGGTTTATGTCCCGTGAAGCGCCATGTGAGACGCATTACAGAGATTTTGAACCGGAGGCTTTCAGTTTATGAGACATTAGCATTCCCAATCATTCCTTGCACCTCGCGTCCCACTGCTTGATTATTCTTTTCTCTCAGCATATTCGTCCTTTGTAATCGCTTTCTGCCATATCTTGGTTTTCATCACTAGATCACAAGAGCTTTATTTCTTCTAGACTATTCTGTAAGTGAGTAACGTTTTCAGATCTCTCTGTAAGTTCTGGACTCGTAGATTGAGATTGAGAGTGGCTCAAGGTTTATGCCCCGTGTAGCTCCATGTGCAAGGCATTGCCGAGATTTTGTCCTGAAGCATTTCAGTTATCTGATTCGAATCCTTAGCATTCCCAATTGTCCCGTAAATATTGATGAGTAAAGGGTAGTCTCCACAATCCCGATCTGGCTAGCTTCCCGAAGAGAGATCCCATTTTTGAGTTTTCAATGTGTTCAAGCCCATACTAGTTTCAAATGATCTATAGTCGCGAAGAATTCTCTTATTGGTTTTGTATTCTATGACCAGATGATCAATTCATCACCTGAGAACAGCCACCTTATTTTGACTTCGAGGGTCGCTGGATTATGCAATTGCTGCAATCCGAATTCCTCGGATTACCTTTTAGATCGTTAGTTTCCACTATCTCGGCGGGAAGGTTTGCTCTTTTTGCTACTTGGGAAGTTAGGTCAATGAAGGAAACAGTATTACATGGCAGTTATATTCTACTCAGTTCTGCCATCATCCATTTGGTCCTCATAGCCAGCGGGATTTTCAGTACATTCGCTAATGTGGTGTCACTTGAATGGAGCGCCAGTTCCATGCCGCTGTTACTGGATAGTCAAACCCCTGTACTGCCGAATTCTCAGCCCTTGAACTTGTGTCATTCGTTGGGGGAAACGATAGTCTTCTAAGAATTGCATCTCGTCTTTTTGCAGCGTGGTATCTGATAGGCTTCTCTGCTGTGCATGTACCGATCATAATTCTGAACCTATCGCCTTTGGAGGAACTTTACAGGATATTTTAGCCCTCATGAATTCTCTTTCTATCCTAGAAGCAAGTTGAATTTTTGGAGCCCCTAGTTTTGGGACAGAAAGACTGTCTTGAGCGTGGTATCAGTAATCGAAAATATCAATCCATGGCCTTGGTCACATACTGGTCTGTATCACGCCCCGAACATGTAATTTTAGGGCAGAGGGTCTAACGGATTAAGATATTTTGGGCGTTTGCAGTAGCTAACCGAGTGCGAGTAACAGTAAGGTTGCGTCCAAGGAATGCAGAAGAATTGGAGGCCGATCTTGATTTTGCTGATTGTGTGGAGCTTCAACCTGAGGTATGGATCCATTCATTTAAGAAAACTCAACCTTTCTGTGAACATTTTGGAATGGAATTGTTCAAGAGTAAGAGCAGATAACAGTACTGTGGTTCGTTTGTGCAGCTGAAAAGGTTGAAGCTGCGTAAGAATAACTGGGATTGCGAGACTTATCAATTTGATGAAATTCTCACGGAGACAGCTTCTCAGAAACGTGTCTACGAAGTCGTCGCAAAACCTGTTGTTGAGGTTCTGAGCGGAACTTCACATTTCATTTTGCCATCTTTATAGACTTCGAGGATTATTAACCCATTTCTATGATTCGGAGAAATTTCCTGCTAATATCTGCATCATTTCTTTTCAACTGTGATTACTGACGATGCTTCTTCACTCAACAGAGCCATGGTCATTGACTGTAACTTGTATTAAGGTGTAGGGGGTTGGCTGATTCTTTACAGCGGATTTATCTATTCTAGATATGCAATTCAAGTCTGATGAATTCTGTGTTTCCGTTCAGAGCGTTCTTGAAGGGTACAATGGCACCGTCATGGCCTATGGCCAAACAGGAACCGGAAAGACCTTTACGCTCGGAAAGCTAGGTGATGAAGACACGGCTGAGCGAGGAATTATGGTTCGGGCATTGGAGGATATCTTAGCCAATGTCAACCACGTTGATGATACTGTAACTGTTTCGTACTTACAGGTACAATTCAACTCTGTGATCCTGTTTTAATGTTTCGGAACTCCTCGTTTTCATTTCTTGAGTGTCCAGATAAACGAACCTAAACGTAAATGCTAAGTCGGGTTGCAGCTTTACATGGAATCAGTACAAGATCTATTAGCACCTGAAAGGGACAATTGCCATATTCAAGAAGACCCCAAGACAGGGGACGTGTCTGTGCCTGGAGCTACTCAGATACAGCTGACTGATCACCAGAGCTTCTGCAATCTCCTAGACGTCGGTGAAGCGAATCGATTTGCTGCCAATACAAAACTTAATACAGAGTCCTCGCGGAGTCATGCGATTCTGCTGGTGCGTGGCATTTACTCTGCCGTAGGGTTTATTGGCTCGAAGCACTTGTTCCACTATGACAGAAAATTTAACCAAATTATCAAGATTATAATCTCCGTGTAGCCTTCACTGTGAAACGATCTCCAGATTTGGTACGCAATTTGAAGTCTAAGCGACTCTTCTGGAACAGTTTAGATATTGAACTGCTGTCGTTGCAGGTACAAGTCAAAAAAGCAGTTAGAAATAAGGACCTTCTAATACCTACTGAAAATGGGAATGGAGGCTCGAATTCTGCAAAGGGGATGCGTGCACCTACAATTCGAAGAAGCAAACTTCTTATTGTGGATCTCGCTGGTTCAGAGCGTGTTGATAAATCAGGTTTGTTATGGATTCCTTTTCTATCCCATTGGTAATCAAGCAGAAGTGTGTTAATATGCTATATCTACATAATGCATCATTGACGATGCTTGCTTTACAAGAATCACATTCTCCTCCTCTAGGGCAGTGGCGGATAACCATGAAATTTTTCTATTGGTTTAACACAGGCAGTGAGGGGCACACATTGGAGGAAGCAAAGTCCATCAACTTGTCATTGACAGCGTTGGGGAAATGTATCAATGCTTTAGCGGAAAACAGTCCTCATGTCCCCATTCGGGACTCTAAGTTAACAAGGCTATTGCGTGATTCCTTCGGTGGTAAGACGTTACTGTCTGTCTTTCTGCCTTTTACTTGTTCCATTTTGTTTCATAGCTGGTAACTGCGATTGGCAGCGTTGAGGAAATGTATCAATTCTTTAGCGGAAAATGTAATCTCTCCTGTAATACAAGGGAGATTTTGTGGATTTGAGCCAGGAAGTTTACTGTAACAAAAACCTCCTATTTTACGGCCAAACGCTGTTCCCTGAAATTCATCGATATCTCTGACCGCAGGAACGGCTCGTACATCTTTGATTGTTACGATTGGACCCTCACCAAGGCATAGAGGAGAAACAACTAGTACTATCATGTTTGGCCAGAGAGTAAGCCGTTGCATTCCATTTACATTTCTTAGATGTTTTCAGTTGGGACATTTTTAGAATGGATTTCTTCTGTTCCTATCCTTTGACATGGAACTTTGATAAATTGTGACAGGCAATGAAGGTCGAGAACATGGTAAAACTTAAGGAGGAGTTTGACTATAAAAGCCTTTGCCGAAGAATGGAAGCTGAACTAGACAGGCTTGTTGCAGAAAATGAGAGGCAGGCGAAAGCTCGGCAAGAAAACGATGAAGAACTAGATCGGACAGTAGAAGAAAGTCGATTGCTTGTGTTGGAGGCCGAGAATCGCCTTCAAACTGCTCTAGAAGTACGTCAAACCATTTCACGTTCAACGTGGGAGCTTGAGTATGCACACTGTTCATTGAAGACTGAGTTAGCAAGTGCTCAATTCATAAATAAACAGAATCTCTTATCTCCTCATATGTTTAGAGACTATTGAGATTCTTACCATTGTACACAGTCTACTGACCGTCTAGTTGGCGTTGTACAGGGTTTGACTTGCACTGGTTCCGTTTGTGAGAAATTCTACTTGCTATTTTCTGTTCTGGCCTATATCTAGTGGTCGTAAATTGAACTATTTCAATGTTTGCAGTCTATGATGACCGAGAAAATTATCTACGAACAGGAAGTGGAGGAGTTACGACAGAAGTGTGAGAAAGGATGTGAAGAGGTGGAAGAACTTCGGCAGAGGCTGGAAGAAGTTATTCATGTTCGGGATATGTTGCAGGACGAAGTCAAAGTATTGGCACTTGAACGCCAGAATGAGCAACAAGAGGTGAGTGGCTGTGATGAACCTCAGTTCAGAACTACGAAATCTCTTTTGAGATGATTGTGGTTGTGTACAAGAGTCCGTTAGTTTTGGGGGATTAGAGCTCAGCAATAGTCGCCATCGTATGCATGCAGAGAATCATTTTGACGTCATATTTTGAAAGAAAGAAACCTTTGATCGGGTTGTTTGTCTTTAGTGACGGGGACCTGCTAAAGAGCACTGTGTTTTGCGTCATTTATCTGCTATCCTCTTGTGTTATAATGTTGATTTGTGTTAGTGTTAAATCCCTTAGTTATGAGAGATGTAGATTAGTAGGGCATGCAAAGATCGAGCGGTGAGCGATAGCTGAAGGGTGTGACGTGCAGATACGCTTACCACAGCCAACGATTGACTTCATCTGCTTTTTGTTGGCTGCGGTTTCAGAAACACATTCAAGTAGAGAACCTGAAGATGCACAAAGAGAAAATCGAAAAGCATCGTAAGGAAAGGAAAGAGCAGATCGAGAAGCATGGAAAGGAACTGGGAGAAGCGCTGGCCAGTCTAAAACTTGAGCGTTCACATCGTGAACGCTTGGAGGAGGAGCTGGGCAGCCTACGTCTCCAGCTTGCACAGTTTGAGCGCATGGAGAAGGACCTCCGGGCTGCCACGCCTCAAATCCAACGTGATTCGGAGGTAAGTGGATCCTAGTGATCTTCTCAGCCTGTAACTCTCGCAATTCTCGCACTATTCCCGCACCAGCCATCAACGAGTGCTGATTTAATCTGCGTATTGTAACTTTGTTTGCATCATATCAAGTTATGATGAATCTGCTCTTGAATTGCCTTAATATGATTGGATATGTGCCTATCGCTTGCAGTCGTGCTCTACTGCATTTAAAAAGGAGCACGACTGCAATGGCCATTTTTGAATAAGTTTAAACTAGTTTGTGGGTTTCCCAGCTGATTCAAATGATTGTTTTCTTTAGACTTCTGGCCACCCTGTCTCCAAAAGTCATGAGGTTAAATGGTTTTATAAATTTTCAGAGTTTGACTCATGCATGGCAGAGAGATCCCTTTAGCGAGGAAAGTGCCGTTCTACAAGTAGTTCTTGGATTTTTCATCACATCTCTTTTCAGAACTTTGACAAGTAACAATCAGGTTTGTCTTGTTTCTGGAATCCATGAAACATGCGTTGATATGTGTTTGCTGCTATATTTTCAGCAGCAGTCTAATTTTCAAAGCTTTGAGATCGAGGAGCTTCGAGCACGGCTGGATAAGGAACGCCAGGATCTCGAACAGTCTGATGACCAAAGCGTTCAGATTGCGGAACTTCGAGCACAACTGGAGAAGGAACGCCAGAAGCTGGAACAGGCTGATGAACAAAGTGTAGAGATTGCGGGACTTCAAACATTGCTAGAGAATGAACGTCAGAAGGTTTTACATTTTGAGGAGCAAACGATTGAGATTGCAGAGCTCCGGACACTGCTGGAAAATGAACGTCAGAACCGTGATCAGCTGGAACAAGAGCTCAGGGTTGCCAAAACACAGATGTCTAAAAGAAATGTAAATGGTAGTCTGACAAGGCAACAAGGCGATGAACTTCTGACGGTGAGACATAGACTGGACGAGGAGTTGAGGGAGAGGGAGAGACTAGAGGAGGAAGTTCGGCATCTTAAAGAGCAAGTTTCTGTCCTTACTGAGGAGCATGATGAGGTAGTTAATCACGGCCATCTTCTTAACAATTGCACACCCTGTCAGGCTCTTCGTATATTATTGCACCAAAGACTGAGAAGTTGCACTATTGTGTATACGTTTTGGAATTTTCTGAGATTGGTGCTATGGTTTTGATCTCACAAAGATTCTTTGGCTCGCAATTACTGAACTCTTTTTCTCACTGGTACAATGGTATTAGCATTCACGGAGAATAATGACGAATGGAGGTTCGGGTAGAAGCTCACTTGGTTCGGAAAGTCCTCTTATAAGCCTCAGCAAGCCTAACCATATGCGTGACACCATCAATGGCCAGAGAGCAACCATCGCCAAGCTCTTCGAACAAGGTATGGCTTACCATACTTTTTGTGCCAGATAGAACGACTCTTTGACTTTATTTGTGTTGACGTTTGAATTTCTTTGAAAATAACATGCAGCTTAATCAAATACGATCAGTATGCTGGACTCTTTCTACTTTCGTATTGGTTCTACGGACTGTCGAGACCATCATGTTCTCTAAATTTCGAATTTTGGTTTGCATGACATGAGATTTATGCAACTGTTCAAAGAGTTGATACTGAATTTATAATCGTTCATTTGGTGGTTTGTAGTTGGCCTTCACAAGATACTTTCGTTGTTAGAATCTGAGGATGTTGATGTTCGCGTCCACGCTGTTAAGGTCGTGGCAAATCTTGCGGCCGAAGGTAACTCTCTCCGTCTTAAATTGAAACGTCAGCCCTGGTTGGCTTATTTATTTTAGTTGCAGAAAAAGAAACCACGGCTTGAGAAAGTGCGAGGGTCGGCTATTCTAGTCTCTCTGGACTTCGAGCAATCAAGAGTGTTGACATTGCATTTCTATGGGCCCCTGTCGTTGCGACTCAAGATTGGCATTGTTACATTACAGTTATTGTAAAATCACCTCCTATGTTCCGTGCTTACTACTTTTCTGATGCACCATTAGATGCAATGTTTAAATCCATGATACTTAACTCACGTGTGACTGTCATTTCAGAAGCCAACCAAGAGAAAATTGTAGAGGCTGGGGGATTGGGATCCTTGCTCATGCTTCTACAGAGCTCAGAAGATGAGACTATTAGGCGTGTAGCGGCTGGCGCTGTGGCCAACCTTGCCATGAATGGTAACTTCTTCATCTGGCAATGTCCTGGATCTTCTTTTACCTAGAGGTGATGTTTTCATTGCATATTTCTTCTGGTTGGAAAGGAGTTCACCTTCTTTTTTGAATGCAGAAACAAACCAGGAGTTAATTATGTCTCAAGGTGGAATAGGTCTTCTTGCTCGAACAGCGGACGATGCTGAAGACCCACAAACACTGCGAATGGTTGCTGGTGCTATAGCAAACTTATGCGGCAATGGTGCTTCTCCTTCCCATTTGTTATCTGCAAATGCCACCAGATTTCTGTTCAGTTTTACACTTCCTTTCAGTCGTTCACATGGCACACCGCTTGTGTCACTGGACATTTGCATATTTTCGTGGATTTTTGGTGGGTGATGCCTTTCGAGGATAGAAGATTTCAATAGTGCGGTTTTATTGTCTTTATAATCGTGCAGACAAGCTCCAAGTCAAACTGAGAGAGGAGGGTGGCATTCGTGCACTCCTTGGTATGGTTCGATCAAGGCATCCTGACGTGCTGGCCCAAGTTGCGAGGGGAATCGCAAACTTTGCCAAGTGCGAATCACGGGGTGCTGCTCAAGGTAAAGTATTAGTGCTTATTCATGCCATGATGTAATCTACCTCATACTTGCTGATTTTGAGGCATTTTGGATTAACTCTCTATTGAACATCTGTAGGTTACAAGTTGGGTAGGTCTTTACTTATTGATGATGGAGCCTTACCCTGGATTGTGGCCAATGCCAACAACGAAGCATCACCCATACGCCGTCACATTGAACTAGCTCTTTGTCACTTAGCCCAGCATGGTACGGAACAGTTGTCTTCCTTCACCTCGTTTCACTTGTGTTTATCTGCTTGTATTTGGGAGGAAATTTTGCAATAGTTGCATGAACTTTTTTTGGTTGAAAGATGCTTGACGAGGGTAATATGTACCAAAGCTCATATCCACCGAAGGGCGATTATTTGGCCTGACGAATAACCGAATATCACAACAAACTGCAGTCTACCGGTATTTGCGATCAGGACACCTAATACTTGGGTAATGTCATGATTTTGCAGAAGTGAACGCCAAGGATCTTGTTTTAGGCGGGGCCTTGTGGGAACTGGTACGAATTTCTCGAGAGTGTTCTAGAGAAGACATCCGAAACCTTGCCCAACGTACTTTAAATGCCAGTGGCACTTTCCAAGTAGAATTAAGGCGTCTACATTTAGTCTATTAAATAAAAAAAATAAAAAACCATTCATCTCCTGAATCAGGGTAAATTTCTTACCCTCCAGCCATGTCGCTCATGTGCGATCGTCTGTAAGATAAAGACGCCAGTTTATACTATTTCTAACTATATTTTTCTATTTCTGTTTCATAGTTTCTTATAATAAGAACGATTTGGCGAATCTCAGTCCTCACTTGGATGGATTTGGTGAAATGGAGTAAAAAAGAAACCCAAATTTTCTGTACTCTTGTCGCAAAGGTCTGAAGCAGGTTAGTTATTTGCGATAGATCACCAAAAATGCTGCTCCTGACCCATTCGTCGGGTCATTCGGCAGGTAATTCCAATTTTCCTTGTCATGTCTTTGTGTAATTAGTACCTGCTGCCACCATGACCATAATTTCATTTCAACTAGGTCTGTATAATCCTCAGTTTACGCTGTGTTTGTCAATGCTGGGTTCTGTTAACAATAACGTAGAATATGTTTACGTCACCCATAATTTCTTTGAAACATCAACGACAATCTTCCAATGATAATCATGGTCATAAGAATTAACCGTTGCACCCTCAGCTGAGATTTTTTCTATGGGTACGCAAATGTGTCAATGGTTGCTAAATCAATGCACATTTCATTCTCATAGGCACTTACTTTCACCACAATTGTCCATGATGTGTCTGTCATTATTCTTGATGTGATTTTTGTTGCCACGAACTGACCTGCAACACATTTGTCTGAAGTGACCCACACAATCTTGGTCGAGACGGCTGTGCTGATTGAGAAGAACAGGATTTGAGTGAAGGAGCAAGTCAGTTTTACAACTCGTGGAATTTTCATGATAGTGATGAATTCTGCAATGATACAACAGACTGCTTATATGACGACCTGATAAACCTCTTCAGACCTTAGAAGGTCATCACGAAGAGTCATTTTCCTGGCTGATCTCGTTTGGAAGAGTTAAACCTACTGAAACACTCTTCACTTAATTGTCATAGCGCCAATGCACTTTTATTCACATTTTTTCTGATTGTTGAGGGATCTGACGTGAATATTGAAGATGAAAATTTTGGTCAATGGAAGGATAATAAATGCATTTCAACTTCAAAATGTTCTTTTTAAGAATATTGATGAAGAATCTGATCCCTGGTGTTAGATTTGTCCATGGGTCTCTTCTAGATTGTTGATTGTCTATAGCACACACCACCTTGAGTTCTTGTTTATTATGTTTCATGGACTAAAAGCCAAAGACTTCTTACTCATAATTTTAATGTGAGCTTAAGGATAGGGTCTTCCAATGTTAGGGTTATTAGGATGTGACATAGAGTTGGTAATATGATGAAAGAATAGGATTTCAATATTCATGGCATGTGAAAAAAAATTGACTTCAATTAAGAATTATGATTAAAGAATTGACTTCAATTAAGAATTATGATTAAAGAATAGGATGTCAATATTGATACAAAATTTGACATCAATTAGGGATTATAGGAGTGGTTTTTATAAACTTATCTACAATATGCAATTTTTTACTATGGTTATGATTCCATCTTTACAAATTTAAAGAGGTCTAAATAAATTGACTAAAGTAGAGATTCTCAAAGCTTACCATTTGTGCTACAAGGTATCATTGCTTCTTTCTAATTAGTTGCCTACCTAGATCAAAGGTTTTTGATCTTGAGGATCAAAAGATAGACAAATGCTCTAGAGGTATATTGCATTGTGTGGGTATGTTTTTGGTTTAGGGTCTCCAATTTGGCTTATTGATGTTGGGATGGATTGCCTAATTGGAATTGGAGGCGAAATTGGTAGAGTTTGAAGAACTTGACTTACATTCAAAATTCATTCTATTAAAATTACCTACTTTAGCAAAATGTAGGATGCTAGTTAGTTTCTCACTTGAGTAGTTAGGCCTTCACTCTTCTCTTCATCAAGTAACTAAGGGAGAATTGACCTCTTCATTGTCTCTTTATTCACCCCCTAGAAAAAATATTCAAGTGACAATAATATTTGAAAAATTTGAATTGATAGCCCCAAAATTTGTGATGAATTTTCAAAAAATATATAATTAACGAACTACAAAATATAGGACATATTTTACATTTATTACAAGGAAAACCAAAGGGTTAGTTCTCCCTCATAACATTGTTTATTGATGAGGCATGGGGCCTTTCTTCATCCTTGAAAAGGACCACCCTTCTAGTGAACAAAATTATCTTATATGGATCCTTAGTCAACCTCAATCCTTGAATCAACTAATAAATCCCTCCTAGGTATCCCAAGCATTTAAGGAAGTCCACTCTAAAGGTGATTATTCTCTAAAAGTGATTAGGACACAAAGGTAAATTTTGCTTTTTCAATGTACCAACAATGTACATTTGGGGAGGTGATCGCTCCTAGTGACTATTGCATTTTAACATAGTGATCATGACACAAAGGTACATTTTGCTTCTTCAATGTACCAACAATGTACATTTCAGGTGGTGGCTACTTCTAGTGTAATGGTTCACTCCATCTCAATTTCAAAAATTCAAAACCAATTCCATGAAACGACTCAGATACCATTTCCATTTTTCTTCCTCCAAAAATTGACTGAAAAGTTTCGCTTTCCCGAAAAGACAATCAACTCTTAAATGATTGGCTTTTAAGAGCAAAGTACCTAAGTAAGCAAAATAAAATACCTTCCCAGCATAAGGAGAACCATATCCTGGTTATACAATGTTATGCTCCTGCATTAAATATCAGGACTATCATCAAAAAGAGTCAACAGCAGGGATCGAACCTGCGACGGACTGAGCCCAGCGGAACTGATCTCCGCCGCCATCACCACTCGGCCATGTTGACATGCCAATCCCCCTCGTTTTCCCACCCTAACCTCAAATTCCCAGCTACAGTAGCAGTTTGGACCGCTACATTCATTTTATTTTTTTTCTGACTTTCTCCATAAAATTGGATACAGGTAATAGACTTCCATTTTTCTATTTAAATTTTAAGTTGTTTTTTTTGCTTTCAAATAAATGCAATCCTATCCCCAAAAGACTTCAAAATTTTATTATTTTTTGATAGTGGATAAAACTTCATCACGGATGTTTACTTCAACGAAACACAGCTGCAAACATTCTGCTAAACATTTTGAGAGAGGGAAACTAGTGTAATTGGAATACTTTCATTGAGAGAGCAGCGGCACTCCTTCCATTCTGTTGTCCAGCGGTATGGGAAATTCCTACTATACAAGGAGATTTTAGATTGTGGTTCTTTTAAGATATTCAATTGATGTCAATCAACTTTTTTGTGTCTATAATTTGTAGATGCTGATATTTTTACAACATAGTTTCTTACCCTTGCAAAAATACTTTTGCCCAAATGTGCCTACGAAACCAAATTGTGGCTTTAGCCCCTAAATGTAAAAATTGCATTTTTTTTTTTGGCAATATAGTGATATTGGGCAACTCATTATGAATGGAACTCTTAATTTTTTGGCTCGGTGGGCAACCCAAGCAACTCAAAAAACTTCTTTAAAAATCACTTTTAAAAAAAAGAAAATTGAAATTGGTTTTCTAGATTTATATAGGTGGGAAGCTTTGAATTATTCCAATTTGATTACTAAGATGAAAGTTATGAGGAGTTTTAGCATACTCTCACCGTATCTTTGATGTATAATTTGATAGTGAGGTCTCAAATAATTAGACTCCAAATTCACCTCTCAAGAGACCCAAGCTCTTTGCCTTTTTTGGCTCTCAAGTAAGGTTGACAAGCCCAATTCCATTCACTTCCCAATTTCATCAACAGACCAACCAAAATCCATCACCCTTCTTTGGGTCCAATTCTATCCAAAAAACATCCAAATCCATTATTTTTATGACAAAATCAGAGCATTGTACGATAACAAGGAATAACATGTCATTCCATTAATGGTGAATACTTAGTACTTGACTTGACGATTATGGGTTGTTTATACATGTTTATAACTCTAGTCTATGGGCACTTTTGAAAATTTCAAGGTTGACCACTTCAAAAATTCACATAAATTACAATTTCACTTGGGTTTGATCCATGAAACAAGTGCACACCTCTAAAAATATATGCACCCCTCTTGGAATTGGCTAGATTCCAAATCAAAGTAGTAATAAACTTGTCTACCTTATAGAGGGGGAAATTTTGCATTGACTAAAGGCTAGATGTGAGGAAATTTTGAGTATAAGGTAGAAGCACCTAAATACAACACTTATTTCAGATCTCGTGATATGGAAGGTGCAAACAAGAAAAAAAAATGATGTGTGTATGTCAAGAAATGGTTTAGGAAACCAACGAAATTGGTTTCATAATTTTCTAAGCTTTTATGAATATTATACAAATTTTTAAAAACAACTTCATAGATGCACCTACTTTGGACACTAAACTAATACCAAAGTGGGCACGGAAACACGTAAAAGAGACACACTCTAAACTTGGATCAAGTGCCGGTGATTGAGTACTTTTGGTAAGAGTGACAACTTCTTGGAAGAGTGACAACTTTTTGAAACCCTACGTGCCTACTTTGGAAGTCCACTTGTCTACTTTGGGTCCACAAGCCTTTGGATTTTGGTTGTTTTGTAGGTGGCCAGGAACAACTCGTGTTACATTTGGGTACTTCTACTTCAATAGGTACCTTACTCACAAAGTATGGCAATGCTACAGGGGCAAAGCCACCGGTAGTGTAGCTCGTAGCTGCATGTTGCTAATACGCAATCTGCGAATCCTTCTACGGTATGTGTCCTTGGGCGTGGGACCTCGTGAGACGTGATTTCAAGCTCGGACTGAGCCTCTCTGCCAGATTGCCAGACCACTTGTGGCTGGCAGGTGCTCTTGTACTTTGCCATTTGCAATGAAATTCCGTTTGCATTTGTTTCAAAAAAGAAAAGAAAAGGTCAGCTTAGGACTGAAGGACTGAGGCAAAGATCTCGTTTTCCAACAGTCTCTCCCTGTCCGGTGGCAGCCGCCAGACAGGGAGAAAGCGTGGAAGTTCTGGGGATTTGGGATTTGACATGACACACCAGCGATAACTTAGAAAATGCCCCCATGATCGCAATTTGCAACTCTCAAGGGAATCCGAATTCAGAGAATCAAGGGAATCCGAATTCAGAGAATCCGAATTCAGAAAGCTGCTTTACGTTATCAATTGCAGTTAGTTCAGTGAAGTCGCAACTGCATTGCGCAAGTAAGAGAAGTTATTGGGCAAGGATGATAACAAACTATTCTATTCCATGATTCCACTTGGTGATCAGTCAGCCATGGAGTGATTCTTTTGTAGCCCCGGAACGTCACTGCAGTCACTAAATGTTCCATGGATGATAGAGAATCCTTTTATGTAATGTAGAACAGAAGTGCAGATGTTCATCCTTGTTGTGGTCACTAAATGTCCGATGGATGACAGAGAATCCATCCATGTATGTAATACAAAAGTGCAAATGTTCATCCTTGGGATTTTGTTTGAAAAGGGGAGGTTTTGCATAGAAGTTTGACCTCCAATGAGTGCTCTTGGTTTTTTGGAAGCAAATGATTGAGACGGTACCAATATTGAAGGTTTCCATGAGTCACTTCCTATGCATCTTGGTTACGATTGTTAGGTCCTTTGTTTTCCATTGTTAGTTCTCTGAAAACTTAAAAAATGCTTGCTAGGGATTCATCCTCTGGTTCTCTATGTTGTTCCTTTTACTATAGGAATTGTCCATGTATTTAAAGGGGGGGGGGGGGAGGGGGGGTCCATAGTAACCATCCTGCGTTTCCAAGGCTAATTAGTTTTTTTCAACTTTTCAAGGATGTTCAAAAGGCTATTTTCAACATAGTACATGGTGCCATTTGTGTGTCTCAAATGGCAATAATCACAATATTAGTGAGTGTGACACTAAGGGCCCCTTCACACTAAGCTTACATCCCAAGTCCCAATTCAACTTTTAAAATCCTGGTTCAGTTTGAGGTCAAATTCCCAACTTCTTTGGGTTGTAGAAGGTGAAAAAACAAAATATTAAATGTGGGACTTAGGACTTCAAAGTGTGAAGACCAAAGTCCCAACTAAAAATCCCAACTTGACTCTTGTACTTGACGCAAAGCCATTTTGATGCCTCCTAAATGGGTAAAAAAAATCAAAACCTAATTTGTGGGGCATTTTTAGCATCAAATTTGCATTGGATAGATTTGGTTAAAATTTCAGCCTACTAAGATGCCTTGTATAGTGTTTTTCTTCTTATTTCATATCCAAAAGATTGCTAGGACTTTAAAGTCAAGTTGGGCTTCCATTTGGACTAGATCCAATTTGGCCTCTAAATCCAACTTCTTTGGCGACAAAACTTCCACAAAGTATTGTTGCGGAGGCATTTGGGGAATGATGTGGGATTTGGGACATAGTGTGAAGCCTTAGTCTCAATTTTGAACTCTCCACAAATCAGATTTTGAAAATTCAATGAGACTTGGGACATACTATGAAGTGGACCTAATTTATCAAACTCTTGTATCAATTTTAGTTGGTGCATGTTGAAATACTATTTTATCATATTAGTCTTTGTAAAAAAATATTACACAGAAAAAAAAAAAATTTGTGCACATATTAATAGGATGATTCAATGTACTTGATTAGTAAGTAACTAATATTGAACTTTTTCATTTGACTAGATTTTAATATTATTTCATTTATCCTAAGGATTCACTCTATGATCACATTATCAAACATCATTTCAAAATTCAATTTGGTGTTTTATATCTTACACACTATTATTTTTTTAACAAGAAATAATTTGTTTTCTATCAATATAAAAAAATGTTCTCTATCAAGGAAAAATGGGAAAACAATGGCTAAAACATCTTAAACAATAATTTGACTTTTGATTTCCCCAATGGAGTGCCCAATGGCAAAGTTACATTGCTTCAAGTTTTTGGATAAGGTTGGTAACTTTAAACAACTTTTACTAAGCCACCCATAACTCCTGCTACTAGGATGAAAACGGGATGAATCCCCCTTCTCATCTCCCAAAGTCATTTCAAGGGAGCATATAAAATAAAGACCCCTACTTCGTCAGCTTGATTAATTTATCTTGTACACCATTCCTAGCAAAATTGGGGCCCCTAATTGCAAATGTAAATTCAAAATTTGCAAATTTTAACATACATGGCAAACAAAAAATTTCATCATTTTCCCTCAAGGATGAGTAAGGGGTCTGATTGGTTTCACCCCAAACCTAGGATGATGAATATGAGAGTGAACACGCCTTGCACTTCTAGTTGGTCAATGGTTTAACCCTTAAACAACACTAAGGGCACTTTTTGTCTGATGGATGACAAAGAATCTTCCTATATAGGATAGAAGTGCATTTGTTCATCCTCAGAATTGTGTGCAAAAAGGAGAGGATCTTGCACACTACTTTGACCACTAATGAATATTATTGGGTTTATTTAAAGTAGATGATGTCACACAATTCCAAAAGGGTTAACTGTTCTAACTTCCAAATAATTGTGGTGCCGTGCACAGCTCTTCCAATGGTTTTCAGGACTAAAAAATTGATCTCCAAAATCAATTGATGTGCATAAATTAAGAATGGATGGCCAGGCAATTCCAGATTGAAGGTCGAGTCACTACAGGCAACACGAGCCTTGAGTGGATTGAACTCAACTGGCCTTTTTGAACTTGTTGCCCTTCCTAATGTATCTTGGAAAGGGGGAATGTTACAGTCAGTAAAAATAAACTTAATTAGCTTTTATCAGTGCCTCTCACTCAATGTTCACTGGAGATTGGGACTTTCAGTTGGTTTGCAGTTGGTCATGTGGAGCCATAACTTACCGCATGGGGTGACTGGGGTCTGAACTATTTTGATCATAAAAAGGTGTACTGTACAAGCACATCTGAAAAAACTTTAGTAGTTGGACATGAGGCAAACTTGCTGAGTAGCCACAAGCAAGCCCGTAGGGGTGCGTCTATGGTAGTGCAACGAGCCAAATGTGGGGAGTGGGGACTGTTTTGCCCCCCGCAATTTATCCCTTGGGAAAATGCAAGAATGTTTAACTTACTTGCAACCTATGATAAAATTTGCAAATTTTGAGTTCATATTTGCAATTAGAGGCCCCGAATTAGCTAGGAGAGGTGTAGAGAAATAGTTTAACCAAGCACAAAATATTTTTATTTTATTTTATTAATTTACATTCAATCTTGGTTGGACCTCCACATTCGGCTAGTTGCTACACTATAGATGTGATCAATCGGTAATACTCCATATTGAATTGCAATGATTTTCATTGACTAGTTTGCCATGTTGGCATTGTTGAAAATTTAAAAGGGAAAAAAAATCCATGTACAAACAATGTAAGAAATGGGGAGAGCAATTGAAATTTTTATTTTTTTGACAAGTTATGAATTTGTTATGAAGTCTTAAAGTGTAGTGCCTAAATTGGCTCAAAAGAGTCTCAAGACTACCTCAAAACCAACAACAAAAAGTATATTTGTAATGGTCATTTCTCTCACCTAAAGTAGTCACAATATATCATTTTTCTAACATGGCTACAATGCGAATGCCTAAAAAAATGACATCTTGTGTTGAATTTACACTCAGAAGGTGGAAGTTCCTATTGCAATCACTAATCACTCAATTACCATCATCCAAGACATTGATCATGGCCACTAACTCATTCAATCTAATGTAATCCAAATCTCATGTATTGAAAAAAGTATGTCATGGGTTTATACAAGACTTTAACAGGTCATTCCCTAGATATATATTGTGTATCCCCGGTATGTTATAGGCTAGTTTACCTTAATTTAGATGTGTAGTTCTAAGGTAACAATGCCTAAAATTGTCCAAATAAGGGCTTATGCATAGTTTCTATTATTCATCTTCAAAAGACCTTGCAAGCCTCGTTTTTTACATAATCCTTGATTTAAAATGTTAAAAAGCTCAACTTAGAAAATGTAGCTCCAACCATCTATTTTTTTTCATTAAATTTTTTTTTCATTATAGTTTTTTGGAACGCTTTGAGGTAGCATCTTGAAAGCTTAAAATACACTACTTTTGAACTTTTTTCCATCAAATTTCTCTTAGTGTGAGCTCAAGGAGTACATCAATTACACCATGATGTTTGTCACTAAGGTCTCCACTTCTACAATAACTATGATTATTACAAAATTCAAATTTGTAAATCTAATAAAGTTTTTTGGGGGGTTTATTGGTAGTCAAAATGAGAGTCTAGATTCTCTTAGAATGCAATTTTGGACAACTAATGAATAAATCATGAATTGCAAAATTGCAAAATATAGATACATCCTAGGCTTTACAACTCTTATGAATAGAAGTTGTACATTTTAGGGACAAATATGTAGGGGTCTGTTTTAGAAA